>JARDYJ010000005.1:12870000-14070000 GCA_029215755.1 Spea hammondii | reverse complement strand
GCCCTCGGTTCCGCCCCCAACCCTCCAGGGGAAGCCTCTCTCTCCACTCCTCCCCCTCCCCCCTGCATACTGTTAGCAGGAGGAGAGGAACTTAGAGCGGCGTGCTGGAGCGCCGCCCCCTCCGTGGGGACCAGAGCCGCGTCGCCGGCGTGTTCCCCAGCTCCCCGCGTGGACGCGGGGAGTGAAGAACAGACTGCTCGAGCGACAGGGACCGGGAGCCTGTCACGAGCAGACGCGGTCTGCCACGGGAGGTAAGTCCCGGACCTTGAATGGCACGTACCGTACGCTGGGCGGTACGTGCCTTACAGAACCCCCCCTAGACGACCCCTCCGGGGGCGTTCAAGTTTGGGGCGATCAGGGTGGTTACGGTAAAATGCACGGAGTTTAACAGGCGCATGAATATTACTAATGGGTTCCCAGGAACGATCCGTCACCCCATAACCCTTCCAATGTATGAAATATTCTAACCGGCCGTTCTTTATGCGGGAATCAAGAATGTGCTGAACCTCGTATTCATTCTCTCCTGCAATCTGCACAGGAGGTGGAGGAGGAGGATCTGACGAGGGTCTCCAGGGTTTCACAAGGGAAACGTGAAAAACAGGGTGGATACGATATTTGTTGGGTAACTGGAGACGGACTGCAGCGACACCAACCATCTCAATGACGGAAAACGGACCAATAAAGCGAGGGCCAAGTTTCTTCGAGGGACAGGATAGACGGAGATGTGTAGTGGAGAGCCATACTTTGTCTCCTCTTTGGTAACACGGGGTTGGAGAACGAAGGCGATCGGCATAGTTCTTGTAGGACTCTTGGGCTTTAAGGATGTTGGTTCGTATGGTATTGGATGAGATGCTGAAGTCTCGTTGCAGCTTCAGGCACAGAATCGGATATAGGCACAGCTGGCAGGGAAGCAGGGTGATACCCAAAGTTGGCGAAAAAAGGGGAACAGCCAATAGTTCTTTGTGTTTGGTTATTATAGGCATATTCGGCTGTTGGCAATAATTGGATCCAGTCATCTTGAAGGTAAGTTATGTAGCAACGTAGGTATTGTTCGAGTATCTGATTAACTCGTTCAGTCTGCCCGTTGCTCTGAGGATGAAAAGAGGAGGAATAGTTGGGCTGTATCTGTAGTCCCTTGCAGAAGGCATGCCAGAAACGAGAGGTGAACTGTGTTCCACGGTCAGTGGTGATTGAGCGGGGTAAGCCATGAAGACGGAAGATCTCTTTGAGAAATAAAGTGGCTGTTTCAGAGGAATTGGGTAGACCTTTGGCTGGTAAGAAGTGGGCCATCTTGGTGAACCGATCCACCACTACCAAGATAGTTGTGTAACCATGTGAATCAGGTAAGTCTACAATAAAATCCATTGAAATATCAGTCCATGGTTGTTCAGGTACTGGTAGTGGTTGAAGAAATCCGGCAGGTCGTTGGCGTGAGGTCTTAGAAGTAGCACACACTTGGCACACTGAAACGTAGGCGAGGATCTCTTTGCGCATAGCCGGCCACCAAAAGAGACGTTGGATTAACTCCATCGTTTTACGTGAACCTCCGTGTCCTGCAGCCAATGTAGAGTGGTTAAGACGGATTACCTCCTGTCGTACAGGAGGTGGAACGAAAATCTTGTCGCGGAAGTACAGCAACCCCTCCTTACGAGTACAGAAACGAGGGGCAGTAAATCTCTTAGAGGTGCTATGGTAACGAAGTCTATCCCACATAGACGGGAAGGATGCTAGAAAATGACCCTTGTGTAAGATGGTCTCATCAATGTCTGGTGTACTCTCAAATCTTTCAGTCATACGTGACAGGGCATCCGCTTTGCCATTCTTGGATCCCGGACGGTATGTAATGTTAAGATCAAATCGACTAAAAAACAAGGCCCAACGAGCCTGGCGAGGTTTTAGCCTTTTAGCTGTGCGGAGATACTCCAGGTTACGATGGTCAGTGTACACCAGTACAGGATGAGTAGCACCTTCTAAATGATGTCTCCATTCGTCAAGGGCAGATTTTAGGGCAAGTAATTCGCGGTCACCGACATCATAATTCCTCTCGGGAGGAGTCAGTCTCTTAGAGAAAAAAGCAACTGGGTGTACCATGTTCTGAGGGCCATCTCTTTGAGACAGTATAGCCCCTATCGCAGAGTCAGAAGCGTCTACTTCCAAAATATAAGGTTTGGAGGGATCAGGGAAAGCAAGGATAGGGGCTGAGGTAAAGAGGCCCTTGAGACGATCAAAGGCCACTTGAGCGGGAGGAGTCCAGGCGAACCTACCCTCCTTCTTGGTCAAAAGTGTAAGAGGCTGTATTACTTTAGAGAAATCACGAATGAATCTTCGATAGAAATTAGCGAAGCCTATAAAACGTTGGACCTCTCTTTTATTGGTAGGGCAAGACCAGGAGGTGATGGCTTGAACTTTCTTGTTATCCATCTGAATCCCTTGGGGGGTTACAAGGTACCCGAGGAACTCCACTGTGTCAGTCTCAAATGCACATTTCTCCAATTTAGCATAAAGATTATTTTCACGTAGACGGACGAGAACCTTGCGTACATGTTCTCGATGCTCTTTCAGGGTTACCGAATATATCAATATGTCATCCAAATAAATGACAACGAAGACATCCAAATAGTCCCGGAATACATTATTCAAGAAATGTTGAAAGGTTGCTGGGGCGTTGCATAAACCAAACGGCATCACAGTGTACTCAAAATGTCCGTACCGTGTCCGAAAGGCCGTCTTCCACTCGTCTCCTTTTCTTATTCGTACCAAATTGTATGCCCCACGTAGATCAAGCTTGGTATAAATATGGGCCGAGCTAAGACGATCTAAAAGTTCGGGTATCAAGGGCAACGGTTTTTAATTGTAATGTCATTAAGAGCACGATAGTCTATACAAGGACGCAGTCCCCCATCTTTCTTTCCCACGAAGAACATGCCTGCACCGGCCGGAGAAGTAGAAGGTCTTATAAACCCTTTATTAAGAGCATCATCAATATAGTCTTTTAAAATCTTGAGTTCAGGACCCGAGAGAGGATAAATACGTCCGTACGGAATGGGAGCACCAGGAAGCAAGTCAATAGGACAGTCATAACTGCGATGAGGCGGGAGTTTGTCTGCACCCTTTTTTTCAAAAACATCGGCAAAGGTATAGTAGTTGGAAGGGATACCCGGCGTTATCTTGTTGACAGGTTGTGACTCCAGAGAAAGCAACTGTCCATGTGGAGGAGTGCGTTGACATAAACAAGTAGTTCTGCAATGGATGGAGGAGAAGGAGAGTGTTCCCTTCTCCCAATTTATACAGGGGTTATGCCGTCTTAACCAAGGTAAACCGAGGATAACAGGAAACAAGGGGGACTGGACTAAATCAAATTGAAGAAGTTCATGATGACGGGTTCCCAGGCAAAGAGTAAGGTGAGTGGTCTCTTGAGTAACAGGACCAGAGGCTAGAGGATTACCATCGACCAGGTGAATATGCAGAGCTTTGGACTTGGTGAGACGAGGTATACGATGCACGGAAGCAAATGCTGAATCCATGAAGTTCCCGCTGGCACTGGAGTCCACCATGGCCGACGTGGTGACGGAACCCTCAGTCCACTGTAGAATGAGAGAGACGGATAAGTGAGGAGCAGAACGAAACACGGTGGGTCTTTCTGTGGAATGCATCGTAAACAGCTTACCTCCCAACTTAGAGGGTCTTACAGGGCACTCGCGGAGCATATGGCCAGCCTTGCCGCAGTAAAGGCAGAGATTCAATGTCCTTCTTCTGGAATGCTCCACGGCTGAAAGTGGTCCCCGAAAGAGGCCTATCTGCATTGGTTCCTCCATGGAGGGAGAAAAGATCTGAGGAGATCGGACAACCGCAGGAGTAGGGGCTGGAGCTGGAGCAGGAGCCTGATAGAGCCGACGCCTCGGAGGGCTGGATTCCAAGGTACGCTCCTGTCTACGTTCACGTAATCGGCGATCAATCTGAATCACCAAGTCTATAAGTACCTCCAGGGAGGTAGGTATCCCAACGCGTGCCAGTTCATCTTTCAAAGGGTCCGAAAGACCTAAACGGAATTGATCAAGGAGGGCTGCCTCATTCCACATAGATTCAACCGCAGCTTGACGGAAGTCGGTAACATACTCTTCCACTGGTCGCCTACCTTGCCTGAGGTGGCGCAGTGTTTTCTGGGCAGTAGCTGCTCTTAGTGGATCATCATAGACCTTGATTAAAGCTGACTGGAATGTGGACCAGGAGTCAGTGACCGAGTCATTAGTGCGGAGGAGGTGATGGGCCCACTGCTGTGGTTCGCCTGCTAGTAATGAAATTACTGTGTGTACCCTCGCACGGTCTGAGGCAAAGGTGCGGGGTTTCAGTGTAAACATCACCTGGCAAGCTGTAAGAAAAGTCCGGAATTGGGACCTCTCTCCGGAAAATTTATCAGGCATAGCTATCTGAGGTTCCGGGTCCAAAACCCCTCCAGGAGCTAGGCGTCCGGATCGAAATTCCTGTAGCTGAGACCGGAGATCAGCTACTTCCGCTTGAAGTTCCCCCACAGAGCGGTTAAGGGAGGTTATCTGGTGAGACATAGACGTCATGGCCTCAGCTAGCCCCGCGGACTCCATGTATGGCTCAGATATTATGTCAGACACCAGCAAGTGTCTGTGTTAGCAGGGTAGAAGGAGCCCAGAATGCAGGACTACTGGAGGTAACCGGAATAGTCCAGAGTAGTAGAGATAGGACGCAGTAGAAAACTCAGGTAGAGGCAGTACTCAAAATAGCATAGACAGGTAACAGGCCAGGGTCAGGTCCAGGCAGCAAAGTAGCGAAAACAGGTCACAGGCAAGGGTCAGGTCCAGGCGGCAAGGTAGCATAAACGGGTCACAGGCAAGGGTCAGGTAACAGATCAAATCAGGAGACAAATGGGTAAAGGAGCACAGTACAGGAGACGCTGTGTAGGGCACAGAGCGTCTCAGAATATCTGAGCGCCGACATAAGGGAGCTTGAGGGTTTTATTGAGATCCCAGACGTGGCGTCTGACGTCACGTCTGGATCTCCGCCCTCGGTTCCGCCCCCAACCCTCTCTCTCCTGTGAGACGGCACCAGAGGTGCCGCCCCTCCAGGGGAAGCCTCTCTCTCCACTCCTCCCCCTCCCCCCTGCATACTGTTAGCAGGAGGAGAGGAACTTAGAGCGGCGTGCTGGAGCGCCGCCCCATCCGTGGGGACCAGAGCCGCGTCGCCGGCGTGTTCCCCAGCTCCCCGCGTGGACGCGGGGAGTGAAGAACAGACTGCTCGAGCCGGCGACAGGGACCGGGAGCCTGTCACGAGCAGACGCGGTCTGCCACGGGAGGTAAGTCCCGGACCTTGAATGGCACGTACCGTACGCCGGGCGGTACGTGCCTTACACCCACTTGCAAATGCATGGAGTACACATGCTCTACAGCCACAGCCAGCTCCAGCAAAAGAATTCTAGGGAATCTTTGATTTCAATGCTAGCACTTTCCTGCCGCTGATTGGCCGCTTCAGGTAGCTTAAAGTGTTCTGAAAAGTCATCGCGAAAAGGTTGGTGAGCAGCACCGTCTCCTTAATGTGACTTTTTTCACCCAGGTTAAAGAATGCATATCAAATGATTTACCAAGTACTTTAATATGCATTCTTCATTGGCAGGGCTGTATACAGAGCCGGCCCTTCTATGGAGCAGAGTGGGCCAATTGCCCCAGGCGGCACTTTTGAAGAGGCGGCACTTTTTTTAAAGCGTAGGAGAGAGAGGGGCGCTGAGTGGTTTTCGCTTACCCGCTCGGCGCCCCTCTCTCTCCTCTGCAAGCCCTCTAGCTCGGTGCTGGCTTGTAATGCTGAGCGCCGGAAAATGACATCATTTCCGGCGCTCAGCAGTAAAGCCGCGAGCACCGTGGCAGAACAGGGAGACTCGCCGCAGGACTGCTGAAAGGTAAGTGCAAAGGGGGGGGGGGTAGGGTAGATAATAGGGAGGGAGAGGAAGGGTAGATAATGACCCCTGGCGTTGGTGGGGGGGTCACATTTTAAACTTCGCCCCAGGCGGCATTATGTCTTGGGCCGGCCCTGGCTGTATAGGAAACTCAAATGTAGAAAAATTTCAGCCCAACATAAAGTACATTATTTTTCTTTTTATAAGCCCTGTGACCCATGGCTTATCTAGTCGTCCTAACCTGTGGGTACTTGCAGAATAAATTGGGGCCGTCTATACTCTACACAAGCACAGTCCTTGAGGTAGTACAACTATCTGAGTAATAGAAAAATAATCAGATTTAGATTCCATGTCATTCCATGTCAAGCAAGAAAATTCTAAACAAAAGTAAATTTCTTAAAAAATCTTGAAGATAAGGGCCTCACCTGTTAATACCATTTTTGTTAAATAATTTAACAACAAAACAGTAGAGTTTATTAGATATTATTTTTTTGTATATTTAGTTTAATATGACACTTTTGAAGTTTACTCAGTCAGGGTACTTCACGAAATACGTTTACTGTCCCTTTTACTAGAAGTTGTAAAACCCCTTAAAGCTGTTTAGGATAAAAGCTGTGTTTAATCCAACAGCACAAAACCCTACACATCCATGGATATATTTGTAGGTCATTTTGCTCGGCTGTAACACAGATGGTGTAACTTACTGAGCATGGGGTGAAAGGTTCTTGAGATCTTAATATTTAGCAGAAAAAACGGTAACGGGAAATACACTCATCTGGCTGCTGTCACTTTGTTATCTGTTAAATGGAATTGAACATATTTATTAGTTTTAGTGTTCAGACTGCAGCACTAACAGGTTAAAGATCACCAGCTTGCCAATACACAAGAAGATTAATTTGAAAAAATAAAGCCATTTCCATGGACACAAAAGTACAAAAGCTGATCCCTAGCTTTTCTGCCTTAACCATTCGATCACTTTATGCAAACAGTTATGGACAATTCGCAAAAAGGAGACTTGAAGCAAGATAAAATATTTGAGACATTGTATTAAACGGATAGTCTAGTGTCCCAGTCAGCCTTGCCATCAAAGAATGCACTTTGTGAGTACTTTAATATGCATTATTTAACTTGCAGGCCCCCCCTCCATGGTCCCATTTTCTCATCAATCAGTGGCAGGAAAGTGCTCCCATTTAAACCATAAGGAGTGCTTTTATGGGCACCCAGGAATCACATTAGACCCTCACTGAGCCAGCCTTGGAGCTGAAAGGTAATGAGTAACCCATGAATTTGCTAGGAGAATTACATGATAGCCTAAAGGCGTACTCGGCTATAATACACACAAGTCAGGGGTGTACTAATCTTCGGTGCTGCCTATGCAAAACGAACGGACAACTGCCCAGTCCACGCAACCATCCTTCTTCTCTGCACTTGCGTTGTGCCAGGTGGAAATAAATCATGAAGGCTGTACCAACTCGGCACAGTCCTTCATAGTGTTAATAGGTTGGCTGAGGAAATCTTCCTTTTAACCAGCCTATTGAGGAGGGTGATTGGCTCCCTGTTATGTGGCTGCCATCCGACATGGACCTGACACCCTAGTTGGTCTAGGCGAGGATATGCCACTGGTTAAAGTGCTTATTATGGGTGCAGTATTCCTTTAATTATAAATTAGACTTGAGCATTCAGATTCTTACAACTTTTATTTTCAATGAAATTTTACAATTTTGTGTGTTTGTACGAATCTCTGATAATGAGGAGGGTCGCCTACAAAACAAACTAAAACCTTTTGTTAGGATTCGTTCCTTTGTTTGACATGTTTGGCACTCTTTCAGCAAGTAAAGGGGTAAGGGATTGTGTGTAGGAGGGTTTTTTCTTTACTAATTTTATTCTTGCCAATCAGCATCAGGAGAAGGGACAAGCATTTGCATATAAGCATGTAAGACAGTCAGTGACAGTAACAATGTCAGATTCAGGTGAGATTGAGGCTCATCTACCGTACTGCAAGTGTCAATAGTGTAGTGGTGAGGTGCATTGGAGATGCTCCCTAGAGTCGATAAATTTTTTTCCCCTTTTTATGTAATAATCGATTTATTTATTAGGGCTTTTCTTTCAAACATTTATAGCAATCCATGGCATCACGGAAAAGATCTCCAGGATCTCAGGATCAGAGTGAACCCGCTCTGATGTGCTACAAACGCATTATGCGACACCTAAATTTGTTCTCTACTCAGCTTTTTAAAATAGGCTCCCCTACTGATAAAATTGCAATACTGTCTTATGAGCTTCCCAAACACATGCGGGGAGCTATCAAGGGAGAATTTTTTTGAGATAACATTTTAGTAACTTTCTGGTGTCAGACAAAAAACCTCATCCTTCTATTTAATTTCCAATGCTACGCCTAGAGACGTGCCTGGTAAGTAGATTAACTGATGAGTGATCACTCCAGGTGATATGACCAATGGAGCTTTCACATGTGAGACTCCCTGATAGTTGGGTGCCAGAAGCACCAACAATCAACCATTTGCGGTTTCTTGACAAATAAGTACCTCCCCACGCTGTCCTTCAACTGGTCGATAAGGGAGAAGCCCAAGGAGGGGGCCAACAATATGACCACCCCCTTTGTCTTGGACTGGTGTGAGTTGCTAAAAATCTTATTGGGTTCTTTTGATTAGCAAGCTGAGGGAAAGCCCTGTCTCTAAAGAGGGAGGTGTTTCATTATACGTCTATAGCACCAACAGAGTCAATATCACTGTTACAACAGAGTCAGTAAAATAATTTGGAATCACACACAATAACAAACTGGAACAAAAGTAGAAGAGGACCCTGCTCTTGCTAGCTTTATCCCTCAAAACCCCTTCACCGAAAGTCAGCAACGTCTCACAAAGGAATGGCATACGGGTTAAACAGTCTTGCCACCTAAAAATGAACATGGCAAAAATAATGTCCAACATGATCTTGCGTGCCATGCACAAGTCTATTATACATTAGACGGGCTGTAGAATGCAAAATGCACAGTGAAACTCGTTTTTTTAATAAGCCTGAAAGGGTTAATTGTTTTGGTTGGCTTACTACATTGGCACACACGGTGTTACAGGCAGACACAATGTTGATGGAGGAAGCCGTGTGAATGTAACAAGCTATGATCCAGTAAATAACATGACTACATCAGTTAACAATGTGGAGCAGATTTATACAGGATGTGCTATTGTGTTTGCGGATTTATTTTAGGCATGAATGTGCATTGTTAACAGTTATACAAAATGTATACAAAATGTATGCTCCAAGGATGCATGAAAATCGGTGCTGCCCGTGTGAGGAATCTGTGGTTATAGGGTCTCTGTACCCCTTTTATGTGAAATACTCTGCTAAGCTGTACCAACCCACTGCTGTCACCGCATTTCCCCAGAAAAGTAAAATTAAGCATGCAGGTAAAACATTGACAGAATGGACGTTATGTTCCTATTCGGTGACCAGATAGCTTGTTTAACCTAGCTGCAGGACATTCTAGGCACATTTCTTGTTTTTTCCATCTGTTGTCTGTTTTTATATACAAAACCAGAGGCAATGAGCATGCAACACACTCTCCAACACTATATACCGTATTTGCTCGTTTATAAGACGACCCTGATTATAAGAAGACCCCCCAAAATCTGAATATTAATTAGTGAAAAAAAGAAAAAGCCTGAATATAAGACGACCCTATAGGAAAAAAGTTTTACCAGTAAATGTTAATTCATGTAAACTATGTGAACTATTGTTTGTTAATAAAAGCTATGATTGAGAAAAATTTGTTTTTGTTTTTATTTCTTTTTTTTCAACCTGCCCCCCCAGTTATGCACATCTGCCCCCAGGCTTGCCACTCTGCCCCAGAAATGCCTTATACCCTCTAAATGCCACTGTGCCTCATGATACGCCTTTTAACCCTCTATATGCCACTGTGCCCTATGATATGCCTTTTGACCCCCTATGTGCCACTCTGCCTCTGGCATTTAGGGGGTTAAAAGGCATATTATGGGGCAGAGCGGCATATAGGGAGGTATAAGGCATTTCAGGAGGCAGAGTGGCGTATAGAGGGTTAAAAGGCATTTCTGGAGGCAGAGTGGCATTGAGGGGGTTAAAAGGCATTTCACAGAGCACTCTGCCTCCAGAAATGCCTTATGCCCCCCCATTTAACACTCCCTCCCCCTCCCTCCTCCAAACTTACCAGTGCTTCTGAGTCCCCGGTGCTTAGTCTGGGCAGCATGTAGAGCTCTATTCGCTTGAGCGGAAGTTGTCTATGTGAATCGCGTAGAGCTCTACACGCTGCCCGGACTAAGCACCGGGGACTCAGAAGCACCGGTAAGTTGGGGGGGGCATAACACAGGCGGAAGATCCAGGTCCCCTGCATCGCTGCGGGGGATCTGGATCTTAGTCTCATAGTCAGACCTATTTGAGGTCTGATTACAAGACGACCCCGATTATAAGACGAGGGGTATTTTTCAGAGCATTTGCTCTGGAAAAAACCTCATCTTATAATCGGGCAAATACGGTACACTGACTCTAACACTTTACACACATACTGTACATATATCTACATATACTCACTCTACCCCCCCTTCCCCTTTTACCTTGGTGAACCCTGTCTGCTATGCAGCTCGTACTCTCTGTGAAAACTGGCACGCTCAGTGGCATAACAAAAATGCTGGGGCAGGAGCACAGTATTAATAGAACGCACTAAGACTGTATACACTATAGTAAACATAAGTAGGACCATCGGAAGGCAAGGTGTAGGGGTTCGTTGATGTTTTTATATGAGCAGGGAAGAGAAAAGGTGCCAATTTATGCATTGCCTCATCACGGCCATCTTGTGTGTGGCAGGCAAGACCACAGCAAGCCACTTTAGACCAGAGGGAGCTGGATGAGAGAGGGCCCAGACCAAGTCTCTACTAGTGGACCTGGATCCTCATTGGTTCTTTAAGTTACCCCACCTGAATTTTTGTACCGCCACCTCAATTCACCATCTACATATGACAGAAAAGGGCCTATCTAGGGGAATGAAACAAAACCACACTGTGACTTGGACATGTACATGACCTGCAAGGAATGAAGAACTCGTATTAAGACCCACAGGTGCTCTTCCTTTTTGAAACTGCTGTTCGTCTTGTCTGGGTGCCAGGAACTTTGTTTTAGTTCAAAACAGTCATATTTGGAGGTGGAAAAACAGACTTCTGAAACCCCAGGAGTGCAGGGGTGCCCCAGATTTTAGAAGATCCCCCAAACTTCTTGGGGAGGGATAACCTTGCATATAATATCAGGGTAAAAACTGATGCTGATATGTCTAAGGGCACGACCTTCTAAACTTTTTATAGAGCAAGCATAATCCTTGGATTTGCCTCTGTGTCGTTTCTGCTTGCCTGCTGCTAAATGATCTTTGCCATTGTTTGCGCTACAGGTCTGTGCTGCCTGTTTCTATTTATATGAAGCAAAATACACAACCACAAACCGCGGCAGAAATACAACGCTTTTCACAAAGTATGTTTAGAAGCTGGGATATAGAAACTTAGAATTTGGTAGCACACAAGAACCATTCGGCCGTCTAATCTGCCCATTTTCCCTGCTGTAAGGAGTTAGACCTTAATCAGCCCTTGGTCTTCAGGATACCTTTATGTCTACCCCATGTATCCCTCCATACGGATACCAGCCTAATGGGGTTAAGTTTTAGCCCTATGAGCTCTCAGTCCAAAAATGAAGGCACCCCTTATTGTAAATCAGCTACTGCGGACTGTAACTCCTATTAACCTCGGTCAAATCCCCAACCTCATAGACTTTTCTTTCTTAGCTTTTTCAATATTTTCACAAATCTGGAAAGCATTCACGTATTTTTTTTGAAAAAAACAAAGGAAAATGCGGTTTCTGAAAGTAATGCACACTTCACAAAAAGAGCTCATTAGAGCAGGTGTTTCAATTAAAATCAATAATTTCAAGTAACGTGTGAATCATTAGAGTGAACAGTAGCGCCTGGATTTATTTAATTAGCAGGGGCATGGCTTTGAGTAATAACAATTACCTTCGCCAGCTCTCAAACAGATGAACACGAAGGTAATTACAGCAAAAAAATTATAAAAGAACAAGGTGGCACTGCACCGGCCAGACAGCCATATGGATAGAATCAAAGAGAGCAACTCTTAGCAACCGCTCTTTAAATAAAACAAACAAAGCCTCGTACAAAGCCTCCTCGAATCCCTCTGTGCCGGAGCTCAGAATACCATGCGCGTTACGGAACTGCAGGGAGACTCATTTCACGCTATGACTTGGGCATTAATGCATTTTAAACATACTTGCTCATCAGAAGAATATAGACATCTACTGACTGCCAGGTTAGAATAACCATCATGTCCTAGCATTTTTTTACATGGGATCCCTGCTTGGTCAGAGGTGATTTATCACATGGTAAAGTCCAATATTTGACTTGACACATATGGTATGTTACTATTTAGATTATTGTCAATGGTTATAACATATATAAATGAATATGTTGTTGTTATGATTAGTAGTAGTATTGTAGAGCTGGATGTTCATTAAGGCTGTCCAAGTCTTGTGCTCTATACCTGGCTTGTGTGACTACCTGCTCCGTGTACTGACCTTGGCTTGCCTGACTACTCGCTTAGTGTCCTGAACCCAGCTGTGGCATTGCTACCTGGCACCCGGTGCTACCTGCCTTGATATACTACCTGTGGTATTACCTATACAGATATCTGGCTATTTCTACAGTGCTTTTGCCACCTATACTCAAAATGGGTGACATGGTCATCTTATGTTCAAGGTAAGATGGCCAATAGAAAACCAAAAAATTAGGGAGCAGGGCCAGTAATAGTACCAGATGACTCAGACAGGTGCCATGGTGGCGTTGTCCAAAGTAAAAGCTCCCCCAAAGTAAAAGCTCCCAATGTGTGGTAATGGGCTTGGTACTTGCCAGTGGCATAATGGAAACCTCAGCAAATCGTGGTGGTGCACACAGCAGGTCTATGTCTAATTGGCATTCTAAATGTGAAAGAAGACATGGCATGTGTTTGCTTTGGGAAGCTAGTTGGTCGAGGACCATCCCTGGCAAAAATGAATTAGGTATATGTTGGTATGGTGGAGTTACTGGCAGGATGTAAAGTATGAAAATGGGTGATCTTCTAAGTTGGAATTTAAGTTAGACGATAATTTCCTTGACAAAACTATAGAATGTGAACACCTGGGCAGGATATCCAGAGATTGTTGTGGGTACTATTCTTAAGACTTAAGTACCTTCTCGAAGCTGAATCACAGTTTAAATCTTTAATGACTCAGAGGCTTTATGACATCTAAATACTGTGTGAAACCATAAGGTCACTATTTTTGATAAGGGAAATTTTTATTTTTATTTTAAGATTCACTTTACTTTCAATTATTAATAGACTCTATAAAAGGATAACAAATTGTACTTACCTGAGGTTACTCACTTCCTCCACCATTACAGGCTCAGTTAACACTGTAACCCTGTAATTTGATAAACATGACCATATGCTTGTGTTCATAAGAATTAGAGGACTATCTGTATGTATTGTCGATATACTGTATATGGGACACCTTACCATTTTGGAGAGTTTCTGTGAGAATTTTTGCCCATTCATCCAGTAGAGCTTTTGTGAGGTCAGACACTGATGTTGGATGAGAAGGCCGGCTCGCAATCTCTGTTCCATTTCATCCCAAAGATGTTCGGTGGGGTTGAGGTCAAATTCTTCCACACCGAAAATGGCAGTTTGGAACTTCGTGACACCGCTCTGTGACTTTACGTGGTCTTGGTGACTGCTGTTCCTAAACGCTTAAACTGTCCAATAATCCCACTTAACATAAAGATTTTAGTCCATTGCCTAAAGCCTTTTATTTGTGTTAATTGTAATTTCACATAATGCCACCAGGATAGCGAGCATTACAAGGGCTAAAATAAATCTTTACATGCTGAATGAGTCATTTCTGTGATTTCTATGCTATGAATGTGAGTAGTGCAGGGCATACTTACCATCAAGGCTCATTAATGCCAGCCCCATGATACACTGGTGGATTGCATATTTATGCCTTCTGTAGGTGAACTCTTTATCTATGAAAATTAAATAAAAACATTTTTTCAGTACAGTAGGCTCCTGGTCTCCATGTGGTCGGTCAACATAAGCTCTTATCCTGCCTATTTAAGGCCATTTTTTTTTAAAAAAATCCACTTTTATCACTCTTGTTGCTAACTTAACCTTATTGTACAAAGACCGGCGTCATATGTGATTGACTACAAATAAAATGGATAAGCAAAACTACATTTATAGGGTCTAGTTAAACCTGTCTAAAATATTCTATTCTGCCTTGCCGGCTCTTTCAATGAATGTAAAGCAGCGTAATCAGAATGTTTAATTAGATACGTGGAAATGTAATTGTTACAACTGTGAAACGTTGCCTCCTTGGAAATGATTGTGACACACTGCTTGCAAGAATTTATACTGGCAGAGCGATATTATCAGACTGAAGTAAATGCTGAAAACAATCAAATCCAGTTCTAGGAACAATAACATCAGAAGCACACTGTTCTTTTCCTAAATTGAAGAATAGTACATACATAATGTACATTGTCTAAGTTTCCAGCTGTTGCCATAATCAGTGCTATTCATTGACTGCATCTGTAGTCTAGAAAACTGGAGCTATATGAAGTCTGTATTTATGAATCTGCTCTAGTAACACATTAAGGATGTCCACATTAAAAGGAAGAATGTTTCTGATGGATCAGCAGAGAAAGTTCCAGCGGTCCAGTTTGTCTGCAATTGGTCCCGTGCTTTTCCCCTTTAAGACAAGACCTGGTAAGGAACACAGTGGTGCCATGTTTCACTGGCACAGAAGTCTGTTAGGAAGTCTACAGAAGCAGGGCTGCCATCAGAAATCTTGGGGACCAGTACAAACCTTAAGACAGGCCCTATCTGTCCAGTCCCACCCAATCCCTGCAATGGAGCCACCAGGCCCCAAAGTCCAAAAAAGGTCCTACTGACCCCAATCTACAGATGCCACCTGGGCATCAAAGTGCGCAAGGGTGGTTAGCAGGTGGCAAATGCATATGAGGGAGCCTACTCTGTGGTCTGTTGTTTCATTCCACTGATTGCCCCCTCGGATATTTACCAAGTCTGCACTGGAGCTGTCTGGTGATATGTAAACCAAATGTCAGAAGATGTGTTTGGCCAAACACCTGGGGGGGATGCTTATGGGGAACTCTGCAGAATCTCCACATGCATTTACAATAGGGACCACATGAAAATTTAAATTACATATGATAGCTAGAGTGTCCCCTTAAGAGGGGGAATAATAAGGACAATTCTGGAAAGTTTGGAGGCTGGCATGGGAATTAGGTTATGAGCTTCTGAAGGCAGTAAGAAAAATGGGAAGGTGAGATGAAACAAGAAATAGATGTATTATGCACATTAGTCTGCATGATGGCTTCAAGGTAAAAACTCCCCCCAAGGTTTCTTGAGATAGAGGCTTAACTCAGGACGACCTCAGATCTAGATTTAAAATTAGTTTCTCTTAAGTGGAACACTGAACTCATTACAGAAATATAATATCAACTCTTAATCATGGCCAGGATGACTAGTGAGACAAATCTATTTCTTATGATCAGTTCAGTATATCTGTGCTATGGATAATGAATGATCACATTGCCACACACTGAGAATCAAGCTTCCTTTAAATACTGTAAATTCATTCCTCCATAATGTGTCCAAGACTGGAGAGTGGAACGATACATTGATGACATTCTTGTTGGGTTTTTGGCAGGGGATAGCAGGGAGGTCCTCATTCCACAGGGTCCAACCCTGCAGCAGAATGATACAAATCACAGCAAAGAACAGGAAATACACAGTGATGTGGGATGCTATTTTAGACTTTGTAACCCCACTGGACACATAAACAATAAACAGCTGATTTGCATAAATCATTAACTGACAGATTATGTAAAAACAGTGGTGAATATCTAAAAATATAAAAGATATGTTCATATTATCAGAGATCCTTGTTCCTTGGCAGTCACCCCATGAGGAGCCAATAAATATAAAGGCTCAACAGAAAGCATATCTTTAACGCAGCACGTAATCTGGCAGGCATGCTCTGCTCTGTAAGAACGTTATATAGGCACAGAGACATGTCGTTTATGAGATCTGGCCTGGCTATTGATAAACAAAAAACAAATACATATGAATGAAAATTGAAGTTTCAGAATGATCGTACATCAAAGTATTTTTAGATAACTAATGCTGGACCTCAAGTGGCAAACATTGCATGATACCAGGAGTTCTTTGTAAGATTTTCAGGGCACCTTTATTTCCCCTGTTAAGAACTATGTGTGTTCATGTAGATATTATATACCATCGTATACTGGGCCTTACAACATACAGTCCTACTTTCTCCACGTTCTCCTACAATATCAGATACAAAATAAAACATGTAATTAAGAACATTTTAATTATTCAGAAGCCAATAAACTCCCCCTGGGTAGTAATGAATGGAGCAAAGTCCTCTTGTGTGCAGCAATAGAGCAGTGCCCTACCAGGCACATAACAAGGAAATATGGTGGCGATATGGTTTATTTATTTTTCCTTTGAACTTTAGCTGTGACCGAGTATGATTATGTAACAACTTTACACGTATTTATAAGTCAATGTTTGCCAACGTGGGCTGGGGAAATCTATTTACACATAATCATTACAGTTGGTCCGCAGACCTTTGACTAACTCATGACTGATCGACATCAATGCTTTTCAGACTTTGACCCAGCGACTGCCAGCAGTCCCTAAAGGACAGCCATGTCTAATTTTTTACTAAATCTAAATTTAATTTTAGTATGTTTATTTTTTGTTGAATAAAATATTGAATCCCCCACCATCTCCTAACATTCCAAAGCTTGCAATGATGGACACCACCCTACCCCTAGCTCTGGCACACAGTATGTGAGACCAACAAAACTGCATCCACACCACAGGACCAGCTTTACAGGACAGAGCTGCAGAATTGGGACAGTCTTGCATCCACTGGGACAGTTGTGAGGTATGCTATCCTAGAGTAAACAGTAAGCTCTGAACCTTAGTCTCTGTCCCCCTTATACACCAGCTCTCCAGCATATCTATTAGGTTAATATACTAATAGCATGGACAGAATACCATTGGGTTCTTCCTTCATCACAGGAGCAAGTAAAAAATCATTATGACAGTGTGAATACACACCCATATGTAGACAGATGGCAGTGTTGGCTGACTATAGTAAGAAGGCAGCCAAAAGATCAGGGCAGGACCAGGAATGAAAAGAAGCTCGGAAAATAGTTGGACACCAGCCATATATATTATATTTTGTGGTTGAGCTTATGTGCCCACACTCCACACCAGTGGCGTAACTAGAAACTACAGTGCCCCTCAGCAGAAATTGCCCTGGGGCACCCCAACTTCACATGCAACATGTCCTACAGTGCCACCTTTGCCCAAAAACAGCTTGTTTTTGCCACATTTTCACCCAAACAGCACCACGTGCCATCTGTTCCCCTAAACATGTCTGTGCCATCTTTGCCCCAAAGCAGCTTGTCAGTGCCCCAAGCAGCCTGCCTGTGCCACCTCTGCCCCTAAACAGTCTGCCTGTGCCATATCTGCCCCTAAACAGCATGCCCATGCCATCTCTGCCCCTTAAACAGCCCTCCTGTACCACCTGTGGCCCTAAACAGCCTGCCTGTGCCACCTCTGCCCCTAAACAGTCTATCTGTGCCACCTCTGCTTCTTAAGCAGCCTGCTTGTTCCACCTTGGCCCCTTAAACAGCCTGTCTTTCTCATTTCTGCCCCTAAACACTTATACATTCACTCAAACCCCTTTACCTCACATGCAGATTTCTCTGATCCGAAGGCTGGCAGAGCAGCACTCGGGTCGTGCTGATGTCTATGCGGCATGATGGCCGCCAAACATGGGCCCGCAGCTTACCTATGTGGTGCCCGCACACTGTGTGAGGAACCTCTCTTTTCCCACCCAGGGAAATAGGGACCTGGGTGGGAAAAGATAGCTTTATTGCACAGTGTGCAAGCTCCACAGTGGTAAGCTGTAGGCCCGAGGTGCGAGGTCCCATGTCGACCTTGCCCTCTGATGGTTGTACCTATATTCACCATAGTGCATTCTATCTCAGTGTGTTCAATTGCTCCTGTGTTTGACCCAGCTTAAATTTGTTACACGGCATTCCTGGTCACTGACTCCTGGCTTAAGACCCATTTGATCTACCTGTAAGTGCACCCTTGGAGTTAGTCCCCAAACTTGGAAAATCATCACAAAAGTCCCACAACCACTCAAACCCAAAAGGCTCAACCCAAGGGGGAACCGGTTGGAGGGTGAAGAACTCCTCTGAGACCGACAGGCTTTCTCTCATAAGGACACATGTTCCTACCCTGCACCAGTGTCTCCTCTGCTGTGTTGTGCGTGACAGACTGTAGCTTTTCTTTCGTTCTATTATGGACTGTCTATGCAGTCTCTTCTGGTGAATGTGTGTTAGACCAAAATGGATAAGGCGTGGTAAGCAGCCAAGCAAATTCCAGTCGTAGTGTGGATTCCTGTCCCTGGTGCTAATAACAGAAGCTGTTACATTAATGTCTGTTTGCTATGTTTTAAAATATATGGCATGTATTTTAAAGTTAGATGTTTAAGCTCTTACAGTGCTGTTGAACTCCAGTCCTTTCGGGTCACAAACAGGCCATATTCTGTCTATCCTTAAGTATTTAGGGATTTTCTTTTTGTCTTGACAGGTTTATGCTCAACCTGGGATATCTGAATATTATGGCCATTAAGGGGGATGGGGACAGTTAATGTCCCTAAATATCTCAAAATGGCAGCAAGCAGGTATGTGCATAAAACAAAGGGATTATAGAAAATAGACTAAATACGTGAAAATAATGGCAGCTCCACTACACTACAGAAATGTTTACGTGCATGGGATACATGGGATACATTGTTGCTCTTCTAGGTCCACTTTGCCAACCTCTTATTTCATGCATGCTTTGCAGTGAAAGGGTTAAATTGTCATATTCTCCAAATCCTACATTTTACAATGATATACATTAAAACTCAACAATTTAGGTACTAGGAACTGTGCTCCCAATCGGTGCTGTGACACTTAGGAACTGCATTAATTGCCACTAGTAACCTTAGTAGATCTGTCATTTTATCCTGAATGACGTAAAACACATGTGAGAAGTTTTTTTCAGTTTCTATGACAACAACCTATCAGTGCGTGTTTTTGTGTCACTTCACAATTAAGTGTTCCTTGCAAATGAGGCGACATTTTACGTGATTAAAGAATTGTTTCTGTGGTCCATTTGGTCATTACATAGTAACATACATATTAACTTGGGTTGAAATAAAGATACAATTCTGTTAAGTTGAAGCCAGCTATTAATCCAGAAAAAGGCAAAATCGCCAACTTTGAAGTGGTTTCCAATTGTGCCTCAAAAGGGGGAAACATTCCTTCCTGACTCCAAAGAGGCAATCTCATTTCTCCGGATCAACAAGCTGTAATTTATTATATTCTTTTAACCTTTAGATTGTAAGCTCATTTGAGCAGGGCCCTCATCACCTGTTTCTGTAAGTCAAATTGTTATGTTATATACTGCTTGTTATGTCTTGTCTACCCATTGTACAGCGCTGTGGAATATGATGGAGTTATATAAATAATTAATTTCTATACTCCAATAAAAATGCCTGTGGGCAACTATACCTATTATTTAACTGCATCTATTGTCCCTTCCTTTTGCCTATACGGTAAACTGTAAAGAGCTAAGTGCACATAATACATACACAAACTGCATTCACTTTGGGTGAAAAATACCAGTTTTACAAACTGCCGGACATCATCTGTCAGACTGACCTGCAGCATGCAGAATTCATAAGTCCTCGTTTCAAATGGCTGAGCTTTCTATATAGCCAAGCGATAGCACTATGGCTGGACAAAAAAGTCCTGTGATTCTTTTCCAGAGCTCGGATGACCAAACACTTGTTGAGAATAATGGAAGTGGTAGTTCAGAAAAATCTGTCTGTTTGCTACTGGTGCTATAAGCCAATATGCATTGTAGCCGTGACCTGGAATAACGTGATGATTGCTGGCCGAGTGGCAGGCATTAGCTTTTTAAATGTGCTTTCAGGTAAAAAGAGTATTTGGTTTCTCAAGCTGTACAAGTGGAAAAACACATGAAATTTGTTTGATACCTGAAACCCATGGCGATGGCACTTGGCACCACGAGGTTATTAAGCTGTAGAAGTATAAGATTTAAATTTAGTTCCAAAATACCTCAAATAACAAAGGAGAATGTAATTCGCTTTTTGCCAAAAGTGATTTAGTCTCTATTCATTGCCATCCAATTAAAATATAAATTATACCGGGATTTGGAGATACAACAGACCATTATATTCACATCCGTTTACATTCCACCTCTTAAAGTAAAATAAATGCATTTTGCTGTAATAATAATAAAGGTGGTGAACAGACTGTGAAAGTTTTTAATGGCTTCAGATGAATGGACGTCAGTGGGAAACCATTTGTAATGGCAGAGTTTAAAGCCAATTCTGACATGTAAACAAGATCACAATCCATAGTTCTATCTGGGATGTCCCATGGAGAAAAAATGTTCAAGCAGAAAATCCAGTAATGTAGGTCGGGACTGACAAAAAATTATTTTATGTCTTTTTGTTCTAATAATCTTCCTTTATCTGCAGACCTGGAGGCTACCGCTGCTGTCAACCGTGAGATATTTTGGTTGACTTTCCATGCTCAAACATCCCACTGAGCTGATTATGGCAATGCTAATGAAGTCCATTCCTCCATAGTCTTTCACTAGTGAGAGTGTCCAGCTGGTTGATTAAGACAGAGCCATTCTTTTGTTTGCCACAGGCAGTATGAAAAGGGACCAGGGGTCTAGTACACTAAAATAACAGAGCTAGAAAACATACAAATGGCTAATGTGCAGCTATCTTAACACATTATATTATGCAAAAACTAAAACGCGTTAAAAATGAAAACAGAGCAATATTTTTTAAAATGTATTTATAATCTGATACTAATCATTATCCACGAATGGGGGTATTCACTAAAGCAGGACTTTGCAGGAGAATTAGTGGTGATTAGTGAAGGTGTTGAAGGCATGTGATAGGGCTGGACGCTGTATGTGAATTATTATTATTTATTGATTTCTATCGCACCATCATATTCAGGAGCGTTGTACAATGAGTAAACAGGACATAACAAGTAGTGGGTTGCATAACAATTTCACTCACAGAAGCAAAAAGGTGAGGAGGGTCCTGATCAAATGAGCTTACAGTCTAGTAATACTACTCAGAAGTCTTAAAGGAAAAAAGTCTTCTATTTCAATACCTTTTCACAGACAGTACAAGTAGGACACAGGCTTTGCAGAAAGTCATTGGCCGCGTCCCATTATTTATAGAAAATTGGTACAAAGCTGATATTCGGTGCAACACCTAGAAAATGAAATGTTAATATTTTATCCTGTTATATTTGTAATAATAACAAAATATCAACAAATACATAATGGGAAAAATGTGCTTCCTGATAATGTGAAGCTGAAGTGGCTGTTTGCCTTTTGTGGAGTAATGTTGAACACAGCAGGTTTTACAATGTTGTCAGGATGCAGGAGAACAAAATATGACGCCTACAGCAAAAGAAGATAAACATGGTTATTTTTTAGGTTTTGTTTGTACACAATGGATACACAGTCTACCTTTTATTTCTCTGGAATTGGGTCACCTTCTGAAGCCATTATGTGGAAGATAAAGGGGACTTCATTATGTAATCTCAGTCGATGCCTGTCCTGAAGACAAATTTGCCATTACACTCCCCACTAACTCTCAGAGCCACGACTGCTCTACAGAAATCACTTTGTCTTATTCCATTTAACGGCTACTCCATAGATGAACTCATGGAGAACATGTGGTCGCTCTCCATAATCTTCACACAAAAATAGGTTTCCACAAAAAATCCCTCCAGAAATCATGGGTCTGTAACATACTTCTCTGCTCCAAACCCCCCAAACCATCTTTTGAAATTATAATACTGGGCAGCGGCAGCCAGTAGCCGGGGAACCGTAGAGTTGCTCTGATCTGTGCTAACAAACATTTCAACTAAACACAATTTAAAAAAAAAATGTGAAAGATATCAAAGATTTGCACATTGAGGGCAT
The DNA here is from genome assembly GCA_029215755.1 of Spea hammondii. NCBI lineage: Eukaryota > Metazoa > Chordata > Amphibia > Anura > Pelobatidae > Spea > Spea hammondii. The sequence goes on along the minus strand of JARDYJ010000005.1, from coordinate 14,047,845 downwards.
ATGAGTAAAACCCAGTAGGGATGTGGCGATACTAGATAAGGCTGTATATATGTGGCCGCACGCTACATTTTTGTGTTCATGTAGTGTTTGACCATGCCCACTCCCAGGGGCGCCCCCCCCTTATCTACCCTCTTTCTGCCCCCGTCCCTGCCGCCCCCCCATTATCTACCTTACCCCCCCTTGTACTTACCTTTCAGCAGTCCTGCGGCGAGTCTCCCTGTTCGGTCTCGGTGCCGGCTTGTAATGCCGAGACCGAACAGGGAGACTCACCGCAGAGGAGAGAGAGACGGGCGCCGAGCGGGTACCGACAGCTTGGTAAGCGAAAAACACTCGGCGCCCCTTTCTCTCTTTTTCGCTTTAAAAAAAAAAGGGCTTTTGCGGTTGCCCCACTCGGCTCCATTGTCGGGCCGGCCCTGCCCACTCCCCATCCGACTCCTTGCCAACTCGGAACAATCTGGGACTATCCCCAAGCCCCACTATGGACAGCTAGCCCCACCTCCACATGGCTAGCTCCGCCTCTATGGCTGGCTAACCCCACCTCCCTGGCTGGCTAGCCCTGCCCCCTTTCAAAGCCACTCCTCTAGAAGAGGGAGCGCTCTGGGTAGCCTATTCTGGAAGTTCCCAAACATGCACATAAGAGGGGCATGTTATTATTATTATTTATAGCACCATCATATTCCACAGCGCTGTACAATGTGGCTTCTGCATGTGCGTTTGGCTAACATAAAGCAGGACAGTGCATACCTTGCTCATCCACGCACAGAGCATATCGCATGCTTAAAAAATCTAGCTTGGAAACACTGATGCACATCTATCATAAATAGCATAAATACCAAGCATATGAGGGATTTCCAAAATAAGGACAAATAAATATATATATATATTTTTTTTAAATCCAACTTTTTTTTTACATTTTGTTCCATACTAAATGATGGTTTATATATATAATAATGATTTTAAAAGAAAGCCCTACATGTTCTGAAAAAAAAAATAATTTGTATAAGTACACAAAACGTGTGGGAAATCATAGTTAAATAAAGACATAACAAAAAAACATGAACATCGCTCTCGTCCTGTAGCACAAACATAATAAAATAACCCTGGTCTTGAAGAGGTTAATGTGTTCCTTGTTCTGTATTTTAGGTCCTGCAGACTCCGAGATTACAATATTTAATTTTCTTTGACATTGAACTCCAGTATTCTTTAGTAGCGTAAAACCTGTCTAGCCTGTTAATTCTATTCATCTTTGAACAATATTTCTCAGCGGGGCTGCTAGGACTGAGTGTACTTGTCTCGCACTCTCACACAATGTCACAGTTTCACACTTTAATTCTAGGTTAGTGGATAAGTTTATCTGTATTATCCGACTAATGACAGAAATCCACCTATATATACTTTCCAAACAAAAGATAAGATTCTGAAACAAATGCCAAGCCATGACGCGTAGCGACCGGGGCACAGCGTTGTTAGTTTACTTTTTTTTTTTGTATTGTGGAAAGAAAATTGAAAAGATCCTAGGAAGTTGGAAAATAAGTCATTGATGTGCCACAAACATTGACAAACTATGTCACTAACTTTGGAAGAAAGCAGAGATATTTCTGATTCTAAAAAAATAAAATTTGTCTACAACATCGAAAACACTTAGTGGGGCGCTTGCCAAGCCAGTAGACAAGCAGGACATACTGTAGGATTGTTAAGGCTGTCCCAGCAAATTCAGGACTCTTGGCAGCTAAGCACCGTATTTTTTAACGTATCAGTGATCTGTATGCGTTCCCCACACAGCTGTCCACAGGTTCTGCAGTCTGTTCATAAACCTAGGGAAATATAGAGGTATTATGGCCCCTGGTGGTTCATGCAAATGCTACCAGCTTGTCTAACCTGGCTTCTGGCACTTCCACACATCTGGAGTCTGACAATCTTAAAGTGCAGGAAAGAATCATTAAATTCCCCAAACCCTCAAAAACGTAGGACCCCACCACAGAGCTCAGCACAAGATCCACTGACCTAAGAGAAACTCTGAGAAAGGTTCCTCAGAAGTTTACTTTATAGTGTGAGCTACAGCCTCTTCTTAATATCAGAAAGTCAAATTACAAGATTAGGGAAACATTTCAGCTAAATTATGTTACTCTTATTGTTTTGTATTGGCGTGTTATGCAGTCTGTTTTCCAGTAGATGGCAGCATAGAAATTGTGCACTTCTCTTGTGTTTATCCCCTTTTACCTTTTGTACCCTTTGGGACAGAGGCTGTTTTAACACCTTTGAGGTGCTCGTGTTTAGATGTAAATTTCTCCTCACTCATTTAGTGAACCCACACACGTTATATATTGTTTTTTTCAGGACAAGAAGGGCTTTCTTCAGTTTCCATTGTGATCATATTATCTAATTTCCTATTAAAAAAAAAGAAAATATGATGAAAAATTGAAAAAAAAATTCTGACTTTCATCAGAAAAATCTTTTACTCATCTATAAAAGCTAATGAAAAAACCTGCTAAATAGATTCCACTATTTGTCCTTAGTTTAGAAATACCCAATGTTTTTATGGTTTTTTTCTGCAAGTTATTGGGCAATAAGTACAAGTAGCGTTTTGCTATTTCAAAACCATTTTTTTCCCCCAAAGCTGGTAATTCTTCCCCCCATGTGCTATTTCGGTTATCTTTAAAGCTGGCCAATGAAATTTACCCCATCAAACCATATATATTTTTGAAAACTAGACACATCAAGGTATTTCAAATGCTGGTATTTTAACCCTTTCCATGCACTAATTCTACTACTACCCTTTGTCAAACTTTGTGGTAGTAATTTATATTGTTTTTTATCACTAAAATTGCGCTTCAGGTATGGCTTTACAGGTCCTGGTATATGTCACTTTCAAACAACACCTCAATGTGTGTTCAGCAACATCTCCCGAGTACAGTAATACCCCACATGCATGGGTTTGCCAGTGTTTGGGCTTAAAAGGCCAGATTTGGGAAGTGCGCTTTTTTCCCCATTTGGGTCAGTCTGTGTCTGTGCCCTATCTTTGAGCCCGGCCACTCAATTTTGTATTGGATTCTACGATACCCCCAATTCGTATGAAGCTTTGCAGAGTTGCATTTTTTGCACAGATGAAACTAAGATTAACCTGTACCTGAATGGCATACCACATCATCTGTAAAACATGGTGGAGGCAGTTTGATGGCATAGGCATGCATGGCTTCCAATGGCGCTGGGTCACTAGTCTTTATTAATGATGTGCCAGAAGCAGTCAGATTAATTCTAAAGTGTATAGGGATATATCGTCTGCTCAGATTCACCCTAATTCAGGGAAGTTGATGGACAGCGCTTTACTTTACAGTTGGACAATGACCCAAACGAAAGCAACCCAGGAGTTTTTAAGGCAAAGATGTGGAATATTCACCTGATTTCAACCCGATTAAGCATACATTTCACTTGATGAAGACAAAACAAAAAGAAAGGCCAAAAAACAAACTACAACTGAAGACAGCTGCATTAAAGGCCTGGCAAAGCATCACAGAGGAGGAAACCCAGTGTTTAGTGATGTCCGTGCGATCAACATTTAAAGCAGTCATTGCCTGCAAAGGGTTCTGAACAAAGTATTAAAAATGAACATTTTATTTATGGTTGTGTTGATTTGTCCAATGACATTTGAACCCCTGAAATAAGGGTACTATGTATGGAAATTTTTGTTCAACTCCTTGAATTAAAGCTGAAAACCTGCACTTAAATTGCATCTCAGTTGAATCATTTCAAATCTATTGTGGTGGCGTACCGAGCCAAAATTAGTCAGTGTCTAAATATTTCTGGACCTAACTGTATGTGCAGAATAGGCCTCCATTAATTTTACAGCTTGCAAAAACTGGACCATGTCCTAAAAATCTCAGAAAAAAATGGATAGATGGAAGGTATGTTTCACGTTCCCAATTATGACCCCATCACCTTTTGTTTCTGTAAGTCCAGATGTCCTTTTTATCCATTGTACAGAATTTTATAATATGATGGTGCTGTGTGCCACTATGACAGCTTTTGATAGATGCATGCAACATAAAGAATAGGAAGTTGTGATGGCCGCTACAATGGTATACACATAAGGTGAGTTCATAATACATATGTAAATACAAGTCCAGGGGCAAAAAAAGCTAGTGAACCCTTTAGAATTACCTGCACATATGTATACATTTGTCTTAAAATATACTATGATCTTCATCTAAGTTACAGTAATGAACACAATCTGTTTTAACTAATAACACGTAAATTATCCACAGTTTTACAGCCCACCAGTAGTGTGAATGTTTAATGTGTGTGTTCAGTAAAGACATGAAAGATTACCACTGTTAGTATATTATCTTAAGCACATTGTGTTTGTCTATACGTGTGCCTTAGATGTAGGTCACAGGGCCGGACTGGCCCACCGGGATACCGGGAAATTTCCCGGTGGGCCGGAAGGTCCGTGGGCTGGGCGGCCGGCAGACTTACCATGAAGACAGCCGCTGAGCGGCTGCAAATGGCAATGAACGCCTCCCTCGGTGCCAGGGGCGGGCTGGGCAGGGGGGCAATTGCCCCCCAGGCTTCCCGAAATCTAACCAAAGCGGCCGCTGGGTGCTGATGCGGCCGGCCGGCATCAGCACCCAGCAGCCGTGTGCGATGGCCGTCTAGTGATGGGAGCAGTGTGAGGGGTGAAAGCTCCGCCCCCTCGCACTGACCTTTCACCCCTCACGCTGCTCCCATCACTATGCGGCCATCAGATTGCTGGGAATGTAATCTGAACGGCCGGTGCGTGCTGATGCCGCCGGCCGGCTCTGCTTTAATACTTTTTTTTTACTTTATATGGCAAGCCGATCCAGCTTACCATATAAATTAAAAAAAAAGTGTTAAAGTAGCTCCGGCCGGCGGCATCAGCACGCACCGGCCGGTTAGATTACATTCCCAGCAGTCTGATGGCTGCATAGTGATGGGAGCAGCGTGAGGTGGAAGCTCCGCCCCCTCGCACTCAGACTGCTGCAGCACCGGATGTCAGGTCAGTGACATCCTGTCAGCATAGAGGAGAACAGTGTGCAGCTACCAGGAAGTCAAGACAAGTAGAAGGTGAGTAAAATAATGTATTTTTTGTACTGTATAATGTTTTTTGTATTTGTTAAAAACAAAAAAAATCGGCATGTGTGTGTATGTAAGTGTGTCCCCCTATATGCCACTCTGCCTCCAGAAATGCCTTATACCCCCCTATATGCCACTCTGTCCCATGATATGCCTTTTAACCCCCTATATGCCAGAGTTGCATATAGGGGTATAAGGCATTTCTGGATGCAGAGTGACATATAGGGGGTCAAAAGGCATATCTGGAGGCAGAGTGGCATAAAGGGGGTTAAAAGGTATATCATGGGGCAGAGGAGCATATAGGAGGGTATAAAGCATATCGGGGAGGCAGAGTGGCATATAGGGGGCATAAGGCTTTTCTGGAGGCAGAGTGCCCCATGATATGCATTTTAACCCCCTTCATGCCACTCTGCCTCCAGAAAGGCCTTATACCCCCTATATGCCACTCTGTCCCATGATATGCCTTTTAACCCCCTATATGGCAGAGTGGCATATATTATTTTTTATTTAATATGGCAAGCTGGATCGGCTTGCCATATAAAGTAAACAAAAATGTCCCATGATATGCCTTTTAACCTCCTATATGGCAGAGTGGCATATAGGGGGTTAGAAGGCATATCATGGGACAGAGTGGCATATAGGAGGGTTGAGGCATATCAGGGAGGCAGAGTGGCATATAGGGGGGTATAAGGCTTTTCTGGAGGCAGAGTGCCCCATGATATGCCTTTTAACCCCCTTTATGCAACTCTGCCTCCAGAAATGCCTTATACCCCCCTATATGCCACTCTGTCCCATGATATGCCTTTTAACCCCCTATATGCCAGAGTGGCATATAGGGGTAAAAGGCATTTTTGGATGCAGAGTGACATATAGGGGGTCAACGGCATATCTGGAGGCAGAGTGGCATAAAGGGAGTTAAAAGGGATGTCATGGGGCAGAGGGGCATATAGGAGGGTATAAAGCATATTGGGGAGGCAGAGTGGCATATAGGGGGCATAAGGCTTTTCTGTAGGCAGAGTGCCCCATGATATGCCTTTTAACCCCCTTTATGCCACTCTGCCTCCAGAAATGCCTTATACCCCCCTATATGCCACTCTGTCCCATGATATGCCTTTTAACCCCCTATATGGCAGAGTGGCATATAGGGGGTTAGAAGGCATATCATGGGACAGAGTGGCATATAGGGGTATAAGGCATTTCTGGATGCAGAGTGAGGGTATAAAGAGAGGGTATAAAGCATATCAGGGAGGCAGAGTGGCATATAGTGGGGCATAAGGCTTTTCTGGAGGCAGAGTGCCCCATGATATGCCTTTTAACCCCCTATATGGCAGAGTGGCATATAGGGGGTTAGAAGGCATATCATGGGACAGAGTGGCATATAGGGGGTATAAGGCATTTCTGGAGGCAGAGTGGCATATAGGGGGTTAGAAGGCATATCAGGGGGGCAAAGTGGCAAGCCTGGGGGCAGAGGTGCATAACTCGGGGGTAGGTTGTCAAATGAAAGGAAATAAAAACCAAATATGTCTCAATCATAGCTTTTATTAAATATGGAAAAAAATAGTCTACATGAATTAATAAAGAAATAAAAGTTTCTTACCAGAATATCGTGAAGAATAATGTGATCAGTGTTTTGTTCCACTAAATAAAATGGAACTCTTTCATCTAACAATGTTCGCAGTAGCAAATGTTTTGATCCTATTATGTGTAATGTATTTAATTTATTAGGGCCTTTTAACACTTTTGCTTTCTGGCATTTTAATACAAATAATGAGATAAAAAGAATTGCACATAGTGTGACTCGGGTATGTATAAGGGGTGCGTGTGGGTATAAGAGCTTCACCGTGAGATAAACTATATGGGGCTGGTCTCCAAATTTTTCCAGGGCTGCTTTTCAGTCCCAGTCCGGCCCTGGTAGGTCAGATCACATTTTATGAACAACTAATGCAGAAAAACAGGTTATTCAAAAAGTGTGACTTTCTTGCCACTGGATATCATCAGTAAACACCATCATCTGGGTTAGCCACTGAGCTGCAAAACATTGCATTAGGGAAGTGCATTCCAATGTTTAAAAAAAAAACCCTTTTGATTTGTTTTGTATATTCTCTGTCTGGCACTAAATGGATAATAATATCTCTGCTTTTGTATCCTTGTCTGCGGTACAAACTATTGTTAGCTTTTCTGTAGTATGTTTTGAATAGCCAAAGCATTTCTGTTGAATTATATTGATGTTCTTAATTTCTGTATTGCTGCAGACTGCCAGGAAGTAAAAAAAAAAAAAAGTAAAACAAAGATAAATACAAGGTAAATAAAAGAAAGTAGGATTGGGAAATATATACCGTATTTGCTCGATTATAAGACGAGGTTTTTTTCAGAGCAAATGCTCTGAAAAATACCCCTCGTCTTATAATCGAGGTCGTCTTCTAATCAGACCTCAAAATGTCCGCTGGGGCCAGGCTGCTTACCGGGCTTTGGTCGCGAGCAGCAGGAGAACAGGAAGCTAGAAGAGTGTCACATAACTCTGCCTCCTCCCTCCTTCCTCTGGGGGCGGGGCCAGAGAAGTTGCTCGCACATCCGGGCCCCTGCAGAAGTCTTCCAGTGAGAGATCTGCAGTTCAGGTAATGGGGTGGGGGAGGGTTTCTGAGTATGTGTGATTAATGGAATGAATGAGTATTTAAATGTTTGTGAATGAGTGTGTGTTAGTATGGATGTTTAAGGGGGGTGGTGGTGGTAGCATGGCATAGGGAGGCTGTACTTAGACTCCTACCGTGTTTCCCCGATAGTAAGACACCCCCGATAGTAAGACGTATCGGGAGTTTCAGAGGGGTCAGCTAATATAAGCCGTACCCCGAAAGTAAGACATATGTTTTACTTTCGGGGAAACACGGGGGATTTGCCTACGGCCTACGGCCGCATTAACGCAGGGCATAAGGGGCGCCTGCCCCTTAGGCCCGCCGCACCTGCGACCGGGTCCGCCACTCTAAGGGGCCGGGAAGTCCCCACCAAGGCCGGCCTTACGTGTCTGCGGCCGCACAGGATTTAAATTAAAACATCGGGGTTTTTTTTTTAACTTTATTTAACATCCTCCATGTTAAATAAAGTTAAAAAAAACTTTATTTAACATGGAGGATGTTAAATAAAGTTTTTTTAACTTTATTTAACATGGAGGATGTTAAATAAAGTTGAAAAAAACCCCCGATGTTTTTATTTAAACCCTGTGCGGCCGCAGACCCCTAAGGCCGGCCCCTTAGAGCAGGGCCGACTTTTGGGGTGTGCGACCGCACAGGGCGCCACACTCCAGGGGGTGCCAACCTGCGGCACCCGGCACCCCTCCAGAGACGGACAGTAATGTCCGCCGCTGGAGGAGCAGGCTCGCAAGGGAGCGGTATCGGAGGTCTTTAACAGACCTCCGGCTCCCTTGAGTGATTTTAAGCCGGGTTCAACCCGGCTTAAAATCACTCAAGGGAGCCGGAGGTCTGTTAATGACCTCCGATACCGCTCCCTTGTGATCTGCGCGGCAACAGCTGTTGTGCGCCGGGGTTTCTTGTCAGATCCCGGCGCACAACACTGAAGCCGCGCCCACCGCTGTCCGTGCCCTCTGACCCGGAAGGAGACAAGAACTGGCGAAGAGGAGGAAAAGAAGCTGAAAGAAGAAAGGAAAGGTAGGAAAGCATTAAATTCGAAAATTTTTTCCCAATATAAGACATACCCCGAAAGTAAGACATAGTGGGGCTTTTAGGGATAAAAAGAAAGTAAGACGCTGTCTTACTTTCGGGGAAACACGGTATCATCCCCAGGTTCCAGCATGTACTGGCTGCCTTGGCTTGATAGGAGTGTGATTGCTGTTAGCAGTTATATATATTTATTTATATACCTCCAGAAATGCCTTTTAACCCCCTATATGCCACTCTGCCCCATGATATGCCTTTTAACCCCCTATATGCCACTCTGGCATATAGGGGATTAAAAGGCATCTCATGGGGCAGAGTGGCATAAAGGAGGGTATAAGACATTTCTGGAGGCAGAGTGGCATATAGAGGGTTAAAAGGCACATCATGGGGCAGAGTGGCAAATAGGGGGTATAAGGCATTTCTGGGGGCAGAGTGGCAACCCTGGGGGCAGATGTGCATAACTGGGGGGGGGGCAGGTTGGCAAATAAAAGGAAATAAAAAAATATATATATTTTTCTCAATCATAGCTTTTATTAAATATGAAAATATTGTTTACATGAATTAATATTTACTAGTAAAACTTTTTTTCCTATAGGGTAGTCTTATATTCAGGCTTTTTGTTTTTTTCCTAAATTAATATTCAGATTTTGGGGGTTCGTCTTATAATCAGGGTCGTCTTATAATCGAGCAAATACAGTATATATATATATATATATATATATATATATATTGGTTTTTTTCCCTAAAGGGGGGGTCAGGTCCTTGATTTCACTGTACTTCACAAAGGGCCAACCCCAATGAGCTTCAACTGCAGGAAGAGCTTGGCTGGCCCAATGTATAATGTATAGCTAAATCATGAGATTTTTCCAGGCTCTCCTCGACCACTGAACTATGCATTATACAGGGCCAGCTCAGTCCTTTGTTGCCCTTTCATAATAAATGGTGAAGTGAGGGAGTTAAACCACTACTCTTCCTTTGGTGAATAAACCCCCTAATCCGGTACAAACTGTTCTTATTAGAACATAGCACAGTGTTGGAATGCAGTACACATTTTGGTAGTTTGATTTGCAGCTATTAGGCAGAAGGAACCAAAAGCCATGGCATGGGAAGGGGTAAACCTACTTACCCATAACATCTTGGTGCAAAAGTGGGACAAACAAGAATTTTCTAGTTGGTATAAGCCTGTTAAAACTTGCTTATAACTTCTTTATTTACATACACAGTCCGAGTTTAACCGTATATCTTTTTCATATCACACTTTAGGTGAAATTATTATTAATAACGTAAATATTAAATCAATTCTCATTTAACAGCGATACCAAGGGAATGTCAGTCAACTGTGACAATTACCCCACCTAGTGGAAATAAAGGGTACTACAGTTGGACCTGGTATTGCCTCATGATTCAGATGGGGCAATAAGCAAATTATGTTCCTATTGCCAAAAAAAAGAAAACTAAATTAAAAAAATGAAGTCTCATAAAGGGCTTCCAAAATATAGATTGTTCGCATTTTTGTGTTACTAAATTTTGCTATTACAGTCAATCTAACACCACAAAGCAATATGTGACCTTTTTAGAGACCACAACTTGAATAGGCTGGTTGAAGAAATTGGGTATTTGGAGTCTACTATTTCATATACCCCAGTCAAGGTCAAAGCAATGATACATTTATTTTATATTAAGGGGAATCTTTTGTCCCAAAATGTTGCTTTTGAACTGGATGCTGTTTTTTGCTATATACAGCGGTTACTTTGTATCTGTGTCACTTGAATATCCCCTTCCCCATGATTTCAAATTTTAAACTTGGCAAACCATTCCTATTTAGTTTAACAAACACAGCATGAATCATCAGAATGTTAATTAAAAGGTTGTAAGCTTACCCTCGTAACATTCAATAATAAATTGCTTTTTCTGACTATGAATTTATTACTGGACATGGTGGTGAGTCACATAAGCTATTTATTAGGGTTTTCACACATACATTAAAGGAAAGCACGAATGCCTTCGTCCCGATGTTGGTTACTTGTTGGGTAGAGGGGCTTACTGCGTTTTAAAGTCATCAATAATTTTATAAAGGTTTAACTCCTAGTTCCCCAGGTGGGCGTCTAACTCCAGGACCAGAGGCCTGCATGCAGACCAAGACTTCTGTGTTTCTTTACAGAGAAGAGTGCAAACGAGGGCAGCGTTTAATCGTCCCCTGTATAAGCCAGCACAATGCTACATAAAAATAACTACTAAATATGAAGTTACCGTACTTTTTACTCAAATGTAAAACTAGTACAAAAGTTAACACTAGATGCCAGTTCCTACAATCAGATATGCAGACCCTGCAAATGGCATAAAAAGGTTAATGATGTCAATCGCATGACAGGGGCCAACAAGGGCTATAATTTTGTGATTGCCTGGATTAATTTTTTTTTATTTTTTTTAACAGTAGAAAATCTTTGTTAAGGATAACCTTTGGAGGCAATGCATATTTTTTTAATTTATATGGTTATTTAGGCAATGAAAATAAAATAAAAAAATAAAAATAAAAAAACAGTACATGCAACATTTAATGACATTTATATGCCTGAAAGGTATGAAAAGATATTGCTCAATTCCATTTATCAACTAGGAGATGTATATACAGATTTCCCCAATTTGCAAATAAATGTTCAAATGTTGCCTGAAGATTATAAATAGATTTATGAAGGCATTAATGTTTTGGAAAATATAGAAAACAAAAAATGTAAAAAATAATAAAAAATAGCTGATTTAGGTAATAAAAGTGATGTAAATTTACTTTTAAATATTGCAGGAATTATATATAGTTTCCATGATCCTTTACTATGTGGCTAATGGTTTATTAACAGTTCTAATGCTGCCATTCTGCCTTCACAGAGGAAAACACCCCCCCAAAAAATACTAAGTAAAGCATTTTTAACAGCCAGTATATTTCAGTATTAAGCTAACATTTCATTACAAAAATTAATACAATTGAAAAGAAAGTGACCGCATAGCTGTCCTTTACAGATAATTTTACTGTAAAATAGTCACATATAATAGTTACATATTTAGAAGAACATATTAGAGAGTCACAACATAACAAAAGTAATTAATCTCTAACACACTAAATTATACAAACACTGCAAAACTGTACATACATATGAGCATGCTTAGGTCAGTTAATTATGGACAATCAGTGAAATGTACTGCATTTTTTTTTAATGGGTCATTTTGACTTCTAAAGCTTCATACAGCCATACTTACTCAATAATGAAAACAAATATATATAAGGAAAGAAAATAACTAACTGAAGTCACAATATTTAGGTTGTGTATGGCTACCAGCGGCCCTATATACAAGAAGAACCTTTTTTGGCATACTTCAATAAAGCCCAATATTATCTGTAAAGAGGATATACTGATCTCTATGATGCGCTGAAAGAGATCAGCTATCAAATGAAATACTGATATGACTATCTTTGATTTACACCAAAAGCCCCCCCCATACGTGGGATACAAACGGGCCATTATGCCGGTAATTTAGGCCTAATTAATCTTACTTAGCAAGTATTGGATCCAATATTTCATAGTGTGATTTAGAATAACGCACATATTGTGCAAATATTCTAACAAGGTTATTCAAGAAATTATTTTTTAACTGCATTTACCAACTTTGGGCAGTTTGTAGTCAAAAAGAATGTGGCATCTGCTTTAAGAAGACAGGGTCTTTATTGCCAGAATGCTGCTTCGGGGGGGTCAAGGAAGCCGCATAAAGCAGCTGTTTTAAGATGAATTCGTGATTTCACTTTGGCATATTCGGGGAATGTTCTTTGCAAGTCTCAATTTCATTATTTTAGAATATTAAGTCGATTTGTTAATGTTAGCTTAGTTATTCACACAAGTGATGAATTTAAAAAGGTCAGACTGGGGAAAAAGATGTGTTTGCTGGAGCATCGTCTCTCTAACACTCTGAATGGCATAGCATATGAACGATCCAATGTAAGATATCTGAATCAGTCATACCATGAAGCCATGGAGACATCCTCCACAATGATAATACTGTGTATCTCTTGGCCATGTTGTCATTTAAGTAATGGGCTGGATATTTGGAATGACACCAATGTGTTTGGACATGCTGTAGAAACAGAGTAACGGTAGAAGCACAGCCGGTAGATAAGGTTTTTGAAGTCAGGGCTACTGGCTTTCCTGTAACATATCGGGCTATGATAAACCATGAAATAGTTTTATCTTTGAAACAGTATTTCCTAGAGCCCCATAACAGACTGCCTTCACATTCCCCCTGATAAGAAAGAGGGAATGCTGGAGGTCTAGGCCTGGTTTTCATAAACCTCAGACCTCATGTGTATGAAGGAGGCCTCATTAACCTCCCAACTTGGTCATTGAACTGGTTCTCGGTGCATCATAAAGTGTACGTACGTCATGGGGAACAATCCGTCATTTTTGGGCACCGCATAACATCTTTTGTAGCCACACTGTGAATCTGACCCATGTGAAATGTTAACTAAAACAGGTCAGATTGATGCTTCTCACACCTTTTGATCATGAAGAAAAAAACAAACAAACGTATCCTTTCAGTCCCTCAACAAGAGTCTCATGAACCCATGGCCAGACAGAAGGTATATTCGCTAAAAACCTAAATGCAGGGCGAGCAGCCTTACTGCTTTGTTTCAACTCTTCTGATGAGTCCATTCCATCAGCAGTCTTCAAAAACAAATCAACAGAAAGCTCCTTTCCAAGAGCTTCTGTGAAAGTACAGGGATTGTGTTATTAGTTCCAAATAATGGATGATGAAAAATGGTTCTATGCATGAATTCAGCATATACAGATGCCATTGGATTGGGAAGTAAGGAACAGATTACCCCCCCCCAATGGGATCACCCCATGTCCTAATGCACTAATTCAGGCTGATTCTCCACAAACGGAAGCACCCCGCTGACGTAGTATGCTATACCCAGGGAAAGCAAGGCGATGACGATGAGGAGAAGAAGCACTCTCCAGAACCCCAGATCTTCCACAAACTCTTGCCAGGTGGTGCGGAAACTGGAGAGGACTCCTTCCCCCTGCTGCAAGTTTGGATTTAGGAGGGAGTGACTTTCCATTGCACTGTAAAAGAAGAGAATATGTTAGTGTACATCAACAAATCTTATCTAAGGGCACAAGTAAAGATGACATCCAAATGAAACAAACAAACAACATACCGTATTTGCTTGATTATAAGCCGACCGCCCAAAATTTGAATATTAATTTAGGGAAAAAAAGAAAAAGCCTGAATATAAGACTACCCTATAAGAAAAATGTTTTACACCTGCAGGTCTCCTGCAGCACTGCAGGGGATCTGGATCTCTATTTGAGATGGGGTTATAAAATGAGGGGAATTTTTCAGAGTATTTGCTCTGAAAAAACCCTCATCTTATATTCGATACAATTGATTAAACTAATCGATAATGAAATTCATTGGCAACAATTTTCCTTTTCAACTATTATCGATTAGTTGTTGCAGTCCTAGTCTCATCTGATTTTGTTGGAATAACCCTTCTTTATCTGCAGACCTTGAGGCCGCCATTGTCAGTCATGTGATATTTTGGCCGTCTCTCCCTCCCCAAACACCACATTGAGCCGATTCTTTATGGTAACACTAACGGAGTCTCGTCCTCCATTGATTTTCAGTAGTCACAGTGTTCAGCTGTGTGATTAAGACCGAGGTATTCTATGGTTTCCTACAGAGAATACAATAAGGATTTGGGCTGTTTGGTAGACAAGGAAAAGATAATAGGGCTTAAAACACATACAAATAGCTAATATGCCATTAGTAGCCTGAAGAAAATGTATTTTCAATGTATTACTAGAAAGAAAAAAAAACAGTGGGAGTTCTTCTTTTAAGTAAGAACAAGTAAAAAATTTTTTGTGTATGAGGACAGGCAACAGAGATAACATTCTGACATTTCATGAATCATTTTGTGTCTGCCAACCCACAAGCCTCCAGTCTGTGTATACAGAAATGTCATTTCAGGTCCCTTAAGTGGATGTTGTTACTGCACAGAATAAAACCATTATTTATCCTGCTGTAAACAGACATTGGTTTATAATTAATATGGTGATGCAGGCCCCCATACTGCGAGATCGGGCCATCAACAAATTAACCAAACACTGCTGATAGCCTGGAGAACACTTAAATGATTTCATAGCTTGGTACAGTATGTCCTAAGCAAACAATTCAAACCGACGAGTAACGAGGCCGGACGCTGCAAAACAATCACTGAACCTGCCCTACTGATAAAAGAGAAAATGAACATAATAAAGATCCCAGATAACGTTCAGTTATAAAGAGGAAAATAAAGCTATATATATATATATATATATATATATATATATATATATATATATACACACACACACACATATATACATATATCGTTCTAATTCAAAGTAAATGGACCAAAATGGCTGTGCCTAAGAAAGTGGATTAGTGTATCTTCACCAACAAGCTAATATGTAACCAAGAAAAGCAAAGGTCACTTTCACGGTGAATACCAAGTAACGTTAATTTTCCATTACGTTTCTAAGTAGCTGCATTTATTTTGCATTTAAGGGGCAAGGAGACGTACTTGAAATTGGTACCCATATTTTATCTGTTAAAATTGACAAGCGGTTATTTATACATGTATATTACAAGACTATGAAGTGCCAACTGTCTGATAGACACATTGTAGCCGCTGATAGGGACGTTGTTTGATGGGTGATTTCACTTCCAGCACGTTGGTTGGTAAGTGTCTCGAATGTGACGGAATCCCCAATATTTATGCCTATATTTAGTATGTGCTGGGTGTGCGCTAATACAATAAAAAGAAGACCATATCCACAAAAAAACCATATCCACAAGGCACATATACCAGCAAGTTGTCTCTTGTTAATAACTCATAACTATTTATACACGGCTCTGCTCATTAGTTCTGCTTCAAATCTCAGAACGCTTTCTAGTATTTGGTTTTTCCTAGAAAACCCCCAGTCACATTAGGATAATTACTGTGCACGGAAGTATTGCCAGTTACATTAATGTTTCTACAAGACAGAAAACGGCTGCTGAAAAATAAATAAATATTAAAATAAAATTAAAAATTTAGAATTATACAGAGCCTAGTGATGTCATCATGGCAGGGGTACAGTCCTTAAGATTTAAAAAGTAAAATAGCAATATATATATTTTTTTATAATAAAAAAATAAAAAAGTGCCCAAAGTGTTATACCTCTCCCGCTTTTATAAACCCAATCCAAAGGTGCTAAAAAATAATTTATTGAACTTGGAAGATGCTGCTGAACAAGATTTTTTCCTCATTGTACCCACACAAATAAATATACCACAAGAGCTTTCTTTACATGCCATTATTTTGCTCATGCCATTTATTTTAAAAAAAATCCGGTGAAAATTTTAACTTTTTCTGCCTTTCATTTGAAAATAGCCTTTTGTCTTTAGTTTAGAAATACTCAATGTTTTTATATTGGTTTTCCAAGGGCAATAAGTACGAGTAGCGCACATATATATATATAATCAACAATGAATAGAATCAGTGAAGAATACACAATATTTACAGCTATGCAACCATGGCGTCAATGCACAATATGTTTTTACTAGCGCATATATTGGTTTCCCCACATTTTTCTTTTTTCTGTACCCAGTTTATTCTTCAAAAAAGACAAACATTTAAAAAAAATATTTATCAATTTTAATGTTATTGGTAATTTAGTTTTTTCCCTTTAGCGATAGCTCTATAGAACCTACAGGAGCTTTATAAATAAAACGTAATTTAAAGAAACGTAATGCAAATGTATTAAGCTTTTTCCTCTATGCTGCTGGTATAGAAATAATACACATTTAAATGTACACAGGCTCTGTGGGTATTAACAGTCAATTAAGTTGTTTTCTGCAAAGGGAAAAAAAAGACCATGTTCCAATCAGCAACATTATGTCAAGACAAGACATGCCTATTGCTAAGCACCACGGCCCAGGGGTGGACCTAGCTCCTTCTCCCAGAGCGCAGGTCTACTACCGATTGTCTTGCTTCTATGTAGAATCCACGTGACCAAACATTAGAGATAACAGCATATTATTAAGCAATATAAATCAGGTATCACAATCAATCAGTAATGAAGATAAATTGCTCCCAACGTACCAATCTTCCTCGGGGGATCCTTCGGACAGAGCGTTGTGTCCCTTTTCCATTAGAAGCTCAGAGCATTGGACATACCTTTCGCTCTCGGCTGTCTGCATGGCTTCTAGCTTAGAATGAGTGCCTCTGTTGAAGCCTTTCACTTCTTGCTCCTCCAGAGATTCCAGCATTCGGATGACTTCTTTGTTCACTCCCCTACGCTTTGCCAGGACAAGTGGAGTGGCGCCTTGGTGATTGCTACAGGTTAAGTAAACAGGCGTTCAGGTTAAATAGACATATAGCAGAAATGATGGCCAACGTTATGCCTGACTGCACAGGATGAATGAAGCGATAAACTGATGAACTGCTGTCTCTGCTGTAGGTGGTTTCTGGTCTACTAGTTTGATTCTAAGACGTTCCTTTATTACACCCAAGTACTCTTACCGCACTACTGTACATCTGAAACATTTACAAAAAAACCTTACTTTTAACCCATACTGATATCTAGAAAGTATATCCGGTGACCTCCTCTCCCCCGATTGGAGCATCAAGGAAAGGGCGTCACCCGCCGCGCCGCCATATTGCTCCGAGTTTAAGTTAGGGCCAAAGGACAGCGTTTTCAGTGACATTCTATCCCCTATTGTTGGAGCGGGGAGAGGATGTCACCGCAAGTGAAACAATTTTGGCGGAAGTTCCCGTCGGGTTATGTTCGCGGAGGTGCAGAGAAAGATAGAAGATAAAAGATGAAAAAGAATTCAGGAAGCGGCCAAAGAGGTTTATGAAGTAATAGTTTGAGACATAGAAAAAACAAACATAAAACTATAACGGGCTGTCAATGATTTCTATGTATAATAGCTAATCTATTAAGGGTACATTATACACTAGTACGCTGGTTCCAAGGTCTGTGGATATCTAGAAAAGCAACACTTTCATTTAAAGTTTCTTGCAATTTCTTAACACTCATTCGAATCAAAATCAAGACCTCGTCTTACTGCTCTGTGGCTTGGATTTTTAGGGAAAGGTCACAGGTTTTACTTTATTGAAACCGGCCATTTGTTTTGGAAACATGGAACCTGGGATCTGTGTCTTTACGTGGCATCATGTAATTAATTCCCTGAATTCACCTTTACAAAAGCTGCCTTTACCAATCAACAATAATCAGCTTAAGATCAGCAAGAGAGATCACACAGATAAGAGGGAAAGGCATGTAGATTACTTGGTACAGTTATGCATTTCTAATACATATACATATACATATACATACATACATACCGTATTTGCTTGGTTATAAGACGAGGTTTTTTTCAGAGCAAATGCTCTGAAAAATACCCCTCGTCTTATAATCGGGGTCGTCTTATAATCAGACCTCAAATAGGTCTGACTATGAGACAACTAAGATCCAGTTCCCCCGCAGCTGCAGGGGACCTGGATCCTCCTGTCTCTCCCCCTTCCCGCCCACCGCCCCACTTACCGGTACTTCTGAGTCCCCGGTGTGTAGCCGGGGCAGCGTGTAGATGTCTATGCGATTCGCGTAGACAACTTCCGCTGCAGCAGGAAGGAGGTGTGGCTAGCAGTGGGGGTTGTCTGCGTCCATTGCGCAGACCTTCCCCGGCTGTCAGAGATCAGAGTTCCCTGCAACGGTGCGGCACCCGCCCCTTAATGCCACTCTGCCTCCAGAAATGCCTTTTTAACCCTCTATACGCCACTCTGCCTCCTGAATGCCTTAAACCTCCCTATATGCCACTCTTCCCCATAATATGCCTTTTAACCCTCTAAATGCCAGAGTGGCATATAGGGGTATAAAGCATTTCTGTAGGCAGAGTGGCACATAGGGGGTCAAAAGGCATATCATGGGGCACAGTGGCATATAGGGTTAAAAGGCATATCATGGGGCACAGTGGCATTTAGAGGGTTAAAAGGCATATCATGGGGCACAGTGGCATATAGGGGGCATAAGGCATTTCTGGGGCAGATGTGCATAACTGGGGGGCAGGTTGGAAAATAGAAGGAAATAAAACCAACATATTTATCTCAATCATAGCTTTTATTAAAAAAAAATAGTTTACATGAATTAACATTTACTGGTAAAACTTTTTTCCTATACGGTCGTCTTATATTCAGGTTTTTTCTTTTTTTCCTAAATTAATATTCAGATTTGGGGGGGTCGTCTTATAATCGAGCAAATACGGTATATATATATATATATTTTGCTTATTTTAATCTGTTAACACCATTACCAAGGTTTACTTAGTGTACAGAGCTCCGAAGTGTAGGATTCACTTCCACTTTCTTCATGGATTAGTACAGCAAGTGCACTGTGAGCAGTCCTTTACACCATGCTAACGAACCACTAAATGTTCTGCACTAGTGGTAACTACGGACATGCCTTAATGTTAATTAATTGGAAACTGATATAGGTTTAGTGTGTTTGATTACCAAATATCACCAAACTGATCACCAGTGGATCGCCTTGGGCACTCCATACGGTTTAAAGTATTTTTTTGGCTAAAAACATCCCATGTATCTCTGTTTCAGCGCGGGCTTCATACTCACCAAATGTCAATCTTAAGTCCATTAGATACAAGGAACTGTATAGTGTCCACGTGGCCACACATATGCAAGGCTGTGTTCCCCTGGTAGTCCGTAGCCAGCAGGTCGGCACCAAACTTGTGCAAGAGCTGGCAGATGTCTACGTTCCCTCTGGCGGCAGCCAGGTGAAGACCGGTGCGTCCCCGGATGTCACGGATATTTGGGTCAAAACCGCTCTCCAGCAGGCGTTTGGAGTAGTTGAAGTCACCATCGATACATGCTTGAAGCAGCGGCACATTGGTCAGAGAGGAGTCGTTGACAAAAATGTAGGACATCGTT
This sequence comes from Spea hammondii, assembly GCA_029215755.1. Classification (NCBI taxonomy): domain Eukaryota; kingdom Metazoa; phylum Chordata; class Amphibia; order Anura; family Pelobatidae; genus Spea; species Spea hammondii. The sequence goes on along the minus strand of JARDYJ010000005.1, from coordinate 14,028,066 downwards.
GTGTCTTTAAAGACAAGACTGCAAGTAAAAAATATTCCATAAGTAGACATTTAAAAACTCCGAACATCCCACACTTATGTTCTCCGCATTCTGAAGGATTATGTAAAATATAGGCAGTTTTAGTGAAAAAAATGAAATAATGCATGGGATAGGCATATAGCGGTCCTGGACATAACACAAGACCAAGGAGTGAAGATCTGAGGTTTTTAGAGCAGAAATAATGGTCAGACTAGACGGGCTGAATGTTTCTTATCTACCATCAAACGCTACATTATGATTATTCATTAGTCTCTAATGGACACGGATACCTGCTGGTTCTTTAAATGTTAAGATCTTAAATGATTAAATGGGAAGGAACTGTTACCTCTGTGGCTTATCATATTATTACATACAAAAAGTACATTGTGTTTTCTGTTTTGCAATAATTGTATTTCTTATGGAGATGAAGAATTTTAAAGAATTGGACTTTTTCTACACCAAGAATAGTAACATCTATTAGCTTCCTCTTCTAATGGAGAACGATAAAGAAAATCATAAGAATCCTGAGAACGGGAGGTGTATCCATGAGCCGTATGTGAACCGGAAAAAAGCAATATTTGGGGGGAGAGAGAGAGACTAGTGCATACTGTAATATACATTTTAGACATTATGCTTGTGTGTTTATTGTGATATTATAAAATATATACATAAATAATCCGTCTAATCTGCAGCTTTTTATTTTTTGCACTACCTGACCCGGGAAGCAGTTAAAGCCCCTGTGGTGTAACTGGGTTTTTGGGGCAAGGCAGCATTTTGTGCTCCTTTAAGACATCTGATGCGGGCGAGCGGCACTGCCATCCACATTCTTAAAGCCTTCAACGTTCAGATACATTCTATCATTTAATACAAACACCAATGGATGCTAACAGAATGCAGACAGCGGTTATGTTCATGTGCCCTCGGGAAGCAGACATCTGCCGCTGTGATGGGCTCATTGCAGACATCCAATGTATTCTCTGATGCCAAACGGTGTTAATCATCTGCTCAAACCCATATGGACCTGCTTCATAGAGTGCAAGCTCCTAGGGGCAATGTGCTCTAAGATGTGTGTTTAGAAATAACTCTTATCAGTCAGATCCTGCGGCTGTAACTAAACCAGCAGCGCACAGCAGCGAATATTTCCATCTATATCACATTTATTTGCATCGATTTCTTTGTTTCTATTTTTATCTGATTATCACATCTTTATGCACATCTAGATCATCCTAAACCACACCAGATCTCCCTGCGAGAATATAGTAACGCAAAGCCCCGGATTACTAACATATTCTCTGCCGGTTGTCACCGCCCAAACAGGAACTGGCACTCCAGCTGTTGTGCACTACAATCCCCATCATACACAGCCTACTATTGTCTGGCTGAGCGTGATGGTGTTTGCAGTCCATAGCAGCGGGCGTGCTGTGGACTGCTTATACATGCCCCCCCCATCCCATCTATTCTTATGTTCACCCCCAGTTCAGCGGGCTGCAGGGCCCGACTCCAGTCACTGCCCTGAGGCCCATCGCTGAGGATCAGGTAGCGGCGGCTGATCCCCAGGTTCGCTCCCTCTATCCAAGACATGAAAAGCCTTATATATTACACAGCAGGAACTCACCTACCTCCGCAAGCAGGGCCCCCGAAAGCGCCGGAAATACCGCAGAAGGGTCCAGCACCGATATAATAATAATGGACAGTGATACCAGAGAGTGTGCAGCTCGAACAGCGACACCGCCCTGTGACCAGGGAGTACTGCGCCAGTAGGAGGAATACAAAGGCTGACATCTACTGGCCGGTACCAGGTACTGCAGCCAGAATAAACAGCACAGCACAAAATGACCAAAAGCTGTAAAGTTCTCTATTTCTGTATCCAATGGGCTTCTTTTTGCAAGAGCCTGTGGATTTCATCACTTTTTCTCCAGGATTATTGGGCATATTCCCAGGGCCGGCCCAAGGCAAAATGCCGCCTGGGGCGAATTTTAAAATGCCGCCCCCCCCCCTTATCTACCCTTCCTCTCCCTCCGTCCCTGCCCCCCCCATTATTTACCCCCCCCTTATCTACCCTTCCTCTCCCTCCGTCCCTGCCGCCCCCCCCCCCCTTGTACTTACCTTTCAGCAGTCCTGCGGCGAGTCTCCCTGTTCGGTCTCGGTGCCGGCTTGTAATGCTGGGCATTACAAGCCGGCACCGAGACCGAACAGGGAGACTCGCCGCAGAGAGAGGGGCGCCGAGCAGGTACTGACAGCTTGGTAAGCGAAAACCACTCGGCGCCCCTTTCTCTCTTTCGCTTTTTTTTTAAAAAAGTGCCGCCTGGAGCGGCTGCCCCACTTGGCTCCATTGTCGGGCCGGCCCTGCATATTCCCAAGAGCAGTCGGGGAAAGCTTCAGGAGCAGCAGAGGTAAGCGGGAGATGGGGTAGGAATATCTATATATCTATGACAAAGGGTGCTACATTTGGGAAACGGGCCTTAAGTTGCATCTCAGAATGAACCTACACAGAAGCTCTATCAAAAACCATGAGGAAGACAAATATTGCATCCTGGTAGAACATCATTTCACCCAAAATAATCACTCCATCCAAAACCTGAAAATTAAAGTACACAAAGGAAATTTCAGAGACTCTTAGGAAAGGAAAACATTTGAGATGAAAATAATAATGTATTTCAACACCATAAAAGAGGGTCTTAATGTGGATTCTGGTTTCCTGACACACTACCAGAACTTCATATGAACATTCATCTTAATGTCTAATGCTTTGTTATAATTGTCTCTGATGTGTTAATGTGTTTATTGGTTATCCTATGTTTATTTGTTCTGTCAATAATGACACAGACCAGCTGTTAATGTTGGGGGGCCTGGTGGTTTCTAGTTACACCCCTGTTGAGGCCCAAGGCTCTTGTCTCCTTTACATACCTCTCAAGTGTCCCTTTTTTGTAGGATTAGTCCCTCAAGAACTGGTATCCTGCTATGCTTCTGCAGTGTCCCACTTTTCATTGGCTAATTTAGTTCAGGCTATGTAGCGCTCTATGCGTGGTCCACATCAATAGAACAATGGTGTGTGTGTAGACAATAGCACACAGGTTTTTAAAATTGTTAAAAACTCAGTGGGCCCCTACATTAAAATCAGTGGAAAAGTGCTGGAATATTGTAACTTTTGTCATGTTTATCAATGTGTAATATATTACAACACCCTGACAAATAGAACACACATTTTATTACAAAACAGTTTTGTATAAAGTGTTACGATATACACTGCAGAAATAGACACAGTGTTTTACTGAACTATGCGGCCTGGTTTGAGGGCCTATCATTTTTGTTTTTACAGAAAATATTTATTATCTGTGCTTTAACTATATATTACATGTTTATATCATATAAATGTGCTTAGGTGAGAAAGGGATGAAAAACAATATATAAGAATCCAAATTTTACATATAATACTATAGCAATAACAGCAATGTACATTCTGGACATAACATACAATAATTAGCGTGAAATACTACAAATGAAGGTCAGTGAAACCATCAAATATCACATTTTCTTCTTTTGTTGAGAGAAAGCGTCCTTTTTTCATATGTGCTCTGACCTGTAGGAAAAGTAATGGCATACGGAGATTAGTAAGAATCTGGAAGGAATGCGATGGTCAGAGGTTTGAGGGGAACGGTCACCTCTCTGGTGACAAACGACCCAACTTTTGGGAGGAAGAAAGTCTAAGAACGCAGCCAATAGATCACATTTTTAGGGGTGATATGAGAGGTAAAAATCATGGTTTAATTATAATCCCACAAAGTAATATATTCCCAGTCAGCCTAGGCCTAGGGCGGCAGTACAAAACCGGGGGACAGATTGCCGCCTTTGGGTGATCTCCCCTTCGCTGCGCTGCTATAAATGATCCATTTATAGAACCACATACTGCATGAATTATTATGGTTTTACTTATATGGGAAATCCTCTCATGTGAACGTATATCATTTTGAATTATGTTGTTTTTTTTCTTACCTTTTCTGATTTTTTACTTGATTTATTTGAGATCGTTCTACTTTTTTCAGCCTGCTAAAGAGAATTCCACGTTGAGCTCTTGGAACAGATGTATATGGATCACAAATAAGCTCAGCTAATACAGTTTTTTTTTTTTAAAACACTAGATATGTGCAAATGAACATGCAACAAATTACCTCCCCTGCCCATTTGGTGCGGACAAATAAGCGAAAGCATCACAATTTTGCCCTAGGGTAAACTTCGGTTAAAATGGCGGGGCTTTCCTTGACATCCTCTCCGTCCGCGGAGATATGAATGAAGATAAAGGAGAGAAGATGAAAGACAGAAGGTAGAAGATGGAGAATAAGAAGATGTGGAAGCGGAAGTGGTCAACAGAGAAGGTAGAGAAACCTTTAGAGAGCATGAGAGAGACAGAACAAGAGTGAGAGCGAGTGTGAAAAACGAGAGAGAAAAATGACAGCTGTTGCTGTGTTTGGCCAGGAACTCCAGTCACTTGTTGTCCACTTTATTCTACATTTTTGTTTGTTTGTTTTTTTAAATCTGGTTTCTTTTGTAATAAGACAGCACATTACTTACAATCTCCAAGGCTTCTTTGATAGATGTCACCGGCTGCTCACACACCATCTTCTTTAAACAAGAACTGAGCAGGAATGCCTGCGTAGAAAAACAGAAGAGATGGACAAAGATGGCACAAAAAGTAATCGCCAGATATTCGGATTTTTCATGGCTGAATAAAATATTTTTTTGCAAGCTGTTGTTAACAGGAACAAATAAAAATATGTATGTAGATGTAGAGGCTTCCATTGCACCCCATCAGATACCAGACTGAATTGAAGAATGAGGGAATTTGTCACAAGGGCAAAATTCCTAGGGAAAAAAATCAGTCATATTCCAAATATAATTAAATATGTAATATTTTTTTAAGGCATGTGTTACAAAAACAAAAAAAATATTTTTATTTATAGATTTATTTATAACTTGTGTGCGTGTGTGATGTATGATTTATATATATATATAACATACGTTATATTATTACAATAAAACACACCTGCTGTGTGCGGATGGTCACACATTTCTGTGTTTCTCCCTGAATATATTCCAGCGTGAACTCCAGATGATAACTCTGTCGGGCCGAGTCTCCTTTAGCTGAATGCTTTCCAATCATAAAAAAAAGTTTATAATTTTATATTATTTTAAGGTAAAACCGATGAGTTGATTTGTTACCTATAAGAAACAATTGACTACTTACAAGCATTTGGACATGCCAGCAAGTCATATCAGCCACACGGAGCTGAATTAGTTCCGCCTGGCCTTTGGAAGGCTGGAAACAGAAGCAGAGTTCAAAATTCCCCACAGAGACCGTTACAGAAGTCTCTGGTTCAGGGTAGTCACTGGTGCAAGAATGAAGTTGAAGGTATCCGTAGTGTTCAACTTTTTGCATCAGCTCCAGAAACTGCACGACATACAGATAAATAAAGTGGAGCAATTAGCTGGGGTTATCTCAAAAGGGAACTCCAGTCTTGGCTGTCACGTGTGTGCGTGTCACATTGCAGAGAAACATACCCCGGTTGGCACATGGCTAGCCACTAATAAATTAGGAAGGGTTAGACCGAGCTAAATTCAACCCACCTAGAGAATAAAGCATTTAACACATTTAGATTGTAAGCTCCTTTGAGCAGGGCCCTCCTCACCTGTTGTCTCTGTTAGTCAATTTGTTATGTTACATCCTACTTGCTATGTCCTACCCATTGTACAGCGCTACAGAATTTGATGCCGCTATATAAACAATAAATAAGAATAAATAATAATAACACCAAAGACTAGCTAATCAGCTGTGATAACCTCAGTCTTTGGAGCAAAGCAGGAGAATTTCCAAGTACGTAGATGACAGGTGCATACTAAAGTGTGGCAAAGTACTCAAGGAAACACAATTATATCCTGCAAACTGGTCTGGAAACCCTGCTAAAAAAATCTCAAAGATATGGGGTATTATTACCTACATATTACCTTGAACTGATTTCCAGTTTCTATAAGATGCTGGAGTTTCTTCCGCTGTTCTTCTGTGGGTCTAGACCAGTTCATTTGAAATTCTTGAACAGCCTTTACATAAACCAATGAAATATAAAATGGAATGAAATGTCTTACCCACTGATGTAATATACAAACATATGATATGGTTATAAAGAGCTATTTTACAATAACAGCTATTTTCAGAAAAAAAAATACAAAAATAAAACGTCTCTTCTGTAAACTTAACTTTTAGGTAAATATCTTGTGTACAAAGCTACCAAAAGCTGTTGAGAGTCTAGCTTCCCCACAGGCAGTCTGTATAAATAACCCCAGTTCTACACCAGACAGCTTCTGCACGTAGTATGCGGTGTTACTAAAGACCAAAGGTTTACCTGCATATAAAGCAAACTGATAGCTGCTGTACATCCCAATAACAATGAATCTGTAGACGGATTCAAATACCTGGAAAACAAGCAAAGATAAAAAGGATCCTACTTTTGCACTTTTGAATGGTTTAAATACACGTATATATATATATACACACACACACATATAAAAACATACATACATACATGCACACAGTGTATACACCGATCAGCCATTACACTATGACCACTGACAGGTGAAGTGAGGTGGGATATATTAGGCAGCAAGTGAACATTTCATCCCCAAAGTTGATGTGTTAGAATCAGGAAAAATGGGCAAGCATAAGGATCTGAGCGAAAAGGGACATCTGGGTCAGAGCATCTCCAAAACTGCAGCTCTTGTGGGGTGTTGCCAGTCTGCAGTGGTCTGTAAATATCAAAAGCAGTCCAAGGAAGGAAAAGCAGTGAACCGCTTACAATGGGCACATGAGCATAAGAACTGGGCCACGGAGCAATGGATGAGGGTGGCCTTGGCTGATGAATCATGTGGATGGCTGGGTTCAACAGTTACCTGGAGAACACATGGCACCACGATTCATCCATGGAGGCCGCAACTCGTAATTTACAGGATTTAAGGATCTGCTGCTAACATCTTGGTGCCAGATACCACACCAAGAGGTCTGGCAGAGTCCATGCCTTAATGGGTCAGGGCTGTTGTAGCAGCAAAAGCGGGACCTATACAATATTAGGCAGGTGGTGATAATGTTATGGTTGATCGGTGTTTATGCATAGTGTGTGTGTATATATATATATATATATATATATATATATATATATATATATATATATATATATATATACACACATACACACACACACACACATATAAGCACACTTTACTGAGAAAAAGCTTTAGGCATGAAAAAATGCTGTTAACGTAAGAATGCTTTGAAAAAGACATGTTTATTTTTATTTAACAAAATTTAAAAGTGACCTTTTGTCTTCTTCTAGGTACACTTGCACAAAGTCAGGGATTTTATAGGCATAATTAAACAATTATACTAGACAGGTGCTAACGATCATGAAATATACAGTATGTCCGGTCTTTGAATAAACTCAATCAAGCCTTCATTACAGGTGGTTATTGGGTTTAAGGTTTGGGTTAAACTGTAAAGTTTGATTACCCAAGAATCATCTTGTAAAATGAAATTACCGCTTTTAGTGGTATATACATATAATGGGTCTATAATATATCTTCTTTTTACATTGGTTTATTTAGTGCATTAAACTGCAAAATTTTATATTTGGGAACATGACTGATACTCTTCAACAAAATACGATTTTTTATACTTTCCCTAGAAATTAATCTGTACTTTAGAACTCACCACTTTCTGATGTCAATCTGAAATTTATCATCTGGCATATTCCAAATTGTGATAAATGGGAGTTCAAAGCCTGCGATCTGTTTTACCACTGCAGAGGAAGATATGACAGATGTATCAATCATACTTTTAAATGTCTATAAATAACTTCTGTTTCTATATTTCAAAGGGACACTCCATCCATCATATACACTATGACTGAGTGGACCATTTAAATTTAAGGTTTGTCTCCCTTGCAAGGACATGGTAGGATTTGCCCCTTTGCCCACCCACAAACTCACTCCCTCCACCCCTAGTTGCCGTGCAGGAGGTGTGTTTAGCCAAACACACCTTCTGACGGGTGATACACCTATTTCGAATCAGCTCCGGCACTGGGTCAGCAAGCGTGATTGGTAGGGGGAAGGCAGTCTAATGTGACTCTCATTTGATAAGCACTTGCTATATTGATATAGCTTAAATTAAACAACAAGAAATGGGTAAAGAGATATCAGGATCTCTTAATCAGTGGGGCACCCCTACCATATATATTAGTAATTAGCACCGTGTCTATAGCTGTGCCCTACAAGCCAGGGAAGTAGTATCATACAACTCAATGGATCCTCAAACGCATGCAGGCGCAGTATACCACCCTGCTCTACTTTGAAGGAAAAGCGAGACAGTGGACTGCATAGGGTTAAAAGAAAAATGTCTAAGGAGAAAATAAATACAGCTGTGACTTAAATACAATACATTATAATATGGCACAATATGGGTTACCCTCATAACACTAACTACTACCAACCCCCAATGACCACTATTTATCGAGGTTAATAACACAACAGTCCTGTAACCATACCGGTGATGTTCGTATCACTTTCCCGGCGTGTAATAAACAAGCTGAAATATTCCTTTAGCTCTCTGGACAAACGCAATTTGTACAACGCGGCCTAAAAATATAGATATGGAAGTGAGGTTATTAGAGGTTCTTAAAACACAGCTTAAAGATCGTACGTTTAAAAAAAAGTCATATAGTACCTTATTGGTAAATACTTTCCATACAAGAGACCATTTATTCCACATGTTCCATGTTAAACAGACATGTTTTATACTTGGTGCCAGATGTATAATAGTTGCATATGATTAACGAATAAAAGCTATAACATATACTTTTCCTGTGCCAGCTGAAGGTGTCAGCATCTACATTCCCTCATAGGAATCCCCTGCGAACAGAGGCATATTTTGGCCAACTAGGCCTAAACCTAGGGCAGGAGGTCCAGTGGAGTAGCAGTCTCCTTGCTGCAAAATGATTTGGGCACCCAGGTGCCACTAATACTAGGTTCGCCCCTGGCTACACGCCTTAAATTCACAGAAATTAATAAAGTTAATTTCAAATATTACACTGTTCTGTTACACCAGGGGCGGCACTCACATAAATCCCATGAGGGAAAGGCCTTTTGAGAATATGTGGGAATTTCCTAGATGTAGCTTATGTACTACATCATGAGGTTAACTTATTAAACCATGAGCTGATAATATACCTGACTATTTAGGCCTATTGGCTTGTACCCCAAACTCCTTCACCCACCTTAAATGTGGGTAAGGGCATTGGTTAAAGCTTAATTAACTCCCCATGCCAGAGTAACCATATAACCTGCCAGCCTTTGAGCCCAGCACATGGTTCACACGCAACCCGGACCCGGCCGCTGGACCCACCTCACTAAGTTCATTAGGGGCAGCCTACAATATATCAACCACACAACGTTGGCCAATGGGGGAACTCTTCCACTGCCGTGACTACAAAAGATGACAAAAAACAGAACAGCAAACATCCTACATAAACATCCCTATACACAAAAGTGGAGGGAGGGCAGGAAGAGTCTGTCCTTAAGAGCTAGATGTGAAAAAGTTAGGGGTATCTCCCTCCTCAAGTTGTAAAAATCGGCCTAGGCCAATAGTCATATCCCCCGTTCCCCAATGGTCCAGGAGGACACGTTTTCCTTCATTATAAGGGGGGGGATGCCAAGACTTGCACCATCTCAAGCTGTTCCAGTAACATCCCAAAACACTGAGCTTGCACATATCTTAATAAACCTTAGAACGCCCATCAGGGAGAGGCTAAAAAAGTAAGGGATGTTAAACATGCATGGAATACGCATGAAGCTATGATGAATCGAAACCAAGGACTGATTAAGGTCTTCTACATCAGGAAAAATGGGCAGACTCCATGGGCTAAATAGTTCTTATCTGCTGTAAAATTCTGTGCTTCTATGATACTACTTATTATGTGAATTAACACATTTGACACTGTGCTGCACCAAGAAAAGCCTGGAATTCCTCGGTTACACTGAAAGCACCAGGAACGAAAAACAAGACAGACCAGCACAGCAGCTTGAGGTCACAAACCAAATTGTATAAATATTTGAGACCAAAAAAATTTTGCCAGTTATGCCATGTTACGTAAATTAGAGGTACAAACATAATGAACATTTTTCTAATACAGTAATGCAAATTCCAGGTTTGGGAAGTATGAAGATCATCGTTTCCTAGGAGTGAGGGCGAGATTAAGGGTGGGGCTAACTGTGTGTATAGGTGGGTTTTGACTAAAAGCGGGTAGGAGCTGGGCAGAACTAGGGCAGAGAGTGGGCATGACCAAGCGCCACTTCTATGCAGGAAATAGAACAGATTAATCTGGAGCCCCGGAACCAAAGACCCTGAAGTCAAACCCGACAGGCCCCTAGGAATCAGCGTAGGGGCGGGAGTCCATAGGAAATAAAGGGTGCCCTCTGGGTGACCCCGGTCACTGTCACTTTTTCATAGACGGCTAACAGGCTTACCTGCTTCCCACCCTCCCTAAATTTTATGTGCTAACTTTCTTTCTTTTGACACAGCTGGCGGTTTGTGTGTCCTTGCCGGTCTGGTTTGGTAAGTGATGGAGTTTGGATGCTGGTGTAACGGAAGGCTCAATCCTCCCCTGACCTCTGGTGTTTATTGGACGTGCCCACCGAGGTTATGGTCGGCTGGTGGTTAGCATTGGTTGTGGGACAGCAGAAGTTAGCTGTCAGTTTTGTTTGAACGAGGGGGGAGGTGAGTACCTGTGGTTTGGATTGTACAGTGGTGAGCGGCCGGCAAGGAAGGGGTTAATTCAGTTCCTGTGTTGGTTATGTCTAAATGTATTATGGATTATGTTGATATGTATATTTGTACTTAATATGTATTTGTTGATTGTTTACTGTGTATTTATGTTGATTGGTATATGGTGTTTAGGCCAACACAGCTTTTGTGTTTATTGTTAATAAAATATGCTGTGGTCTGTTTTATCCAGATAGTTGGTTGGCGGTGCACGGTACACACTACCTACATACATGATTATCTCCTAAATTTTATAATCCCTAGAATGCTCAGCAAATCTTGTGGGTTATTTTGGAAAGATAAGACATGGGAACATGAGAAATTAAACAGTGTAAATAATAATCTAGTTCCCATCAAAAAAGAACACCATATTTTAATTTATAGGAAACTTTGATTTATACCAAAGGGAACTGAACTGACCATGTAAGCACATAAGCAAAATTATACAACTAAGATCAATAGCCATATACATACCTCAAGTACTCTTTCAGCAGTGTCTGATGTGTAAGCATCCACTTTAACATGCTGACCATCTGGTAAATAAACATTCAGAATAATTTTTACTGATGACATCTTAAAGGTGTCCTGTTGAAACATAAATGCCATAAATCATATTTACATATCAGCAGATGAATGTGAAATATGAAAACTCAAATACATTCCACATTAGCCCTCAAGCATACATGCAAAATTACTACCTTTGTTTCAGGAATCTGAATTGATTACTGGGCCTTCAGAGCAGCTATTGACATCTGAAAATGTCGCACAACCCACGTACCCCCTTGTGTGCAGCCAACATCAACACCCATGTGTGGTCCCACCCAACTTCAATGAGAAGCATGGGGCATAGCTCCTTGATACGACCATACATATTTTGTCTGGAAGTCAGAAATTATTACCAAGACTCCCTTTCTAGGTACTGCTCCATAACCCAAACACTCCCCTGTCACTTATACGGAGTAGAGGAGGTCATGGGGGGCCTACAGCTTCATTTGAAGTTACAGAAAGGTTTGGAAAAAGCAGGGCCTATTTTAATGTGCCTATCGGCAAATTCGTACAGTGACTCAAATCCATGCAGTGACTCACTCGCACCTGTGCTGCAGGAGACAGGGGTAATGAAGAGGTCGGCAGAGAAGGTATGGAGACATTGAGGGAAAGAGAGAGTAAGACCCATCAATGTCTGGCTCAGTATATAGTGATGGGAGTTATGCTGTACCACCATCAGTGTCTGACTCATTACATAGTGATGGGAGTTATGCTGTACCATAGTCTGTTGCGTTGGCCAGGAGCTTTGACTTCTTATACTCTTCCCTATGGTAGGTGTTAGTAGAAGATACCCATCTGTGTATCAGAAAATTGTTCTATTCACATGTCCTTTCTCTGGTGTTTATAAAAATATATATTTTGCCATTTTGATAATTACAACACTGAAATAAATTACAGCTGCACTGGTAGGAGGTGGCTGTATTCTTGTAATCTCCATATACATCATAATCATGATCAGCTAAAATTATAAAAAAAAAAAATTGCCTTAACTGGGATACAAATCTGACAAAGTTATTCTTCACATTGTTTGTCCCGCAGCCATTCTAGAATGTATGTGCAAGCACTTTATTCAACATAAATCATGAAAAAGGCAGGTCAGGCTCCATTATATGTTATATAGAAAGCTATACGAGTTGGCAATAGAATAAAAGTCCATGCAGTTTTTTTTAGGTTCTGTTGCATGATAACAACATTTCCGCATTACATCTGGCACATGTTGCTCTTACTCTGAGGAGACTAACATGGGCTGTTCTATTATCTGTTATTGCAGATCTCACTGCCATTCTCCTATGTTCTCTCTTACAATGTACAGGTGCACAACCCATGTGACCATGAATCAGTGTGTTCATGGCTTAGCATATAGGGATGGACCTTTTCCTGTGCCACTGTCAAGATATTTGTACACAGATGCCAGTAGCAAGGTTATCTTAATATCTTACTGTATCTTAATATCTTACTGTTTAAATAATCATGCCTTTCTTTATAGGTTCTAAATACTGGCAGAAAGAATTTAAAATCCAACATGCTGTTTTATTTAATAACATATCATATTTAAAATTCACACTAGAATACTGATTTATTTGAAGAGTCATTAGACAAATAGGTCTAAAATATGCTTTGCAGATCATATTTAATATTACATAGAATATTAGACATATGTGCTTTTAGTTAAACTGTGTTTGTGTGAGCATGGATGTGTAAATATTCGTGTGTGAGCATGGAAGTTTGTGCGAGCAAGTATATGAAAAAGTGTGTATGAGTATGGCGATATAAATGTTTGTGTGTGAGCATGGATGTGTGTGAGCATGTATGTGTATGTATGTATGAATATGGATATGTGTATGTAAGTGTGTGTGAGCAGCACTTGGCAAAGGACAGTGGAAGTTAGGGATTCCTGGTGCAATATTTTTGCCGTTACTAGACATACTTGAATAGAAACAGATTTTTTGACATGATCAGAAATGGTTGATGAAAACAAACATTTTTAGTGAACACATGCTGCAGTTTTATTTATTTTTACTTCCATAAAAAAGATCAAAATGTGGTGTGTATACAGTTGGAGAGGGGAACTTGTTTAAAAGTTAACGTATACTGCAGTGATGATTATTCGATTCCCTTTTATTTGGATACTACATGAGAAATGTCTCAATGTGTTTTTTTCATTAAACATTTTAACTTATATAATTATAATATCATCTAAATGATAAAATGTAATTTAATAATTAAATAATATATGGCTCTCACTCCATACTTTTACTTGGCAAACAAGTTTGGTTTTGACATGCAGTGAGAATGTTTTCTTTAAATAGGCCATGGGCAAAAGAAATGCGAACTTTCCTAGGCACATCGAGTTTTGAGGCAAGGGAGATATGAAACATACTTACCAGCTGTGATTTCTTGAAAAATTCCATGAATTTCTCACTGCCAGAAACTACCGGATCTGAAACAACTAACAAGACATATACGTTAAATTTGGAAACTTGGATATGAATAATAAAATACAATGTATATACTAAAATAGTATACATCTATATCCTAAAATAGAAGCCTGTAAGTACAGATAATAAATTACAATCAAAAGTATGCGATGACTGGGGGCGGGCTGGGCGATTGCCCCCCAGGCCGCCGTAAATCTAAACACTGGCCACTTTAGTGCATGCCCGCACGACCGCTAGGGCCATCTTAAATGCAGGACAAAAGCCTGTGATAACGGGGGTGGGGGTGGGGGTTGGGGCTGCTGCTAACCTGTGCGTTGCTTGCACACAATGCGCAAGCAACATCTCTTGTTCTGCCCAGGGGAATTGTTGTAGCTTAGCCCATCCTGGTGTGTGTCAGTGTGGCAGAGCCTGTCCTTGTGTGTTTGTGTGTGTTTTGGTGTCGGTGTGGCAGGGCCTGTCCTGCCCACTCATATCATTTAGAAAGGGCCCTTCCGACCTGGACCGCACCGATGTGTCTCTCTATATATATATGTATGTATGTATACTTGTGTGTGAGAGCATGTATGTGTAATTGTGTAAGCAGGCCCGGACTGGGACAAAAAATAGGCCCGGGCATTTCAGACTGATCAGCCCATTTTTATGAAAAAACATATATGTACATACATATACATAATACTTGGTCATTCAACATGGGAAGCCTGAAGCCACAATTTAGTGCGACTAATCCTTGAAATAAATATTATAGAGTAAATAACACAATACCTTAACTTTTCCACTAAATGATTTCAGGGCCTTGAATGTTTTGTCCCCTGAAGTCACTACAAATTCAGGAGGGCGTTTTATCTCTGGATAAGTAAAAATGAAATAGTTCCTACTGTAAAGTACACACACCAGGTCAGGCTCTGCCACACCAACACCCAAACACACACCCCAGGACAGGCTCTGCCACACTGACACCCGAACACATACACACTAGGACAGGCTCTGCCACACTGACACCCAGACACACACACACACACACACCAGGACAGGCTCTGGACAGGCACACCGACACCCAAAAACACACACACAGACACCAGGACAGGCTCTGTCACACTGACACCCAAACACAAACACACACCAGGACAGGCTCTGCTACACTGACACCCACACACCAGGACAGGTTCTGCCACACCCACACACACACTAGGACAGGCTCTGCCACACTGACACCCAATCACAAACACCAGGACAGGCTTTGCCACACTGACACCCGCATCCGGAGGGTTTCCACGGACGGTTTCACTCTGCCTGCCTGTGGTATCTTTGCCCCCAAAACAGCTTGCCTGTGGCATCTTTGCCACCAAAACAGCCTGCCTGTGGCATCTTTGCCCCCCCTACGCATCCATACTATCACACACATATTCATTCCCTCGTTCATAAATATTTATTCACTAATTCACAGATAATCATTCACTCATTCAGATATTCATTCATACATTGATACTCATTAATTCCCTCATTCAGATACTCATTTACATATTCTCATTCACAAACATTCATTCACTCCTTCACAGATACTCATTAATTCACTCTTTCATTCAATCTCACATACTCCATACAGCCTCCCTCACCCCCTTACCTGAACCGATGATGTACGCGCCGCTCGCAGACTTCCGCGGATCTGCACAGGGGAAGCAGACGCGCAGCAGGGTCATGTGACGTACGTCAGATGACTCCGCTGGATTCCTGCGTCCCCCTGCCAGGTAAGTAGCGGGCCCGCTGCTAGAGTGGCGGGCCTGGTTGCAGTTGCTGCGGGTTTAAGGGGCAGGTGCCCCTTTTGCCCTGCATTAAGGACGGACGCATAGGCGAGGCAGTCCGGTCCTGACTGGGCCTATTTTAAGGTAGGGGCCTGGAACTGCAGCTCCATCAGCCCCTAAGTCAATCCGGCTCTGCCACGGCCCGGGCTGGCCCTGTGTGTAAGCATGGATGTGTAAGTGGGGTGAGATGGAGTGTGTGTTAGTGAGTATGAGTAAGTTTGTGTAATTTGTGTGTTTACATATGTTTTATGTTGGAAGGAGGGGTCAAGGGACAAAGAAGGCACAGACTACCTGTTGAAGTTGGGGGGCCCGGGGTGAATTTTCGCAACAGGGCCTGGTGGTTTCTAGTTACGCCCCTGCCAGTACTCTACACAATACTCCAAGTGTGGTCTCAGCAGTGCTCTGTACAACGGCATGAGCTCTTCCTTCTTTCTATTGTTATTACCTCTCCAAATACAACAAAGCTTTCTGCTAGCATTTCCTGCCTACCTTTAAGGCCTTTGAAATAATTACCCCAAATCCAGTTCCTCGGTTGTTGAGGTTAGGAATGTATCAGATATTCTATACTTTGCCCTTGGGTTTTTATGCCCTAGGTGCGTTACTTTGCATTTACCCACATTAAACGTCAGTTTCCACAGCTCATTTTTTAAGCTTACCCAAATAATTTGCCATTTGGCTTCTTCCTCCAGGAACATCCACCCTGTTGCAAATCTTTGTGTCATCAGCAAAAAGACATAACTTACCATCAAGACCCTCTGCAATATCACTAATAAAAATATTTAATAGAATCGGTCCAAGTACAGATCCCTGAGGTATCCCACTGGTAACAAGACCTTGCTCTGAATATACGCCATTCACTACAACCCTCTGTTGTCTGTCACTCAGCCACTGCCTAAAATCAAGATAAGCAATGTTTACTGCACCACCTTGATCTATTATTTTAGTCACCCAATCAAAAAACAATAAGATTAGTTTTTCATGTTCTTCCTGAAGTTTACCCATGTTGTTTATGATCTTGAAATCCATGTTATTTTAGATTAACAAAGATTGGTTAAATAAATATCTTAATGGTTTTGTTCGTACACCATTTAACTCCCATCAATTTATTTGTCTTTCCCTTAGACAGCTGAAGTAGAACCTCTTTCTCTATAACAAATGTATCAAATGTTTTTTGTTCCTGAGGTCCCTTTCCTTCATTTTCATCTCTAAAAACTGAATAAAAATATTCATTGAGGCTGTCAGCTCAAATTATCTACTTTTTTTCAGGACAAGAACAGCTAGATACTGTTATTTTGATTATAGCTAATCTATAATAAAAAAGGTTTTTCTTTTTTACTTTAATAAAATATTTTACTCTACAAAAGCTGATAAAAAAACCTTGTTAGATTTTAAAAATACCCAATGATATGGTGTTTTTTTAGCAAGTTGTAGGGCAATAATAGCATACGATTTCTTTTTCAAATCTATTCATCCTGGATTCTCTTTGGGACATCTTTAAAGCCAGCCAATTCAATTTACCCCCCCCCCAAAAACACACTTTTGAACAGTGGAGGCCTCAGGAGGGTATGGACAGAGCCTCTGGAAACTCTTACTTTTTACTGTGCGCTGTGATCTTGTGTGGAGACAGCATTTTCAATAGTTTCCTAAGCTCTTTACGGCAGATGGGCGCCATCATATTTAATATGGCGAGTTTTATTAATTGTTTTGCTCTTACGGACAAGCTTATTATAAGTGTCTGTTGCCTTAAATAATTCTACTTTTTTAAATAATCACAATTCTTGTAGACTCCATTTAAACCTCTCCAGCCGAATAATGACTCCTTTATACATATTCTAATTATAGAAAAAGTAGTTTCTTCTAAAATCTAAAACTTTTTTTTTGCGTGTGGTATCTAAAACTTTCTTTTTTTTTGTGTGGTATGAGTCACTGTTCTTATGTTAAACCACACCGATGATCACTAGATCCCAAACTTTTACCTACAGTAATATCCGATACCAAATCAGTAACTTGTGTTAGGTAAGATCTGTAACATACAGTGCCACCCTCCCCTCTCATGCCTACTCTGTCTTTTCTATTTAAAAGGAGGACCCTGGTATTGCTGCCCCAGTCCATTTTCTCATTATTCCACTCCATGTTATTTACCACACATGCTGCAGACACCTTCTGTCCTTGTTTTGGGCAATACCTCCTAGCAATTTTTTTTTATTTATTTATTTTTTTTAAAGTGGTTTATAGGCTATTATCTGTACTAACCAAGGACCCAGATCCACCCACCTGGGAACCAGCTAAATGCCTTCGCTTTCTACACTGTCTAGCCCAGTAATTATTGCCACCCTTCCCAGTTTAAGATATCCTCCAACTATCTATCCACCCTCTCCCAAACACATTGGACTCTCTTGCATTCAGGTGCAATCTATCATGGCTTTGCTCTAAAAACCTAAAGCCCTCCTTCTTACATCAAGACTTTAGCCGTGCATTAAGCCAGGGCATAACTAAAAACCACAGTGCCACCTTTGCCCCCCTAAAACAACTCATCAGTGCCCCCAAACAGCTTGTCTGTGCTACCCCCAACCCCAACACATTCACATCTAGTTACCTCTGATTTTTATTGATGAACATGCATATAGGGTATAGCTAAGGGAGGGTTGTATGCATTTCTGTCTTATGTGGTGAAAAAAAAAAAGATACTAAAAAGGGATGTGACACTTCCACATTAAGTATTTGTCCTCATATACTCCCCTATGTTCTTATACACTGGACTAATATGGTTACTCCAAACTACAGTACTATGGAAGATACCCCTATGCGCTGCAAATACCTAGGTTCTTTCAGCCTGATGGGGGCAGCTGAATGGCCAGGTAATTTAGTGCCTTTATTGGCAGGAGTAGAGGGGAGCGTTTTGCATATGGGCCCGATCAGACTCCACAGTGCCACAATCCCAGAGGGCTCACAGATACGGCCCAAACACATCCATCAAATGAGGGTAAAGTATTCCCAATTACGTTTCTGCAGGTACTGCTCCAGCTGCAATCTTCTTTCTTCTGCCATGGCCTTGGTCATTGCCAGGAAATATTTAGGTGGGAATTTTGGCAACTGATTTCCAAATAAGTGATGAAGCTGAAACCAAACAGAAAGGGAAAAAATGAATGGGAGCAGGAACAGTTAATAAAGCGCTTAGGTTCAGTTAATAAAGAAGTGTTTGGATGCATTCTAATTGGCAACCAATGAATGTTTCCACTGGGAGGACCATGTTGTTGGCTGATTTGGTGAGAAATTTTTTTATTTTTTTTTTTAAATATTGTCTTGGATAGTTAAGCATGTACAAGATTTGATGTATGGCAGCAGGTAGACGGGACAGATTATCTGACATCAAATTCTGTTCCCATATTTTTATTGGAACTGAGACATTTATCTACCAGTTTCATCGTTAATTATGGAAACATCTCTACTTTTACAGCTTGATTTCATCGGCTATTAGCATGTTTCAACAGTTGTAATGAAAACGGTACAAACATTTTGTCCCTCATCAAATGCCGCCTGGTACATCCTGCTTAGCGAGTTTTGTGAGTACATTTCCCTAGTACTGTAAACAAAGCTAGTATAGTATAGTGGTCCCACGCATATGTAAACTAAGCATTTGGGGATTTTCTTGGGAAAATATATTTTATTTTGTACATGTATTTCCTCTTTCTAGGTACACTATATCTTCTTATACACTTTGTGCCCTTCAGTTGTTTGTATTAGACGACAAAAGGCGTGCCTATTGTTGTTTTAGCAGAGAACAAATGAAAAGGAACATGTGTTTCTCACATTCCTTGTCCTGATAAGTGGGGGGGGGGGCTCGGGGTTCCGGCACATCAAATGTAGCATCTGGTAGTAAAACAGAAAATACAGGTTCTGTATAAAGGAACAGTCAGGTCCCTGGTCTTCCCTTGTTCTACAGAGTGTGAGACGCTTTGCAGGACTGCCTGGCTCCTCTGCTTCCGACTTGATGCCCCAGTAGTATATTTGGGAGGCTAGCATGCCATTGGCACGGATAGAGGCTAGCAGGATTTACTCCTGACCTCTGTGGCTATGGAACAAAGCATTGGGAGTCCCCAAAAGGGTTCCTCAAATGCCTGTAAATATTTAAGCAGTCTCTTGTGCTCATGTATAATTGTGGTTCTCTGAGAAACCTCTTATTCCCTACCTCCTTGGAGACCACATCTTCTTCCTTCTATGTTCTAGGTTTGTCCGCATCTCCGTGGGTGAGAGGACGTCGCTGAATGTGCTGCAATTTTACCAGAAGTTCACCTTAGGGCAAAATGTCGGCTCTTTCGGAGAAGTCCTTTCCCCCAATTGGAGGATTGGACATAACCTGGCACAGATTTCCACCAAAATCGCGACCCTTTCTGTGATGTTCTCTCCCGGATTGGAGGATGTCACTGGAAGCACCACCAATTTTATCAGAAGTTCACGCCAGGTTACGTCCACGGAGATCAAATGATAAAAGACAGAAGATAGAACATGGCCAAGAAGATGCGGACGTGATCCGCAGAGAAGCGTAGGGAAATATAGGGAAAGATTTAGAGAACGTGAGAGGGTGAACAAGAGTGAGTGTGTGAGTGAAAGCCAGTGAAATGTGAGGGGGTGCCACATATAGGATCCGCCTGGCTGCCAAATACTTTAGATACGCCACTTTCAATGAGAACTTTAGTTTTAGTTCTTGTTTACAGCGATGGTAAATATATTTACTTTTATATTTTGTTTCTGTATTTATTTAAGATTATGTGTGCAATATTGTAGTATTTTTTCATTGCTGCCCATATTTCATATAAATTAAAGAACTATATTTGTGAGGTTGTATCAAAACCACAAATAGCTTTTAAACAGTGGAAAAATGTGTAATTTTTTTTGTACTGCAGCTGAAACTTAGGTACGTGGGGTTGCAATCACAAGGAAAGGGCTTAATCAGAAAGAGGCGTGGCTAAGAGAAGGGCATCGCCATGGAGGGCTCGTGACTTTTTCTTGCCCGGGGGCCGTGGATGGTCTCAGTACTCCCCTGAGTTGAACCTAGCAAAGGTGTTAATCCACAACGGTGACCACAACAGACCCAGAATATGGATTTACAAAAGTCAAACATTTTACTTCTGTCAGAACCAAAAGAAAAAGTTTTGTCTATCCAAGTAAATAAATACAATACAAGGGACCATGATCACCATGAACACACATACCTGCTCGTTCCACAAATGTAGGTCTTTGTATCGGGCCTTGAAAATAAGGAATCCTTCCAGATACACGGAGTAAAGCTGCAATCACACAAGACAAACTGAACGTGAATGGCTTGAGTTGTCTACGGTTAAACAGGTGATCGCCGGTGGCATTGAATTGCACCGGCTACCTGTACTAACACCGGCAAACAATTCACTCTATAAGGAAGGCTATACAGATGGATAATACAGTGACATCTTTTCAGTGAAAACTCTGCACAGACCTGAAAAACTAGCACGGAATTTCATAAATTTCGGAAATATCTACACAAAACCCAATATGATACAAATTAGAACCTTATTGTTAAAATAAGTTTTACCTTATGTAAAATATCCATAAGAGATGCTGACATTTTTAGAAAAATAAGAACATGCTTTTAAATTTGGTATCTTTGATCAGCTAATCGCACCCACTGGTAATGTCCTCAACAAACGTCATTTGTGATGAGATATTTATATATACAAACATATATATATATATATATATATACACACACATATACATACACACACACACAACTTGTAAGAATCTTATTCTACAGAACAATGATCTATTAATAGGAAACAGGAGCGTATTACATATAGATGTACTGTCAAAAAACTGAAATAACAAGCACATGTCCTTTGCCCGGGGGGGGGGGGAGAGAAGGGGAAGACGTATCATTTAAAAAACGTGTGAAGGCAGTCGATCACATTTTCACAAACGAGAAAATCAGGAGAGTCTAAGTTTAGGGTTCTGTTCCACTTTATTAGAGTGTTTTACATACCCACAGACGGCATTTTAAAAATAGTGTATGGTCTTTAAATGGCAATTCCGTATGAACACCTGCTTTTGTGTCACAGGACAATTTAGTATTCCCAACAAAAGTTATTACGCATTTCACATGATTAAAGAATTATTGCTGGAAGGGTTTTGGTATTCTGCAGTAGTATGGATGATGTTTCCAATATTGCACCTTTTTCGATGGCAAAAACCAAAAGCCAGTACATGAAATGATGAATGGGGTGATTTTAAAGAAAGCAAGCCAAAACAACTAATAAAAAACAGAATAATCTATTTAAATAGAGGAACTTCATCTCAATATGACGTCCATTGTCAGGGGTTAGTTATGTAAAGTCTTATGGGTATATTCCCTAACCCATCAATTTGCACCAGAGTAGATATTATAAAAGGGCCGACACCGGTGAGCTTCTCCTGGTCCCTTGTATTGCATATTTAGTGTGGGGAGTAAGGCATTCAAAAAGTGTATCAGCATAGAGGAAGCCCATATGGATTAACCCTTCATAATGTAAATTGATAATAAATTGGTTCAGCTCCACTTAGTTGACTTGTGAAGGTGGCACTACTAAAGTATATCATCCCACTAACTCCTGTAACTATTTTCAGGATGATGCTCAAACATAGAGAAAGTTTAATGTCTCTGCTAGTGCTGTCAGAGCATGGGTGTTTTTTGGTGTAACAAAGTTGCTTATAAATGTACAAATTGTTATAACAGCAATAAATAAAATAATATGTTTACTATTAATTAATATTATTACTATGAATGCTTTTAAATGTACCCAGATTATCATTTTTGTTTAAAATGCAGCTTAACGTTTAAAAGCCAGAGAGAATACAACAACAAAGAAAAAAAAAAAGAAAAACAAACACGAAAGGAGTTAAAAACATTTTCAGCAACATAAACAAAGCAGAATAGCAGAAAGCTGGCTGAGAGTATTTGGTGCTGAGGTTTGGCAACAGACTGCCATCATTAATCAAAGGCTTCAAAACACAGACAAATGGAATGGTTTAGATACCTTCTGAACAGTACAGCTGATTTGGGAGTTAATAGGATTATTTTGGATTAATGGGTACATTTTAGGTCCTTTTACGCTGTAAAGCATTTAAACAAGTTTTATTCCCTGTAACTCAGCCCCAGAAACATGAGCATTTCTATTTTACTAGACAAGAAGGTGCCTTACCACAAAGCGCACGCCCAGGCTGTCCTGGAGGTCTTCAGTTACAGGTATATTGATATGCATTGATCCAGATAGTAGGGAACCCACAGAACGGAGAACGCTATCTCTTCTCTGCTGGATATAACAGTCTCAGGGCTATCTCCGAAAGGCAGGGAATGTGCAGGTGCTGCCTGGTCTCACTATACAAGGTGTGCCCTGTGTGTAGGGAGGAGATTCCCACTGACATCACAGCACACCTGATACAAACAACCCATTCACAAAATACATATTGCTGTATTGGCTCCATAGAGCATAGAGTTCCTAATTAACGCCATAGCAACTCATTCAAATGTTGATGCCCCCATCCCTTTTATACCAAAGCTATGTGCTTAGACATAAACCATTCTGCTTTCAGTGTACTGTCCTGTCTACCAAGCTAGCGGCCGTCACATTGTAAGGTGCTGCTGGATTTGTTTCTTAAATTGCAGGAAGAGCTTGGCTGGACTCGTCTAATGTATAGTTATATCAGTGAGATTTTTCCCCTTTCTCTCCTGGCACATTAAATTATGCATTATACAGGGCTAGCTCAGCCCTTCTTGCCAGAGAAACTTGGCAGTGCTTTATAGTGAATAATAAAGCTGAGATCTTTAGTGCATAAATCCCCATATTGCACTCCACTTACACGTAGAATGGATTGAATATTTTATTAAATCATGTACATGGAGATCCGGCTTTCTTTGTAAAGACAAGAAACTACCTTATCCTTGATTGTAGTTTTTACAAAAACGCTAAAGATGAATCTGCTCATATTTTGCTAGATCGTGTATAAGTTCCTATAGTATAGCACATTCATAAAACCCACAGGTATCGGCATCTGTGACGTTTCTGTTCTGTACCATGAAAATACTGTAAGTCTGGCTACCCTGGGGCAATTGCTCCTCGAGCTCCTTTCTACAAGCAAGACCAGTCTCACTTCTTAAAGTGTGAATGTCTTTGTGGCGAAGCACTTTCTATGAATGTTCTCTGTTCAACTTCTAACTCTGACTACTCATCCAGTGAGTCCGATCCACAGGTTTTGTGTAATGGAGTATTTGGGTCCTCCAAAACATGAAAAAAACCTATGAGATATTGCGGTACTTGGGGCACGTTGCTTGTGTATGTGTTTAGCAGCGTGTGAAAGAAATACTAAGCAAAATTAGGAAAAAAAAAATATTTTGTCTTTATTTTTTTATTCACATTCTTATATATTAGCAAGAAGACTGGTGATTCCAGATGGTATAACCAGACAGATGAGATGCTCAGACAAGTTTAAAAAGTAAAAAATTTACAATACAAAATCTAAAAGTGAAAAAAAAAAACAGTTCCCTCCCAGCTGAATGAGATGAGGACAGAGCAAAAAAAGGTTTTAATAATAAACATATAAAGTTAATAAAAAGGAAACAGTCTCTCAACATTTTATACCCCTCCCAGTACAATGTAATAAAATATGCATTTTTCATTTGTGGCTACTTTTTCATATATTAGTGCTATTGAACATTGTTGTATACATATGATTATGATTTTTAAAAATATTAAAAAATATATTTTGTTTTTAAAGTTTTGTCTACATTGTCATATATTAGTAAGAAGACTGGTGATTCCAGAAGGTATAACCACATCAAACAGATGTTCAGGCAAAAAATGTTTAAACAATAGAAAACCAAAACATAAAACACATTAAACAAGCTACCTATGGTACTTGATCAACACCTTAACCACCTAATCATCCTGATGAAGCACTTTTGTATTTTCAGGACGCCTAATACTATTTTTCAGTCTGTTTGCATTTATTTTCCTTCTGATTTCCACAAATGCTATAATTTGGTTAATTTATTAGGTTAAAAAGATCTTCTACCAGGAGTGGGGTTCGAACCCACGCGGACACATGTCCATTGGATCTTAAGTCCAACGCCTTAACCACTCGGCCATCCTGGTGCAGATAAAGGTGGGATGGGGAATGTCAATAACTCTAGGAATGCTAGATGTAGGACTGCAAAACTCTTCTTAGAACTAATTCTTTTCATCATGTAGCATTTCAGACATGGTGGACCTGCCTTGGGAAGAGGGTGTTCAGCAGGGTTACCGAATGCCTATATAAACGAAATAAATATACAGAAAAATACAGAACGTTCCCTGTACTATCACTGACTACTCATCCAGTGAGTCCGATCCACATGTTTTGTATAATGGAGTATTTGAGTCCTCCAAAACATAAAAAAACATATGAGATATTGCTGTACTTGGGGCACATTGTTTTTGTATGTGTTTAGCAGCGGCACCTACCATGTAAAACAAATATTAAGCAAAATTAGGAAAAAAAATATTTTGTATTTATTTTTTTGTTCACATTCTTATATACTGTATTTGCTCGATTATAAGACTAGTTTTTTTTCAGAGCAAATGCACCTTAACCACTCGGCCATCCTGGTACCAATGTAGGCCATCCTGGTACCAACGTAGGGTATCCTGGGAATATCAACAATACTAGTAATTAGACTTGTGCATTCGTCTTCGGGCGAACATGAAAACGAACACGAAGAGTGCGTTTTCGTGTTCGTTCCGAAAACACGCCGAAGAGAAGACGGCGGCGGTAAAACGTAGGCGAAGACAAAGACATACACCATGAAGATCTTCGTGATTGTCTTCGTCTTCGTCTACCATTCCCCCCCCCTTCTAACTTACCTTGTCTTCGCGGCATCGCGGCAGTTTCCGGAAGTGGAAATCCGCAGGTTCGCCGTCACGGGTTACAGGGCATTGCGGATGAGCCTATTGGTCACCTACAGGGACCTCCTCTGGCATCAACCAATTGGTTGATGCCAGAGGAAGACCCTGCAGGTGACCAATAGGCTCACTCGCACGGTCTTTGTAAGTTAACCCCTGACAGCGAACCTATGGATTTCCAGTGGCATCTGCAGGGTAAGTTGCAGCATTGGGGTTTTAAAACCCCAATGCTGCAACTTACCCGGCACATCCCACTGGTCTCCCTCCCTGTTCAATTAGTTAAATGTCCGTACGAGCGACTTTATTGGTCGCTCGTACGGACATTTAACCCGGCACAGACTAACTAATTGAACAGGGAGGGAGACCAGTGGGATGTGCCGGGTAAGTTGCAGCATTGAGGTTTTAAAACCCCAATGCTGCAACTTACCCTGCAGATGCCACTGGTCTTTAACTAATTGAACAGGGAGGGAGACCAGTGGCATCTGCAGGGTAAGTTGCAGCATTGGCGTTTTAAAACCTCAATGCTGCAACTTACCCGGCAGATCCCACTGGTCTCCCTGTTCTATCAGTTAATAAATGCTAGAACAGGGAGACCAGGGGGATCTGCCGGACAAGTTACGGCACCAGGAGTTTAGCAGTCTGTATGAGAGACCCTATTGGTCGCCAGCAGGGGGCTCGTCTGCCATCAACCAATGGCAGATGAGCCCCCTGCTGACGACCAATAGAGTTGCTCATACGGACATTTAAACTCCTGGCGCCAGAGCGGCTTTAACTCCGTATTAACCCCTTAACCGGGGAAAACGAAGAAAAAACGAACACGAAGAATGTCCACGAATATTCGCCCAAAGAGAAGACAGGAACAGGCGAATATTCGCGGAATACGAATTTTTTTTTCCCCCGAAGACGAGCACGAAGACGAACACGAAGAGCCCCCTGGTGCCCAAGTCTACTGGTAATGCTACATGTAGCGCTGCCAAATCTTACTCACAACTAATTCTTTTCATCATGTAGAATTTGGCATAATTTTTGCTGGAAAGCATGACTATAGTCCGACACAGCACTGAGTTCTTGTTGCCATAGAAACTTAAAAAAATGTCTGTGATTAAACGGTTAAAGTGCAATTAAAGGCATAGTATAATGCCCCTGACAACTTTGGTAACCATACAAATATATATATAATGTATAATTCGTAGGAATAGAATAAAAAAATGTAAGAAAAAATGGGGAAAAACACTCCTAATGCATTTTGTACACACTCTCCAAATATATTCATTTATTTTTCATTAATCCTAGTTTTTGTCAACTGATTTTTAAAAAAAAACAAAACATTAGATTCTAGGACTGTCTTTAACCGTTTTGGTGCCAACCATGTATGTATGCTGGAAGAAAACTGATCCCTGCTAACATGGAAGGATCAGTGACTGTCCTCTTCACCCCTAAAGTCAATGGGGAAAAATACAAAAACACAAGGATATATGCAATATTTGGCAGAGGGAGCACAGAAAGGAACCAGTTAGGACATAGTGTGCCTAAATATTGAAATCAGAATAACTATAGCAAAACTACAAACAAATGGCCTGATATTTGAAAAGAGAAAAATGTGTCTGCACCCCTGGCACCTAAAGGGTTAATAACGACTTTAAAAAAAAGTGCTAGTACTATGTAAATAAATATACTATATACTATGTATAAACCCGTTCTGGGTTAAAAGATGTAGCTGAGCTTGTGACCGAGACCTTTTTATGTAACTTTGTGACCTATCGATAGCTGTTGATGCCACTTAGTAAGGCCTTAAGAAGAGGAACATTTATTTTATTTAAACAATTAGGTATCGAAACAGATTTTGTTCAGTTTTGGTACAGACACAATATTGTCACAATACCCAGAAAACCGTCTGAGCTTTTAGAAAAGAGGGACATCCGGGGAGGGAAGAGAGGCACACAGAGCTGGGTTCCAAAGAGGAATAATACCTCCAAAAAGGGGCATTTCTAAGGTATGCTAAAAGAAATATTAACCCTTAAGAGTGGTTGCGGCAATTCAACAACCTTCTAGTCTAACCAGCCCCGACTGCAGAAGTACGAAGAAAACTACTGGACATTCAGGTCTCAGCACTAACATAAAAAAAAAGATGGCTATACTGAAGTATGTGCTCCACACAGAACGCCGTGGTCATCAGTACTTCTCTTTAACCGATTAGTAAATCTTTCCTAGAAGATTCACACAACAGAACATAAATTGGAGGTCAAGTATAGGGCCTTATTTACAAAACCATGCCAGGTTTATAGTTTAGACCCAAAAAGCAAATGATTGGAAATACTGAGTACTGTGCAGGACTTCCATGATACCGAAGTAAACTAAAGCCCATGGAGAAATTACCAAATCAATAGGCAAGAGGTTGTTCAGATAACTACAAGCTAGATAAAGGCTTCAGTCACACCAAGTAACTTCAAGCAAAGCTTCAGGCATCATAGTTTATCCTGAGTTCAATATAGATTAGATACATAGATAGTGACAGTAGAGAAAAAACTATTGGTCACATTTTCCTTATTTATTCTCCTTGCATTCCTTTACTGTGTTTGCCTGTGCTAATTCCACTGGAAGCCCATTCCAGGTACCCACTACCTTTTCTGTAAAATAGAACTGTATAGTATTAAATATTGCAAACGATATATCACAGGAAATAAATACATAAAGCAAAATCGTAAATGCTGGTGTTGGCTGATGTATATGCAGCCTGGAGTCAGATACTCCAAACTATATATACCGGTAATACACCAGTTAGATGAAAAAAGAAGCATTGCTTGCGGTAGATTAAAGGGAAGAAAACCAGCAAACACAATATTCATGGTTCAGTTATAGCCAGGCCGCATGTGAGCACTTACGTGGCATTAAAACTCGTGAGTAAAGAACTCATCATTTAGTGAGTAAAGCTCTAACTTTTATGGCTCTGGAGCTGTCATTTACTTTAACAGCCAAGACATGACTGGGTTCATCCCGTGTATCCTGACTAGCGCATGGAGAAGGCAGAATAAAGGGAAATGGGGGCTTCATCGTCTCCCCCATTATTATATTTCCGTAATGACTGTTTTCGACTTTGAGGAGCTCCCGGGATCCTGGAACTTTAATGAAGTATCCTATACTCTTGAGTATAATATGAAACAAGTAGTTATTAATGAGTTAGCAAGAAAGTAAAACAACTGCTTTCTCAGTTTGCAGAACCTACGCCTTTGTTTGCTTAATGGTAACATTGTTCAAATTTCTTTAAAGTTAACAATAACTTGAGAAATGCTAAAACTGCGATAAGACGTGCATTTGTAACAACCTCTGCAAGGAATGTGCGAGTCACGTGCCTCGTCTCAACAAAGTCAAAAGTGGAACTTCTATCCTCCTTTTTTATCTTTAGTTGTTGGCCTGTGGTAATATGTGTTGCTATTCCCATGTGACGCAGCAAGCATCCTAACACCAGCCCTGCGATGTTGCAAAACACAGCCAAACACAGCTTTGTTTGCGAAAATACTCTGCCTTCACGTACAACACATATGACATAGAAACGACTATTAGTACCTGATGTTCTGTAAAATGTCCTGTTAAACTGTCATATAGTATGTATGTGTATGTGTATGTATATGTATGTATGTATATATATATATATATATATATATATATATATATATATACATACAGTATCTCACAAAAGTGAGTACACCCCTCACATTTTTGTCAATATTTTATTATATCTTTTCATGTGATAACACTGAAGAAATGACTCTGCTACTATGTAGTGAGTGTACAGCCTGTATAACAGTGTAAATGTGCTGTCCCCTCAAAATAAATCACCACACAGCCATTAATGTCTAATACCAACAAAAGTGAGTACACCCCTAAGTGGAAATGTCCAAATTGGGCCCAAAGTGTCAATATTGTTTGTGGCCTCCATTATTTTCCAGAACTGCCTTAACCCTCTTGGGCATGGAGTCCTCTCCTCCTCCATGACGACATCACGGAGCTGGCAGAAGTTAGAGACCTTGCGCTTCCCCACCTTCTGTTTGAGGATACCCCACAGATGCTCAATAGGGTTTGGATAAGTTTATCTTGGTCTTGTCGGACCACAGGACATGGTAATCCAGTAGTCCATGTCCTTAGTCTGCTTGTCTTCAGGAAACTGTTTGCGGGCTTTCTTGTAAATCATCTTTAGAAGAGGCTTCCTTCTGGTATGCCATGTAGACCAAGTTAATGCAGTGTGCGGCGTATGGTCTGAGCCCTGACAGGCTGACCCCCCACCCCTTCAACCTCTGCAGCAATGCTGGCAGCACTCATACATCTATTTCCCAAAGACAACCTCTGGATATGACGACCATGGTGAGGCCTGTTCTGAGTGGAACCTGTCCTATGAAGCCACTGTATGGTCTTGCCCATCGTTCTGCAGCTCAGTTTTGGGATCTTGGCGATCTTCTTATAGCCTAGGCCATCTTTATGTAGAGTAACGATTCTTTTTTTCAGATTTCAGAGTTCTTTGCCATGAGGTGCCATGTAGATTCACACCTGAGACCTTGTAACACTAATGAGTCACATGACACCGGGAAGGGGAAATGGCTAATTGGGCCCACTAATTGGGTGTACTCACTTTTGTTGCCAAGGTTTTAGACATTAATGGCTGCGTGTTGAGTTATTTTGAGGGGACAGCAAATTTACACTGTTATACAGGCTGTACACTCGCTACTTTACATTGTAGCAGAGTGTAATTTCTTCAGTGTTGTCACATGAAAAGATATGAGGGGTGTACTCACTTTTGTGAGAGAGAGGGAGAAAGAGGAAGAGAGAGGAAGAGAGAGAGAGAGAGGGAGAGAGAGGGAGAGCAGCTTCAGGGCTTCCTTAGTCAATTCAGACAAAGGGTTCTGCCTTATATTTAACCACTTAAAAGTTGAGAGTGTCATTAAGTATATTTTTCATGAATGTCTGTAATAGGTATTGCACTCCTGGATGTGGGGTCCAGTAAATTACTTTATTGTTTTCTTCATGGGCTTGTATATAAAAAGAAAGCCCTCCTTAACAGGGAGGCAGTATGTCCTCATTGCAGTATTGCCTCAGTGATAATGATGGCCTTATTCCAAAGTGAAACACTGCCCTCTAGTGCTACAGAGAGTTACTGACAAACAGTCAGAGCTATTGGGTATACAGTATGTCAGAGCTAAATATACCCAAGGTCCATGAATTAAAATACTATTTGTCATAGCTGTGTACATTTTGCAGAAGGGTTCAGTCTTGAACCCAGATCCCAGGAATGATTGCACTGGGATAACGGCCCAATGTGTGTGTATAACATGTTAATGAAATCCCTACTCAGATAATAGAGATGCCCACGAGAAGAGAACAGGTAACTAAAGATTAGTTTGTCAAGCCTTTTCAAGTTTAATAAAGTATATGTGTTCACAAAAGAAATGCAGATGCATTTAGAAAACACAATTAAATCACTCAGCAGAGCCATAAAACTGTCTAAAGGTAGAATTAAGGATGCAAGGATTGTCCGTTAGACAGTGATATAAAAGAGCTCCAAGATTGTTACATTATGTGTATTGTTCCAACTCCTTGGTCAGTATCAAAATGGCTCTGTCTCTATTCCCAAGTCATCTTGAAGATTTTTCCACTGAAAAAGCAACATATGTGAATTAAATCTGATGCGTACAGCCAGGGGAAAGGTATCAACATCCTGTTCTCAGCATCAGCATAATTATTCCTCCCCATTGGGTTATTTCTTCCCTGTTGTTGAGCTGTTGATTGCTGT
The DNA here is from genome assembly GCA_029215755.1 of Spea hammondii. Classification (NCBI taxonomy): domain Eukaryota; kingdom Metazoa; phylum Chordata; class Amphibia; order Anura; family Pelobatidae; genus Spea; species Spea hammondii. The sequence goes on along the minus strand of JARDYJ010000005.1, from coordinate 13,996,678 downwards.
AGATTGGACAAAACAGTCTTTGTAATTGTGGGATGAAGGAAAGTGAGAGAACTTCTTGACAAGAAATGGGTTGGATGATGATGACCCTGGTCCATACTGTTTCTGATCCCACCCTCCATGCCAAATTGTGCATCTATTGTAGCGTTATGTGGTGCATCTATCCTTTGAAATAAAGAATAGATGTGTGGGATAGTAATACTACAGAAGCAACACAGACACATCAATCTGGAGTGTATATTCCATATGCTCTAAATGTAATATTACCAAGACTTACGTCTGTCCACGCGTTCCCAGTCCAATGTGTTTTCTCTGTGGCTTTTTCCAAGGATTCAAAGACTAAACGTGTTAGACTGAGAGTTAAATTAATTCTAGTATATTGTTAGTTTAATCAGAGGTCCAATTCTAATACTCCCTTTAGCAGGGGAAAAGAACCAGAGATGAGAAAAGTAACAGTGGATTATGTAGCATAAATTTAGTACCTTGAGAAATTAGATAACTTAAAAAGTCCACTTAAGCCTGTAGACTATTGGATTGCTTTAGCTATTCAGTTGCCTGTAAATCCAAGATCCCATGCGACAATATATATATATATATATATATATATATAAAAAATAAAACATATATATATAAAAAAGTAAATGCAATATTTCTTAAAACTCTCTAAACACAAGCCAGATCTGAAGAAGAGTCCCCGAAATAGTGTTTACAAAGTAACATGTGCACAGGCTGAGATAAGACACTTGATAAGACTATTTTGGCTCTAAAAAGTCAACACTTACTTACAACTACCTGTATTAAGTATAGCTGACCTCCCCATGTAGCCATAAAACGAATGCGCATGTTTAGTAGACACGTTTTAGAATAGAAGTTATGTGTGTAAACACAACACTAAGTTTCTAAAGGTTCCTTTCCTTTGAATCCTCCCATTTGGGATGAATTAACCATTTGAATACTTAAATTGCTGTTGGCATGCAGGGTGGTGCTACAATATACGCATATTAGGCAGCTGCTTAGGGTCCCCATTGGTCTAATGGCCCATCTCAGAGGAAGAGTGAAGCATGGATTCAGTTTAAATGTATATGAATTATAATTTATCTTGTATCAAATGTCTGATCATAAGTATGATGTGCCTTCATTTATATATTTATATATATATAATTATCAATTTTCATCAATTGTACTTAAGGACAGTATTTTAGGGTGTCGTGGGAGGTCATTTTGGATGATGGTCCTTCCCAAGACTTTTAAGCTTTAGTGAGATATATAGAGGATCCCACTAATATCATAAGACAGAAATTGGAGGAATCGTTGCAGTATGGACTACACATGAGTTATATTACAATGGATGAATACAATTTTCTATTGACTACTCACCCGAGAATACCAGTCATATACATGTTACCTAAGATTCATAAAAATTTACAGCAACCACCGGGGAGACCAATAGTTTCTGCCATTGGGGGAATCTTAGAACCCGTGGCGAAATAGCTTGATTTTTAGTTTAAAGAATCAGTAGAAGCCATACCCACGATTTTGAAGGACACTAATACCTTGATTAAACATTTGGATAAAATGGACATGGACATGGAAGATATAGTCCTAATATCTATGGATATCAGTAGCTTATACACAGTAATCCCGCATGAAGAAGGGCTTGAAGCAAAGAGAAGTTTATTGTCTGAGTCATTACATTATAATGGACCTCCGACTGAATTTGTTTTAGAACTACTAACATTAACCTTACAATTGAACTATTTTAGGTTTAAAAATGATTGGTTCATGCAATTATCAGGCACATCCATGGGAGCAGCTATGGCTCCTATGTATGCTAATGCCTATGTTTATGGGGTGGAGAAAGTCTATTGGTTGGACAAATATAGTGAGAATATCGTCAGATACTTCCGATATATCGACGATATTCTCATTATATGGAAAGGTACAGAGGAGGAAGCGAGGAAATTTGTACAGTATATTAATGAATTACCTACACCGATTAAGGTTACTTCACAGATACATAAATTTAGGATCCAATATCTGGATCTAGAAATGTATATTGTAGATAATAAATTAAATTATACATTATACACTAAACCCACTGATCGTAATACCATCCTACACGCCAAAAGTGCACATCCCAAACATTTAATTAGGTCTCTACCATATTCTCAATTTTTGCGGGTGTTTCGCAATAATTCTGATGTAACTAACACAGAGAAACAATTAAAATATATGCAACATAAATTTTTGGCAAGGGGATATACACAGGACCTGTTACAACAATCCCTGAGGGAAGCTAGATTAGGTCCCAAAGAGAAGATGACACCAGATAGTTCCACATTATATTGTAGTACTACGTATAATAGAAGTAGTTATGAATTTACCAGCAGCATTCATAGAAATTGGAACATGGTAGCCAAAGATAAAAAACTTCCTACTATGTTTCGACATAGACCAGTGATCAGTTATAGGTGGAATAAAAGTCTTAAAGATTTACTGGTAAAAGTTGACCCAGTGGATAGCTACATTAAGGAAAGTAAAAAATATATAAATAATGGCAGTGTACGATGTTTGGGGTGTGTTACATGCAGTCATATGATACCGAGCAGAACGTTTTCCCATCCACATACAGGAAAGATATTTAATATTAGACATAGGATTACATGTAAAACAATGTACGTAATATATAAAATACAGTGTCCATGTGGACTGTCGTACATTGGTAAAACTGAAAATACTCTAGGTGAAAGAATTAGGGGACACCGTTCAAGCATTAGGGTAGCATATAGAGATGGGACCTCAGATAAACCAGTAGCTAGACATTTTTTGGAAAAACAACATGCATTATCATCTCTTCGCTTCATAGCTATTGATCACATTCCTGAATCCCGACGTGGTGGGGATAGAGGCAAAATTTTACTACAGCGTGAGACATTTTGGATAGTTCATTTAAAAACTATGGCACCAGGGGGGTTAAATGAGAAATTAACATTTTCCTCGTTTCTATAGCATTAAAGATATTGGTCTAATGAATATAATGGGGTTAAATCTCCTTGGTTAGAAGTGAGAGCCCAAAAACTTAATGACATATATTTAGTATAAATATGAGAGCCTTGCAACTATAGCAATATAGAATTATTCTATATGTTTCACAGAAATTAGCATTGTGTTATGTGGTGCATTATTCTATGAATAGTGATTAGTAAGTGTTTAATATCAACAGGTCAATTACATTAGGCATAATTTTCACTTTGTACACATAGGGGTATCATTGGGTTATGAGTATATATTTAGATTAGGTCGTATTAAGTTTTTATATTTATTTATTGAATTATATATTGATTTAATTAGTTATAATGATTGTTATTACTTTACATGATTGAATATTTATATTTCTATTTAATTTGTCACTATAATGGATTCATGTATCTATTTAATTATACATCTATAACATAGTAAGGTATTTACACTGTATACATATGCACACACACATCAGTTTATATATTTCTTTTTTATTATAATATATTCACATTTTTTAAGTACTATATTTTTTATTATATGAATATAAGTGATCTGATAGATACAAGTATAGCACTATACACACGTTTACATATATATACATAGTCTGAGATGCCAGTATAAGGCTAGGTTTCCACTTGGGTTTTTGTCCTGCATTTTTTTCTTGATGGAAAACGCCAGGAAAAACGCCAAGAAAACTGCCACTGCATTTACCTGCGTTTTGGCGTTTTTTCTGGAGTTTTTTCTGGCGTTTTAGCCTTTCTGTGGAAATTGCTTTTTTTTGACCTTAGGCAGTTTTTCCAGCCTTTACAAGTTAGAAGTTTCACCCAGCTAAAAGGGATTAGGATAAATGGCAAGTATCTGCCCCCTCCTGATGCCATTTACTTGGTAGAGTTCTACTTAAACGCCCCGGCGGACCCTTTTGTCTCTTTTCTGTGGTTTGTAAGGCATGCTTTATTCCGAATGTCTGCTCCTCTAGGAAGATTGGTCCCAAATGATGGTGCAAATTGTTTGCTGTTGCTTTTGGCACGCAGGATCCCGTTGGTTTGTTTGTAATGGCATGTTTGTTCCAAATGGTGTAGAATTCAATATGAACTTTGTTTTGTGTGAAACTGTTTGTTTCCAGCCTATTTCTCGTAGGACACACAGATACTGGGTCCATCCTCTGCACTGTAACTGTGGAAAAAAACGCCATAAAAAACGCCAAGGCAAAAAACCCACATGGCTTTTTCATGGCGTTTTTTCTCTCCCATTGACTTCTATTGGAGAAAAACGCCAAGATTTCCTTGCAAAAAACGCCAGAGTGTCAACATGCTGCGATTTTGAAAAACTGCCACAGAGCCCAAAAAAGCAGAAAAACGCCAAAGAGGACTAAAAAAAACGCCAAACAAAAAAACGCCAAGTGGATATGGCATTCTGCGATTTCCTATTGAAGAACAGCTAACATCTGGCTGCAGCGTTTTTTCACAAAAAAACGCCAGGTGGCGTTATTGGCGTTTTTATGGGCGTTTTTAGCAAAAAAAAACCAAGTGGAAACCTAGCCTAAGAGACACGGACTATGCAGATCCTTGCACCATAAATAAACATGTGATTATAAGCACCTGGGACTTGGAGATATATATGATTGATCCAATATACACGATTATAGCACTATATACACTTTTTTATATATACATATATAGAGACTGAGATGCCGGTGCACGGGACACGGATTATGCAGTTTCCTGCACTTTAAATACAAATGTTACTATAAGGATCCGGCACTCAGATATATACCTATATTCATATTAGTTGTTCACATCACATTTTCAACAAAATTTTTTACATACTTTTCAAAACACTTTTTAAATACTATACATATTTGTCTCTATATTTATCAATTTCAACATAGTAATCACAGTTTACTTGTTGAGCACAATAATACATATACATTTATAAAGGCATATATAGAGGTTGGGATTCCGGTATATTAGATTTGTACTATACAGATTCCATGCAGTTTAAATATACATGTTGCCATGATTACCCAGCACATAGATTGAACGTCTGAGACATGGACGTAGCAGGTGACGTAATGCACATGCGCACTGGGGGATGGTACACGCCGGGTTCAGACACTCCTAGCACTACAGGTGTGGTAAGTCTTGCTAATTATGTTGTTTTAGGGTATAAATTTGACTTGCATTCCGAAGTTATTTGTGTGGTTATTTGGAAAGTCCCTGGAGTGCCGGTAACTATTTTTGGACTTTATATTATTAACTGCTACAGCTATTTGGCACCGGGCATAAACTTGGCATTTGGAGTGCAATTGTTAATTTTGGACTTATAAATATATATACTTATAGGATTGGTTGTGTCAATGATAAATGTTTATTGAATAAATTAAATATCATATAGCATCATAGCTGTTGCTGGGCATTTTGGAAAGGGTGCAGAGTATACATCTTTACATACTGATCCCTGGGAAGGCTGTGCTACATAAATAAGTGCAATCTCTTCTTCAGTCCTCTGAAAATCTGAAATCTTATACGACTTTTCCTTTGTTGCCCTAACAAAGGAAAAAGATATCCCTTTTGGCTAAAACTCTATCTTGTCTATAATAAGTAAATGTGTAACTGAAAATGATACCCCTTCCCTATCTGCTTTCCATGGCCAGCATCGACAAAAAAAAAAATACCAGTCAGTCTATATAAACTTTTACAGATTTAAGAAAAGTTAGTTATAACATTTAATTATTTAAAATCGCTACATGTATGTATCCCGCTTAGCTGAAAAGAAGTCTTGACAAAGACGCGGTAATTGCATTGTATTATGCCAGGCAAGTAACTTTCAATTCAGGCAAATGAATTTAAATACATTTCAGCCTATCTGGTGTTCTCACCTGCCACTAGGTATGGGGTAACCGGCTGCCTGCTGTGAATTGATAAGGAACGGGAGTGTGAAAGCATTTGCAAACAAATGTCTCTGCTGATTATCTGTTCTGTCTGCCTCTTATTAAAGAAAAGTATGCACTTCAAAGGGATGTTACAAAAAAACACTGTTTCATGGTAAATACAAATTAAATTTGCGGTCCTTCTTTCTTCTTTTAGCCTCCTCATTTTCTCATCCTAAACGCTATTAGATCATGTTTGAACAGTTTTGTATTATTTGTATGGACACGTAACATCTTGCTTGTTTGGGGTCAATGCTTTAAGCGTTAAATAATATACACTATAGACACATTTTCATTTTTTAGTAACATGTCCATAAATTCCAGTAATATGCGAATTTTATTATTAATCGACTTGCATAGCTCCATCATATTCCACAGTGCTGTATGGAATATGATGGTTTATTCACACAAACCAGTGTGAATAAACCCCAAATCAACAAAACCTTTTTGTTTTCTGGCCTTATATGGATTTACCTATTTTTTTTCTTCTTAGGCCGACTAGTCTTAGGGGTGGCAATGGGGGGATGGGACATTAGCACCTTTGCTGTCAAACCGGGGGGGGGGGGGGGGGGCAGGTAGATCAGGAAGCCTGGTATGCAACTTATACAAAAAGGTAGTTGAGACCAGACTTGTACCTTGTAACTGACCCAGCCGGTCGTATCGGGTACCACAAACCCTTAACCCCTTAAAGTACAATGAATTTTTACACTTGAAGATGAAAGCATTTTAAACATTTCTCCTATGTCTGTAATTTGCCTCTTTCTCATTCAGTGTACCCGCGCAAGTTATAGATTTTTGTTTTGAGGGCAAGTAGGGTTTTGTTTTGAAGCCATATTCTGTATCTAGCTACCTATATAACCCATCAACATTGTTTTACCTGTTTGTACACAGCTAGTGCAAATGAGAAATAAAAACCCAAAATATATTAAGGCACCTGTTTGGATACACCTTATCTGCCTAATATTTTTATTTTGGTAGTTATAGGGCAAATATTAAATGGGGATCATAAGTTTTTCCAAATTGTGAGAATCTCTCTCTGAATCTCTAAATCTCTTCAAATCTCAAAACTACTGCAAAAAGTATATATTTGTGAAAAATAGACAACCAAGGATATTGCATTGCGGTAATTTTTACAGGAATTTAGGTTTTTAGCCCCGGATCGAAGTCTTCCAGCGGGAGATATGATGTCATATGATTGAGGTCAGCAGAAGACAGTGGGGTGGAGGTAAGTGGCTGCTCTTTATGTATGAATAAAACATACATTTGTATTATTTCTGCTAGGTTGGAATGTATGTGTTTGTATTATTTGCTTCCGATAATAACCAACTCCATTCTCTCTCTCTTGTGATCTTGCAATACAATGGGAAGTGTTACCAAGCTTTTCACACATATGTTTTACACACACACACACACACACACACACACACTCTCTCTCACAACAAATACTTTTGTCCCAGCACAGCTTTGTTATTTAGCTGTAAATTCCGCAAAATATGTTAATGTTTATTAACCTTGCCTTGTTCTTAGCGCACTTTGCTAGAGCTTTTAGAATTTTCTCTCTGGTTTTAACAATATAATTGACTTTTATAAGCACTCTTTTCCTGTTTAAAAAAAAACAACAAAAAAAAACTTGCCTAATAAAAATGCTGCAGCTTTTTAGTCCCTTTCTCTCAATGTTTGGTGCCAGTTTTGGCTGTTGAAAGTGCTCCCACAGAAATCGATGGAAGTTCTCTGTGTAGGAGATTCTTGTAAGTCTTTCTGGATTCCAATCTGAATCATTACAGGAGCTACTGCGCAAGAAACGCATCTCCTGCAATGCAAATAAGCGGTGAGCAGCAAAATAGAGCAAATCCACTCATAAATTCCTACATGCATTTGAAAGCACAAAAACCTGTTAATTTAAAGGTGATATTCGGCTATTATATGCATTAAAGTGATGACTGGAGTGTACCCTTAATGTTATAATTTATTTTTATGCTCTGACATGTATATACATTTATACACAGAAAGAAAGGTTGGAATGCAGCACTCAGTAGTGAGAAAACATCTAGGGTGAATTTGTTATCTAAAACACATAGGGTTCCTCAGAACAGACTGGCTTTTGTGTCCAACTTTGGTACCCATAGCAGAGATGTTACAAAGATTTTTAGAAAACATTGGCATATATTATCTGATGGTTACCCAATGATAAAAGAGTTTGCATCGCCCCCTCTTATGGCATATAGAAGGGGTGGTACCAGTCGGGATCAATTGGTCCATGCTGAACTTAAAAATGTTAAATGTGATAACTCGGTTTTTGGGTTTAAAGAAATGTGGCAATTTCCCATGTTTAGGTTGTGTGGCCTGTCCTGATATATTGAAGGGGGACAGATTTAAACACCTACAGAAAGATAAATGGTATAATCTTAAATCCCATTATACATGTGAATCATCCTATGTAGTTTATATACTTACATGTCCTTGTAAACTTTTATATCTGGGAGAAACTACACAGATCAAAAGTAGATTTTCCAAACATAAATCCACCAACAAATTAAGAAAATTGGATTTACCGGTCCCATCACATTTTGATGAGTTGAAACATAAATTGACGGACCTTAAATTTCGTGTTATTGAACAGGTATCTAGACCTAAACGAGGGGGTGATCGAGTTCATATTCTAAAACAACATGAAGCATGGTGGATTTATGAATTGGATACATTATTTCCAAATGGACTCAATAGGGAATTGGATTTAATGCCATTTTTGTGAGCCTACGGCCATACCATCCTGAATACACCCGATCTTGACTGATCTTGGGAGCTAAGCAAGGCTGGGCCTGGTTAGTATGTGGATGGGAGACTACTTGGAAGTACCAAGTGTCATAGGCTGTTAATTTGTGTGAAAGCCTTGCCCGAATATGAGATACTTAGGATGATTGTGAATCAAATTATTTTGGAAATATATACTTTTATAGGATGACATTCTTATTTATTAACTTAAACATTATCCTTTTATCTCTTAGATTCTGTTTATTTCAGCTTGGCTGATGGTTATTCCGGGACGCAGCTGGTCCTGTAGGTTTATTTAATGCTTCTTTGTAAATTTTGAGATTATGAAATATTTGACTGGTGCAGCTGCGTTGACAGACCGATCTTTAATATTGTATATTATCAAACCACAATTTTGTTACAGTAATATCTCTAGATCATATAGTGTCTATTTGTAGTACAGTGTTGATTTTAAACTTGCGTACAATTTTTTGATATAATAGATATGTATTTTTAGTATATTACTTCACTTTCATATTTATTCAGACTTTTAATATTTATTTATATATACACATTGACTGACTATCTTTGCACTGTCGCTTTATATATAGACTGGTCAGTTTGCACTGTTACTTTAAATTATGTAGGATCGGGTGTGTCCGACCCCTTAATCACTTGTTTTTGCATAAATACTTAAGTGTGTGCACTAATGTTTCTAAGGCTTGAGAAAGACCTGTGTGTCAATGTTACCTGCGTGAAATAAACTCACCTTGAGTGCTGAGCCTCCGCTTCTTTATTTTGTATATACATTTATGACCTGAAAGGCTAGTAGACGTTTGAGAACGCACATAGTGTATTGAAAAAGGTTTACTTTAGCATTGTGCCGTGTTGCCAATCTCTGCACCTAAACGTTTAGTACCCTGTGTAGTATAACTCTGAGTGCCGTATTCTGATCTCCAAGAACCTCCATATGGCATTACCTGTGCATACAGCGCATGGGCTGAGGGATCTCACTGTGACCAGATTTTGAGCAAAGTATCTCCACCGCTGGTTCTGCTGTAGTAATGCCGCACATTTGGAGATGGGGTTTTATGGATAAGCACACATCTCTCTGCTTTTCTGTATGTTAATCTATTTGATATACTTCCAATGATTTATTGATTCCACCAGGAAAACTCAGATAGTACAGCATGCCCCAAACCTTTAGTCATGGATAGTCCTTTGCTCTCCAGGTTTAAACAATGCAACTTTTCACTTTGAGATGCACTGAAAGTTTTCACAACAAAGAAATTGACTACAAAATGTGTACAAAGCCTTACTCATTTGAATTGCTATAAAAATTTCACACTAGGTCATTGGTTTTCAAATACATTGTTTCTGGGCACAGGTGTTGGACTCCAAGAACCAGTTTTGAAGACTGTTCCATTTAGAATTGTCAACACCCCCCCCCCCCCAAGAAAATACATTATAACATAAGAGCTAAATCTGTTACCTCCTGGTCCCACATTCTGGGTTGTACACATGGGAATTATTGTAAAGATGTTCAGTTTATCAACCTGGGGACAATGCTAAAATGTCCTGGGGGCAACTGGTGCCCTGTAGCCCATGGATATGTAAAATGGATGGAGGTCTGTGCTGTTTGTCATACATAGTTTACAATTTCCCTTCATGGAAGCTGAGACTAGTAGCAGCCTGTGGCAGAGGCAACGTTATCGCTCTTCTCCACACCCAACCTTACAAAAGCTGCCTCAACAAATCAACAACAATCAGCAACTTACCAATATGGAAGGCATGCAGGAAGAATCCTGCACCACTAAAATCATGACGCTAGGATGCTCCATAGCATATATGTGGGTGTTTTAATACACATGTTGTGCATTTTAATGTGCAACACAATTACAACTTTATTTTGTGTATAGAATGGTAAATGTAGGATTTGAGAAACATTACATATTTGCTTAAAATATGCAAGTTATAGTTCACCCCCCCCCCCAGGAAGCATTAGTGATTCTAGTCTAACGTCGCATATCATTTGAGACTCCTAACTTTCTGAAGGCACATTTTAAACTAGATCTTACAGAAAAATAAGATTCAGTTCATTGCATAGGATACCGACAGCCATCGCAAATGACACATTTCTCAAGGGGGGTTATTTTGAATTACTTGCTCCGCATGCAAGTATCCTTCGATATGCATAGAAAGAAACGAGAATAACCTCTTGTTGATCCTTTCTTACTTCATATTGTTATGACTGAACATTATGTGCTATTTTCTTTATAAACTATAACATTCAAACAAAATGTACTTTATAGGATTGATTCTAAAAACATACCATACGAAACAACGTGCATTCACTTTATGTTGCACGGCATCTAAAAGCACAAAGTAAAAATGTTTTCATGTTAGAATCCCTTTTAGAAGATATTTAGCTTAGCCCGTGTAATACTAGCTCCATTTTTGAGAAATAAATAAAGTGGGAGCTGGACCCATCCATAGGTATTTCCATCAGCTAAGACTCTAATATTACCTTTTGTTACAGACCCTGCTTTGCTAATCATTACTGGAGGATTAATACACAATTTACACAATATACATTCAGTCTGAATAGGGGATTGACATGAAGGGCATATAAGTCTATACACAAATTGTTATGTTACATACTACTTGTTGTGTCCTGTCCACCCATTGTACAGCGCTACAGAATTTGATGTCGCTCTATAAAACAATAAATAAAAATAATAATGTTTACATTATATGTGTGTAGATATTTTATAAGCTTTACAAACATGCTTAGAACCAGGGTAGAACACATTACTCCCTAGGACATTGTGTCATTGCGCTCCAATAATATTTAGATTTAAAAACTATATGCATTTACACTTTATCTGGGGAAATCACATTACATTAAAAGAAAAAAAAATCCCCATTACTTCCCTACATGTGCCAAAACAAATGATGAGAGTAACGAAAACTAAATGTTCTTAAACACCCTGCCCCCTTCCTATATATATATATATATATATATATATATATATATATATATATATATATATATATACACACACACACACCGGTCTATCATACACATATATATATATATATATATATATATATATATATATGTGTGTGTGCGTGGCTGTCCATATGCCTAGATTGCATATGAAACCCATAACGGTAAGTGAAATTGCATGGTAGGCACACATGGAGTTTAATGCCATAATTATATCCATTATATAATTAAATGTAATATCTAGAGAGAGAATATAGATATACTTTGACACACTTTTTTGCACTTCTGGTGCACCAACTTTTGTGGACTACAATTCCCGCTCCAGTCATCATGTGTTATTTAATGCATTGGAATGATTTGTGTTACATTTCTTTTTCTTACTGCAAGTATATATAAGGATTAATGAGAATCCCCTCTTCCTCTCTATTTACATTGCAGTAAACGCGTTTGATCAAATGCATTCTTTGTGTGGTAGAGCCTATGCGCTCATGCTAATGGTATTATGTGAATATTGTAGCTCACAACCAACTTTTTAGTTAAGGTGTGGATTTCACACCTGACCAAATTTAGAGGGAAAAACTGGACACTCCAATGGCCATTGAGATGCTGTGGTACTGAAATGTGTGGTGTGATAATTACATCCATACTTTACTTTAATCCACTAAACATCAATCTAAATACAAGTTTAATGTGCATACATTCTAAATATGTGGAATTACCAGAATTTGACCCATCACACCTAGCGTGATATATACCCATGTATGCCCATATCATTGTAAACCAAAGGTTACTGGATCACCTAATTTTGAATATGTTGCTGAGTCACAAGGAAATCTGGTTACATTCTTCAAATAAGCTGTTTCCAACATGTCCTTAAACAGCATAATTTCCCTTACATGACTTTACCGAGAAACAGATCTGTCTTTTGATGAGCTTAGAATGTGGGTGTAGGAACTCAAAACATGCTTATTTATTACGCGACAAACTCAAAGCTACAGTGTTTAAGCTATAATAAATGACCGTATAAATTACCATACTTATGATCCAGTATACGATGTCATAGGCACCTATAGGGCAGTATTCAGAATTACATAGGCAGTATCAGATTCTACCATTGTTCTGTGCCTGAACATCTACTTCAAATTTTCCTTGTAGTTCTTTGGACGAAATAACGTTAGTTCTCCTGTTACCAGAGTTGCAAAAACACCCGCGGATTTTACCCATTTTGAGAGAAAAAAACATCTACTGGCCATTTTATTCTCGCTGGGAGAATATAATTAAAATTATAAGGGACTTACTCATTTACATTGTGGGCTAATATTATAATATACAGTAATGATTACTATTGCAGTATAACTGGCCAGCAAACAAGATGGCATTCCCATTAGTGCCCAAGGCAAGAATTCCTAAAATAATTACTAATAGTAATCATTTAAAAAAAAAAAGAAGAAGAGTTACGCTTAAACAAATATGTTCAGACAAATCAGCTGCCAGGGAGTGTTGCTCACTTTATTTGGTGTGGCTGTAGCTTTACAACATACATGAATACATCGGTGCTTATTCACCAAAGAGAGAGCTGTCGGGCGAGTTTGCAGATATGGTTTTAACTTATGGAATTCATTATGGATTATGCAGGGCCATCCCTGGCTGGTTTCTACTGAATGACCGGCCTTGAATGACTTTGCATAGTTTATTCAGTAATATGATTTTAAATCATCTTCTTCCCCTCGAAGCCCGATGGACTTGTGCTTCACCCGATGCAAAAAGTGAACCAGTGCACTCCCCATAAGGGGCTATTTTTATTATTTTAATTATTTATTATGTATAGATGACCAAATTTACTTTTGGCTACTAGACATAGTTTTTTTATTGTGCTGGTTTAAAATTTGCCAGACCTGTCCCAGTTCATATGTAAATCACCAGCGACAATGCAGGTAAGCCTGATCTGTATGTGAAAAGCCTTGATTGAATCCTAAAGGGGGAAGATACACTGCTAATTGCGGAGTAACTATTTGCATACAAAGTAAACTTGATAACACCAGAGATAACGAGCAACAAACCCATCTGTTATCTCGCGAGTAATTCTCACTGTAACCAGTTCATTAACTTTTACTCGGCCAACCTACACTTGTTTTATAACAAGTCTCCCTTACCAATCTATAATAAAACCAAGGGAAAATGTAAAGACAACGCGTTCTGGGTTATTTTAGCAAAGTTATTATACACGGTTTAAAAAACATATAGTAAAAAATGCCAAAGAAAAATCTGTCGTTAAAAGGTATGAAAAAACCCCAGGTGCTGAAATGGATCAATATCAATAGACTGACACCGACAGCGGCCCACACATCTGCAGATAAAGCAAGTTTAACCGAACCTGTTCTGTTTCTTGTACCCAGTGACTGCAAGTTATTGTTCTAAATACTATTCTTAGATTACGTGTTCGCTCACAGAACCTCTATAGACATCGGGGTTCCACAACTTGCCACAAAGGCCTAGGATAGCCATCAACCATCGCTTCCAAGACACACACGCAACTAGCCATCACTTCCAAGACACACACGCAACTAGCCATCAACCATCGCTTCCAAGACACACACGCAACTAGCCATCAACCATCACTTCCAAGACATACACGCAACTAGCCATCACTTCCAAGACACACACGCAACTAGCCATCAACCATCACTTCCAAGACACACGCACAACTAGCCATCAACCATCACTTCCAAGACACACGCAACTAGCCATCACTTCCAAGACACACACAACTAGCCATCAACCATCACTTCCAAGACACACACGCAACTAGCCATCACTTCCAAGACACACACGCAACTAGCCATCAACCATCGCTTCCAAGACACACACGCAACTAGCCATCACTTCTAAGACACACACGCAACTAGCCATCAACCATCGCTTCCAAGACACACGCAACTAGCCATCACTTCCAAGACACACACAACTAGCCATCAACCATCACTTCCAAGACACACACACAACTAGCCATCACTTCCAAGACACACACACAACTAGCCATCAACCATCACTTCCACGGCACACGTAACTTTCACAAGTCGTCCGGCACACATAAACGGCCAACCTGCTATATGCGTGGCGTTAAGTTTATACAACTCAAATCCAATAGCACGTTACATGTGATAGTACGCAACATGTAAAATACACGTATCTTTGGAAAATGACACAGTTACCCCACACCATACACTCAAACACACCTTCTACATTCCCTCAGAATACCTACCATCAACTCAGAAAACCCTGTATTTTCCTAACCACCCCAAGCTGCTCTATAGAACGCGATATTTACACGCAGGCGCAAAACTTTTGTTGCATCTGCTCTTCAACTAGTTTTAACTGGTGTCTCTTTTTGGGTTATTTTCCATACCTATTTTTCCTCTCAAATACTTTAGGAGGGGAGGGGGGAAGTAACATAAATAAATAGTCTTTCCGCCATTAACAAATAATAACATCTCCATTCCCAAACCGGTGAAACGCACGTATGACGCAGGCCACCACTATCATGGCGACCACAAGCCTACTCACGGAACACAATGGCCCCGCCCCTTCCCCGGACGGGCGGACTTACGAGGATACGTCACATGCGTCGTACGTACATGCGTCCCTATAAATAAGACGCCGATCGGCTCCGGCCTTTTCCCCTCTACCCCGGCTGTTAGTGCTGTGTGTGAGTGTGTGCTCCGGAGCCTGGCCTCGGCACACATTTCTTATTATTAAAAAAATATAAAAATAAAAAAAAATTACAAAATCCTTTGAAAAACCCAGAAAAAACCCTCTTTTTTTTTTCCTTCCAACGTTTTATTTTTCTTTTTGGTTGATTTTAAAAAAAAGCAGATTTTTTTTCCGCGCCCTCTATCTGATTTTAACGCTCGAGAAAAACAAAAAACAAGCAACGGACGAAAAATACACGACTAATTAAAAAAAAAAAGAAGAAAAAAATTGCAAAAACAAAATCCGTTAAAGGAAACCGGTGAAGCAGGAAGAGGCCTCAGCGCACGTTCCGACTTGGAAGTGGCGAAATCGGGCGAATAACCGTCACTCAGGACCAGGTGAGTCTCCTCTCGCATGGGGGCCGAGCTGCTACCTGTTTCTGGGTAGACGGTTCCAAACGTTATCGGTGAGCGCCCGAGTTTGCGTTATTCGCTGTAGTTCACGACGCTGAGGTCCCCGTACTAGTCTGGTTAGAGCCACAAGGGTTAACGAGGGTGGGGACTGGCTGACCAGGTGAAGAGGAGCCGGAAAGGCTTGGAAGTTACATGGAGACGTGATAGACTTAAAGGGGCCGCATGGCAGCGCAGATACACCGGGCCTCGCGGGTATTGCGTGATGTTACGGAGTAAGGTTGCTTCGCTGGGCCGCCCTGTTAGCGTAGGCCCGGGCTACTTTAGACTGCGAATGCTTTGTGGCTTAACGCCAGATGGGCGTAGTGCGGACGCCCCGGATCTTGCCGAAACCCGACCCACACGTGTCGCATTATTACTCGCTCGGTTTAAGCTGCGTTTCGTCAGTTTACGTTTTCCCGTGGGCTGTTGGGAAGGGTATCGGTTTGGCTGGCACGATGTCGGGTGCTCAGGTCATCTGTAGGAGATCGAAACCTTAAACTGCTGGGTCAGAAGCTTAGATGTAATAGGAAGTGGATAAGTAGATCAGCCTCCCAGTAGACGTGGTAGAGGCTAATAAGCATGCATGGGGTAGGCATATGGCTCTTGGTGTGAGTCTTAAGGGCAGGATGAGTTGAGTCTATGCTCTGTAAGGCTCCTCCATGTTCTCCCACCCTTTCCTGTCATCTACATACATGTTCTGGCTGTGAGCACATAAATGACCTGGTTTGTGTGAAGCTGAAATGCGGTCACGCCGTGTCTGCTGACTCACTCGCTCTGTGTTCAGCCCTTTAAATCGTGCTTGTAGTTATTGTTCCACCTCCCGTCTTATCACGTTACTCACGCTGGTCACTCTTGCACCGTAGAGCTTGTGATAAGCTTCTGTCAGTGCAGTAACTGGTTAAAATCATACATAACTATCATGTTCCGGTCCTAAACACGTGTGTGAGCGCGAGCATGTGCTAGATCTGCTTTCATGTAAACTACAGACGGTGAAAGGTACAGAATGCATGCATCACGTGTGCCAATGGACTGAAAGCTCTTTGGCCGGGGCCACGTCTCGTGTTGGTGAATTAAAGTCCTGTGTAAACTAATGCGGTCGTCTACTATGCCATAAGTACGTTGTATTGCATGTACAGCAGAGCATGATGAATACATGTTTACACCCAATAGTCTCCCCTAACGTGTGTTTTTTTTTCTCTTTCTAGCTAAGTTATTCTCTCTAGGAAAAGAGGAAAAGATGAATCCCAGCGCTCCCAGTTACCCCATGGCTTCCCTGTACGTTGGGGATCTGCACCAAGACGTGACGGAAGCCATGCTGTATGAGAAGTTCAGTCCTGCAGGCCCCATCTTGTCAATCAGAGTCTGCAGGGATATGATCACCCGGAGATCTCTTGGCTACGCATACGTCAACTTCCAGCAGCCGGCTGACGGTAAGAGTGGCGTGACCCGCTTCGTGTCCGCTGTTTACGGTCATGTTCGCGGCTAGCGCACTGTTCTCGCGTTATTAATGCGCTTGTATCGTGACCTCAGGCATGATGGGTTACTGACACAAGTTGTAGAAGTTTTACACTTTGATTCTTGGTGGTTTTAACACAAAAAACAATACTTTTTCCACAGCCAATTTTTAAGACATTGATGGCAATATAATTTTCAGCCTTGTTTGCTCAACTTCTGCAATCTTGTGCCAGAATTCCTTATTCATGACTCACACACTGCTTATCATCATGTTTATATAGCGTCGGCAATGTACATGGCACTTCACATCGTGTATATATATATATATGTGTGTGTGTATGACAGCTAGAAACTCATACGTTGGGTAGCGAGGTCCCGGCTCGCTACCTACTGCGGAGGGAGACTATTCACCCTATTTTATAGCTTCCGAGCTTTCTGACTTTTTTTTAATCTTCACGGTAAATCTTCCTTTTTAATGCTTTGTCACAGGTGTCGCATTCAGTGTGTATACTGTTAACCCTTAATGTACTACAGCGGGCTTCGAAAGTTGCGATAACTGCACCTTGTGTTCTTTTGAGAATGACTTGTGTTAATAAACCGTTGACCAGACTTGCTGATCACGTAGAAGCTTTAGTTTTTACAATAAGTCTTACAACGCCTGCAGATTGGGTGAATCGATCTGTTAATAGAAGTGTGTGTGCGTGTCCTTAATGTACTCTTCTGTGGGCAACATATTACCTAAAAACCATAAAAATCCACATGTTATGCCTTAACTCTTAAATAGTGTTAAAAACACTAAATAAACATTTTGGTAGAGTTAATTGCTATTTGCTTTGCCTACCATTCATCACCCCGGTCCCCTGAACACTCGCCCTGAAAGCTGCCAGGCTGGTTATTCCAAAGTTTTAGATTACTTTCCAAACCGCATTCCACGTCTGCTTTCTGCAGACATACCATACATTATTTTGGTGTTTGTGCAACATGTCTTGCTGTGTTGTTAAACTCTATTTTTTTCCCTTTTCTAGCTGAGCGAGCTTTGGATACGATGAACTTTGATGTCATAAAGGGCAAACCTGTGCGTATCATGTGGTCTCAGCGTGACCCCTCTCTCCGTAAAAGTGGTGTTGGTAACATCTTCATCAAGAATCTGGACAAGTCTATTGATAATAAAGCTCTGTACGATACCTTTTCAGCGTTCGGAAATATCCTTTCGTGTAAGGTAGGTTTGCTGAAACGGTGTTAAAAATGGTTTATAGGATACAAATATAGTAAAAACCAAAGCAACTCACCATGAACACCCTAAGTAGAACTCTCAGGGGGCATACAGACATTCAAGTACATGAAATCTGTGCTAAGGCACTGGCTTAGTTTGGGTTCTCTGTTTAGCAAACATCAAGGGGTTCTTTTAGTCTTTGCTCTACTGATTCCCCCAGGATAGTGAAATCAATTCAGCGCTTCTGAGATCAGCCGTGGAAAACACTGTTCCACTTACATGACATGCGATTTGGCTCCACATAGGTCTATTCAGAATACAACATTGGCCCAATTTGTCTGCTATAGCAAACCTCACATCCTAGTCTGCATTTATACCCCGTCAGATTTGCCTCTGTGGAGTAATGCCACTACCTGGCACTCTGTATTTTAGGTCGTGTGTGATGAAAATGGATCAAAAGGCTATGGATTCGTTCACTTTGAGACACAGGAGGCTGCTGAGAGAGCCATCGATAAAATGAACGGCATGCTCTTGAATGACCGCAAAGTGTATGTATCACAAGTAGTTTGTCAAGTTAGATGTTAGCATGTGTGCAAAGATGTGCGACTATCTTCTAATGTGTGCGCAAAAAAAACCCCAACCTACCCTGACCGTGTCAAACTATTCTCCGAATTACTTTGTACAAAAGTTCTGTGAATAGGACATTGCTTCGGCGCAAACGCTTTCGATTGTGGTGGTGACGTGTACCCATGTACTTAGCTTTCTGAATATTTCTGAAGGTTTGTCGGCCGTTTCAAATCCCGCAAAGAAAGAGAGGCTGAACTTGGAGCCAGGGCTAAAGAGTTTACAAATGTATACATCAAGAATTTCGGGGAAGACATGGATGACGAGAGACTTAAGGAAATGTTTGGTAAATACGGTAAGATCCTACACGCGAAATCCGATTACAGGTATTCTCCGGTGAGCCAAACAAGCTCCCTTACTACAACCATCTGTTAACTGATGTTGATTACCAGAAAAATAAATATATGTGTAATAGCTTGCTCTGGGGGGCCAGTTTATGTAAAACACTATCACCCCAATACTTCTATTCCGTTATGCAGTCTTTTTTGTTTCATTATTACTGTGCGGCTTGCATGTCACTAAAGAACTCTTCCTTTCAGGACCAGCTCTTAGTGTTAAAGTTATGACTGATGAACATGGCAAGTCCAAAGGCTTTGGCTTCGTCAGCTTTGAAAGGCATGAGGACGCTCAAAAAGTAAGTTCATTGTTTTAGGAGTAAACAGTCCTGTATTGGTGACCTTTGTGAATATTAATGCATAGAATGGATGTAGATCCCTGATGGTCGAGGGCTATTGTATGCTAAAGCTACAATCGTTGATCATGGCCTCTTTTTCTTAAAGGGCTTAATCACGTTGGCTTGTGCTATAAACTATTTAGAGTAGGCATTGAATTATGTACCGGTCACATTGAAGTTTGGAAAGTAAGATGTTTCTCTAGCAGAATTTATGTACATGAAAAGTATATCTTGCTCATGTATATGTTAATCTTCCTTCAAGGCTGTGGATGACATGAACGGCAAAGATATGAATGGCAAAGCCATATATGTTGGCCGTGCCCAGAAGAAGGTGGAAAGACAAACTGAGCTGAAACGAAAATTTGAACAAATGAAGCAGGACAGAATCACCAGATACCAGGTAAGACGCGTGTCTTGACTAGCCTTTCCTACATTATGAGCTGCAATGTAGTGTTACTCTGTCCGTATTACTCCTCCTGGTAATAAGATTTTTTGTTGTAGGGTGTGAACCTTTATGTGAAGAATCTGGATGATGGTATTGATGATGAACGCCTGCGAAAAGAATTCTCACCTTTTGGGACAATCACCAGTGCAAAGGTAGGTTCCCCAGTGAATGAATTGCTGATGTAATGTACTTCTTTCCCGAACGGCACTTGTAGCATTTTTTCCAGTATCTTTATTCAATTAAATCTCATAAATTTGTTTTAGGTCATGATGGAAGGCGGTCGTAGCAAAGGTTTTGGATTTGTATGCTTCTCCTCCCCCGAGGAGGCCACCAAAGCAGTTACTGAAATGAATGGCAGAATTGTGGCCACCAAACCATTGTATGTTGCTCTGGCACAACGCAAGGAAGAGAGGCAAGCACATCTGACCAATCAGTATATGCAGAGGATGGCCAGCGTTCGTGCCGTACCTAATCCCGTAATCAACCCCTACCAGCCACCACCATCCAGCTACTTCATGGCTGCCTTACCACCTGTAAGTCTATTCTGCCTTTAATACAGTAGTAGATACAACATATATAGCCCATATTTGCGCAATAATATTACTTTTTCCTTCCCAGACTCAGAACCGCGCTGCATACTATCCTGCTGGGCAGCTTGCTCAACTAAGACCAAGTCCCCGCTGGACTGCCCAGGGTGCCAGACATCGTAAGTGTGGGGAAGCTTTTAGACCATATTGAGGTTCTACCACCTGAAGTGGTTGTTTAGACCATAGCAACAATATCTTACCTATTCTTCTACAGCGTTCCAGAACATGCCAGGGACTATCCGCGCTGCTGCTCCGAGGCCACCAGCTTTCGGAGCCATGAGGCCAACCTCTTCCCAGGTTCCACGTGTTGTGTCTGCACAGCGTGTTGGTAAGGATTCTGAATCTCCCCCCCCCCCCCCCCCCCAGTAAGTAGCTGATCCATTTCTCAGTGATGTCTGAACATACTAATATATTTTCCTGTTCTCAGCAAATACATCAACACAGACTATGGGTCCTAGACCCACCACAGCCGCAGCGGCAGCAGCTGCTACTTCCACCGTACGCTCTGTTCCTCAGTACAAGTATGCTGCTGGTGTCCGTAATCCTCAGCAACATCTTGGCACACAACAGCAAGTTACCATGCAGCAGGTATGTTTTTAATATTAAAGGGAACTTTATATTATAATATTCAAAAGGGACTTGCAGATTTTAATGCAGCGGTGTAATGATTAGTCTGTAAGGGTACCTTGCTTTACAGTAATGTTGCAAGTCTGCATGGATAAGCAACCTTGTATAAAGAAGAATCTAGCATTTTTGTATATTAATTAAGTGTTAGTGTCATTTATGTGGTGAGCTACTTAAGCAACTTTCCATGTGCTCTTGGTTTCCAGCCGGCTGTCCATGTGCAAGGTCAGGAGCCTCTGACTGCTTCTATGCTGGCTGCAGCGCCTCCACAGGAACAGAAACAAATGCTTGGTATGTGAAGTTCTCTATTTTTAAAGAGCTGACTGGCGTAGCACGTTTATCTTATTGTAGGCACTAGTAGTGTAGCTTAACCAGTGCTTCTAGAGGAAGGGTGCAAACAAAAGGCTGGGGGATTTTATAGGAAAAGTCTCTAAATGTTTTAATTAACCCCTTCAATCCCCTATAGACGTACCGGGACGTCCAAAAAACGCCCACTAAGAAACCCCTATGGACGTCCCGGTATGTCCAGCCCTTCGTGCGGCGTCGTTTGACAGCCTGGACTCCCCACTGACAGCAGAAGCCGGCTTTCTGCTGTCCGATCGCCTGTAACAGCTTCCGGCATGAAAGCCGGTAAGCTGTTACACTGTAAACTGCCTGATACCTAATTTATATATATTTCTGAAATCAGGACACCTGAATTGATAAACTTGGAGGGGATTTTCCATCACTTTACCTAATTTTGTGAGGATTCAGAGGGAAAATGTAAAAAAAAAAAAAGTTTTTTTCTAATCTTCGCTAGTTTTTACTAAATTTCTTATTCTAAATTTTCAGCTAATCATCCAACTATGGTATCAAACGAAAGCTCTATCTCTCCTTGAAAAAACAATATATAGTTTTCCCTGTGAATAGTGTACCCATGTAAAGTGAATAATCGCTAAACCGACATACCGCAAAAAATGGCAAAATTGCTCTGGGCTTTGAGGTACTAAAAACCCCTGGGATTGAAGGGGTTAAAGCGCAAATCTAGCTCTTGTGCACATGATGGTTTTATATAAGAAAACGGATAAAAGTAATGGCACAATAACAAACGTAACACATTGGGTAACAGTGTCAAGTCACTAAGGATATTTTATTTAATATAGACTGAGACTGATTTCTCATCTTTCAGCACAGCACCCTCAGATGGCGCGTGTACTCTATAGGCAGCTCTATTGGCTTTTATATTTGACTCATTTTCTGCACATTTGTTGTATGTGTGCTTTTGGGAGTCATATTTACAATAGGTTCCCACTACTGCTAGTGAGGACTTCCCTTTCTCTGATTAAACTCTGAACTGTTATCTTTTAGGTGAGCGTCTATTCCCTCTGATCCAAGCTATGCATCCAACCCTTGCTGGTAAAATTACTGGCATGCTACTGGAGATTGACAACTCTGAGCTTCTTCACATGCTGGAGTCACCAGAGTCTCTGCGCTCCAAGGTATGTTAAAGCTCTTGTCTGAAGCAGACTAATGCCCTGCGCCTCTGATAAGCCTCAGTTCATGTGCACGATTGTTAAAAACTTGATCCTTCCTGATTGTTGCAGGTGGATGAAGCTGTTGCTGTGCTGCAGGCCCATCAGGCTAAGGAGGCTGCCCAGAAAGCCGTGAATAACACCACAGGAGTGGTTGCTGTGTAACATACATGTAAGTTCAATAGGTGGCCTTACTGATTTGATTGTTATCTCTGGGGTTGTCATTTGCATGTTGACATAGACCAACAGCCCAAGTTGAATGTCTGAACTTTCCATTAAGCTGTCGGTATTTTCCCCTCCCCAGCCCAAGATGTGTTTAAGACATTTGCTGTTAACTTTAAACATGCAGTAAGGTTATAAACCATTCTTGAACTGAGCAGAAGTCCCAAACAATTGATTGGGAACTTTTAAGTAGACCAGCCTATGCTCTAAGTACACGTTGGAGTAATTTTTTTTCTTTGAAGACAGATGGAACGTCAATGAACCTCACTTCACCGGAGAAAACTACCAAAACATGGAAAAACCTGAAATCTTGCAAAAAACACTGCAAAACATAAAATCCAATAAAAAAGGAAAGGAAACGTCAATGCTTACGTACAGAGCAAATGCCAGGTCTGGCATAATTGCTAGTCCTAGATAAAAAAAAAAAATATATAAAATTAAAAAAAATAGCAAAATAAAAAAACAAACCTAATGTTTTTTTAGTCCTGGGGAAAGGCATTTTGAAAACAGTACGGGAAGTTAAGCATTCCTTTCTTTTGATTTTGTAATTTACTGTGGAAAAGCTCAGAATTTCACTGCAGTAGGTTGTGGGAAATGATAGCTGGGCAAAGAAACATAATTTGGATTATAAAAATTCTTGCTTTAATAAAATTACTTTAAAACAATTTTGATGTCCGAGTGAAACTTATTGTAGGATAAGTGGTCTATGCCACACTCTCTCTACTTGGCCTTACAAGTGTCAGAAAAGTGTTAAATTGTACAAATTCAGTTTCTGGATATTGGGTGATTGGTCATTTTTATGTCATATGCATATTAGCTCCATTTTAGTGTAAATGACTTCATGCAAATAGGTTACATAGTTATATAGGCTGAAAAAAGACATGCGTCCAAGTTCAGCCTTTCCTATATCTGTTAATTCAAATTACCGTATTTGCTCGATTATAAGACGAGGTTTTTTCAGAGCAAATGCTTTTTTTCCTATAGGGTCGTCTTATTTTCAGGATTTTTCTTGTTTTCCTAAATTAATATTCAGATTTTGGGGGGTTGTCTTACACACACACACACACACACACACACACCGTATTTGCTCGATTGTGTGTGATGAGCAAGTTCTAAAATTAGCACTTTATCTTAAAACAATTCTCGCATGAAAGGGCTAAAATACTGGCATGTTAAATGCCCATGGGTGTCTACTTTAAAATAAAAAAAATGTATGATTTAATTGGGTAAATTGAATTGGCCGGATTCAACAATGTCCCAATTAACACAGGGGAAGGATGACCATATGCCTAATTTCCAATTTAAAAAAATGCACATGTCCCAAATGTGGCTTTTAGCCCCCAAACAACCCGACAAACGCATGCATGGGGGGTATCACTGTACTTAGGAGATGTTGCTGAACACATATTGGGGTGTTGTGAGACAGTGACCTATACCAGGAGCAGTAAATTCATATTTGAAATACCCTGGGGTGCCTAGTCTTCAAAAATATATGGTTTGATGGAGTAAATTGTATTGGCCGGCTTCAAAGATACCCGGAATAGCACATGGGAGCAGAATTACCAGATTTGGGAAAAATGGTTTTGAAATAGAAAAACGCTACTTGTACCTATTGACCCATAACTTGCAGAAAAAAGCAAACAAACACACGTTATTGGGTATGTGGCTGAAAGCTTGGTCGATTTAGCGTCTAAACGGTTCCAAAGTTCTAAACATCTTCCATGAAGAAGGCAGATTGTTTGGATCTTATCTATACCAATAGAATATTATATTGTAAATAGTCAATTCTGAGCTAGAACCTCCGGGTCCTATATATAATAGAAATTTTGGAAGGGCCAAAGAAAAACTAGCCGATCCTGAGACATTTACATTGTTCTATACCTAGATTGGCTGGTAATTGCTTCTTCCACAGACATGCTTAGTCTTCATTTGTCAAAAATCAAGTCAACATTGGAAGCTCTAATGTCTAGATGTTAACAAATGCTTTGATTTATGGGAATGATGATAGATTCCAAGATGGTGAGAATTTTTTTTTCTCTCTGGGGAGACTAGAGGTCAAAGGACCAATTCGATGTTCCATAAGAAGAGCCATGAAGGTTCTACGTTCTCTGGTCACTCCTATTCCGGTGGTTCCTTGGGAAAAGCACGCGTGAGTCCTTTACAAATGATGATCCTGAGGGCTTGGGATAGACGTCAATGTTAAATTATTTCACCAGAGTTCACAGTCTCCTAATTAAAGGAAGGGGATGTGGTTCCCCCTGAACAGTTGGTGCCCAATTACCAAAGATGCACCGGACAGATTGGAGAGCCAAAGTGACAGGTCATATGTTAAAAATGGGAGATGGAAACAAGACAATCGGATGCGTTCTTTAAATTTCATGGATCTAAAGGCAGTCTTCTAACTTCTAACATTTAAGCTTTTTATCCTAGGTCTTTCAGTTCTGGTGCTATCAGACACTACAGTAGTAGCTATTTGAAAAAGCAGGGAGGTACCAGGTCTTAATCCCTGGGGAGGTGGTGTGCAATTGATGTGAATTGGGTACCAAAATGTACCATTTCTGCAGTTCACGTCATAGGAACTCAAAATGTTTTATCAGGCAAGTTAAGTCAAGGTTCCCCTCAGCAACAAGCCATCTTCAAAGATTGTAGAGGTCCTGTCGTAGACCTTGTGGCAACAAAAGAAAACTCAAAACTTTTTGGTTCCTTAAGAATATGACAGACTGGTGATTTATAGCATCACACTCATTTCACTGGTTCCCAGGGTTATTCAGAAAAATACGAAAGACAACGTGAAGGTCATTGTGATCATTCCTTTTTGACCCAGGAGAGCATGGTTCACTGTACTCCTTTACTTTCAGCCCCTGTCCTGCCTCAAAGGATTCAGAATTAAAATCACTATGGTTGGCTGCCGTTTAGAGTCTGGAAAATGAAATTTCAAAGTCACTCCTGGTAGCTTATCCAGGTAGGGTAGGAAATTATAAAATCCCCAGAACCTCCCCTTTACCCTCACTGCAGATTTCTTCAGCAAGTTGGTGGTTCTACCAGCGGAATGATGCCCGCTGCCTAAGCTACACTAAATTTCTGAGTATTACAGAAGAATGGGGTATGTCAGACATAGACCTCATGGCCTCAGCATTTTAAGCAGCTCAATGCATTTAGGCATGTAGACGTGGCCAAGACAACTTGCTGAAGTTCAAACCGAGCATCGGAATGGGAAAGAAAGGGGATTTAAGTGACTTTGGTTGTTGGTGCCAGGCGGGCGGGTCTTAGTATTTCAGAAAATTGTTGATTTCTAACGATAATTTGTTTTTCCTTAGTCCTAACGGCAGCACAAGAGGGGTATTACTGCCCCTGTGAACAATTAGGACAGGTGGAAAATTAATGACTTACACAATTAAATAAGCAATTAACCCCCTTTACTACCCCTATAAAAGGAACTCCACCCCTAACCACAGAGTGCTATAACAAGAATAATAAAAAAATATAAGAGGGAGGGATATTAGTGTGCTGCCGTTAGGACTAAGGGAAAACAAATTATCGTTAGAAATTAATGATTCCCTTACGTCCTAACTGGCAGCACAAGAGGGGAAGTAGCTAGAAGATTACCTATGAGGGAGGGTCTTCCGGCTGAACGACGTTCAGAACAGACGGCCCAAAGGCAGTGTCTTCCGAACGTCTTAAATTTAGCCTATAATGGCTTATAAAAGTGGAGTTAGAACTCCAGGAGGCTGCAGCACAAATATGTTGAAGAGGGATGAGGCCCCTCTCAGCAGCCGAGGTAGCTACCGCTCTGGTAGAGTGAGCGCGGACAAAGGAGGCAAGCCTTGAGCTGAGAAGGGTTCTCTGATGGCTTTCTTTATCCACCTGCTCAGGGATGGTTTAGAAGCTTAAGATCCTTTGTTCCTGCCAAAAAACTGTGGAAAGAGATTTTCATCTTTCCTGAAGACACCGGATCTTTGTAGATAGATCTGCAGACATCTGGAGACTGTAGAAGAGATTCTTCTTCTGTTGAAGGATCTGGGTGAAAAACAGGTAGAGAAATGACCTGATTAATGCTCTGAAACGAAGGTCACTTCGGTAAAAAAGCTGGCAGGAACCTTAGGAGAACCCTATCAGGCAGGAATAGGGTGTAAGGCTCAAAGGCACACAGAGCTCACCAATTCTCTTGGCAGAGGTGATCGCCACTAGGAAGGCAGCCTTCCAGGAAAGGTACTTCATGTCCACGCTTTCCAATGGCTCGAAGGGGGGAGAGCATAACCCCTGAGCACGACAGTAAGGTCCCATTGAGGGAGTGGTCTCAGGATCTTAGGTTTTAACCTTTCGGCTCCTTTAAGGAACCTCCTGATAAGGGGTTCTTGGGACAGAGGTTCCCCTAAAAAAACCCGATATGACTGAGGTGTGCACTCTGAGAGTAGAGGGAGCCAGGCCTTTATCTAGTCCATCTTGGAGGAACTGTAATATGGAAGAAATGGGGGGATCTGAGAAACCCACTTTGTTCTTCGCACACCATAATGAAAAAGAGTGTCTAATCCGGTTGTAAGCTCTATTAGTAGACTCCGCTCTCGAATGAGACAAAGTCCTCAAGACCCCAGAAGAAAGTCCACTATCCTTCAATAGGGAGCTGTCAATCTCAGGCTGTCAAATTGAGAATTCTCAGATCTAGGTGAGAACCTGTGCCCAGAAACACAGGGTTCTCTGATATTGGAAGCTTCCAGTACAGACCCTGACTCATCCCCATGAGCTGGGTGAACCACTCTTTGGCCAGAATGGAATTATCGCAATAATCGAGGTCTGTTCCTGTCTGATCTTCATCAATACCCTTGGTATCATTGAAATTGGAGGGAAGATGAAAGCCAGCCCGAACCTCCAAGGGATGGACAGAGCATCTATCACCCAAGGATTGTCCTCCCTGTATAGGAAGCAGAAGATCTTCACCTTGGCGTTGAACCTCGTAGCCATTAAGTCGATTTCTGGCATTCCTCACCGAAGAGTAATTTGATAAAATACTTCCTGGTTTAGTGACCATTCACCTGGAACATTGAGACCCTGACTCAGACGGTCCACTACCACATTGAAATATCCGAACGTGGACTGCAGAGAGGTGGGAGAGGTTCTGCTCTGCCCATGATAGGATCATTCCCACTTCCTTGAGAAGAGGTTGAGATCTCGTGCCACCCTGTTTGTTGATGTAATAAACCGCCGTCATGTTGTCTGAACGAACTCTCACCGCTTTGCCGCGGATTTGAGGAGCAAAGTGAAGGAGCGCCAATCTGATTGCTCTGAGCTCTCTGAAGTTCGAAGACATAAGGCTCTCTGGACGGGACCAAGTACCTCGTACTGGAATGTCCTCTAGATGGGCTCCCCAACCTAGAAGGGATGCGTCCGTGGTCAACAGAATCCAGGCTGGCTGAATCAAGGACCTCCCATCTTTCAGATGCTCCCACCAACTGAGGGAGCGACGGACTTGAGGAGACAGGGTGCACATTTTGTTCAACCCTAATGGGTTGCGATTCCAAATGCCCAAAACTTCTGATTGGAGAGGGCGTAGGTGCCAAAGGGCCCAAGGGACTGCATCCACAGTTCCTGACATGTGCCCTAACATCTTCATAAGCGTTCTGATGGACACCGACTGAGGGGTCCTTAGAGAACTGGCGGCTCTGACAACCCGATTGTGTCTGTCGAGAGACAGAGAGAGAGAGTCATCTGGGTCGAGTCAATTATGAACCCCAGAAACTTCCTGGAAGTGGATGGAACCAACTTGGACTTTTGGTAGTTTTTGGCAGAAAAATGAGCCTGCTGAAGATGAGAATACAGAATTCCTGTAGAAGCGGCTTTTAGAAGCCAATCGTCTAAATATGGACGATTTCTAGGCCTTCTAGTCTCAAGATTGCTACCACGACAACTACAACCTAGGTAAAGGTATGAGGAGCAGAGGAGATTCCGAAGGGAAGGGCAGTAAACTGAAGGTGTTTCACTTCGCCACAATGGGATACAGTCACACGCAGATACTGTGGGCTTGGCAAACAGGAACATGAAGCTAAGCGTCCTTCAAGTCTATAGAGACCATCACCATCTCCCGGAGTAAGATATTTATTACAGAGCGGATGGACTCCATGCGGAATTTCTTTCTTGCTATGAACTTGTTCAAATAGCGAAGATCTTTGATCATCGGCCAGTCTCCTGTATATAGGCGTGGATAGAAGCCTCTAGGACTCTTAGCCTCTCGCACGAGAGAATCCTTGTCAGAACAAAATTAAGAGGAGGTAGAGAAACAAAAGGCTTTGGTATGTACCTCTCCCAAGCCTCCAGAAAAAAAAGATAGACGACCTCCCACCAGGGGGTCAAGCACTGGAAGGAGGGGTTACCTCCGGACTCTCTGGCGCCAGTCTCTCGGCGACAAAGGTCCTTTCTCTTCTCATAGGACCCGCAGGAGCGACCTGCTCCTCTTTTCTGAGTCCCCTGACGCCATTGGGATCTAGAAGGTCCCTGGGACCTGGATCCTCTGGACTGTCTGCCCCTCCCTCTAGAAGCCTGCTGGGGGAGGGATTTGCCTTTCTTGTCAGAAAGGCCCTCCATGATCCTGTCCAGCTCACTGCCAAACAGCTTGCCAGGTTCGTAAGGCAACCCACAAAGCGAAAATTTGGAGGCGTTGTCCGCTTTCCAGGGTTTTAACCATAGGGGTCTCCTTGCAGCAGCAGATAGCGCCATAGATTTGGAGGCTAGCTTCAGATGTTGAGGCGCAGCATTCGAAAGGAATACCACAGCCAGTTGAGCTGTTTTAAACTGCTTCAAGATATCATCTCTTGGAACACCTGCATCAATATCCGACCGGATTTGAGACATTCTGGTGCACAGAAAATTAGTAACCTCACTAGAGGCAATAGCCACAGAAGCTGAGGCAGAAGCAGCTGCATAATTGCGGCACAAGGAACACTCTGCGCGCCTATCCATGGCATCATCGGCCGGTGCCACGGTCCTCTTGAACATCTTGGCGATGGCCATATCGACTTTAGGGGGAGGACCCCATGGGCGCTGCTGGTCTACATTAAGCGGAAACATAGATTTGAACCGCTTGGTGATAACCGGACCTTTTTCCGGGAATTTCCATTCAGTCTCCATTAACTTAATGAGAGACTCATCCACTTTGAAGGCCCTTTGCCCTCTAGAGGTGGTTTCTGGAGCTTCCTTAGGGTCAACATCCTGGTCCCCCTGACCGGATGGACTTTAGTAACCGTTGGGTTTTCTCAATGGGAAACCAGAACGATGAAGCAGGTTCTTCTTCTTCAGAAGAGTCAAGCTCACCTACAGTGAGATAAGCGTCTTCAGACATAGGGACCACCCTAGGAGGGGATTGGGCCATAGGTCTCTTTATCTGGAGTGTATCCTCAAATCTCTTGATAGAGGATCCAACAAAATCTTTAACCCAAATCATCATATCATGTATATTGGGTTCTGCCTCGGGGGATCTCTGCAACTTGAGCAGCGACTATTAGGGTAAGCATCCTCTAGAGGTGTATCACACCCGCGGCAGGTAAAATGCCTGCGCTTGGCAGTGGACTTGCGCCCCTCAGGAGCAGGATCCTCTGGAGTACGGGATGACATCTGCAAAAGAGATGACCAAAATAATATAAAGAGTTTTATTAAACATAAAAATCTTTTTAGTTATACCTACCCTGAGATTGAAAATGCAAGGGAAGGATAACACACAAAGCCAAAGATAGACAGGAGACTCTAGGAAGGCTAACTTAATAGCTGTACCAAGAGACAGCCTAAAGGACACTACCAGGTTAATATACACTGGCAGAGAGCCAAAACAGGAAGCCACGCCCCCCGGAAGTGATGTCAGACACCACAAAAGAAAATCAGGAATCCAAGAAAGAACAAACTTTCTAAAGGAATACTACTGATGCTGAGGGAAAAGAAATGGATTCCTTCCCCTCAGCAGCTAAAACGAGTACAGGGAGGCATAGAGAAACTCCAGAACATCACAGCCTAGATCAGCAGACATGAAGATAAGCAGCTGGGAGGAGACATCCAAACCAGTCAGGTATAGATCCAGCACGAACACACAGATAATGCTGGGTGAAATGAGGCCGTCCTGCAGCACAGCAGGGCAGCAGATAAAAATAGGATACACAATCCAACAGGAGGGCACCTGAAAAAAAGTAAAATAAAGGTTAGCAAGCTAACACAAGGTCTCACACAGAGACCACCACCTGTCCCAATATGTCCAAAGGACAGAAAAAAGCACTCTGTGGTTAGGGGTGGAGTTCCCTTTATAGGGGGAGTAAAGGGGGTTAATTGCTTATTTAATTGTGTAAATCATTAATTTTCCACCTGTCCTAATTGTTCACAGGGGCAGTAATACCCCTCTTGTGCTGCCAGTTAGGACGTGAGGGAATGCTAATCTACTGGGATTTTCAGAGAATGATCCGAAAAAGAGAAGCGAGCGGCAGTTGTGTGGACGAAAATGTTGATGTCAGGATAATTGGCAGACTGGTACAAGATGACAGAAAGGCAACAGTAACTCAAATAACGACTCGTTACAACCAAGGTATGCAGAATACCATCTCATGTTGAACCTTGAAGCACATGGGCTACAGCAGCAGACCACACCGGGTGCCACTCCTGTCAGCTAAGAACATGAAACCGAGGCTACAATTCACACAGGCTCACCAAAATTGGACAATGGAAGACTTGGAGAACGTTGCCTGGTCTGATGGGTCTCGATTCCAGCTGCTGCATTCAGATGGCAGGGTCAGACTTTGGCGTAAACAACATAAAAGCATGGATCCATCCTGCCTTGTATCAACGGTTCAGGTTGGTGGTGTAATGGTGTGGGGGACATTTTCTTGGCACACTTTGGGCCCCTTAGTACCAATTGAGCATCGTTTAAATGCGACAGCCTACCTGAGGTGTTGTTGCTGACCATGTCCTTTGGGAGATTTGCATCATGGATGTGCAGCCGACAAATCTGCAGCAAGTGCGGGATGCCATCATGTCCATATGGACCAAAATCTCTGAGGAATGCTTCCAGCACCTCGTACAAAGTACGCCACGAAGAACGAAGTCAGTTCTGAAGGCAAAATGGGGTCCAACCCTGCACTAGCAAGGCATACCTAATAAAGTGGCAGTATATATTTATTAGATTCAAAATGTATTTTGATTACAGTTTACTTAACGATTTGATCTTTCATTTTTTATTTATTGATTTAATATTTGTGTACTTTTTCTGTTGGTATGTAGAAACAGCCCGGTAGGATTTAACTATTTATTTACTAGGCTTGGACATCTTATCGATGCAGACATTTGACCAACTATTGAATTGTTTTTTTTTAACGGGGGGGGTCTACTAATTGTCTGGTAAGTGCTTCATTGTTTTCAACATAATTTAATGTGGGTGAGTGCCTATATAACTAGTATGGAAGTGACTTTTAAAAAGCACACTGGTGCGTAATCTGTCTACCGTTTGCTTTTCCTTCTCTACATAGTTTTGTCTTTGTAAGAATTATATCATTGTTTTCACATAGCTTTGATTACAATAAAGAACAGCTTTTACTGCATTGTTACCCTTTGTGGACTTCTGCTCTTCTTTTTGGTGTGATCACCCTTATCGTCTATTTTGATTGCATGAGATGATGTCCCAGTGTGGCTTTAGCACCCAATTGTAGGAGCACCGGAGATAGTAACATAGTTCATAAGGTTGAAAAAAGACCAAAGTCCATCAAGTTCAACCTATATACATATTGTGTCCCTACTGTGTTGATCCAGAGGAAGGCAAAAAAACCCTTATGAAGCAGATGCCAATTGCCCCATACCAGGGGGAAAATTCCTTCCCGACTCCAAATATGGCAATCAGAATAAATCCCTGGATCAACGTTCTGTCCCTATTAATCTAATATCCATAACTTGGAATATTATTGCTTTCAAGAAACACGTCCAGGCTCCTTTTGAACTCTTTTATTGAGTTTACCATTACCACTTCCTCTGGCAGAGAGTTTCATAATCTCACCGCTCTTACTGTAAAGAACCCCCGTCTGTGCTGGTGTAGAAACCTTTCCTCCAACCGTAGAGGATGTCCCCTTGTTATAGATACAGTCCTGGGTATAAATAGGTCCTGGGAGTGATCTCTGTACTGTCCCCTTATATATTTATACATAGTTATTAAACCCCCCTAAGATGATGATGATAACAAAAAAACCTACAGACTAAGCCTATATATGGTTGTTTGAGCGCCTCCCTGCAATATGTTGCATACAGTCATCTATGTCTTGTTTGATCAACACGAATCTATTTGTATTGTCTGTATATAATTTACATTTATATATTTATTAGGGTTGTGTGGGCTTTTAAGAACATTTCGGTTTCATTGTTTTTACAATTTGGTTTGGCATGAGTTAAAAATGGAGGATTCTTGTCTATTAACAATTTTTTAACAACAAATTGTATGCACTATTTGCCTTAAAAACGCAAGCCGTTTATAAAAAGGTTGCATAAAACTAGCTATAGTAAAACTGTTAAAATTGGCCTGACCTGCAGTTACCAAAATAGGCAAAAATCCTAGGCATAGGAAAAATGTTTAAAAGATGGACAAAGAATACACCGCATGTGCTTGATTATAAGACGACCCCCCCAAAAATTTGAATATTAATTTAGGAAGTAAAAAAGCCTGAAAATAAGACTACCCTATAAGAAAAAAGTTTTACTAGTAAATATTAATTCACATGTTTA
Organism: Spea hammondii; assembly: GCA_029215755.1. Classification (NCBI taxonomy): domain Eukaryota; kingdom Metazoa; phylum Chordata; class Amphibia; order Anura; family Pelobatidae; genus Spea; species Spea hammondii. Next base: position 13,962,743 of record JARDYJ010000005.1, on the reverse strand, counting down.
TGAAAAAACTATTTTTTTCATATTTAATAAAAACTATAATTCAGAAAAATGTACTTTTTATTATTTCATTTTATTTGCCAACCTGACCCAGTTATGCACATCTGCCCCCCCCAGATATGCCTTATACCCCCTTATATGCCACTCTGCCCCCCCCCCCCCCAAATGCCTTATACCCAGTATATATCCCCCAACTTACCAGTGCTTCCCTAGACCCTTTGAATGTACGTAGTTTAAGAAGCCCGGCCTGAATTTTTGGTTATATAAATAAGAATCATAATTACATGGACATATTCATATTCTCTTGACTACGAATATATCCAAGTATATGGGTTGATTATGGCCTACGCGACGGCCTATTCTAATATCCATAGCGTCTGCATATAAGTCCAGGATGACCTGAGGTTTAGATGTTAAATCCCCAGCAGTCATATGATAGCATATAGGTCTAGTATGGCTAATGGGAGTTGCATGCGAAATGCAACAGTTTCTCTTACTTGAAAGCAATGCTTCATGGTTAGACTTTGGGGGTGAGGGGGATAAGCAAAGATTAATGAAATTTCTTAAAATATGCTCAGGCTCAGGTGTTTCCATAGCACTTATGGAGTGTGCTCTCAAACCAGCTGGAGGGTGTAGGCATGTTCATATGTTAATGCAGCATGGAAATTGTGGCTGTAACCCACTGGTCACAGCCTTTTGGCAAATTACCAAAAGGTGCTCTACTCAAAGAAACAAATTGTGAAACCAAACACTGCTCAACATCTAGGCAATTTAAACTACTCTCCCAAAACTGTGTAAGACAGAAATGCAGCCACAAAACTCCTTTGTTAAACTGGTCACCCTTAGGTACTTAGGTGTGAAATAATCCAAAAACATGCCTCATACACTCTGCGGACAGATGTTATGGCCACCAGGAAAAAGACAATTTTGTTGTGTGTATTTTTAAGGAGTTCAAATGACCGGTCAAGCACATATAACAGTTAAATCAATGGATTTAGCGTCAGGCTCTGAGACAAAAGCAGCAATCTGGTTGTAGGCACTTTCTTAAACCCAATGGAAAATAAATGTAGACTATGTGTCACGGTCGCAGTAAATGGGTCAAGTATTCCTCCTACCACTCCAGGATCATGTTCCAAAGAGGGCCGCAGACAAGAACCCAGTGGCTGTTGATGCTTCCACACTGATGTGAGGGTAAAATGCTATACATTTGATACAATCATTGAAAAGAGAAATATGATCAGCAGCCTTGCAAATGCATTGTCCTTCAATGATCCCTTTCCTTGATTTATTTCTGTTAAGTACCCGAAAGTAAAAATTTCCCACACCATTCAAAATTCAAACCAGTAGTTATTAAACATTAACATAAATCGAAATTCAATATATAGATATATATTCTACAAAGAAATCAACAAGTTGGCCGAATAGGTGCATTTGATTGGTTTACAGTGCTAATACTTGGCACCGTAAAACAGATTTAATGATGCATCACCTTCAAAGCGCACATTACTGCACTAAAAATTCAAATTAAATGCATTAAAAACACAGCCCTGTGTATGTACCATGAGAAAGCGTAGCTTTTTTTTTTTGTCAGGATCCATATAATTACCGTATTTGCTCGATTTTAAGACAACCGTGATTATAAGACCCCCAAAATCTGAATATTAATTTATGAAAAAAAAAGAAAAAGCCTGAATATAAGACAACCCTATAGGAAAAAAGTTACCAGTAAATGTTAATTCATGTAAACTATGTGAACAATTTTTTTTTTTAATAAAAGCTATGATTGAGAAAAATATTTAGTTTTAATTTTTTTTTTTTTTCCAACCTGCCCCCCCCCAGTTATGCACATCTGCCCCCTGGCTTGCCACTCTGCCCCAGAAATGCCTTATACCCCCTATATGCTACTGTTCCCCATGATATGCCTTTTAACCCTCTAAATGCCACTGTGCCCCATGATATGCCTTTTGATCCCCTATGTGCCACTCTGCCTCCAGAATTGCCACTCTGGCATTTAGGGGGTTAAAAGGCATATTATGGGGCAGAGTGGCATATAGTGAGGTATAAGGCATTTCAGGAGGCACTCTGCCTCCAGAAATTCCTTATGCCTCTCATTTAACACTCCCTCCCTCCTCCAAACTTACCGGAGCTTTTGAGTCCCCGGTGCATAGTCCGGGCAACGTGTAGAGCTCTACGCGTCCATCGAGCAGACCTTCCCCAGCTGTCAGAGATCACGGGGAGCTCTGATCTCTGACAGCCGGGGAAGGTCTGCGCGATGGACGCAGACAACCCCCGCTGCTAAACGCACCTCCTCCCGGCTGCAGCAGAAGTTGTGTACGCGAATCGCGTAGAGCTCTACACGCTGCCCGGACTACACACCAGGGACTCAGAAGTACCGGTAAGTTAGGAGTATCCAGGTCCCCTGCATCACTGCGGGGGATCTGGATTTTAGTCTCATAGTCAGACCTAGTTGAGGGGGTAAGACGAGCATTTGCTCTGGAAAAAACCTAGTCTTATAATTGAGCAAATACGGTATTACCTTCCAATAGGTTGCACATTCTCTATTAATCTGTTGATTGCCGTTGACTGGTTCAAGCAGCCTTCGTAAGGTTGAGTGAGAAGGTAAGGAACCTCAGGACGGGAAATTAATTAGATACCGATCTGCTGCTTTGACACACAAATCTCAGCTTCCATAAGATAAATCTTTTAAACAATTAGACTGTTTAGCACAAGCTATAGGTAAGCCCTAACAAATTTAATTGTTCTGAATGTGTTTATGGCAACTTCTCCCGTTTAAGGTCACGAAGCCACACTGTAATTGAAAAGTCCATTCATAAAGCTTTTATTCCACTTACATCAACTTACACATGTTCTTCAACAATTATGCTTGAATTGTTCATGAAAATTTTATAAGACATTAGACAAAGCTAGCCGTCATCAAGTTATCCCCCTGGTAACTTTTTTATCATTATTATTTATTTATTTGTACAGCCACATGCATGTTAGGCCAGTATCAAAAACAAAAATACAACTTAAAAGTTAAATGTTCTGCTGTGCTTGATATATATATATATATATATATATATATATATATATAGTGAAATTATGAATACCAAGCATAAACGTCCTTAATGCATTAAGTACTTGATCTTAGGTTGTTTAAATACAGATAAAACTGATATCTGCAACATATCCAAAACCAAATAGGGAAAAAAAGGAACATGAACCGCTTCTCTCCCAAGGATTTTGGCTGGATTTTAGTTTGCCCTAGATAACATTTGGTGAAAACACAGGCATAGGATTAAAGGAGCATACAGATGTGTTGGTATAACATATGGCATGTCCCCCCTCCAATGTGCTTAGGAAATGTCAAAATCTGTGGCCATCTCTAAATTATCAAATATTGTACAATACAATGATCAATATACAAGGAGGCCATGTTACATAGAAATGGGGGGGGGGGTTTGTAGTATTAGCTCTAGCCTTGTGATAACCCACAACATACCAGGAGTACTATGCCAGACATTTAAAACATGTATAAAAATTCCACATCCCTGGATTGGCCACTTTGGATGAGAAAAAAAACCCCAAAACATTTAACACCCTAATATTTTAACTGGCCCTATTTTCATTATTAAACACAAAACCACATGGGAAATATAGAAATCCAGATAGAAGTAACAAACCTTCCATAAGGGTTATTAAAAAAAAAAAAAATCTATTTGTGGGACAGTATAGATGACGAATGGTCTATTGTGTAGATTTATAGAATGAGGCAGACAAAATTGAAGTGGATTAATTCTCTCCTCCTTCTCCTTGCTCAGCGTCGTCACCTTGAGTGTCTGACGTCCACAACTAAAAAAAGGAAAACATTGTTTAGCACATCCAAATTCATAACCATCCGACTTCTGTTATCTAGTAAGCTGAAAGCAAGCATAAAAAAGCGTTGCTAAAAACAAAAAGAGCTGGTGATACGAGCAGGTGGATTAGTTTTATATGCATCTAACCATGGCCAGCATCAGTTTTGGAGACAAAACCCCCGACTCAACTGGCATGTTTCACTAATCTATAGAGAAAAAAACATCAAGATTTATGTCCAATACCTGTGACCAGTTTATAAAGAAACAAAACTAGGGCTGCAACTAACGATTATTTTAATAATCAATTAGTTGGCCGATTATTTTTTCCATTAATCGTAAGTGAAGGTGAGTAACGGAGGCTGTCTGTGCGGATCGTGCAGACCCCCACCGACTGACAGAGAATCGAGGTCTCCTCTGTCACTGCTCTTCACTTACGCTGAGGCTTCTATGAAGCTGCAGTGAAAGTGCCAGCCAGCAACGGAGGTTCACAAAACACCAGGGAGTCGGGAGAGAGGCAGAAGTGAGAGGGGTGTATGGAAGTGGAGGGGAGAGGCGGAAGTTGTCTGTGCGCATCGCACGGACACCCACCGGCCGACAGCGAAGGGAATCCAGGTCCCCTGCAGCGTTGCGGGGGATCTGGATTCTAGTGTTATAATCCGATCTCTGTTTGAGGTCGGATTATATAAGGAGAGGAGTTTTTCAGAGCCCAACTAACCGATAATGAAAATCGTTGACTATTTTCATTATCGATTAGTTGTTTCAGCCCTAAACAAAACTACAAATGTTTTTGACTTTGTGAACTTACTGTTAAGTTGTCCCTCAGTAACTGCATTATTAAAGTGCTGTCTTTGTAGGATTCTTCACTCAAAGTGTCAAGTTCAGCAATAGCTTCATCAAAAGCCTAAAATGGAATTAAAGGAGGGAAACTATTAGAAAAACAAGAAACACAAAATCAAGTTCTGCAGCATCAACGCCAGCAAACTCACAGTCTTTGCGAGAGAACATGCTCTGTCCGGGCAGTTGAGGATCTCATAGTAGAAAACAGAGAAGTTCAAAGCCAGACCAAGCCGGATGGGATGCGTTGGTTGCATTTCCAATTTGCTGATGTCAAAAGCATCTTGATATGCTTGCTGAGACTGGTCCACAATCGCTAAAACATAAGAATATGGAAGAATTACTTCAAGTACTTTAAATATGCATTTTATGCCGCTTTGTTGATTTTACGTTTCTACAGGTTCATACAAAGGCTGATAGATATCAATGCAATTGAAGAATCATGGAAAATACATGGAAACTTGCATGAAAAGTCCTCTCCCTAACCTTGATGGAAGCAGAAAAAGCTGGAAAATATTAATTTGAGTAAAGAGGGGTGGGTGAAAGAGTTGTAGGTTTTCAGCGTTGGGTTCAACTGTGGCTCTTATGAGACAGATCCTATGGGTTTTGTTTTTACAAAATAAATTGCAGATTAATGCCAGAACAGGGAGGCTGTCAGCACATGCAAAACATGGACACAATAATAAAAGTAATAATGGATTCTAATATACAGGAGGGTATTCTAAGGTAAAACATGCACTAATAGCATTCAAGTACATTGCTTTTCTTCAGAAGCAACTTCAGCCAGGTAACGATAGTAGTCTCCTTTCATTTTCAAATAGAAGACTTTACTCTCCGCTTGCGAGGCTTTGGGGATTAGGTAATTGTCCAGGAGACTCTGTAAAGAAAGGGAAAAAAATTAATACATTTGAGGTTACAATAAATCAGCCAAACTCTTATGAGGGAATAGATACAAAAAAAAAGTCACATATTACCTTTAACACTAAAGCTTGAAAAAAACCTAAAAATTATACATTAAAAGCCACCCCTAGCTAGTCCTTCAGTTTCGTTAGACACGTGCAGACATACAAATATGCTGAAAAAGACTAGCAAATAGTTAACTTTTAATTAGCTACTAATGCCCTAAAAAGGGCTCTACATTCCCAAATTTATTAATATTCCATTTTGAAAACCTAAACATTTCTTTATAGGAATAACATGCCTATAATACAATGTTCAATTAATGATCACAGTAAAAATAAGACAATTTCGATATAACCGGAGAAAACTACGGCACAACAGAAGGACCAGACTGAACCCCAAAAAACCCAAGCACAGCCTTAACTTGGAGTATTTATAACCTTCTTTAAGAGGTAGGAGAGTACAATTCTGAACACCGTGTTGGGATTTTTTTCTCTTCGATTACACACTCAATTGAGACTAGTCATTTAGATCCACTAGGTCAGGGGCGTCCAACATGCGGCCTCGAGGTGCGGCCCGCGTGAGATCGGCAGCCAGGATCACAAGAGCCCTGCTGCTTACTTGTGGGAGGGGCTATTCTCTGCTCCAGTCCTGCCTCCTCTGTGGGGAGAACGAGGGAGGCCGCGCCCCCTGCTGAAGTCTGATCGGCATTGAGAGAGCTGTAGTGCAGGTAAGGGGGTGGGGGAGGGTGTTTGAATGAGTATGCCTGATTGAGGGAATGAATCTGTGAATGAATGAATTTGTGTGTGTGTGATAGCATGGATGTGTAAGTGCTGGCACCTAGGCATGATGGGACTGTGATTGCTGTTAACAATCCCACTCCTATCATGCCAAGTCAGCCAGTACATGCTGAAACCTGGCTAGCTGCCCCCTTGTGTATTGATGCTGCTAGCAGTATGGGGTCTGCACTTACAGCCACCCTGTATCAGCATGTACTGGCTGACTTGGGATGATAGGAGTGTGATTGCTAACAGCAATCACAGTCCCATCATGCCTAGGTTCCAGCATTTACTGGTTGCCTGGGTATAAAAAGAGTGTGTTTGCTGTTAGCAATCACACTCCTATCATGCCAAGTCAGCCAGTACATGCTGAAACCTGGCTAGCTGCCTCCCTTGTATATTGATGCTGCCAGCAGTATGTGGTCTGCACTTACAGCCACCCTGTACCAGCATGTACTGGCTGACTTGGGATGATAGGAGTGTGATTGCTAACTGCTAACGGCAATCTGCTAACGGCAATCACAGTCCCATCATGCCTAGGTTCCAGCATTTACTGGTTGCCTGGGTATAAAAAGAGCGTGTTTGCTGTTAGCAATCACACTCCTATCATGCCAAGTCATATTGTTGATTTTTTTTGTCCAATTGTGGTGTGTTACTTTTAATAAAAGTGTGGTTACACACTAAAATTGGACAAAAAATACAATGCCCAGCCAACCAGTATATGCTGGAATCTGGGTATGCCTGAGATTGCTGTTAATCATAATATATAATTTTTTGTACAATTTTGGTGTGTAACTTACTTTTATTAAAAGTGTGTTTGGGGGTCATTTTCAGTTTCGGCTAAGTGAACCCTGAATTTTCGGTTTTGGTCCAGAATTTTCATTTTAGTGCATCGCTAAAATAAATAGAACTATTTTATTTTTACTTATCCAGAATCCTGAATTTGTAGTCACAAAACTTTCTAGGCCCAGAAATCAGTGAGAGGAAAAGTAAAGGTTTTGTGTCATTTACTTTTTTTAATCTGCATATCTTATTAAAGGCCATATTTTCTCACAGTGAAAAATGAGTGCGGCCCTCGCACGTATACAATTCTGATGAAGTGGCCCACTGCAGAAAAAACTTGGACGCCCCTGCACTAGGTAATATTGGCCAGTAGGCCCCTACACGCATTTTACTTCTTGTTCAGTGTATCACATGCACATTTGTTTGTACGTTAATTGCATTACATAAAAAAAAAATACATAAGCACACAGTGTTCGCCATAGCGACCAGAAATCCCTTCCTTGTGCCTAGGGGTTTTGAGGCAATCTGTCACCAGCACCTCACCACCTATGTTGAAAGCACCGTGGGGGTAACCAAGACCCTGGCGTTAAGAAGGGGGTTGCTTTTCTTTAAAGCCCAAGAACATTTCTAAGCGATCTCAAACTTTTATACAGTAATATTACATTCATACACACTTTGTAAAGCAGCAAAAGATTCAATGGCAATTATTAATGGGATAACTTATTTCAGATTCTGTAATCAGTTTCTTTAAATTAAATTTTTGTAACATAATAGAATATTTTCCACTTTAATGTGGCCGGTCTAAAAATAAGGAATCCGGAGACAATCTGGGGTATAAAGACATACGACTGAGCGAGTACATTGAAAAACAGTCATTGCACGTTTATGTAATGTAACGGTTTATGGATAAAAGGAAAAAAAAAACAAACAAAAAAAAAACACCCTTTGGCTACATTATGGAAGTCCTGATGAGTAGTATAAGCCAAATGTAACATTACATCTTCCAGAAAACATCCACAACAAGATTTAGAATCTTACAGCAGCCTTTCCAAAGTCCAGCACCCAAGGACCACCTACTGTACTCCATGTCCGGCACCCAAGGGCCACCTACTGTACTACTACTCTGTAGGGAGGGGGTTGTGTGATATACTAGCACTGCTAATCCGACAGGCTAGGTGAACAAGATCTACATTGGTGACCTCATCAGCTAATGCTTAGATGATGTGAGCAAAAACAGACAAAAAAAAAATTATACCTCAACACAAGTGTAACATTTTTTTGTGTGCTACACAAGGAGAAATATAGTTTTGGCCTCATGGGGGAGTACGTAAGGCTGGGGATTTTGAGGCCTTTAGCTTGTTATGTCAGGAAAAAAAAAGGAAAAAAAAAAAAAAGTTACACAGAAACAAGCTCAAAGAAATCATTGACAGTATAATTTAACATCCGGTGAGTAGCTTCTGTACCGGCCCTTGAAAGATGTGTGAAATCACTAAGTTCTGTAGAACCATCACATGAGCAGAAAGAGGTAGATTAATATATCTAGTGACAGAAGATCCTTAGTGTTTATCCCATTAAAATTAGGTTGCATGATTTCCACCTGATTCACTTTGAATTCCTAGTTTAAGTTGTATTGCAGACACTACTACTAAGTTTACTACTACTGCTGCAGCTGTTAACGTGGATGAACATATACCAAGGCTACCAAACACAGCTTTGCTGCAAAAAGGCCCAACGTGTTCCCTCCTGGGGCCGAGAATCACGAGAATTGTTTGAAAAATTTTGTCCTATTAAAATTACCCTCCAAAACATTTAGTTTTGATTGTTAATACGACTGTTTAGGGGGTTATAGCAGAGCAGCTTGTTCGCTACCTCATTTTCCATTACAAGTTGTTTCAAACACTTTATTTCACCAATTCCCCTTAATTTTGTCCTGAAACACACAGCCTATGCTTCCTATTACTATATTATTGAATATATAATTATTCATGACAATGTTGTCCATAAGTAGTTTTTGCTACATTATGTTTGGGTATTAAACACAATGGTTTCACACATTGTGAATATAGCTCCATTAACAGTGCATGGGGTCTTAATGCATAAAGTCAACACACTATATGCATTTCTATAGGTGGTAGCAAAATGGTGCAACCAAGTATGTAACTTGAGCAAGGCATGGCGCTGAAGGGTGATGGAAACGCATACAAACCACACATAGTGGTATATACTCTGCACATTTGTTCATAATGTTTTGGCTTGTGTTCTGTATGAAGAGCTTGCTCAGTAAGCAAATTCTGCGTTTCTTTAAACAAATTAAGGACCGAAGAAGCATAAGTACATGTGAAGATCCTTTAGATTTTTCTGATCATTTTTATTCTACAAGCCATTTACCATTTTGGTAGCTCTCCTCTGAACGCTCTTCAATGTGTCCATGTCCTTCGGGAGATACAGTCTCCAGTGTTTTACACAATACCCTAGGTGGCATATAACCAGAGATCTATAAATCTTCCTGCTAATAATGCCTCCAGCTATAGACCCCAGCAATCTGTTTGCCATTTTTTATTTGATTGCTTACCTTTAATTCCTCAAAAATAATTACTCCCAAGTCCCTCTCTTCTGTCACTGGTAGAACAGTAGCCACAATGCTTTATTCTGCCTCTGGGTTTTTACATTTATCAAGATTGAACCACAGCTGGCACACTTTCAACCAGTCTCCTGATTTACTTAAATCCCTTGCCACGTGGCTTGATGTAGCAGTAGAGTCTACCCTTTTGCAGACCTCCATCACCCGAAAAAAAAGGACAAACTTTACCATTAAGTCCTTTGGTAAAACTGCTAATAAAAATATTAGAGTATAGCTATCAGTACGGATCCTTGGGGTACCCATCCACTAGTAACAAGACTTTCCCTCTTATCACAACATTAATCAAAACCTCCTATTTCCAGCCACTCAACCATTGTCTTATCCATTCAACTATTTTAACCCCTTAATGAGAACAGTTTTACCCGTAGTACACTTTGGGACAAAGGCTCTTAAATTTTTTTTTAATTTTGCTGTAATTTCCTTCACAAACACTATATATTGTTTTTTTCCAGGACAAACAGGGTTTTCTTTAGATACCATTATTTTTATCATATCATTTAATTTACTATTAAAAAAATGGAGATTTTTTTTGTAAAAAAAAAAATTTCTCATCTTTATTTAACCCCTTCAGGACCGGGATTTTGATACTAACGTGTCGCTAAAGGACCGGAGCCGTTTTTGTGTTTTTGCCATGTCTTTCTTCAACTGTAATTTCTCTCTTATCAATTGGTGCACCAACACAAATCATATATTGTTTTTTTCAGCACAAGTAGGGCTTTCATTTGAAACCATAGTAAGCTGGGTAGTACATTGTTTTGTTTGAAAAAAACTGGAAAAAGTGGGGAAAAAATGAAAAAAAAAAAAAAAAACGCATTTTTTTACAGTTTTGTATACATACAAATTGTACACACATTAAACCAATGGGAAAAAATTATCCCAAATATATTCATTAGGTTGTCCTGATTTGGAAACCACCCAACATGGCCAGGATTTTTATCTATTTTGACCAGTATAGGGCAAATATTGCAAGGCATGCATCACGTTTTTGAAATGTAATTTTTTTCACATTTGGCATGGCAGTCTAATAACTGCAATAGTTGTCACAGATACTGATTACCCCCCCAAAATTATATGTTTATGAACAGTAGATAAGTCAAGGTGTACAACTAGGGTCATTTTGACACTTTTCAAACAGGGATTTTATCGCCAATTGCTGCCAAATTTTGAGGTATTTTTTTTATTTTTGGGGTTTTTTTTGCATATGTTGCAATGTTGCTTTAGATTTTATATTATATTTTGTATAGAATATGTGCAACTGCAGAACAAAACACCAAATTGTGTTCACCAACATCCCCCGGTTCCAACAAGGCCTCACATGCATGGTTCATGCATTTTTTGAGGAAGCTATGAGGGCAAAACTGGAACATGCGCATTTTCGTTTTCACATTTGGAATTTTCAGAAATTGGTTTCCTGGGCCCATATCCCATTTGGGACATTTTGGAAGCCCCCTGCTGTAAATTACCCCATAAAAGTATATATTTATGAACAGTAGACAAGTCAAGGTGTTCAACTAGGGTAGTTTTGACAGTTTTCAGCTAGCCTTTTCTTCACTGATGTCTGCCAAAGTTCACGGAAAATTTATTTTATTGCGTTTTTAACAAATACATTTCAATGTTGCAATTTATTTCTTGCACAGCATATGTGTAACACTGGAAAAAAACCACCACATTTTGTTCACCAACACCCCCCGGTTCCAACAAGGCCTCACATGCATGGTTCATGTATTTTTTGAGGAAGCTATGAGGGCAAAACTGGAACATTTACATTTTTTTAAATATTTTTTTTCATCAGATTACTTGTAAGTGACAGGTTTAGGCCGCTGACATCAATCAGGGAGACCGATCAATAATCAGCGACTTAAAATGTCACCGACAAGTGATCAGGTAATAATTATGATTTTTTCATTTATTAATAATTTGTGTTTTTTCATAATTACTCTAGATGACCCCTCTCGCTCTTTGTAGAGCAGGGTCATCCGTGGGCTGCCATAATGATCCGATCACTCCTATTGGCCAGGAGCGATCTGATCAGCCCAGCATTTGACCTGGAAGCACCCTGGACTTTCAGGTCAGTGCTGTTATTTTTTTTTAATTATTATTTTATTAATTTTTTTTACATTTTATTTTTTTTATTATTATTTTTTACATTATTTTTTTTAACTCTTTCAATGCTGATGCTCCATTGAAGCACAGCATTGATTGATATTTAGTCCCCACAAGCTTGTGGGGACTAATATTAACCCCTACAATGCTGCGATGGGGGTCATACACAATCGCAGCATTGAAGGGGTTAATTGAGGAAGAGGGGGTAGGGGTTAACTGAGGAAGGGTGGGGGTGGGGGGGGGGGGGTCTGGTCTCCACACTCCTGTGGAGACCAAAGAACCCTGTCTCCCTGTCCCTGAAGCTGCCTCTGGCAGCTGGGACACAATCTCCAATAGACTGGAGATTGTAGGGGAGGAGTCTCTCTGATCGGTCCTACAGGACTGATCAGAGGACTTCTGGGGGCTCGTTTTTGCTGTTGCTGGTCTGCCTGGGCTTCCAGGCAGACCACCAGCAGCAGAACCCCCTAAAAAAACGGGAATCGCGGCATTGAAGGGGTTAACGCTGCACTGACGCTCTCATGGAGCGATCAGGCAGCAGGGGGGTGTTGGATCAGGTCCCCACACTTGTGTGGGGACCCATTCAATACCCCCCCCCTTCCCTGAAGCTGCCTGTGGCAGCTGAAACCGCGATTGCAGATTTTTCTGCAATCGCTGTTTCTGCCTACAAAATCACTCCGTGGGAGTGATCGTGGGCTTGGGGGCGGGCTTAGACAGGCTGTGCTGTCTGCCCAGGACTCCTGGGCAGACAGCAGCAGCAGCGCCCCCACGATCACCGCGATTGTGGTGATGTGGGGGCGTTTTTTGGAGGAGACGTACCTGGTACGTCCCGGTCTACCGGTGACTGTTAACCAGGAAGTACCAGGTACGTCCCGGTACTGAAGGGGTTAAAAAATTTTTTTACTCATCTGCAAAAACCAATGAAAAAAAACTGCTAAATAGATTCTACTTTTTGTCCTGAGTTTAAAAATACCCAATGTTTTTATGTTTTTTTGGGGCAATAAATACAAGTAGCGTTTTGCTATTTCAAAACCATTTTTTCCCCAAATCTGGTAATTCTACCCCATGTGCTATTTCAGGTATCTTTGAAGCCGGCCAATGCAATTTACCCCATCAAACCATATATAATTTTTGAAAACTAGACACCCCAAGGTATTTTAAATGCTGGTATTTAAACCCTTTCCGTGCACTAGTTCCACCACCAGCCTCTGTCAAAATTTATGGTAGTATTCCCCCCCCCCCCAGTACGTCAGGTACAAATTTAATGCTCCTGGTATATATCCGTCAAACTCCCCCCCCCCCCATATGTGTTCAGTAACAGTGATGCCCCCCCATGCATGAGTTTGTTGAGTTATTTGGGAGGTAAAAGGCCACCTTTGTGAGGTGTGCATTTCTTGGCATTTGGACATCTGGTCAGTCTGTGCCCATATTTGGGACATCTTAGCCGGCCAATTCAATTTACCCCATTAAATAATACATTTATTTTTTTTTAAACTAGGCACCCTATGGGTATTATTTTTACATGTCACCAAATTTTTTTATTTTTTTCTACATTTTATTAATCACATTGTGAGCCAGTTGACTTGCATGGTTGGATGCAGTACCTGCATTCGACCTGCAGGGGTCAAGAGTTCTAAGGAGGGTCTGGAAAGACCCTCTGAACTCATTGATCTGACAGTTGGCGCCGCCATCTTGTGAGTGGGGGCAACAGCATTCACTGATGGCGTTTGTGGTTGCTCTTTGGAGCAATCACAAGGCGATCGAGGTAGGGGGTTGTGTTGCTGAATGCATGTCAGCAACACCGATTACGGTTAGAAAGAGATTCCTAAGCTCTGTTTTAGCCGGCCGCCCCTGAACCGATCATCAGAGGATCAGAGGTGGCGGGGGTCCTTTCCTCCCATGATCCACGGGAGTTTCCACGGATGCTGCAAAGCTGCCCTTTACCTTCCTCTGGCCATAAGATCTATCATTTAAAGAACTCCCCTCATTCTTCTTTAATTACGCCCCATTTATTTGTTTCTAAAAAGTGTTTTTTCCTCTGAGTTTTGGGGAAACTGTTTTGCCTCCTTAACTCGTATTTGCTCTCACAGTCCTCATTTTGAGTATGTTTTTTGTATCCACAATAAGGATCACAACTTGACCACCTGCAACTTGCATGTATTAACTCTCATTCACTTATATTCAGTTAATCACAAGCTACAGCAATGTTCAGATAAGTGTGGCTACCACAGGACTACAGCACATTCTACTTGACTGGCAGCCAAGAATCTCACAGGCTGGTCTCAGGTGTTAAATAGTGACGCAAGGCGGTCCGTGTGTAACAAGAGTTAATTTCTCAAAGGATTGGCAGCTCTACCATGCTATAGATGAAATGAGGCGACTTAGGCTTCAGTTATGTGTACACACAAGTTAGCAGCAATAAGTATAAAAGGTGATTTTGTCCAACTCCTGCAAAGTTTACGCCAAACTCACCTTTACTTACAACTTGCACTCATCTGACCCAGTGAGCTGCTTTTAATGCACATAAAGTTAGCTTCACACAAGCATCTCACCCATCACAAGCCAAAAAGGACCAAAAATTTATATTTACTTAAGAGAATTTGAAAGAAAAATCGGACATTAAAAAAAAACAAAACTCACCAGAACATCTGTACAGATGTCTTTAAGCTCTTTCTCAATCTTTTCCCTGTATTCTCGGGCCATTTGCTGTTTTTTGTCACTTCCTTCTGTCTTTTGCTCAATACTAGAGACAACCCTCCAGGACGACCGACGTGCCCCTACTACATTTTTGTAGGCCACTGAGAGAAGGTTTCTTTCCTCATTGGACAGTTCACCGCCTTCCTCCGTCACTCTCTTCATGCAAGCTGCCATATCATCGTATCTCTCTGCCTGCTCTGACAATTTAGCCTTCTGCACCAGCTCGAGTTTATCCATGATTGAATCTTCTAAAAAGAAAGAGAGAGAGAGAAATACAAATTACTTACAATACAATCCCCAGCAGGTCAGTTTGCTATGATTAACAGATCGCTTATAATGGCAGAAAACACAGTCACATATAAGAAAGGAATACACAGGTACAATTTACAAACTGAATATTCCAGTAGTTACATTTACTCTAACATACATAAGTAACTAAACTGGCGCTAAACAAGGTAGGTGGATGTATTCACTAGTAATACTAAAGCATGCACGTGGTGAGCAAGACCACATTAAAACAATAATATTCTATTGTTTGCTGGGGATAAAAGTGTAGTGTAAAATAAGTTTTTATGTTTTCATTATGTGAGTTATGTATAAAATATGCTTTGAAAAAGTGTTTTTTCACAACTGCAAAACGTCTTGGGCCAATGAGGAGTATTCTATTTTGCTACATAGCCTCCACTTCACCAAATGTCATTAATTTTGTTTAAGCTTACCAGAAGTATAGCATTTTGTTTGCCATCAATTCCACCATTATCTGACATACCAACATGACCCTGCCTATAACTAATTTATAGCGACCAATTTGTAGCAGCCTTATGTGAAGTTTGAACAAAAATAGGAGTTGCTTCCCCTAAGCACAAGTCAAGAGTAATATCAAAAAGGTGAGCAAGAACTGAATGAAAAGTAAGAGACTTAGACAAAAATTAAAATCACAATTAGGTTGCTGCTTTAAGACAGCAATTGGCCCATGGAGCAGGCAGCCTAATATGGCTGCTTGCTACCATGGTAACAGACACAGTGGAGGTAGGGAGGTACTGCGAGATCAGCTGGCTAGAATACTGGTGAAAAAAAAATTACCACCGTTATGCAGGGAGCAGGAGGTGAAACGTTAAGAAAAACTCATGTTTTAAAGAAGAAAAGAAAATGACTGATGAGCTTGAGTGGACTTAAAATCTCACCACACACTGCGATGGGAGTTGTAGTTCTCAAAAGCATGTGTGCTTTGTATTCCACAGTGAAAGTGCACACTGCGTTTAGGTGTTAAATGTAACAAATTGCCAGAAAGTCGACTGGCAGGGAAAATAAGCCCCGGCACTCAAAATTACATTTCCGGCCTTCTTCTATTCCTTAAAAATATTTACAAAATAGGCAATGGACAGTCGATAAAGAAATGGCTGGTGGCTTCTGGTAGACGGGGAATAACAGAACTCCAGCAGAAACAGTTGCAAATGTAAAACTACCACAATCAACACCGCTATTTTTTTTTTTTAAATGTAGTTATTTGTAGCTATACGTTACCCTGATAAATTCATATACTATGATGTGTGGCTACAAAAAAAAAATATTACTGGACAGACAAATCTATCAACATCTCCAGTTTCCAGTATGCTTCTCTAAGACTTGGATCAAGATTCTCAGTTACTATTCACCCACCACACGACCTGTACGTGGACAGATAACTGCTCCGGCAGCAAACAGCGCTTCACATTCCCGTCACCCGACCCAGAAACATACTAGGAGGGATGTAGAAAATGCGGTCAGAGACTGAGCAGCTTGGTACACGAGCAATTGAGCAGTCTCCCCGAGGGGAAGGTGTATGCAGCGACAAGCTTAGGTCACCATACAACCCGACTAATCATTTAGTCATGAAAAGACAAACCCAAACGCCACACCTTATTACACAGTCTTCTACTGCTTGGGTTTCTGCAGTCTTTATGGGCTAATGCCTTACCATCAGCCCCTGGGTTGTTGCCCAGTTACCTTTCCCCCACTAGAGAAAATACCACTCAGTCCATTTTACACGCATCTAATCGATATTATAGATTAAAATTATTCTGCAAGCATCTGGAAGCTATTAGTTCATTTGGCCTACGTCTGCAGCAAAGAATCATCACAGGTTAAAGGCGAAGCCCAACTGCCGAAGTTATTTTGCTGTCTGACAAACCTTCAGCATTAAGATTGCAATAAAAATGTAACAATATACCAATTAAATGCCTCTCAAAATTACAATAATCATTCATTGCCAGGTGCACAGACCATTCCAGGGCTCCAGGAACCCTACTTGCTCATATTATTGCTCTTAGCTCACTTAATTGAGCACTCCGGCCATCATTTGCTACCGTACCCCTACAGGCATGGTCAGAAAGCGCTCCCATTAGTTTCAATGGGACCATTTTCTTGCCACCGAGACCAGTGAAGCGAAATGTCAGACAATGGAGGAGATGAAACTGGAGTGTCCCTTTAACAATTAAGATATTTTCAGCTTTGATATCCCATCTGCCTCCAAAGACTCAGTTTGGTGAAGATGTCACTGCTATCCTATCAGGAAAATCTAAGTCCACTATCATTTAACAGGCTGTGCACAAATGTGCGGCTCTAGGGATTGCGCACACGCTCTTCATAATGACTATATGAAGGACAAACAATTAAAATGGTATATGGCAGCAAGATGACAATCCAAAGAGGTTAAAGGAAAGCCACCCCCAAAAGAGAATCAGGGATAACTTGCTATATGAGAAGAGCCAGCCGGGTATCTCCTTTCACAGTCCATTTCCGAGTAGATATTTACACTTAAATGTTCACATCAAGCTTTATGATCACTACAGAAAAGATAATAAAGCAAGACCTTAACATTACAAATAATTAGGAAGGAGTATAGGAATGATAGTAGGTACTGACAGCACAGGGTTAATCTCACCCGGGAGCTACACTTGTATGAACAAGAAAATGTAAAGAAAGAAAAAAACAAAAAAAAAACAAGCTACCGCAACCAAAGCGAAAAGCCACGGTGCACAATTCTGAGATGCCTTAAAATGCCCCTCGGCAGAAAAGGTTTGATGCATGTATGGGAATCCGATTGTTCCTAAGTGATGGCGCGTACCTGCAGCACATCTGATTTTTGATCAGATGCCAGACTTTTGTCTCCACAAGACTCACATTTACCCCAAAACACAGAACAGGTTAAAGAACAGAAAGTATAGCGCATGTCAAAAATGACAAGGATTGGCAAATACTGCATGATGCCCATCAGCCCGGCCCCTCCCGTGTTACCTGTTTAAAGCATGTCTGGCTACCTGAGCGTAACAATGAGGGATTACAACTTTATACACGACGCCTTCATTTTATAGCAAGGGAGGTGCATGCCTGTAAATCCATCATCGCGAACATACGCTCATACAAAAGCTCCGGCATAAACTGCATTACATCATAGGTTTGGGAGTCCGGTTTAATTCTGGGCAGGAGCTAACAGTAGGATCCAGAACCAAAATGCTGCGAAATTTAGAACAATGGGGAAAATCTAACTACTTGTTAACGACGAATACTTCATCAGCCATGAGAGATTCAGATGCAGTAGCGCAATAACCATAACAACCAATACAACGTGCCTGACGACTGCTCCTCGTACACTAGGACCGATGGTTATAGATAACTTCCATTCTCCTTACATAAAGGACCACATCTGCATAACAGAACACGCCATCCGGTAATAGTGTCAACAATTATCATCCATGGCAGGTCCCCAGTGGGCGCATCCGTCATCAGGTCGATGGAAATGACAAAGGCTCAGATATGCCCGACGCATTGAAATCAGAGCAGACAGGTTCACCCGTACCAAAATTTACTAAACCCAGAGTGGACCAACCGCATCCGTGTCCGAGTCCCCTTTTAACAGCTAAGCTAAGTCTGTCCAATTAGTCAGTATAGTTAACCCCACGTAACAAAAAATTTTTGTCGAATTACACATGGTGATTATAATAACCGTATTAACCCATTAAAAACCGTGACGTATTTAAGCGCCGGTAGGGCTAAAAGCTCAATGTTAATAAGAAGGTGACAACAATGAAGACACGGCCTATTGTATTTACAGAGAGGTCACAGTGACCTAGACTAATACAGGCATGCGCTGCGAAGCCTATGGGTGCGCATCTGCCATCGGCAGGCCGTCTTATGGCAAGCCAGCTGTGTGGGGAGTTGATAGTAAAAAGGGGCAATTCAAGAATTTGTCTTCCTCAAGACAAAAGGAGAAAAAGACAATGGCGCATTTTACCAGCCACAGCCAGCTAATAATAAACCAGTCCAAGCGACTGGCAGCCATATTTTCCACCTTAATGCAGAGCTTGAATCCTCGCTGTAATCTGGCTCCTCTCACCTTGCCCCCTTCCCCAGTGACCCAGCCAAGGGATGATCGCACCAGAGACGCCTCCCTTTCCCTTCCTCCCCGGGGACTCATGGAGAAGGAGGAGTGGGGGGAGGAGGGAGGTGGCCTCACCTGTGCTGCAATGCTTGCTACTGCAGTTTTTTGTAGCATCAATGCAAAATGGGGGATGGAAGCAGAGACAGTGCATGCATCAGATCCACAGCATTATCAGGCAACCCTTTGTGTGCCAAAGCCGTGCGCCTGACATGACAAAGCAATGCCCCCTGCGCACACTTCCAGCCCACAATGTGTTAAACTGAGACAGGGTAGATTACGGCGGAGATCGCCGATCCTGCAGAGCGTAAATATATTCGTGAATAGGGGGTATCCACCAGTGAATGTATAAGCTCTTTGAGCAGGCAAGTTCAGTCAGGTCTATGAGGGGAAAGGAAGCAGCATGGAGACCGCGGGAGGAACCTCCCATATCCATTATTTAGGTTATAAATCGGTGTTCTATAACCGAGATGTATAGCATGCGATTAAATGAAAATGAATGAGAATGGGTGCAGGGTGTCAGCTGGTGCCCAGCCCGCCTCCCCCTCCACAGCTTCACGGACAAAGCAGCTCTCTGCCATAAGCCCGGGTCCAGCTCGGCCTTGCAGCCGTTTAGCCGACCGCTTAGCAAGTGACCTTTCGCCCTGGTGCATACCTGTGTCGGAGCAGGAGTACGGAGCGAGACTGACGGTTGCCCGATACAGAGGGGGGGGAGTGCACGTCTCGCGATCTCTCACACACACACTGACTGCCGCTGGGAGAGTCCGCTCTCCTCCAAAGGGCTCCAAGCTCTAACCGATCGACGGGGTTTCCTCCAATGACTGAGCAGGGGCCGGGGAGTGACGTCAAGAGCTGCCATGGCAACCGCTGACTGGGTGGCATAATAACCGCCCGCCTGGGCCTCACATTCCCCTCCCTCAGACCGTTAGAGCGCGGTGGCGGAGGGTGGGGCGCTCGTGCCCGTCACCGTGGCTGCAGTGTCACTGGCCTGTGCGCGGGTGGGAGGCACGGAAACGTGCTGCAAGCCTATGCGCTGCTTCGGGCAAGCGACGGCTCTGCCAAGGGGGTGAAATCACCTCACCATAATGGCGGCATTGTTACAGTCTGGCTGCATAGCATAGATACTAAATACAGTTTATTTTTATACAATTAATCATTTCTGGTTACCGGGCAAAATGTGTTTAGATGTTCAGAGCACTCCAAGCATTAGTTTATAGTTATGGCTCGTCTGCAGAATTTATTGGGTGAATAAGAGACAAAGAGACATCCTGCGGATGGTTAAATGGTGACTTCTTATTTTGGTTGTCGTCTTTTTGAGGGGGCAAATAAAATACTAGCTATGCTATTGTCTCGTGAGGATAACAGGTTATTTTGCTATAAACCTTTTTAACTGACCCGTCAAAATACTGACCTAGCAAGCATTTCTGCATGAATTCGGCTCTGCATAAAGGGACCGTCTAATGACACAGACGCTCTCACCAGTGGAGAAGGAGTATAGAAGTATGTAGTAATTACTTAAATCCCCAAAATACTGCAGTGATGCTCTGCTTGGGTAAGCCAAGCCACTGTGTTAGCCTGCATTGGCGAGACAGAGGCCATATTGCTTGCAAATGAGATAACCGGGAGGGTAGACTTCAATTATGTCTGCAGTCATTATTTTCAATATGTCTTTCAACCACATTTTCCAGTATGAGGGCAATTCAAATACACTGCCAACAGTGCATGATGATCATGACGTAGGAGACTTCCACTTTTGTTCTCGCAATGTCCTTTTGCACAGTCTTTGTTAGGAACCCTGGAAGTTCCGCTCCTACCACTTGGTTTTGTGTGGACTTTTTATATTTTCTTGAAGCTCATTGCCTATTTTGTTAATTTGTAGGAATTTCTGAAAATGAGCAGGGGACCAAAGAAAACAATTCACGCCTTCTCTCTCTCAATGTCTCCCTGCCTTCTCTTGTCTTATTTTCCAAAGCTATGCATCTTGTTCTCCGCATCTTTCTTCTCCGGGGTTCACAGTGTTACCCTGGCCTCCTGGAGTGCTCTTGCATTAAGAAGGAGCCTCGGTGAGCAACTTGAGGTAGAGGTTGTCATTGTGGTGCGCACTAAGGCTTTGTCCTGATGCGGAAGTGCTCCAGGAGGCGAGGGTAATGTGGTGGATCACAGAGAAAGCAAACAAGAAGCAGCAGAAAACTAAGAAGTAAGGCAGAGAAGCAGAGCAGGATCGACAGGGAGCAGGAAAGGAGACGTGAGAGAGAATGTGTGAGGTCTGTAGTACGTCTCACCGGAAGGAATCCAAAGTGCAGGAATGAACACGGTTGCTCTACATGGAACACGCGCTTGGAGGCCTGGGGTAGACAACAGGGCATTCTAGCGGTGTAACTGTAAGCACGGGTGGTCGAATAGCAAGCCGGGTCAGGCTGCCATAGGTCACGGGTGGTCCTATAACAAGCTAGGGTCAGGATACCAGAGGTCACCGGTGGTCATATAACAAGCCAGGGTCAGGATACCAGGGTCACTGAACAAATCAGATACACAGGAAATGCTCAGAAGTATGCTGAGAAGCTGGAACATCCACTAGGAAGCCACAGTACAACTGAGCAGCGGCATAAGCGTAAGACAGCTTTAAATAGCCCGGGGGGGGCAGTCCTGAGCGTCGGGAACGTAACTGCGTCTTCTGCCGCAATAGCAACGCTGCGAAATCCAGGAGGCGGTCCACCTTATAAATATTAATGAGGCGGCCGCATTTTTCCTGCCGCGGAGAAGAGGACGATGTCTGCAGGGAAACCTGGTTCCTTGAGGTAAGCGCCTTACAGGGTGAGAAAGAGTGTGACGGAGAGCTTGTGAGAGGAAATTTTATTTCAGAATTTAAAAAGCCATCCAAATTGTTTCCGAACCAAAAGGGCATGAATGGTCCATGTCTACCTGGATAGAGAGAGATTGTCCTAGGATTATCCTCACCTTGCATTTAAGACCATTTACTGATAGTCTCCTGGAATACTTGTCCCCGGCGTATCCATTTTTTTCCCCCCTGTCTTCGGTCCTTCAAAAAGTCCCTCCACTTCTTTACAGGTGATTACAAAAGTACATGTTAACACCCTCCCGTATTCCTTTAGCTCTCCTTTCCTAGTCCCTCTCCTGGAATACTTTTACTAGTGTAGCTGGTCCATAGCTAACAGCAGAGTGGCATTAAGGGGGTTAAAAGGGATTTCACAGAGCACTCTGCCTCCAGAAATTCCTTATGCCCCCCATTTAACACTCCCTCCCCCTCCCTCCTCCAAACTTACCGGAGCTTCTGAGTCCCTGGTGTGTAGTCCGGGTAGCGTGTAGACCTCTATGCGATTCGCGTACACAACTTCCGCTGCAGCCGGTTGGAGGTGCGGCTAGCAGTGGGGGTTGTCTGCGTCCATCGCGCAGACCTTCCCCGGCTGTCAGAGATCAGAGTTCCCCTCGGACAGCCGGGGAAGGTCTGCGCGATGGAGGCAGACAACCCCCGCTGCTAGCCGCACCTCCTCCCGGCTGCAGCGGAAGTTGTGTACGTGAATCGCGCAGAGCTCTACACGCTGCCCGGACTAAGCACCGGGCACTCAGAAGTACCGGTAAGTGGGGGAGGGGAGACTGGAGGATCCAGGTCCCCTGCATCGCTGCAGGAGATCTGGATCTTATTCTCATAGTCAGACCTAGTTGAGGTCTGATTATAAAAAGACCCCGTTTATAAGACGAGGGGGATTTTTCAGAGGATAACAACAGCCCTGGGAATAACTGAATAGAAGTCCCATATTTCATTGGACATGTGTACATGACAAATATATGTGGGAAGCCAGCTCAAATATTTATTTTCAGGGAGAGGATGTCACTACAAGCGCCATCATTTTGCCCTTAGGTGAACTGACTGCAATATGGTGGCACTTGCGGTGATGTCATCTTCCCGATCCTCCAATTGGGGGAGAGGACATCACCACAACGGACATCATTTTACCTTCACATGAACTAGCGGATGATGAATGATTAAAAGATCATTAATCTAAGCAGCTTCATATTTATGAACAGGAGGTAGGACAGGTAGAAAAAATGGGATGGGCAATAAAATGAGGTCAACAATCAAGCCCTTAGCAACACGATCCCGATGGCGTAATGGTAATGGGTGTAACATTCCATTTAGGTCAAACCTTGACCTGTTTGTTGTTGGTGCAAGCCTTGACCAAAAGACTCAACATCCTAAAAGAAGATAGGACACAAAAAAAGTTTAACTAATTCCTTGTCCTAAAAAATAGTTTTTGACCTGCAACTGGAGAAGAGTGCCCCATGAAAGAATAGACATACAAAAACAGGGATGTAAAAACAAAGTCCTGTGAGGAGGTTGAATGTTGAATGTTGAGTGGTATCTGATTTTGAAAATTTGTAACCTTGTAGAAAACAGAACAAGTGTGGCTGGGAACATATTCCAGGAACCATAAAGAAGGCATGTCCAAAACTGTTCTGAAGGTTAAAATGTAATTGAAGCAAGTGAAGAACAAATATAATTGATACTTGTGGATGATATAGTGATAGGAATAAGAGTTCTTTGCAAGAGATGTCTCCATTTCTCAAGTGCAATTATGATGGTTAAAGGTTCTCATTTTGCCCACAACGAATTTCCATTTGACTTGAGAAAACTGTTTGGGAAAGAATGCACAGGGATGTAGGGGATATTATAAGGATTGAGATCTCCCCACACTATTCTCAGAAAACATCTACGGTACTTCAACAATACATGCTCGGAAATACCAGTCGTTTTGTAATCCGGTTCATTCAGTGTCACTTACAGCAGTTACTACTTACAGTCCCTCCCTGCAGTCACACTGATGATTGGCCCTGCCACTTTCTACTTCCCAGTCCCTCCCTGCAGTTACACTGATGATTGGCCCCGCCCCTTTCCTTATAGCATCCACACTGCTCAACAACTCATCTAACAGTATAAAACTAATCTTTAGGGTTAATTTAATGCTGAGGACTGAGGGTTAATTTAATTAATTTAATAAGGTTAACTTAAGGTGCAGTTAGAGGTAAAGGGGGGCAAACTATGGGGAATCTGAATCCTGGGAGCAGTGAAGACTAATCCTGTATTTATTTATAGAAGTATCAGTGTGCTCTGAACGAGTCTGTGAATCTATGAGGGCACTGTGACATATCTGGGGGGTATAAGGCATATGTGGGGAGGGCGGAGTGGCATATCTGGGAGGCAGTGTGGCATATCTGGGAGGCAGTGTGGCAAGCCTGGGCTCAAATGTGCATAAGGGGGGGGGCCAGGTTGGGAAATAAAAACCAGAAATGCATTTTTATCAAAGTTTTTTTATTCTGCTGTTTGTTTTTAACATCCTGTTTGTTTATTAAATTATTTTAACATAAATTAAAAATTTACATTTATTTGTTTATCCGATTAATCAAAAAAAATATCGGCCAACTAATCAATTATGAAAATAATCGTTAGTTGCAGCCCTAAACTCCATAAAGCATTGAAAACCACAAAAGGGTATTTTTAGTGAATGTTTGAAAGCATTCAAAAGAGCATTGCAAAGTACGAATGGCAATGTTAGATATTTGTAATGCTTGTACATGGAGATGACAATGGTTCAATACAGCTTTGCTCCAGATAATTTTGAATATATATATTGGGCCAGATAAACTATATTGCCCCTGAGAGGCATAGCTCAGGGTAACAATGGGGCCGGTTCAATAACAGACAAAAAGCCCTGATGAAGGCATTGATGAGTCTTGTTCCACAGAAGAAGAGGCATGGGCCAGAGCATCTCCTTTCAACAAGGAGTCAATGAAAAGAAATGTGAGCGCTGTGACTGGCATAAGTATGGAGTTGAGGAATCATATGCATTGGTTAAGGAATTCTTGTCATAGCTGAGGTTCTTCTACACAGTGCTCAGGTAGAGGGAGTCTATGAGAGAGCAGCTGTTCAAAAGACACAGTGATACTGGAAGTAGATAATAGTGAAGGAAGGGCTTGGTCAAGCTGATAGATTCAATGAGGGCAAAAACATTCTCATAATCCCTGCAAGGGCATAACATTTCTGAACTGGTCCATGGGTTGTAGTTGGAAGGCATTGGAAGTCAACATCTGACCTTGTTGATACTGCCTGGCAGCGAGATAAGACACCTTCTCTGGGTCACTAGTATTGCCCATCCCAGTAGGATTCTAATCCTAAAGTGGACTCACAGTGAAGAGGTGTGAGGTACAATAAGTCTCTAATAAGTCAATAGTAGTGACAAAGCATACATCTCCAATAAATTAATAGTAGTGACAAGTGAAATGTCCATGGATACAGTGCCAAAAGATAGTACTAGAGCATAACCAATGATGGTGTTGAACACAAAGTCACACACAGGCACAGATAAATCTGGCTCATTAAATAGTTACTGCAAAATCAGGAAAGTAGCATGTCTGTTTGGTGGTTTGAGGATGCCGAATACATACATGACATTGGTCATGCATTGATCCTTAACTGTGTGTCTTTCTGAGAGGAGGTAGGCACGTGACAATACTTTTGGTGTTGCTTTTATGTAATTTTATGCATTCCACTTTGGTGACTATGTCTCCGCTAGAAGTATAACAAAGGCCTCGGGTTCCGCGAGGGGGTCCCCCAAGGCTTCTTGATGCATACTAGGCGTGCACACAGTGTTTGTAAACATATCACTAACACAATTGGCATCCTCTCTTCATGTGCTCCACACTATGACCACACATAAGTGGGCACTGAATCTATGCCAAGTGATATCTTCGGAGACATTTAGATACAAAACCGGACCGGACACATGGGAAGGAGGCTCTTCAACATAGCTTGCAGGGTGACTTCTCATTTTGTGCTACACCACTGCATAATCTACAGTTAGTGTGGTGTCCTCCAGTTTTCTACTGATTTCCTTGCCTAAACATAACCCCTGCGCTGCGAGTTACCAGCCATCCCCTGGCAATGTGTACACATGTTAACTGAAGTTGTAATTTAATCATATCCCGGCACTCAACATACAAGCCGTGAGCACCGTGAGTGCTCCTACCACGGGACCATGTTACTGTCAGCTGCCTGCCAGTTCGCCACCAGTGGTCTCTCGTCCACCTTTCCACTGCAGATGAGTCCTCCGGAGGATCCGGCTCCTCTCCACCTGCTGCTCCGGCTCCCTCTAACTACGGCCTCACATGCCACACTGTCTTCATAACTCTACAGTTTTTACTAAGTTGTAATATAATAATATATATAATTTGATTTGCATGAGAAAGGGCGATGAGTGGAAGACGGCTTTTAATACAAGTATGGGACACTATGAATGTACAGGGAACTCCTTTGGTCTGTGCAAACCACCTGCAGTGTTTCAAGAGTTTATCAATGACATCTTCCGTGACATTGCCCTCAGCAAGGGCAAGTACCTTGATGTCCCCTGCCAGGTGCTCCCGTGCCTCTATGCCTCCTGCTACAGCTGGACATCCTCCCCGTGTCCTGGTGGTCGGCATTCAGATCCACCGCTGCTCTTCCAGGTTGGACGTCCTCTTGCAACGTCAGATGCACGTGCGCTTCCGTTGGCTAGTACGTAGCCATGTGAAAGCTCGTCTCTTCTGGGTTCCATACAGTCCTTTTTAAAGGCACATATACCACTTTTGCCCTCCAAGCCTCATTTTCCCTCCTAAGGTGGGAGCTGGAATTAGAGTGCTATTTAAACACTCAGAATACAATTAGTTATTGCCTATGAAAGTGTCTTGTGCATCATGGCTCCTGTATATCACGCTTCTGGTCAGTATTACTGGTTTGACCTCTGGCTTGTTTGTGACTTCTCCTGCTTATCTCCAGTACTTGACCTTAGCATGTACCTGACCATGAGTTATGTCTACCTGCCTGCCTAACTAGTTACCAACCCATGATGCTCCGAAAAAAAGAAGTTCTCTCCACCTGAATAGAGGGGGCAAGAAATCCTTACAGACCTCGAGAATTTGGAGTACCTTGGCAAGGCTAAAATGTTGAATTCTAGAAAAGTCAGATTGTTCCTTGTTTCCCTGCAGATTCCACTTCATTATTTCATATTGCCCTAGCTTAAAGCAGATGCCTTATATGGACAATTCATTGACCTATTGTTCCTCCCTCACAGATTGTAGCTTTCGTAATTACTCGTTTATTGTCTCCTTTATTCAATAAGACTGGATTCCCAGTCTGATGCTCCTGTACACAGCAAATGGCCCACTGGCACTCTTTTTGTCCCCAAAATTGAAAGGAGTAATGTTTTAGCTTGGGCTGATACACCCCGCTCCACAGGACATCCTAGTCCTTGACGCACCTGAGACAAAACAGACAGCACCAAATATTTGTTTGCATTTCATGCTTTTTCACATTCACGCTCTCTCACACTGTCTAATGCTCTCTCCATGTCTCCCCATCTTCTCTGCCTCTCCACTTTTTCTCTTGTCTCTTCTTGTTCTTCTGCCTTCTTTCTTCTGCCTTCTTTCTTCACCCGCTTCTCCAAGGTATAAGGTTCGGTGCCTCCACGCATACCCTCTCCCTGTTTGGAAAGCGTGAGAGAGACTGTCCTCGAGGCTCTGCCCTTTTGTGCCAGTGGAATGCAGACAGATTTCCAGAAAAAGAGAGGTGAAGAAACAATTCTTTTTCTCTGTGAATCCGTCTGCTTTTATGCTGGCCTCTTGGAGTACTTTTGCAAAAGACTGGTACTCACCACGGGGACACCCTCTCCCCAGTTCCTCTAATTGTCCTTTTGTGGAAGCGCTCCTACCCAGTTAGAATCTAAGTCATTTACAGTTATTTTTGTGGTTGGGGGGCAAGGAAAGGCTGTCCCGAATACTGAAACTTTAGGGCTCTAATGAGATCTGGCTGGATCTTTATCAGACTTAAGTAAAAGGATTGTCTTAACATCTGTGACCGTAGTGAATTGCGTGTCCTCTAGAAGCATGCCATTAAGATCAGTTAAGGAACCTTTAATATGTGGAAGCATAATCTTGTAAAATGCTCCAGAGTATCCGTCAGGGCCTGTGTCTTTCCATTCTTTAATGGTCTTGACTAAGTCTCCATGACGATTAGACAATCTAAGGGGTTTAGCTTTTTGTAGTAAAGCTATGCCGTCAGATACACCGTTGATGGCTGTATATGTTGTCTTAAAAGTCCGTAAGGGCCTCTGGTTGATTTATATGACTAATACATTGTTTACAGGACCTCTTTCTTGCCATATTTTAAAGCTGTGTTGTCCCATTGATAGAATTTATTCCTAGTGTAGTCCAACTGAGGTTAGTCCTCGCTAGCAAATATGTCTCAAGGAGCGGCTTTGTTTGAGTATAAGTATTCTTGTTTTCCACCGAGGGGTCTTGGTGGAATATGTTGTATGTAACAGATACCTGATGATTTAAGTCTTCGAATTTAGTTTGCCAATCTCTTTTTGGACTTAAGAGGTATATTATATATTATGCCCTTGCTTAACTACCTTTGCTGTCTTCCAAAATAAAAGGTTGTTGTCTACATGCTGTATATTGTCATCAAGTAAGTTTCCCCAGGCCCCCTCCAAAAAGGAACTGAAACCCAGCATAGTGATTAAGTAGGTTGTGAAGAAATAGTGTTTAGATCTGGGGAAAAGGAGCCCAGGCTAAGCTCCATCTCCATCAAGGCCTGATGTGAAAGCCCGTAAGGGGACAATGAGGTGAAGGTTATGCATCAAGAGTGTGATAACTTCAGGTAGTCTATTAGGTTACTGAGTCTGCGATCCCAAGAGTTGGGAGTATTTTCTGTTTTTCATAAGCGAACTCTAATTTAGATCTGTGTGTAGCGAGTATTTTGTTATCATAGCCGTTTAAGACTTTAGAAATGACTGGTCTGGGTTTGGATAGGGCTTTCTGCACTCTTACCCCATCCTGTGAGCTTGTTCAATTAATAGTGGACAGCCCTCAGGATAGCTAGATCTAGTGCAGTTAGTATGATTTCACGGATTCAAGAAAGTTAAGAAGTTTCAGAGTCTGTAAATGGCACATGCAAGAAAAAGCTTAGAGTATGTGTAGAGTATGGGACCAAATATTGGTGACAAAACCAGGCACTATTCTATATATAATATTGGGAAAATTCAGTCCTACCTAAAGAATGTCTATCATCTGCCAGCGTCTGCCTGCCCAGGCCCAGTGATATACTATTGCTGTTGCTGCTGTTACACTGCTTTGACGGTCCTTATTCTAGGGGAACTTAAAAAAAAAAAATCTATGATGAAAAGGGAGTCTAGAAGGTATCAGGAACCTCCCCTTTTGGGAACACCCCCCTACGTTGTTCCGAATCAAAAAAGGCCCTCAAATTTTGTTCATGCCAAACTGCTGGAAAATGAAATTTGTTGCCTAAAAACAAAGGCAGCAAAAACAAAACAAAAATGTTATTCAAAGCAATTTTGCTTGCCACGCACAAGTCTAATTGCCACCCCGTGAGCTGATGTTGACTTTTCCCGGAAGGAGGAGCTAGAAGAGGGCCGCCTGTAACTGTGCAAGGAAGACCACAGAGCCTTCCTCTCTGCTCGAACCATTCTCGTTCCATTCTCCTCATCAACAAGGCATTTTCATCCACACAACTGCCGCTCAATTCGGACCATTCTCTGTAAACCCTAGAGATGGTTGTGTGTGAAAATCCCATTAGATCAGCAGTTTCTAAAAACTACTAAGACCAGCCAGTGGTCTCAACATCTTTATAGTTGATCCAGGGATGCACACCTCATGATTAGGGGGGTCTACCCCTAAACTACCACAGTGGCGTTGCTGGGGGGCTACTGGGACCGAAGCCCAGAGTCTAAGCCTTAAAGCATACTTTAGCCCCAGAGTCTCAATTTGGGCTATGGGCCAACTGAGGAGATTATAGATCTCTTCTCACATGGGCTGCTGGGCCCCCCTCTGCACTAGTGGGCCTCCAAGAGCGTGACCTGCACCTGTGGCCCCACAGGACCCTGATCCTTACAAGCAGGCAGGGAGAGCCCAATCTAAAGTTACAGGCACAAATAGAGGGCCTTAAGTGTCATCCCCATACTGGGCTCCAGGGGCTGTGTTATTCCTAAACTTGGTTGAATGGGCCATGTCCCCTCCCCAAAACTGAGCAACATGGGCCCTGTACCCCACAAACAAGAAGGAAACATATAAGAAGAAGAAAAGACAATGAGTGATAGAGAAAAGGACCAAATACTTATCATACTGCCTTCTGATAAACAAAAGAATGTCTCAGTCTTAATCACACAGCTGGTCTCTCTGATTAATGAAAATTTATTAGCATTGCCATGAAGAATCAGACTGGTAAACAGACATCAAAACACAATATGACTCACTTTACTGGCTGTGGCTGTAATGAGCTTTTGCTGTGGAAATGACCTGTGGTATTACCAAAATTTCCTTTGATTTTATTAGGTTTGCAGTAATTAGGACAGGGCTGAAGCTAGGGTCACTGATGCCTGGGTGCAAATCTTTTTTTGTGGTGCCCCAGGTGGGTATGGCTATATTACTAACTCCTCCCTTTAACTAACATAACCCCTCCAACCACACCCATTTTCTATTGCGACCACTCCACCTTTTTGGGCCCTTCAACTTCACCATGTAACATGTCACTCACTTCCCACAGTGGCAGCTTTGCCCCCAAACAGCTTGTCAGTGCCATCTTTGCCACAAACAAATTACCTCCAAACTTACCAATGCCATCTTTGTCCCCAGATTGCCATCTTTGTACCCAAATAGTTTGTCAGAGCTATTCTGATTCTAAATGGGTTGTCAGTGACAAATTTGCCATAAAAACAGAATTACAATGAATCTGTCACCTGGTGCTCTGACTTTAAATGAGGCTATGGCTAGCTCCTTTGGGGCACACTATATTTTTAAAGAGGTTATTTTGAGCAAAGTAGATAACAAGGAAATTTATGATATTAGAACCGCAGAGAGTTCAACAATAGTAAAAAATTATTTGACAAACCCAGTGATTTATTTACATTTAGACACTGAAGGTGGTACACGTAACTCCCATAAATATCTACTGAGCCTGACAGTGATATTGTATAACTCCCATCAATATATATTGAGCCTGACAGTAGTATACCACAACTCCCATCACCACACCCAAAACAGTATAACTTTTATTAATATATAGTGATATAGACACTGAAGGTGTTACATTGTATCTCTTATGATTATATAGCAAGGCAGACACAGAAGGTGATACAGTATAGCTCCCATTACTACATACTGTGCCAGACATTGATGATAATACACCATAACTCCCATCACTAAATACTGGACTAGGCACTGATGTTGGTACAGCATAACTCCCAAATACCACATGAGTTTTAATTATATGTGCTGGGCCATTGGTGCAAGCTTTTCTAGTTTTTACACCAAGCAGTGTCCAATTATATATTGTGAAAGACCAGTTTAAAAATCTAAAAGGACCAGCTACACCATGAATGCAGAAGAAACAATAAATAGCTGGCCTCTTAGAATGCACAATTAAGAATATGAATACTGATTCATCACAGATCAACAAATTCATATTTTATAGTGTAAACAAAGTTAGAAGCAACAACAAACAGAAAACTTCCAGAGTATGATCAAGTGAAAAATGCACATTAGTATTCATTGACCCACACAGCAGGTATAGGTCACACACCTCAAAGGCCAGCACTTGCACCCAGATTGCATACACCAGAATTGCTGCAGCACCCAGATTGAACTCAAATAACTTGCCCCAGCACCCAGATTGCACACATGGGACTTGCCACTTTTCTTTCTCCTCCTCATTATCTCTCCCCTATATGTTTCTCTTTATCTCTCAATTTTCTTACCTTTCTCACTATCTACCCCCCCTTCTTAATCGCTTACCTTGCTTAAGTCCTGTGGTGGGAGGACCTCACTGCTCCATTGAGATGAGTGCCGGTTCATTGCTGAGTATTAGGATATGATGTCATGTTCTGGCGCTCAGCTTTAAGAGCCGGCACCGCGATGGAGCAGTGAGACAGAGGCCTCTCACCTCCTCAGTCAGGGCCACACCGAGGCAGGTATCAACAGGGAACGGAAGAGGGGGGTGCTTGTTTGTGAGAATGTTTTCAGCGACTGCTCAGCACCCGCCTTGGTACGTCCCCTGAGTTAGGATGTGTAGGCAGAGCATGTTTTTCTGTGATTCTTAGAAACACTTAATGCGTAAATGCATTTGAACAGTTAGAGATCGTATTTTGGATTTGTCTCTTGGGACTAAAATTGTTTGCTTGTCAGGATGTTTAAGGGACTATATTTTTAGTCTTGAATGGAGCTCAATGTGTGCCTTATGTTTCTTCTGTTTTGATGATTCTGACTAATATATGATAATCAAGGATGGAATCCCAGTAATTATCTATTTCAACAGAGCTCTAATCTGACACATCCACAGATCTATAGAATAAGATCATGTAAGTGGTGCGTTTTAGAGCTTTCTAATTCTATACACTATGAATGTTAAATGACAGAATGTGACTGATAAAAATCTTTGCGTTACATGAACGAACTTACATTGAGAGGTGACATTATTAAAATGTAGGTGCTTTTATAAAACAGAAATTTCTCTTTAAATTTGACTTCCTCACCTATTGTTTCTGTAAATCAGATTGGTATGTTATATCCTGTCTAGTCATTGTACCGGGCTACAAAATATGATGGCGCTATATAAAACAATAAATAATAATAATTGTATTTTGACATAAAGCTGTGTATGTTTTTTTTTCATTTACCAAGCACAATAACATCCCTATATGGTTTTTTTTTAGACACAGAAGGATACACTGCAATATTTATAGTTGTTCTTTTGTGTGTGCTATATGTAATTGTGTGTCACATGTGTTATCTGTCAACACAAGGTTACAGGGAGTAACTGATGTCATTGAGAAAGAGTGAGGCTATGAGTGAGGCAAATCAAAGGAAAGGGAGGGTAGCGTCTTGGCGTTTAGATTACATTTCAAAGAGTTCTGTGTTTAAGTGGATCGCAGCTTGTCTTTAAAGACTGTGATGGAATTACAGAACAACCATTCCTGGATTAACATTTACACATCATTGTTTTATTAAAGAGATTTCAAAGTAAGACTCGATTTCTAAGGACCTTAATGCATTCACTTTTAAGTTCCCGAAAGGGAGTTCCACTGTTTAATTAAATAATTTGTTACAGATTTCCATATTAGTTTAGTTCCAAATGAATGTTAGTTTGTGCATGTCCCTATAATCGTGTCATTTCACGTTTGAGACACCAGCTTTCCAGTCCAATCTTGGAAACTTAAAAATAAGGCAACTCCTGAAAAACGTATACGTGTTAAAAAAAAATATATTTTATTTACCAGTGTACTGGGTTACACAATGGTTATTTTCCGCAGCTGTTGACTGTAAACTGGTCAGCACTAGGCAGCCTAATGCTGTCAGCCAGTTGGATATAAGGAAGATGTGTCTATAGTTATATCGATGAATAACTATACATTCTCGTGTTACCAGCAAGCCAAGGAATTGCCCAAGATTTGTGTCATAGTTGTTTTGGAGCTTAATTAATCAAATGTATTGAACTACTGATTGATGTCAATCTATGGGAGGATAACCTGGCCATAAATCCAGACCTTTATTAAAGCACAAGAATACCGAATGTCACATTAAATATAATAATGATAGATCAATAAATTGCTTAAAGAGAACATGTTACTAAGAATACATTAGCTAAACTAACCAACTATTCCTTCTAAACATTTTCCAGGTGTGTACTCAAGCAAATGACTCAAAATATCAAGATTTTATATTATCTGCCTATGACAACAAATGCATCCTACCAGATATATTAACTTCTGGTTTTAGGTACTCCACTCGCATTATTATAAGTATAGTAATGATTGCAAGTACTATAGAATGTGAAACTGAACAGTATACTGTAAAATGCTTGGTTTTAAGTTTTAATGAACAGTTTAATAAACAGTTCAATGATTTGTATGCACTTAAGAACATAGTTCCTGTCAGGATTGGGTTTGGAGCGTAAGAGCAGAAGATGCTATCTCTTGCTGGCAGTGGCGACTCTAGAAACAATATATAGGGGGGGCACACAAGATACCACAGTCAAACTGGGGGGGGCATTCATAATTTCCAAAAATGTTTGAAATAGATCACAGGTTGCATACCCCAAAGCCAGCCCTGGCGTCCACACTGCCCACACAGCAATCACACTCCTATCATACCCAGGCAACCAGTAAATGCTGGTACCTAGGCATGATGGGACTGTGCTTGCTGTGAGCAATCACACTCCTATCATCCCAAGTCAGCCAGTGCAGGGTGGCTGTAAGTGATGTGTAGACCCCATACTGCTGGCAGCATCAATACACAAGGGGGGCAGCTAGCTAGGTTTCGGCATGCACTGGCTGACTTGGCATGATAGGAGTGTGATTCCTAACAGCAATCAAAGTCCCATCATGCCTAGGTTCCAGCACTTACACATCCAACCAGTAAATGCTGGAACCTAGGCATGATGGGACTGTGATTGCTGTTAGCAATCACACTCCTATCATGCCAAGTCAGCCAGTACATGCTGGTACAGGGGTGGCTGTAAGTAATGTGCAGACCCCATACTGCTGGCAGCATCAATACACAAGGGGGCAGCTAGCTAGGTTTCAGCATGTACTGGCTGACTTGGCATGATAGGAGTGTGATTCCTAACAGCAATCACAGTCCCATCATGCCTAGGTTCCAGCATTTACTGGTTGGATGTGTAAGTGCTGGAACCTAGGCATGATGGGACTTTGATTGCTGTTAGCAATCACACTCCTATCATGCCAAGTCAGCCAGTACATGCTCGAGGTGCGGCCCGCGTAAGATCGGTTGCCCCGACTGCCGATCTTACGCGGGCTGCACCTCGAGGTCTCGCGGGCCGCATTTGGCCCGCATGTTGGACGCCCCTGCCTTATCACTTTCTAACCCCCTCTCCCTAACTTATCACTTTCTAACCCCCTCTCCCTCCCTTATCACTTTCTAACCCCCTCTCCCTCCCTTATCACTTTCTAACCCCCTCTCCCTACTCACTATCTACCCTCCCTCTTTGTAGTTGTCTCACCTTTAGGTCCAGCGACGGGAGCACGAGGCTTCTGTCTTCGTTCTCTGCTGCGGTGGCCGCTGCTTCACCACTGAGCGCCGAAATATGACGTCATATTTCGGCGCTCAGGATGAAATGCCGGCACCGTGACGGAGGTAGAGGCTTCGTGGAGGAGAATGGGGGGCGCCGAGCGGTTGCTAGGCGCCCCTCTCTCTCCTCTGCAAAAAAAAAAAAAAAAAAGACGGGATTTAAAGTCGCATTGCGACTTTATTCCAAATTCGACAGGGGGGCAACAGGGGGGGCAAGGATTAACCTAGGGGGGGCAATTGCCCCCCTGTAGCGACGCCACTGCTTGCTGGGCACCCCTTACCAGGTGGTCCACAGAGGAAAATAAGTAGGACACCCTGGTAGGAATGGGAGCACGAGAATGCAAAGGGTAATCCAAAAGCAGGTTTCAATGCAAACAACAGTTCACAGGAAGTGATGAATGACCGGTTATAGTCACTGGAAAAACAAATAGGGAGTTTGACACGGTTCTGGAACAGCAGCAACACCAGCAACTGGAGGTCCCACATCTGGTACTGGAGGTGGTTGATTCATTGCTGGAGGTTGTACCAGGACCGGTTATAGTCCCTGGAACTGGGCTTGTAAGGCAGCTTGGTTGTCTTGTATGCCTTGTGCCGTGTGGGATATTGTGGTAAGATGCTGAAGCAGTGCCGGGATAGCATCACCCATCCCTGCTAGCTCCATATGTGGCTCCAATGTATTGTCAGGATTGAGTTTGGAGCGTAAGAGCAGAGGATGCTATCTCTTGCAAGGCACCCTTACTAGGTGGTCCATAGAGGTAAAATAGGACACCCTGGTAGGAATGGGAGCACGAGAGTGCAAAGGGTAACCCAAAAGCAAAGTCAGGAACAGTCCAATAGATCCAGGCAGGCGGCATTCAGGAAAAACGCTAATCCAAGCAAGGGTCAGGAAATAGACAAATAGGGAAGCCAAAGGTCAGGTAATGCATAATCCAATGTAGGGCCTGTAGCAAAACAAACAAAGAAGAACTGGAATCTGGAGTCCTAAAGCACACAGGAACCAAAGCTCTGGAGCACTGGAACAAAGTAGTTCACAAGTGGCTGCGCTCACACGGGTGTGGATATGTGGTAGAAAGAGAAACACGATGCAATATGTCTCTTAAAGCTTATTTTTTACAAAATGGAATTGCTCACTCCTTAGCGCATAGGTGGTATGATCCCCACCAAGGATATAGTGGTGGCTAACAAGGTACTCTGTCTTATAAAGTACAAAAAGTCCAGGAGCAAGATAAATAGTTAAAAAAAAAAACATATTTATTCTAAACTTTCAGTAATAAAGAACAATAAAAACAATAAAAGGTTAATAAAAATATAAAATAACACACAAACACGTTTCGCCTAGCAAAGGCTTCCTCAGAAGAACTTATGAGCTAAGGAGTGAGCAATTCCATCATTGCTCACTAAAATGTAACTGAGGACACTTCAGACTGCTCCAAAAGTTGTTGCCAAAGAAATCCCAAGACGAGGATTATATTGCCCAAGCGCACACTTTGGGGGTAACTGAAGAAGCCCCCACTAAATTTGAGTAGCCCCTTGCGGCCTTCATTTTGTAAAAAACATGCTTTAAGAGACATATTGCACTAATGTGTTTCTCTTTCTTCCACATATCCACACCCATGTGAGCGCAGCCACTAACCCCCTTGTGAACTACTTTACCTGTCTAAGCTAAGAAGAGGAAACCTTCTGCTGCTATATTCACAATAACCTTGTTTCAATAAGGACTTTTTATTGTTCCCAGTCACCGCTAAATACTTTTACTGGTTTATAGTTGATATCCTTAAGCCTTTTATGCCTTTTAGTGATTTATTGTTAGTTTTTTTATTGCTTTTAGCGTTTAGCTTTTATCCTACCCCTTTTAGTTTACTGGAACAAAGTGGTAACAGTCTGAGGGGTCTTTATGGTGCTGTACTCCTCCCCTGTGCTGGACAAGCTCCTCACTGGATTGGTTACCAGAGGGGAGTGCTTCCACAGCACCTCGCTCACTGTTTCTCTGCATGGACATAATTGGTGGATAGTTGATGGTGGAGGCTGGCTTTACTTCCCCTCCACAGGTGTACAACGTTCTGCTGAAGTCTAGGCAACACATGGAAATCTTCCCTGGGGTGTCCTGCAACTTGAGGCCACGGCTTCGGCCTACTCCGCGATCATGGAGCTTTTAGGAGGCCTGTAGAAACGGATGACAAATGGGGAGAACAGGTATGGGTGAGAGGGGCATCACAGTTCCATTTATTATATGATCCATGGGCGCCTGGATGGAGGGTACTTGCCCCCTTCTCCCTGAAAATTCAAAGAGGCCCACTGGAGCAGCAGCATTGTTTACAGTAGACATAGAGAGCAGAAAAACACATGGTAGTGTCACTGCAACAAAAAAGCTTTTATTTAATTCTGTAAAACCTTTGCTCTCAGAGTGGTTTGGTCTGCTCTCTTCCTGTCCCTCTAGCTGGTCTCCTGCCCTTCGTTCTGTCAGCTGCTTCTTCACAGACACCGGGTAGAGACACAGTTTGGATGCTGCAGGCACAAGGTAGTTTATTTTAAACATATATTGCAGCCAGGGTTAGTTAATATTCCAGCTATTGAGAATACATGTCTCATGACTCCCCGCCAGTCTGGTATGGGAAAGTGAGGACTCAACAACTGGAGCGCCAAAGGTTAGCTTTAATATCATTACTACAGCTGGTGGCCTACACTACACTAGGCTGGTGGCCTACACTACACACTAATATTTCTGTTGTTGACTGCAACTCCCATGATATATAGTCAGTCCTTACTAGCTGAACACCATAAGAATTGTAGACTAGTGTAGTTGTGGCTAAACTTCATATTCAATTGTATTGTAAACTAAAGTTCTCATGTTCATGCTGGTCTGTTAGCTACTACTACCATGGTCATATATATTCTTTTTGTCTCCCACCAGGAAACCCTCTCCTGAGGCAACAAAAGTAGGCAGTGGGGAGGTATTTGTGTGGGAGACCCCCATAATCTGATCTCTGCATTTAGAGCTGTCTGAGAGAGAGGGGTGAAGGCAGGCAGGGAAGCGCCTTAATTACAAGGCAAAAATGTCCAATTGTGATAATAAGAAGCATCGCTGGCATTCATTACAGATTACTGTGATTTGACAATATGTATGGCTTTTTAATATACGTACAATTTAACAATGGCCTTAAATGGTCTTCTAAGTTTTGTTGATAGGTGGATATTTGTTTTATAGAATAAAGACTGTTGTGCATGTATATAGGATACTAGTGATTACTCCTGTGTCTGATCTATAGGTGTAATGAACAAATAAAACTAACAATGATATACAATGTACAATGTTACAGAGATGGCTGGGACCTTTATGTGTCCAGGCTATCCCCTCTTAGTCTGCTTAATGGGGACACCAGCATGTGATAACTAACATGGATGAAGATTTGAAGATTTTGCACCCTGAGCAAAAGGACCACTGTTATTTTAGAGGTTATTTTAGATTGAAAATACATTAAATATCATTGCTTGTCATAGTGTTTTCAATGAACACTTTGGCCTTTGCAACTCCACTAATGCCATCCTATGGTTATTCGTTTGCAAGATGGATGTCTGTCTTGGCGCCTCCCTCGTCAAGGAATTTCTTAGTGCATTGCACAATAAAAATGTCTAATGTGAGTTTATTCTAGATAAGGAAGACAGTATTCATCATAGCCACACTATTAGGAAATGTGCCTATGGCTGTATATTTTACTTTATGGAATTTATTCACAAAGACAATAGACTCAAGGTGAAATGCTCAGTGGATAATGATTGTGGTCAATGAACCAGAGAAGGAAATGAAATCAACAATTCCCTTATCAGAATCTCGACACTTTTCCATGATATATGCTTGTCAGGTATCAGAGAGCGATAATTAGGGAGTAAATCCAACTCATGACTTACACATTCAAGGCCACAAAGAATGCCACGTTTTTCTTTATAACTATTTCTTTCCCTCTCACCATGCCCAAATATTTATCCTTCCACCATTCACAAATCTTACACTATTTCCCCTATTTTGTATTTTATTTCATTGTAATTTAAGACCCTGAGATTATTTCCTCACTCGTCCTTTGTTTCCATATCATTATTTTTCGCATTGGCTTCACTTATATTTTTAACATTTGTCCATCTATAAATAGACATTTGTAGAATATCATCTTAAAAGTTGAAAAACATGCAAATTAAGCTTCCTTGCGGTATTATTATTATTTATTGTTTTATATGGCGCCATCAAATTCCGTAGCGCTGTACAATGAGTAGACAGGACATAAGTATATGTAACATAACAATTTGACTTACAATTTGTGTATTTTAAAGACTACTAGTGAATATTTTTCCTCCAAGTTCAAACCATGCCATCTTAATTGTAATTATTTTAAATGAAATACAAAACAATACAATACTACTCATAATTACTTATCACTGTATATTAGGGCCATGATGATTTAATAAGGCATTTTATTGTAAAAATACAAAGTATTCTCTTTGTAGTATTGTGTTTCTATGTTTGCTTAGAATCCACCCTTGGAATTCCGAGAGCATCATAGATAGAGAAAAGCAGTTTTACTACTTATATGATGTATGTCAAATGCTTAATTCTTGTTAGAAGCAGACAGCTTTGTTTTAAAAGCCTAATTTTCTTTTTTCTGAAATGTAATAAAAGCCAACACTTTTCATGTTATATGCTTGCATTTAGTCAGAATCCAAATTATTAACATATTTTAGATGATGAAAACCTTCAATAAGCATTATTGGCTTAAAACACAGTCTATAATAACATTTACTTCATATAATTAGTCTTCAGCAAAATCATATTTGCTCGTGTTTATTGCTGATTATGCTCTTAAAAGGGTGAAATAAAGTGGAGAGTGCTTCTATGAAGTCTTTATGAGTCACTAGAGAAACTATGAATAATAATCCAGATGTATAAACTCATTGATGTCCCATTTCTACAGTGGTGTGAAAAAAAGTATTTGCCCCTTTTGCTTAATTGTCACACTGAAATGTTTTAGGTCATCAAACTAATTTTAATATTATAGATAAATATAACCAGAGTAAATAAAATGCAGTTTTTAAAAGGATGACGACTCATCCAGGAGGTCACAAAAGAGTCCAGACTAACATTTGCCTCATTTGCCTCAGTTATGGTCAGTGTTTACGATTCCACATACCAACAGTCAAACATGGCGGTGGTAATGTGATGATCTGGGGCTGCTTTGCTGCTTCAGGACATGGGTGACTTGCCATAATTGACAGAACCATGAATACTTTTCTCTACACAGAATGTCCGGCAATCTAATGCTCAAGCTTGGCTGGGTTATGGAGCAAGACAACAGTCTCTTATGATAAAAGCTGCAGGTTTATTTGAATTGTACATAGGTTCCAAACAACAACCAGTATCTTTATGAACCAAGCAAGGAAAATCTAAAAACAAAAGCCTTGCTTAATTTGAGCACTAACTAAACTTAAATAATGTCCCCTTTGAGA
Source organism: Spea hammondii (assembly GCA_029215755.1). Taxonomy (NCBI): domain Eukaryota; kingdom Metazoa; phylum Chordata; class Amphibia; order Anura; family Pelobatidae; genus Spea; species Spea hammondii. Next base: position 13,922,096 of record JARDYJ010000005.1, on the reverse strand, counting down.
GCTTTCTTAACGAAGAGAAGATATAGACTTAATGGAAGATAACGAGAATACAGTCTGGGAGTTAGGCCATATTGGCAGGTACCTGTTTTTTTAAACTGTTGGTGCCTGGTGGGAAACAGCCATATGTGATGGGCAAAGAGCCACATTGAAAACCTTCTCAGGTGGCACTCAGTTTGGTATATGCCACCCCTTCCTTCTCCTTGGCTGAAGCCATGAAGAGGACCACAGACGTCTCCAGGGTAAGCCAAATGACATCACCACCCTTCCTACCAAAAAACGCAATCTTCTTTGTTCTAGCTCCACTGTAGCATTTTTGGTAAAGCATTTCTGTCATCAGAGCCTGTATCATTCATTTGACATCATAATTTAAAAAAATCCAGCAAAAAACAAATATATTTAAAACCCCAAAAACACAAGAGCACAAAAAAGAAAAGTTAGTGCCTCATGCTGGCATTATCAAAATTGCTCTTCTTTCACTACTAGCCAAAAAGGGCAGGGTAGCTGAATAATTGCAGAGAACGTCCATAGTCCATACGTCAATAGCCTTACTGTGACCTTACGTATTTTTTGTCATTTTTTTTAAATTATTAACCACACTCATTATTACATGCCAGCAGGATTATAATTATTTTTATATTGCACCTCTGTGTCCAATGTATTGGTTGTTCTATTTTATTCCATAAAGGCATCATCAAAATTATGTTTATAAATGTAATACCATTGTATGTCTTGGATGAGTATTTCTTTTTAACATCACAATTGCAATTTTATGTTCATTAGCAGTCGTTGATGTGATTTAAACCCAGCTGGATTGGAATTAGCCGTCTGTGACTTCATTTGGGAGACTGACAGTGTTTTATTGTTATAATTGTAGACAGAATGTGTTTTGCTTCAAGCATACTAATTTGTAGCAGAGGACTGAAACATCAACAATTTTTAGTAACCGACAAGTCTTTTTTTTTTTTATCTGTCTTTAAAATCTGTTTACAGGGGATGGCTGGGCGGGGGGGAAATTTCCTACTGAGTTGCTCCAATTTTGGACACCTACCAGAAGCTTTTTTAGTGTGTTTACCTGTAGTCCCACATATGGCCACCAGGGAGCCAACCGCTACAATGTCCTTAGGCTGGATTGACATCTGTATTAGATCCTTTCTGTGTCCTTTTTGTGGGTTTTATATGTTCTCTCTTCTCGGCATTTTGGCTAAGATCAAGTGTAGTATCCTATGGAGGGGGACGGGACAACTTGATCCTCTGGTCGGTAGCATGGAGCCTGAGGTGTATACTTGAGCCCCAGAGAAGTCCTGGGTCACTATCACAGCCTTGCATTACTGTTGTGCACTCTTCACTCCCTGACCCTTATGGGCTTGTGTGTGGACAAAGTTTTTTTATTTCAGCCCACAGCTATGGCTGAACACTTTTTATTTATTTATGCACTCACTATTTAGCACTGTTTTAAGTGCACGTGTTTCACGATTTTTGATCATGGCAAGGATATGATATTGTTTTTGATCATGGACCTGATTCACGTTTTGAGCACTGCAGCAGCAGTAGTACTGGACTTCTAGTCCTTTGCTGGTAGAGGTAGTGTGATGCCTTGTGGCTCCCTACCTCTTCCTTACAGTGGTCCTCCTCTTCAGAGGCGAACCAAGAAGATCCGGCCCTCCTGCAGGCCTTCTGGCCGGGAGGGAAGGAAACGATCTCGCATATCCCTTCAGGGAATGCTGGACAGAAGACTTGAAGAAGGATCAGGCTTCTGCTGCTTTTCACTAAGCAGGAATCACTCCAATGAGAAGCATGACACCTTGGGCTTCCAAAAAAACCCCCCAAAAACCTTGGTGCTGCCCTTGTCAGGTTGGTGAAGCACTCTATTGGTATGTTTCTGTATACTACAGTGCTGCAGAGGCTCCCAAAGAGCTGTTTCCTGCTGTCTTCGATGCTAGTCCTGCCTGGCGGTTGAACTTTCGTGTTCCTGGTGGCCATGGAGAGAAGGAAGGAAGGAGCGTCTTGCGGGTGTACCCAGTCGGGGTACAGGTCGTTCCCGTCACAATTCACTTATCATTTCCCTTCTTGACTACTGCAACACTCTTCTGGTTGGCATTCCGCTGTCTCGGCTCTCTCTTTCATAGTCTGTCCTAAATGCTGCTGCTAGGCTTATCTTCCTTGCATGCTGCTCTTCTTCTGCTTCCCCACTCTGTGAAACCCTCCACTGGCTCCCTATTACCTTTAGAATTAAATTTAAAATCCTGGTACTAACATATAAGGTCCTCCATAATACTGCTCCTCCATACATTTCTGCCCTCATAAACAAATACTCTCCTACTCGATCCTTACGTTCTTCCCATGGGCTAAGGCTCTCCTCCTCACTTATCACCTCTTCCTTTTCCCGTCTACAAGATTTCACTCAGGCTGCCCCATATCTCTGGAATCTACTTCCACCGAGCCTTCAGCATTCACCCTCCCTCCCAACATTCAAGAAACATCTCAAAACTCACTTCTTCAGAGTAGCCGCACCATCTTCGTTTCTAGAACTTCCCTGTCACTGATAGAACCCCCCATGTAAGGGCCCAGAATTGACTGGACTTCTGGCAACTGTCTCTTTTGCCCCGAGTTAAAAACAGCCCTGTATCTGGCTCAGTGCCAAGTATGTAGAATGTAGCATGTAGAATGCTGCAGAGTTTAAGAGAACGTGATAGGAGTCAATATAACATTGTTTAGTGAGTATTTATGGTGCTGTCAGGTATACTTGCTGTAAAGTACATGAGTAGGTAGGAATTATAAAATATGCATAATATGGGATATCAAATTGTAATCTTAATTTATGGCAGTTAATGAGCATGAGGAATTACATGCAAGATATTAATCTACTCGTTACTGCAATGTCTTTTTAGTTCTGCTAGTAATGACATACTAAACACTAAACAGTATATTCATATATGTAAAGTACTACCCTGTGTAGTCATTCCCATTAAACATATTGGCCAGCTCCATGGGGACAACAGTTTTTTTGACATGACTACTGCTTTCTCACGTTTCCTCGTGGCTCAGGCACACACAAGGCCCTGAAGTATACCTGTGATGGGACAAGCAAGCCATTGTACAGAGTACAAATGCTTTTTGTGAATTAAACACTTCTCATTTTAATTAATTAAAGTCATAAGTGAGGTAGACGATGCATGTTTCACTGATCCCAGATTAGAAAAAGAATAAAATGTACATAAATAAAACATCTCTGTTAGTGTTTTTTATATGGTAAGGTTATTACGCCTGGAAAGCACGAGGCCCTAGGCAATAGCTTGGCAGGTTATGCTTTTATAGCAGAATCACTCAATCATTTTATATGGACAAGAACAATGTATATTATTTAACTGTGCGATGCAATATAATGCAAAGTATCAAATAATCTTTACAGGAATATCATTGTTTTTTTCCTTTAATATTACATTATATTGAACAGTCTTTGCCCTGGTCAATTTGATCAAGAAGTAGATATTGCTTCATATGAACACTTTTTCTTAGGCAAGCAGTAGACATGTAAGCAATAACCATGCAACATGGATTTAAATAAGCAAACCATGATCAAAGCAAGGAACAGAGTGGGGCACTATGGGAGTTTAACATTATTATTATTATTTATTGTTTTATATAGCGCCATGAAATTCCGTAGCTCTGTACAATTGGTAGACAGGACATAACGAGTAGTATGTAACATAACAAATTGACTAACAGAGACAACAGGTGAGGAGGTCCCTGCTCAAAAGAGCTTACATCTACCAATATTGTGTTAATTACATACATATTCATAGCTCATAGTAATATAGTAATAAACTGATTACAGCATTATAATATACTTGGAAATTTAATTAGATAATAAGTAGTTAGGCTGGAAAAAGATGCATTTAAAATGCATCTTGAGGACAAGGCAGGATCTTAATTAGGTATATTTATACATGTTCATATCTTATGTATGAAATATGCATATAGTAGATTCCATACAGCTCAGTGTTTGTGAAGAAACCATGTAGCTGAAGGCCATAAATGTCACTTTCAAGCAGGGGAGGGCTGGTACCTTCTGGCCCAGTGGGCAGGCAAAGCCCCAACTGGACCCATCAGCCTCTTTCCCCCTGGTAACTCACATATGCACTGGCACACATATTTACACAAACTTACACATACTTACACTAACACACACTCATGCTAACACATAGTCCCTCTCACACACTTACACATTCATGCTTACACGTTTACATTCATACTCATTAGACTTGTGCATATATATGATATATATGAATTGAAAGCTTACAGACTTTTGGCAAATTTGGCGATTCGTATGAAAATATGAAAACAAGACCAGGGCCCCCACAAAGCAAATGAAACAAAGCAAAAAGCACCAAATTTTTATCAAAAATCCATGGGACCTTTCACACTCTCTCATATTCTCATTCTGGTTCACTCTTTCTCACACTCTCTAAATGTTTCCCTACTTCCTCTGCTGACCGCTTCCACATCGAAAGATAGATAAAAAGTGCCACAGTTTTTCCTTAAGGTGAAATTCCGCCCAATTGAGATACTTTCCCTGATTGCCGGATCACAGGAGAGGTTTGGTATTTATGTATGTGCATCCTCCACATCACTGAACAGGTGTCAGGGTCTTACCTCAGGCTCCCGTCGTCCGCGGGAGTCTCCGTCCGGCAGGGGAACTGTCGGGCTTCCGCGTACCACACGGACCCATAGGTGAGGGGAGGATCGCTAGAGCTGGTGGGAGGATCTTTATTTTGGCAGACTATTTAAACCCACAGCACCTATGCATTATTACTTGATTGTTCAAGTCCCTTCCTGTATTTCACCTACCCGTTTTACTGATACTCGTTTTTGGATTCACTGGACTTTGACCTTTGCTTGTTTATGGACTTTGCTGATATTCTCTTACCCCAGACCACGGATTTCTATACGGTACTGTTTATGCCTTTTGTCTACCTTTTACTGCTCGGTGGAATAGATCATTGCTGATATTCCTTATACTGACTTTGCATCTGCTGTTTGCCTGGTGTCTCTCTGCGCTGTGCTCCAACCTTACACACCCTGACAACAGGATTATTTTGTCCAGAGGACTTGTTGGGCAAAATGATAGATCTTTAGACAGTACAGTTTATCCTTGCTTGCTGTGTAAGTGGAGAGGTTGATCACACAGCTTTGTTCAGTAGGTTTGGGAGGTTGTGTTGGGAATCTGTATTTTAGCCTTAATCTCTGATGAGCGTCTCTTGTAGTACTGCTGTAAATATTTTGTGTCCTCTGTGTTTGGTTCCAGTTTTTCATTGAGAATAAATGTCTCTGTTTATTTGTTGCTCACACATATACACATTGATGCTAACACAAACACACTCTCACTCTGATATACCTACATTCATACATACATACTTACTTACTCCCTCTCTCCCGTAACTACCTCACCCTCTTACCTTATGACCTCGCAGTTTTCGTTACGGCTTTTACTGTGTGGGGTCATATAACATTGCATTACGTGACCCTGCTGCGTTTCATGTGAGGCTTTATGGAGCTTTTATACCCATGACCTGATCCTGTTGCAGGCTTCATAAAAATCCTGGACCGGATTGTGAATTCCTGGTTTAGACATCCAATCTGTTACAATACTGGAGTTAGAGCATTGGCCCACTCCGATCTGCAAATTGTCTATCTCAGGGACCCATACACATTACATGTGCATAGAATCCACATGTACATCCCCTGGGGCTATACAGTGTCACAATTGTTAGGAATATCTACATACACAGACTAACATGTTCATATACCATAACAGACTCACTCTAATCATATTACATGTACATGCACAAAGCAATATACACACAGTTCTATTGTTGGTATTGATCTCCTGCTCCCTTGGCACTAATGCTAGGAAACACAGTATTTGATGGCAGATAAAAACCATTCAGATTATTTTGACTGCCGATTTTTCCTGATATATATGGACCTTAATCAGTCACTGGACTTGTCTTAGATTCAGAATAGCTCTATGCCCATACCCGGGAACTTGTGGGCTCTGGCTACCTGGAGCCTACCTACCTGAAATGGACAGGGAGTGGGGCGTGTCAGGACCCTGCTCCCACAACCCAGAGGATTCGGGTGTTGACCTGGAGAACCAGAGAAGTCATGAAAAGGGGCCAGGCGGCAGCAGGAGGTAGCCCCCAAGCCTCTGCTATCACCGAGGGTCTAGAGACAATAATCTTTCAAAATTAGCAGAGGCCAGTAGGTCAAGCCAGTTGATACATGTTGCTGTATATTTTTTGCATTTGGTCTGATGTAATGAGCACTATCTCCTCTAGGACTCTGGTCTCCTCTGCCTTCTTCACCCAATCTCTTAAATAGGGAGTCACAGGCCTCTTCCAATAGACAGAAATGAGGCATTAAGCAGCACTTGGTAGATGCCTGGTCAGTGACCTTTTCTAGAATGAGAGTGATTCCTCTAGATTAAGGAGTAGGATCTCATTCAGGGCTTTGGGTCCTGGGGTCCGCTCCCCACTGCCCTTTTAAATAATACAGTGCACCCCCAACTCCAAAACGGCTTGAGTCTTTCACAATTCCACCAAACGTGGAGAAACGTCCCCAATTCAGTTTCACATATCCAGCAGTTATCTGAAATAGTGCATGCCACAGAGCAACTCCCCATGAGAAAGTCTGTGTAAAGGAAGCACTCTCATTTCAGAGCAGACTTGAGCTGCCCTCACGCAGGCATGGAAAGCTCAAAAAAATCAAAATATCCCCGGACCAAAATCAGGATTAATTTCCACTAGTGTCAACGGAAAGGGGAAAGAGAAGAGTAGGTTTCCCTCCCCTCCATGTACCACACCTCCAAGAAAGGGTTGGGTTGCGTGGCTTGTCACGCCGTCAGTGGGCCAGTAAATCTGCAAGAAAGACCTTGCCAGATAGAATTTTGATATTTTGTATCCTACAAACTATTTACCATTTAGGGGTGCCAAATAGTCACAGTGGCCAAGTGGCTGACCCTGACCCTGTTGGTAATTATCTATATAAATGAATAATTAAATGTAGCAATCATTGGCAGCATGATATCTGGCCCATTCCTAGAGGGATACATGCACTTCCAGTGACAGGAGGTATGTAATGTTGGTCCTCAGTTCCGTTTAAACAATTATGTTTAAGTAAAGAGAAATGTTTTAAATAGTAGCTTCATGCTGTGATAATTTAATCTGCATTTCCATAGCCCTGATCTGATTAAAATGCTGCTTGAATTAATTAAGGTTGTTTTTCTGAAGCTAAATATAATTCTATAGCAGCAAGTCTTGTTAAAGATGTTAAAAAATATGATTAGAATTAAAGGTGGCTGATCCATACTGTTTAGTTTAATCTGTATATCTGTCCAGCTATTTCAGTTCTATTCCTGAATATTATTCATTTGGTCAATAAGCCTAGTACCTCATTAATCTATTGTTGGTTTAAGTTGTTCTGGAATCACCTTGGCATGAGGATAAATGGAATGATTTAGAATAGATTGTTCATGTAAATTCCGAAGATGCCCAGAAAGGACAAAGAATACAAACTGACTCCAATATTTTTATTTAAAAAAGTTATTAAAAAGCATTTGAAAATACATTATTACCAGCAATTAGGGATATATATATATATATATATATATACATATATATATATATACATATAGTATGTATGTTTTAATGTAATATTGGTTTATTTTAATTATATTTTAACTATAGTTTGTAAGAAATGTAGAATATTTACGTATTTACATATGAATAGAAACATTTGTATCTATAGAAATATGTATGAATGCGAACACACTTTGCCAGTGATTTACTGTATGTTTATGAATAAACATAAACTGAAATAAAAACTGTGTAGGCTTCAGTGCTGACTAAAGGGGGGATGCATTTATAACAGAATTCTACTGTGCTGCTATTGGCAAACGGTTTATTTAAACTTTACTAACGAGCGACTTTGTTTCATCAACAGAAAAAGACCAGGTGTCATTTTATTCATCAAACTATGAAATATACGTAACAGGTACCAATGGTTTTATAGTAAAAACACTGAAAATAACATATATAAACACGTGATTTTGGACTTGGACTTGGGCGGTCAAACTGATTATATAAATTGTACCCAAAAGAGAAAACAACAGTGCTCTTTGTTTGGTGAAGTAGTTTTTGTGCACACAATGTAGTTATCACACTTACAATTTTTAAGAGCAATACACTGTTCTGGTGTTCATCCAGCTCTATGTACACGAATCTTGTAGCAATGTGGGGGCTTTTCAAACGAAAGGCAATATGGCTCGGCTCCAGATTACTATTTATGTTTATTTCTAATTTATATATATTAAATATAATTAATAATATTTATCCTAGTTATTTGTTTTATTCAAATTTCTCTTTTGGGTACAATTTGTATGATCTTCAAGCAGAATTACTATACAAGTTACTTAAGTTTATAAATATTATTTTTATGTGTTTTTTTTGTTGATATTTCACATATATATCTAAATCACAGTTGTGTTGTTTTTTTTTTGCGTTTCTAGTTTCTATATGCTAATAACACACATACAAGTAACTCATTTACCATGTGAAGCCTCAGCCTATGGGCTACTACTGCATTGGAAAAGGTTTCCTGACAGTGATTTTCCGCTGGGAATTTTTAATAGTAGCTTTATCTTTATGTGCAGTTGATACAACTTTTTATCTTTAAAACTTTTTTCATTGGCCCGCAAGCGTTGTTGATTTTCAGCACTAGTAGGTTGGACAGCACCCACTGCACAAGATAAACATTCTTTGAAAAACCTACTGTATTTTTTATGCATTTTTATGCTTTTTTTGTAATTCTTATGAACTGCATTGATTTCCTTTAAAGTACATATTCTTATCATTCTGTTGCAACTATGGCAACCTCTGTTAGCAGAAGGATTGCACTCAGTATCTGCAGGAATAAAGCTCGGGAAAAAATGCCATCTACCCCTCCGAATGATTTGCTTTTATTGCATAAAAGCTAATGTTTTTGTTTAATTAAATGCAGACATTCATAAGCCTCCCAATTAATCATATCAGAGGTGTAATATTTTTTATCAGGGAATATTTTAATAGGATTCTTTTTACTATTAATTTTTTTATAATATGTTTTATGGGTTACTCGACTAGAACTGTTCATAAAATAATAGATATTCATGTTATAATATTGGATATTAAGAAAAAAGTGCTAGGTACATCTGTAGGACTTAATAAAAATATAAATATACATATATGATACTTGAATCAATGTAGTATACAAATACTTAACAATTTTGTAGCTGCACACTATAAAGAGCAGCGGAATTCTGATGCACAGTTGTGTATGTGGAGCAATCACCATGGAAACTACACCAGGTGTAGCAAATATGGCTCATGTTTCAAATAGAGCTGCATATTGTACAGGTCATGTTGCTTTACAGTGATTGAGAGCGGTATCATCTTTCTTACCAGAACATGATTGAGCATTTACTTAAATAATGATACATTTTCTTTTAATTTGATGTTTGCTTGTAGCTGGACCTTCCCTACCCAAAACGGAAAACATGACATTATTCACACTCCTCAACATTTCAGATGTCCAAATTGGGACATCTGTGTTGGGGGGATGTTGCATGGAGTTGACCCGGAGAGGGCAGGACTGGTCCTTAAAGTCAACAGGCAGTGGGACAGCTATGGGGGGCAGAATTGTCCTGCGAAAATTGGGCTATAGGAGGTATCCAATATACATAATTTTCTTAGGGCCCAACCACTGCTTCCGATCTTTCTCTTATTCTCTCGCTTCTAAATCATTTTCATTAGAAAGTGAAGGAAGCCACGAAACTTAAGCCTCATCCTTTTTAAAAACAAGAAATTCCATCATCAGTTAAACATCTGAATCTTGTTTTCAGAGGAGAAAGCATATCTACTGACAACAAAATTACTTTTATGTATTCATGTGTTTTAAGACTATTAAAAGCCTCTAAGTGAATCGGAGAGGAAGGTGACGGAAGACAGTTCATACATTTTAAAGTAAAGAAGACATAATGGATTTTTAGATGCAATTTCTCTTTAAGAGGAAGTTAAAAACAAAATGAATTTTCAAGCCTGTCAAAAAAAACCACATACAATTTCAAGCATCTTATCCTCTTACTTACATATTCTAACAGTTCCCTTCTAAAAGGAGCCTGACGCCTAAAAGAATTTAGTTTTTTACTACCCTCAGCATATAAACAAGTCCAGCATGTTTAAGTCATTTTAAGACACACTTAACACATAATGATATGCTTAGTAAGATTGAAAAAAGTCCATCAAGTTCAACATTTCCAAGATAACCTAAACTGAATTGTTCCAAAGGAAGGGTGAAAACCCCTATTAAGCACACAGCAATTTTGTTTAGAAGGGAGGAAAAAAGTCTCTCATGACTTTATGGGCAGTCAGATAGACCATAACGCCAGTATTTCAGATGTGCAAGATGAGGGTTCATATACGTCACTGAAAGGTGCACTCCGCCGTTTTGACACATTTTATGGAGGCACTGCTGGCTGCGCAGTCTCCATAGTGTAAATAGGCTGGTTGGGAATATCAGAGATCTCCCTTGTAACTGTCCCATTGAGCTGTGATACACCAGGGAGTCTGATTGCCAAAGAGGGTGAACTGCCGTCCCGTTTGGTTTGTGTGTGGGGGGTGGGACTTCTCTTCCCCTGGACCTGTCTGGTCTCTACATTTTACTACTGTTGACATGCTGAAGGTATATGTTAAGGTTGGGCATGTGCTCTCCAGTATTTGGGAGGCTCGTGTAATTTAATATTAATGATATGTTTATATAAGAAATAAATAATAGTGTCTTTGATTAAATTCTTTAAATGAAAATAATGGCTGAAACATTTAACATATTTACTTTTCAGACATGTATAATTCTCTCTTCTATCAGTTTTCAGATAAATAATAATAACACTGTAGAGTAGGAGCGCTTAGTCATTTTAGATTTTATACCCTTCCCTTCATCTAATAGATAGAAACCCGCGTTAACTTTTGACATATTTTTTTGTTCATGAGACAATTAACTTTTCTTTACTTTTCCTTTTTTTTTTTTTATATATTTTTTTTTTTACATATATAGGATATGCTCATCTCCCTGCCTATATGCAACAACTGGCAAAATATTGACCCTAAGGATGTAATAACTAATGCCACTAAGATAACTTTTAAAATACAAAGAACAATATACAGGGCCCTTGTAAAACCAGGGAGAGGGAACCCATCTTTCTCCCCCTGAGTTTGCTACATGTTTAAGAGGAGAAGAGTAATCGTGTTTGGGGAAGCTGCTCAGGAGGTCCTCATTCCTCATTTTTCATTGTAGGATGGAAGAAGTAACCGAATCAAGGCTGGATCTCCACACATTTGCCACATATCTGCCAGGTTCTTTTTTGTGGACGGGAGTAATAAATGCCAGTATGGCCATAGGGATGCCAAGGTCTTAGTATAATAATATGCTCAGTAGGCCAGATTTGTTGTTGAAGAAGTGGGTGCATTGAACTGGTCTCTCACACATGCTGCACATTACTAAAGGAGGATATGAACCATTGTACAGGGCTGTGAAATATGATGGCGTTATATATAAAGCAATAAATATTATTATTATTATTAATAACAACAACCAGTACCTATTGGTTATTATTATTTTAATTTAAATTTTTGAATTTGGGTAATGTCTGTGGGGATGAGGACGAAGGTAGAAGATGACAGATTGAAGATAGAAGATGGAAAATGAAGAAGCAGAAATGGTCGGCTGAAGCAGTATTGGTCAGCTGAGAAAGTAGGGAAACATTTAGAGAGCCTGAGAGACAGAGTGAATGAGAGTGTGAAAGAGTGAAAGTGTAAGAGTGCAAAATTTTTTCTGCCCTTTTGCACATGTCTACTGAAAATAGAGATTTACTTCTTTATTTTTAATGAGAAACTCAAACTTGGTGGGAGTTTGTCATCTTGTGTTATATTCATGGCTTTACATTACAAGTCAGTGACTCATCTGTGATTTCCCACCTACGGAACCCTTCTTCCTTATGACTAAAAGCAGAGGTGAGAAACATCACCAGGAAATACAATACCAAATATGTCAAGTAAATTCCCAGCGACGTGAGGACCTCTGAGTCTTTTGTGCAGAATTAGAATAAAATGTAGTATGATAGGTTGCCAATTCAATGTCATGATACATGTATGTAGGATGTCCTTACAGGAACGTTTGTCTTGTGCATTTTCAGGAATGCTTGGTTGGGTTTTTTTCAGAAGGAACATTTACAAAAATGTAATTTACTTTGTTCTGCCAACCATTGAATATTTAAAAATAGACATTTGCACGTGACATTTTTATAATTTTTACTGCTTTTTACTCTGTGAGGAATCCCCAACCAAATGCCCCAGAAACAATGAGACTCAGAACTTTAACTTGACAATACACACGCTATTCAAATATAGTCAGACTTACTTAGTATACATTGATCATACACATCTCCAAAGTCATCTTTTTCTGGTTGTTTATGTACCTTAGATTTTATATTTTCTCTCCTCACTGCCTTACTCCCTTTATACAATAACAGCCTAACATAGGCGAGAGCTTGCTTTGCTGAGAAGGTGGTAAATATGCGGAACAGCCTCCCAGCAGAAGTATTAGAGATTAATATCGTGAGGGGAATTAAACATACATGAGGTAGGCAAATGGCTCCTCAATCTAAGAAAGGAGCAAACCCTTATTAAGGTTTTAGTCTATACAGCAGGAATATAATATAATGTTTCTTACCTTGCTTTGGCTGATTTGGTGGTTTGCATTGTAACAGTAGAATTAAGGTAATATTTATCATGATACAGCCTACTTTGTAACACTTGTCAGTTTAAATAGCGTGCCCTAGGAACAACGTGAGCATCATAACAGCCTTCAAATAACTATTTTTTGCCCAAATAGTGTCGTTTTTTCCCCCAATATTCTCATGCTATTCTGAAAGCGTCTTTTAGCCCACCATATGAACAGTTTATTACTGCATGTCCATCAGCACTGATAGTTTGATCTGTCTGCTTGGTGTTAAAGAGCATCATTTATTTCTATTAAATCAAAAAAGTTCTTTTAAAATCTTCAATCAGTGAGAGATAATAGGAGAATGAGTTAGGATGACAGTACTTTGCTTTAACTCGTATACTAAATATATTTTTTTTTCTTCAAAGGGATGAGGAAATATTAATCTTGCTTTTCATTTTCATGTACATGTGAAGATGTGGAGCCATGTGGGATTGCTCATAATGTAATATTAGCATGGTTGCGCTCCTGGCACCTGAAGAGTTTGATGGACTCAAAATATACTCCGGAAAGAGATGGCAGGATACAGTTGCTTTGTATGTTGAGGATATCCACTATAACTTGGATTATTATATTATTTAATTCCATTGGGTCTTAATTTGCATAATTTTACCAAATGGAACTGTAGATTAGCAAATTTGGTTAACTAGTTTATTTAATTTTGATGCAGGCTCTTAATTTACAGAATATTAAATCACTTTGTGATTGGCAGTTCCCTTTCCTCAGAATGAATAGAATGGCATGCTCCCCAACTTCTCCCTGCTAAAAGGGAATATGCACACATGAAACAAATACCGTATTTCCCCAAGTATAAGACGCTCCCTTGTATAAGACGCACCCCTATTTTTGCGGGCCGAAATGTAAAAAAAAATATTACATAAAGTTATTGTACTGGCTGCCTGGGCATGATATGAGTGTGATTGATGTTAGCTGCTAGCAGTTGTTAGCAATCCCACACCTATCATGCTCAGACAGCCAGTACATGCACATCACTTTCAGCCTCCCTGTGCCCCCTACACACGGATCCATGCTAACACACACACATATGCATACATACATACATTTACTCCCCCACCTTACCTGAACTGCAGATCTTCTGCTGCAGCTCGCAGACTTCCATGGGGGCCGCTGTTTCCCCTCTGCCTTGCTCGAGCAGGAACAGGAACTGAGTGGAGTCATGTGATGCGATGTGCATTTACGTCACTCCACTGGGTTCCTGTGCAGCCTCGGCGGATCAAGAGACGCTGCTGAGCAAAACAGGTAAGCAGCAGGTCCCCTTTTTAGTGAAAAAAAAAATCTACCACCACTGTATAAGACGCACCCAATTTTTAGACCCCACATTTTTCTAATACATGGGGAAATACGGTAATTATTTTGGCAAGCCTTTCTTAGCAACAGAGCACCTGCAAAACAAATACCTTCTCAGTAAATGTGTAAATAAAAATAGAGAAAATCTTGAATCTAAAACAAGGACTTATTGACCAAATTCTTTTGTACTGTCAGATTCTATGTTTCTACTTATCTATTTCCGATGGAGTTGGACATCTCTATGTGTTGTTTGGAATAACTCGAATAGATCACTACAAAAGTTGCTGACTTCACATGACTAGGCTTACTGTAATATCGCTAACTGTAATGACATTTTGTGATTTTATTCTGAAGCTGGTTTCTGGAAAACCGAATACACTAAGACTTGGTCATGCCACCGAATTCCTGAAAATTAGGCTATTTCTGACCCTAGTACTTTACGAAAACATATTGTTCCCGTCCATGATGGATGTGCAAGAGAATGATCATTGCTAAAAATATGTTTTTTTTGCACGAATGCTATATGGTCCTTGGCACTAAGAATGTGGTATTTGTGTGGGAGGAAAACTTTCAGGGAATGCTGTCTGATTTAATTAGATACAGGAATATTGATAGTGTCAGAGTAAATTAGAATGTTCTCGGCTTCTCAGCAATTAAGGTGTCAATTTTATTTCAAGCTCAGAATGCAAATTGCCAAACAGAAAATTGTGTTTTTTTTATTTAAAGTTGCCTCTTTTCACTTGAAGCAAATTGTGGACTATAAAATTCTTCTCTGTATGGTAACCAACGATTAAATCCCTTAGGTTATCTTCATCCATACTGCTGACGAAATCACATCCTAGGCTCGTTGTGAATAAATAACAGTGTTGACCTAAACCTTTAAGCACAGTGGAGAAGGCAAGCAGAACAGCCTTTCATGCAGTATAATGTTAATTTACTTATATTTCAAAATGAGGCCAACCATTTTTTTAATTTGAAATCACATAAATTGCATTAAAATACAAAGCCAAGCTGTGTCTAATCCATTCTATTCAATAATAATGGGAAATAATAAAAGTAAACCAATTGAAAATTCTCCAAAATCTAGCAAAATAACAGCATAAAGGAATTACCCAGATACATAATTGTAAAGCAAGCCTCTGCTTAATGTTACTAAGGACAAGATGTAACAAAAACTAACACGTGTGAGATTAAATGAAATAACCTAGGGCTGGGCCAGAGAGACACTATTACAGCCATTGTGAACGGATAGAGAAAGCTAAATAAATGAGTGTAAGTAGATCTTGTTATATGCACACAATTGTAGCAATCACGTCCATAATAATAGTAATAGTCGTATTAACAATAACCATAATATAGAGGAACAAGGAACGAGCATCAATATACACCATAAGACATAAGTAGCTATTCGTTAACTCCCTGACATTTGATTTCCAGAACAGAAAAATGTCACTGGCCACGCAACTGTTGCATTATATAGGGCATTTCTGGAATTTTAGAATTCTTCCAATGCCTGGCAAAAGCCAATTTAATGGCGATGAGACCATGGAGAATTCATTTTTACACTCCCACTGGGACGTGGAAGGAAATGGAAAAGAGCTGTCTCTGGCGAAACAGGCAGGATATTACCTGTAACATCCCTTATCATCTTGTTCAAATGTGCACAATGACCGGCAGATATATGCCATATTCCCCAGACCCCTGCATTATCTACAGCAAAATCCCAGGGAATATTTGTGCAAGCCGAACGGGTGTTAGATACCACCTACACACAATTTTCTTTTGTAATTCTAGATGATTTACACATCGGGAAACTCCATGCATATTCTGTTCTCCTTCCTCCCACTGCTCGAGAAAAGAAACTATTAAGATCTTTTCCCAAAGCCAACATGTAAGGTAGTTTTGTGGCACATTTAGCAATATTGAGAGCTGAATAACACACCTAGATTATTATTATTATCTTTTATATAGTGCCAACAATTTGCCCAGTGCTTATTACAATCATACATCTAGGGTTTATGGCAAATCAAGAATTGACAAACTAAGATAAACTGATACATCAAGGAGAGAGGGCCCTGCTCGCAAGCTTACAATTTACAGAGAATGAGGTAAGGAGAAGGTAGTGTGGAGGTTATAGTTGTGGCAGTTGTATTAGTGGCAGTTCTAGCTACAGAGATGGTATTTTTTTCTAAGGGCAGAAATGTATGAAGTTGCACTATTATGGAGTATGTAAGCAGAAGAAAGTGTTTTTTTTAAGGAAGATAAGCCTAGCAGCAACATTTTGGATAAACTGCAGGGGAGAGAGTCGATACACAAGATACAAAAGTCGGGAAATGATAAAGGAATTAACTAGAGTTTTTGTGTCTTCTTGCGTGAGAAATGGGCAGATGTGTGAGATGATTTTAGGTGCAAGTGGCAGGATCTGGCGACGGACTGAATGTAAAGGAGATTTAAGTTGAAGATGACCCCAAGGGATCAGGCCTGGGTAGTGGGAAGGATAGTTGTGTTATTGATGGAGATAGAGAATTCAGGTACTGGGTGGAGATGGAAGGAGGGAATATAATGAGTTCAACTTTAGATAGATTAAGAGAATTCATTTATCCTGCATCTCTCGCAGTAGATAAACCCAAAATTTTGAGTGAAACAATTTTCATGATATACAGGAGTTTGGGTATAAGCAACACCTTGATTGCTGCTATTTTACCACGATTTTGGCCAAAACAGAATCACCCCTGTTAAGGAGGACCATTGTCAAGAAGACTTAAGAAATTGCATTTTGTGTGTCATGATAGATAGGTTAATGCCCAAATATTGAATATAATCTCTCTTTATCTTGAATCTATTTTTTTCTTATGAGACAGAGACAATGTCAATGAGTTGACAAGTATTTTCAGAGCGTTGTCTTGAACCCAACCTGATCTGTATGAATTGGGTTATGGAGGAGTGGAGCCAATCTGTCATCTCAGACCTTGGCATAAATCTTAATGTTACAATTCAAAAGAGATATAGTCTTGAAATGCACAGATCGACTCGAAGAATTGCCTAGGTTTGCAAGTTTATTATTATTGCACAAAGATTTTCTGCAAGGACCTGGCCTTACTCTGAAATTATGGGAAAAAATTCAGTATGTGCATGGCGAGAAACCCTGCAAAGTGTAATATGAATTAGGACATGGTGCTGAATTACGTTTCAAATTGGCTCCATCCATATGTCTCTTGTGTTTTGGACAGGCAGGCTAAACTTACTTTGTTAAGAAGATCACTCGTAGAATAGGAGAAATGCAGGTCATCACGCAAATTATATAATTGAGAATAATATGTTGAAAATTGATGAACAATTTTTATGGGATCAGTGATTTTATTACCTTTAGAGTTAAAAGTAAACTGGGGCCTGGAAGCAGCGTTAAGGCTTCTAAGTGCTAATAGTGTACTGTCCTTATAGCCTTTGGCATAAAAGCGCTGCTTTAGACAGAGCAACATGCATTCTGACTTTTGGGGTTTGATTCATCTTATCTGATGTAAAGAGTCTTTCAAGCTCTGAGTTTTGGTTAGATGCTCTAGTTAATGTTTGGTCATGATGATGAGATGGTTTTAATTGAGTTTTTTTTATTGCTAAGGCTAATTTGATAATATGACCTCATTACTGCCTCATGAGTGTTCCAAACAGACACGGGGGAAATTCCCTCATTTGAATTAAAGGGAAAGTAATCCTTAATGCTAGCTGAAATTTTTGAAACAAAGAACACTTTTGTTAACAGGCCATTGTTTGACCGCCAAAGTCCTCTAACTGAAAAGGGAATTCCACCTTGATTGACAATGTTATGGCCTGACTACGAAGTCACTCTAATAGAACAGCTGTATTACCTTGGATAAAAGAGCCTTGTCTGTTAAAAAAAATCCATCCTGGAGTGAGGTGCGTGAGGTGCGTGAGTAAAAGGAGAAATCCCTTTCACTCTGATCTTGCACTCTGCAAATGTCATATAATTAATATTTCTGAAAAAGGGAGGATAACTTATGTCCCCCTTGTTGGAATGACTTTTAATTATTTGCATCACCAATGACTACATTTTCTAAAGCCATATTTAGGGTTGTGTATAAATCAACACATAATATTAGTAATCTCTCTTGGAATACAGAAAAATTAGTGAGCAAACCCGACAAAAAAAGCAAAAGTTTCCGTATTCAGTGTATACAAAGTAGCTAAAGTGTTTCATATTATTAATAATACATTTCAAAAGAACACTCCCCTTTTGGGTCCCTTTTTGCAATCTATATATGTAAAAGCTATTTTCTGCAACACCAAGATTGCAACACCCAATTTTTTTTTCTGATGACTTAAACTGGTCCAAGAAGAATTAAAGCTTTCTCTAGTCCCCCTAGTAGAGTAAGCAAACAAACCAGAGGTGGATCGAGCCAGCTTACTGGCATACGCAGGATCATCCCTTAAGGAGTAGCCCAAAAAATAATAATAAAAAAGGAGGGGAAGGGAGGACTGCTTTGTGGTGTTTTCTTCTTTGAGATTGTCTTCCACTCCATAGAAATGTGTCTAGGGGAGGAATATGGAGGAGAGTTTCTCACCAGTGATGAAGAAGAGAGCATAATATTGCTCTTGCAAAAATTGAAATGATATGCTGAAGCTCCTTACTCTTTTGTAAGATAAATGGAGATAAGTCTGAAAATAAAAGAACATTTCGATATCTTTCTGGCTTCTGGAAAGTGGCTCTCATTATTTTTAACTTTAAAGTGAAGAAATGTACCCGTGTAAAGACATTCTTAGGGAGTTTCACTTGTACTCCTTTGGGCCTAGGGACTCTGTGGGTCCTCTCCGAGCATATCTCAAATGTAAGTTCTGCCCATAGCAAGGGCCTGAAAAGCTCTTGAACATATGATATGAGATCCTCTCCAGGAACATCCTTTGGAATCCCTCTGATTCTGATGTTATTTATTTTAGATCTATCCTCTAGATCCATTAACCTAGTTTAAAGAGCCTCTCTTTCTGCCTCCGAGAGAGTTGAGTGTGCCATCCTTCACTTGATCTTGACAAGAGTGGGCAATTTGCTTGTTGATTCTTAGTATGCTGACTGATATCTTGCTCAAAGATTAAAAACTTTCTTTGAACTGGCAATGTAACTCGGAGCCCCACATTAGGGTGGTCATCTTCAGGAGACCAACCATTTTAACCGGTGAGGTGCATGATTGTCTCAAGCCAAAGGACTTGCTAATAACCAGACAAATTTAAGTAACAAATAATGATTATAAAAACAAAAAAGAGAGCCATACATTGATTGGCTTAAAGGTACAGTCATGCCTGGAGCCACGTAACTACTTTCCATTGTGTTTTATGATTTCAGTGGGTCTTCTGTCCATATGTGTTTGCTGCTGCTTACTTGTCCAGGCATTGGGAGTGCAAGGTAACACACTTCCAATGCCTTCTCCACTAGTGGCTGGGTTTAAGTTTGAAGCCAAACGATTTAAATACTCTCAGAGGAAAAAGGCTGAATGACTCTTCAGGGGACAGTGAGTAGAATGTTAGTATTTATTAACAATGAGCAGTCATGTGAAAAATATTTTTGACATGGCTGTCCCTTTAAGGGCATGTTTGGGTACCGACCTCCTTAGCTGTAGAGACTTTTAAGGGAAAGTAAAGAGATGCAGCAGAAGTATGTATTAAGGGAGCCCTGGGGTGTACCTTTTTAAATGGCAATCTTTTAAATATCAGCCTTCATTAAAAGCAGAACAACTGATCTGTTCTTAAAGCCTAGCGCTTATTATGAAGATTAAAAAAATGTGAGAAAAAGCTAAACTTCTTGACTGCAATGTCGATATGAGGTTATTAGCAAAGTTTTCAATTTTCCCTCTTTTCAATCTTTATAATAAATGCAAAGTTTTAAGAGTATATGAGTGGTTCTACAATCATAACCTCTCCCCATTAGCGTATTCAGGATTTCACCTGCGCTGCACCCCTTTCTCTGGAATTCCCTTCCCCGTCCCATTTCTCTTGTATGCAACTTTCAAAAGCTCTCTGAAAACCCACCTTTTTTAAAAAGCGTAAACCTTTCCTTATAACACGCTCAGCCATCAATCTGATCAAGCCATCTGAACGATCAGCAACTTCAACAGATCATCCAGACCCTATCAACGCATCTCCATACAAGCCGTCCTCTCCTACTGTTTTACTTCCCCCTCCTCAACCACCGACTAGATTGTAAGCTCACAAGAGCAGGGCCCTCTTCTCCTTTTCCACCAATGTGTTATTGTTTGTGACTTTAAGTTATCCCTACTGATTGTAACAGCGCTATGGAATCTGCTGGCGCTATTTACTCCTGGAGTATTGAGCGTACCCTCGTGATGGCGCCCCAGAGTACTAACATCAGTACCAAGAATTTTGCATATATTTATATATAAGATCATTTTTATTGTACACACAAAATGGTCTTAGTTTGATCTTTTTAACCTGTGACAAAATCAGTGTAAAAACCGGCACCATACTTCAAAGAGAATTCCTGCACCAGGTAGCCTTATTGTCACTGTATCTCAACATGTTCCTGTGGGATTTACTGTGATGTTCATTCACATAGACGTCATGCGCTGTATTTGTTCCCATAGTAACAAACCCTGCTTACGGGATATTCTTAAGTAAAATCCTATGTAAGGTGCTTGCGTATTTATCGTTAGTGTATAACGGCAATTCAATTCTTCAGTTGTTATGAAATGTTATATTAACCGTTCGAGTGGCAGCATGATGCGAAAACATATTGCAGTGGCTTCATTACAATATTCTTGTATTCCGAAGCTTTGTGCATTTAGGCGGATCTGTACAGGAATCAATACACTATTTGTGATACTTTGTATTTGGGCATTGATGAGAAATTATGTTTGCAAATGATATGCAAAAAAACATTCAAGTCTATACAGTCCCGTTTAAAGCATAAAATGCACTTTAATCCATATATGACAACTATTACTTATAAAATATTGTATTTATGTAATTTTGGAATGTTGACCTTAATACCGTATTTGCTCGATTATAAGACGAGGTTTTTTTCAGAGCAAATGCTCTGAAAAATACCCCTCGTCTTCTAATCGGGGTCGTCTTCTAATCAGACCTCAAATAGAGTCTGATTAGGAGACTAAGATCCAGATCCCCCGCACCGCTGCAGGGGACCTGGATCCTCCTGTCTCACCCCCCCCCCCATCATACACACACTTACCGGTGCTTCCTGCTGTATTGCCGGGGCAGCGGGTTGACGTCTACGCGATCCGCGTAGACAACGTCCGCTGCAGCCGGAAGGAGGTGTGGCTAGCAGCGGGGGTTGTCTGCGTCCGTCGCGCAAACCTTCCCCGACTGTCAGAGATCAGAGTTCCCCGCACCGGTGCGGGGAACTCTGATCTCTGACAGCCGGGGAAAGTATACGCGACGGACGGATACAAACCCCCGCTGCCAACTCCACCTCCTTCCGGCTGCAGCAGAAGGCGACGTCAACCCGCTGCCCCGGCTGGAAGCACCGGTAAGAGAGGGCTGAGAGGGGAGGGGAGGGGAGAGTGTGTGTGTGTGTGTGTTAGTTAAATGGGGGTATAGGGTGTGTGTGTGTGTGTGTGTGTGTGTGTGTTAAATGGGGGCATAGGGCATTTCTGGAGTGGCGTTAAGGGGGCATTTAATAGAGCACTCTGCCTCCTGAAATGCCTTATACACCTATATGCCACTCTGCCCCATAATATGCATTTTAACCCCCTAAATGCCAGAGTGGCATATAGGGGTATAAGGCATTTCTGGAGGCAGAGTGCTCTATACAATGCCTTTTAACTCCCTTAATGCCACTCTGCCTCCTGAAATGCCTTATACCTCCCTATATGCCACTCTGCCCCATAATATGCATTTTAACCCCCTAAATGCCAGAATGGGATATAGGGGTATAAGGCATTTCTGGAGGCAGAGTGGCATATAGGGGTATAAGGCATTTCTGGAGGCAGAGTGGCACATAGGGGGTCAAAAGGCATACCATGGGGCACAGTGGCATATAGAGGGTTAAAAGGCATATCATGGGCCACAGTGCCATATTGGAGTGGCAAGCCTGGGGGCAGATGTGCGTAACTGGGGGACAGGTTGGAAAATACAAGAAATAAAAACAAAAAAAATATTTTTCTCAATCATAGCTTTTATTAAAAAAAATAGTTTACATGAATTAACATTTACTGGTAAAACTTTTTTCCTTTAGGGTCGTCTTATATTCAGGCTTTTTCTTTTTTTCCTAAGTTAATATTCAGATTTTGGGGGGTCGTCTTATAATCAGGGTCGTCTTATAATCGAGCAAATACGGTAATCAAGAAGAAGAAGAAGAAAGGAAAGATGTATCTCCCTTTGTTTTATGCCCCAGAATATTCTCATACAAGTAACCATATTACAAATTTAGACAGATTTGACCAAATAGCACCTTAAGAAAAAAAGCCCCTTTTTTGCCCCCCACACACGTGATGTAGGCATAGATTTCCTGTGCACGCCATTCACACGTTATGGAGACTTCCACTGCACCTCTGTCAATTACCAGGCCAACTTCTACACGCTGGTGGCAGGACACCAAGGACACTAAAAACGGCTCTGAATTTGTATTTTAGGAACTGAGGGTTAGAGCTTCAGTGTGTATCAGTCAAGTGCACATGTACGTTAATCTGACAATTTAGCTGAAACTTGGTCTAATATTAATATTACACAAAACAAAGAATTCAGCGCATACCCAGTGAATACCATTCAAAAATATTGGGTATTCTGTCACATTACATGGCCATATCTTGCTCAGCCCCTGATTTGGCGAGTCCTATCTCATTTTTCATGGCTATATTGCTTACCAAGGAGCTGAATCAGTGGGACTGCTCTGCATCTTAACCCAAAAGAGTCAAGCAAATTAAAGCCTTCTCTGGACACCATTAATGAGGCACCTTTGCTATTAACATACCTGGGAACTCCCCGGGTTTGCCCAGAGATTGCCAGGTGAAGCTCCGGTTCTCCGGGTCAAGACCCAAATCCTCTGGGTCGCGGGAGCGGTGTCTTGACACGCCCCTCTCCCCGCCCCTTTTTTCACTTTAAATGGGGGTGTTTCCCGCTGCCGACGGCAGGAACACTCCTGACGTCAGCAAGAACTCCCCCAACGTCAGCGGGAGCTCCCACCAATATCAACGTGAACTCCCACCGACGTCAGCGGGAACGCCCCCGACGTCATGGGGACCTCCCACCGACGTCACGGAACCGCCCGCTGACATCAGTAGGCAGTCCTGGCCGCGTCCCGCAAGGGAAGGCTCCGGGTAGTCGGAGCCCAGAAGTTCCCAGGTATAGTTATTAACATCAGTATTTTATAACATACCAGAGAAGTGATCCGAGAATCTCAAAAAGACTTCCAGAACCTATAGTTTAATAAATAAATCCCCTGCTTGTCTTCATTAAAAAAAGATAAAATTGAAATTGCAATGTTCAAAAATAATGTCTGCATTATAAAAGTAAACATATAAAGTAAGGGGCAGGAAAAGTGAAATGTGTATTTTTTTAATTATTATTCATTACATGAAAAGCACATGTAAACATTATAGGTTTTCTTCCTTTCCACTAGAAATGTGGAAGCCATTTGAAAGCAAATTACCTCTTCAGTTGAGCTCTATTCAGACTGCATTTCCAGTTCCCACTTCGCCGCTCATCCTGAATTCACAGAAAAGAAAGAATAACCTATCTGCCCTGGAGTGCTCTGTGGGTTCCATCTTATTGCATATCAAAGCGAGATTGCGCAAGGTTTCAGTTTTCTCTTAATGAAATCTTACGGGATTGATGCAATGTTTTAGCTTTAATGAACAGAGAAGCTATCAGATCAGATAACAAGCTTAATATATGTGCAGCAGGTGCAAAGTGAATAAAAGGCTTATGGCATACATTACATTCCGCGGTGAATGTAGGATTTTTACACGTTTAACCCTCTCAGCGCTGTAGAGCTGCACAGTTCATGACAGCTGAAGGATTAACTACACACAGTGGCGACTCTATAAACAATATATAGGGGGGCACACAAGATACCACAGTCAAACTGGGGGGGCATTCCTTATTTACACCATTAAATCATACCACTGAAAAAACATACATATATATATATATATTGCCAAAAGTAATGTGCTATGGAATTATACTTTTGTTATTGGACTAAAATAATACTTGATCATTCAACATGGGAAGCCTGAAGCCACAATTGAGTGTGACTAATCCTTGAAATAAATATTATAACACAATAAATAACTTTTCCACTAAATGATTTCAGGGCCTTGAACGTTTTGTCCCCTGAAGTTACTACAACTTCAGGAGGGCGTTTTATCTCTGAATAAATATAAATTAAATAATTCCTACTGTAAGTTAAGTGCCAGGAAACAGATGACCAAACACACACACAACAACACCGACACCCAGACACACACACACCAGGACAGGCTCTGCCACACCGACAACCAAATACACACACGCACACACCAGGACAGACTGCCACACAGACACCCACGCACATCAGGACCTGCTCTGCCACACCCACATCCAAACACACACACACCACGACAGGCTCTGACACACTGACACCCAACACACACCCTAGGACAGGCTCTGCCACACTGACAACCGAACACACACACCAACACAGGCTCTGCCACACCAACACTTATACACACACACCCCAGGACAGGCTCTGCTACACTAATAACCAAAAACACACAAACAGCAGGACACAATCTAGGTCACAGATGTCTACATCGGGATGGATTTTTCACACTGCATTGTCGTTTATACCCCCCTTAGTGTTTTTGCCCCTTGTGTATTGATGCCCCTGCTGCCCATATATTAATATTAGACCCAATTGCTGATATATATTAATATTAGTCCCTGCTGCCGATAGCAGGTATAGATCAACACATTAACACACAAACCAAGCTTTGCATGTATAGATCAACTGAAATTCACTTGTGATCTCAGCACTGAAGGTATATATCAAATAAACAGAATCAGACATACAAATCCTGTATTTGCGGGTATACAATAAAATATGAAACGTAGCATTGCCAGTATAGATCAAATAAATACATGGAAACAGCATTGCAGGTATTAATCAACTGAATAAGACAGGGGCGTCCAACATGCGGCCCTCGAGGTGCGGCCTGCGTGAGATCGGCAGCCAGGATCACAAGAGCCCTGCTGCTTACTTGTGGGAGGGTCTATTCTCTGCTCCAGTCCTGCTTCCTCTGTGGGGAGAACGAGGGAGGCCGCGCCCCCTGCTGAAGTCTGTGAGCGGCATCGAGAGCTGTAGAGCAGGTAAGGGGGTGGGGTAGGTTGTGTGAATGAGTATGTCTGATTGAGGGAATGAATCTGTGAATGAATGAATTTGTGTGTGTGTGATAGCATGGATGTGTAAGTGCTCGAACCTAGGCATGATGGGACTGTGATTGCTGTTAGCAATCACACTCCTATCATGCCAAGTCAGCCAGTACATGCTAAAACCTGGCTAGCTGCCCCCCTTGTGTATTGATGCTGCCAGCAGTATGGGGTCTGCACCAGCATGTATTAGCTGACTTGGGATGATAGGAGTGTGATTGCTAACAGCTAACAGCAATCAAAGTCCCATCATGCCTAGGTTCCAGCATTCACTGGTTGCCTGGGTATAAAAAGAGTGTGTTTGCTGTTAGCAATCACACTCCTATCATGCCAAGTCAGCCAGTACATGCTGAAACCTGGCTAGCTGCCCCCCTTGTGTATTGATGCTGCCAGCAGTATGGGGTCTGCACTTACAGCCACCCTGTACCAGCATGTATTGGCTGACTTGGGATGATAAGAGTGTGATTGCTAACAGCTAACAGCAATCACAGTCCCATCATGCCTAGGTTCCAGCATTCACTGGTTGTCTGGGTATAAAAAGAGTGTGTTTGCTGTTAGCAATCACACTCCTATAATGCCAAGTCATATTGTTGATTTTTTTTGTCCAATTGTGGACTTTTAATAAAAGTGTGGTTACACACTAAAATTGGACAGAAAATACAATGCCCAGCCAACCAGTACATGCTGGAATCTGGGTATGCCTGAGATTGCTGTTAACAATCATAATATATATTTATTTTGTACAATTTTGGTGTGTAACTTACTTTTATTAAAAGTGTGTGTGGGGGGGTCACTTTCAGTTTCGGCTAAGTGAATCCTGAATTTTCGGTTTTTGTCCAGAATTTTCATTTTAGTGCATCCCTAAAATAAATAGAACTATTTTATTTTTACTTATCCAGAATCCTGAATTTGTAGGCCCAGAAATCCCAGAAATCAGTGAGAGGAAAAGTAAAGGTTTTGTGTCATTTACTTTTTTTTAATCTGCATATCTTATTAAAGGCCATATTTTCTCTCAGTGAAAAATGAGTGCGGCCCTCGCACGTATACAATTTTGATGAAGTGGCCCACTGCAGAAAAAACTTGGACACCCCTGGAATAAGACATACAAACACTGTATTTGCAGGTATACATAAATAATGTATGGAAATATATAGATATGGATCTACAGAATAACACAAAAACCCAGCTTTGCAGGTATAGATCAATTGAAATTCACATAAAAACACGGCGGTAAAGGTATATTTTAAACCCCCTAAATTACAGGCATAGATCACAGGTTGCACACCCCAAAGCCAGCCCTGGCGTCCACACTGCCCACATAGAACCTGGCCAGCACCCAAATTACACACATAAGATTTGCCATCTTTGTCCCCATATAGCACAGCACAAGTCAACTTTGTCCCCAAACAGGCCGGCCTGTGCCATCTTTGTTCCATATACACCCGCCTGTGCCATCTTGGTCCCCAAGGTTCAAACATCCTGCTAGTTATATATACAAACAATTTTACAGTCACTCACTAATTCACACTTTCATTCAGACAATTCTACCACACATTAACTCATGCTCTCCCTCATTCAGACAATTCATCCATATATTAACTCATGCTCTCCCTCATTCAGACAACTAATGCTCTCCCTCATTCAGACAATTCATCCACATATTAACTCATGCTCTCCCTCATTCAGACAACTCATGCTCTCCCTCATTCAGACAACTCATGCTCTCCCTCATTTAGACAATTCACCCACATATTAACTCATGCTCTCCCTCATTCAGACAATTCACCCACATATTAACTCATACTCTCTCTCATTCAGACAATTCACCAACATATTAACTCATGCTCTCCCTCATTCAGACAATTCATCCACATATTAACTCATGCTCTCCCTCATTCACACAATGCATCCACACATTAATTCATACTCTTTACTTATTTAAATATTCTTACTACCCTCTTCCTCACTTTCTACCCCCCTCTCCCTCCCTGATCACTTTCTACCCTCTCTCCCTCCCCTTTCCCTACTACCCTCTTTCTCAATATCTACCCCCTCTCCTTCCCTTATTACTTTCTACCCCCTCTCCCTCCCTTATCACTTTCTAACCCCTCTCCCTACTTACTATTTACCCTCCTCCTTTGTAGTTCTCTCACCTTTAGGTCCAGCGTCGGGAGCACGAGGCTTCTGTCTTCCTTCTCGGCTGTGGTGCCCGCTGCTTTACTGCTGAGCGCTGAAATATGACGTCATATTTCAGCGCTCAGCATGAAATGCCGGCACCGTGACGGAGGAAGAGGCCTCATGGAAGAGAATGGGGGGCGCCTAGCAGTTGCTAGGCGCCCCTCTTTCTCTTCCGCATAAAAAAAAAAAAAAAAGAAAGACAGTATTTAAAGTCGCATTGGCACTTTATTCCAAATTCGGCAGGGGGGCAACCTTGCCCCCCCCTTGCCCCCCTGTAGCGACGCCACTGACTACACATAAGGGTTATTTTAAAAGCTCAGTGTAGCAGAGGGGAAAAAAGCATATGTACAGATCTGAGTGGGATGATTGTTCTACCTATATAGTTATTTTAGCTAATATCATATTATATATATGTATTTATATACACAATAACGTTCAAAAGTTTGGGGTTGGTGAAAAACAAAATCTTTCGCTCTGCTAATATAAATGCAAAATTGATTGCAAGTGATCAAAGACAGTGTGTCATTGGAACACAGGAGTGATGGGAATGATAAAGGGCCTCTGTATGCCTATGTAGATATTCCATTAATAATTAGCCGTTTCCCTCTAAAATAGACATTTATAAGATTAAAAATGTTTACACTGTATTTATGATCCATTTGATGTTATTTTAATTGACAAAATGTGTTTTTGTTCCAAAAACAAAGAAAATATACTACCCTTAAACTTCTAAAGGGTAGTATGTATAATATCTATCTATCTATCTATCTATCTATCTATCTATCTATCTATCTATGGCTTTGTAACAGTAAACCCGTAGAGCAACTATGGCTGGCCAAAGCATTGTCATGGACATACCTGGGAACTCCGGGTGAAGCACCGCCTCTCCAGTTCTTCGTGTCAACACCCAAATCCAGTTCCCCTTTAAACGGGGGTGTTTCCTGCTATGTTAGTGGGAACGCCTCCTGACATCAGCAGGAATGCCCCCAAAATCAGCGGGAACGCCCCAATGTCAATAGTACTGCTCCCTTTAGCATCAGTTGGCGGTCCTGGGCGCATCCCGCAAAAATAGGCTCTAGATAGTCAGAGCCCAGAAGTTCCCAGGTATGGTCATGGATACTGGTGGTGTTGTAGAGTTGGCCTACACGTGGGCAAAACTAATCAGGGAGTTTTTATGCAAAATTTTCAAGTAGTAGCTTTGTCTATATTTTGGTCATGCCATGTGGGAACTCTCCATGGTTGAGTGGAAGGTTGCAGGAATAAGTGATTATTGGCTCACCTTTGAGTTTCTCGGTGGAGTGATGCTCAATGCCATTCCCAGCTCTATATAATGTGGCAGAGGAAAAGGAGTAATAAGGGAAGCTGGGGATCCCCAGCTGCTAAAAGTAGAAGGGGAGAGAATGGGAGAAGGTCAGAATAGGACTTATGGGAGCAGAGAGATTGCTGAGAATGGAGAGAGGTGGAGGAGAGATGGTAAAAAGTTCCTGGGATGAGAGAAGAGGAGAAGAAAGCAATGAGGGAGCAATACAAATATAGTGTGGTGGTGCTGCTGGATGTAGGGAGATAAAAGTTCTATTTACTTCCAAGGAAATTTGAGAAAAGGAACAAGAGGATTGTTGACATGGTACTTGAAGAGTGAAATGGTAGTGGATAGATTAAAGGAGTGCTTCCGAGTTCCTCTTTATTCCTCCGTGTTGCCCTTCTTGTTGAACTCCCTTGGCAAACTCTTAATTGCTGGTACTTAATAATCTGTAACACAGATGGAATATGGCTTGTGCCTCCAAAGTTAGTTCAGATATACGGATAGCTGCTCATTAGGTATTTACCAATTGATTAATTACTCCGCAATAAAATCACAGACACATGGGAGAGGGGGAGGATATCTAACAGTGTACTAATAATTTAGGATAGACAAATCAAAGGACAAACATAGTAATAATACTAATGCAAAAGTGGGATACCTAAACCTAAATAAATAATTAATTAGTGAAATACCTGTAGACGAGCGAAAAGAGTTGACAAATTAGTTCCCAATGATTAGTATGGGATGAGTATCCTCAGAATATGCAGGGGAATGAATCCCTTGGTAAACTCCTAATTAGCAGTACTTAGGAAATTGGCACTTAGATGGAAAGTTGCACACAGAAATTTTAGTAATCAAAACTGCAAAAGGGCTATAAAACAAAATTAAACTGAATTATGAGGCCACATCACAGATCAAGTAAAACAGTTATAACTGTATTTTATAATTAAACTAACCAGCACAGTTGAGGGACATTTTGAATCATCAGAAGTGAGGATCAAACTCTTAATGGAATGATACTACAAATGTAAGGTTACACAAGTAATGTTTGTGTAATTATTTTTGGTTTGCGTCAGTTTAAAAAACTATATTAGATTATTTTCACGCAAGAACAAACTAAAATCAACAAAGCAACTTTAAGGCCGGCATCCGATAAATGACATGTATATGACCACCAGCTGTACCACACACAGCCCCGCACTATGCTCTTACACAATAAAGGATGGGATCGGCCGCACTAACGTGAGCTAATTGGCCATATTTTCAAGGACACATATAGAGGTCTATTGACTGTGTGCAAGTGCTTGTGATTTGGCTCAACATGTGAATTTGCAGCAGCACAAGTTATACAAAAAATATGCAGGTTGGGGTCCTTCTATGCTCTACAAGCAGCCCACATAATAACCAGAGGGGGGCAATAAAGTGGAATGTTGGGTAAATATTACACTAGACTCCCTATGGGAGGCATTTATTTATTTATTTGGATTGATTGTACAGGAAGGAAGAGCCGTGCTGTTTTAGGTGAGGACATGTAAGGTCTAATTGAACCTGCATACCCTTGCTAGAAACTTGCAAAATGTAAAGTTGCTTGCACTCACAGAAAAATCACACATTAGCGTACCTGGGAACTCTCAGGGTCTGACCCAGAGTCTTGTCCCCCCCCCAATCTCAGGGTCAAAGGACAGATTCTTAGCGTCAAACTTCTTATTCTTTACTGATGCGATCATATATAAGACTCCTAATTGTCATTTCTGCAAGCATTTTATGGTAGATATTCCTACTTGAATTCAGGTGACTCAATTAAGCGTATTTTTAAATAATGACAAGTCAAGGTTTCCATGAGGACCGTTATTAAAGCTATTTGGTTAACACATGTGGCAGGTTGCTACATGTTGACGAATCTTCATGACGAACCATTAAAGCGTTAATATTTCAATGGTCTTAGAGTCAGTTTATATAGAAAGTTCCCATGTGTGCACATTAGTGAATATTTGAGTTGTTTTGTGTGTGTTAGCCTGCATGGGCATGTAACCTCGGTCCAGTCTGGTCAAACCTTAACTCGACTAACCAATAGACGTCTTAGTAAATAGGGCCAATCAATTTGAGTCAGCAATAGGTGAAAGTTATATTTGTCTCGTGAAAACATGGCTGATGTGGCTACCCTCTGTGTATGTCAGAAAATATTGCTTGTGTAAGGTGGCACAATAGTAAAAGAATTCAATTATATGGGCAGGTAGGAGGGTTTCCATCTCTAGCTGTGAAAGTGCAATTCACCAGAGTCTTATTACACGATTACAAATCGTGCTCAGTTTACAAGATTCTGTCACGAGGTTGAACAGAGCACCATCTGTTGCCTTGATTTACATGATTACATAGTTATTAATTGCTTTGAGAAGCCAGCTGTAAATTACACAGAGGATTACAATTCTGTCATGTTGACCTCTTTTTTTGAACTTGGTCTGATCCTTTGCCTTACAGATGTAATTGACATTCTGCATTTTAGGTAACAATTGCTATGCATTGTGACCTAGTCACTTTAGGGTGTCTACCAGTTTCTATGCTATGCAATACACTACAGTAGTATAAGAAACAGATGTTATACACTACTGCACAGGATAAAAGTGCATGTCGGTGTGAGATTTCTGGTTTTCAATCAAATGGGTCTCTTGATTTAAATAGGTATGGGTTTTGTCACCTCTTTGGAAAGTTTAGACAAAGTGGCACATCACTCACAGTAAGGTGATCTGTGCCCTTACTAGGTGGAACTATATCGGGATATAGCAACATATTCTGGCACTCAGCAGTAAAGACAGCAGAGATGGATGGGGTTGACTGCTTTGCGTCTGGCCTAAGTACCAGAATTAAAGCGTTCCCAGGTATAGGCCCATGCACACCAAATTCTGATATAATGTTTATATTGTTTGGAGGAAAATGAACTGATGCATGTCAAAAACTATAAAACTATTTTGTCTGTAGTAACAAAATTTGCTTGAACTTTCATAATGAAGACGGGAAGCAGTTCTCTTCAAATCTTAAGAACCCATTGGCCATATTCCAGCATTCCAGCATCATTGCGGCCTATGTTTCTCTTATAAACTTCCAAACACATATCTGCCACGTATTTTTCAAGATCTATAGAAGTATTAGTTACTAGCAAAACCTAATCACTCTAAAGGGTAACAACATTTTACATACCTGAGGCAAATTTTTTAAATTTTCTATACATTTTTTTTTTCATTTTATTTTTTAGCACAACTAAAACCTTCTGTTTTTTCAAAGTGTTCTACAAACATTGGATAATGGATTGTGTTTGATTCTCTGTGTAGTTGTAATTCTCAGCACCAAAATGATAATCAGTTCCAAACCAATAGAAGTCTTTGATAATAGGTCTTACACTTAGTGAGGTAGCATGGCCAAGGCTGACTAGGTCCAACGGGGCTGCAGTGCCCCTGCCGTAAAACCAGGGGGTATATTGTCCTCTTTGGTGTACAATTGTTCAATGGGCCAGTTACAAGGGAGATCTCTGGTCTCTCCAACGGGCTCATTTGCACTATGGATGCTGTGCCAAGCCGGTCACTGGATTTTAAGTCATGGAGTGCCGAGGCATGATGTCTGTGAAGAACCCTGTCTGATCTTCACTGTTATTATTATTATTATTATTATATTTATTTGTACCCTGTTTGAATGTGGCTGCAGCTCCAGCCTTCAAAGAGACGATCCTATAATCTGGCTGGGGCTCTTAATCAGCCAGCACAGCCCTGTCTGCCCAGACGGCACCCGCACTACAGGGGGAATAACACAGGTGGGGGAAACCCATTGTATCCCTTAATCCCCTCACCTGATACATCCCCTGTATACCGATGAGATTTGAGAGGGGATGTGGCTGATGGGATTTGTGAGGGGATGTGGCTGATGGGATTGGTGATGGGATGTGGCTGATGGGATTGGGGGTTGGGTTCGGTGCACAGTGAATGGAGATTGTATATAAATTCTGTGTGTTTGTAATAAAGGGAGTTCTGTTTTTAACCTCAAAGTATGAAGTCCTGTCTCATGATTGAGGGAAGTGCTGGTTTGTGACTGCTTTCTTCGGACAGCCACAGCGTGTCCGCTTACTGGGAGAGGGAAGGAGCTGACAGGCGGATGTGTCCAGTCTGGGGCACAGGACGATCCGTCACAATGTCTTATTCTGGCGTTCTTCCGTACAGATGAGGGCTGGGGGCCGCTGCCCTGGCTAAGGTGTAGTGCAGTGCCCAAGGTAAATACACCTTTGCTTACCCTTTTGAGATGAGCTTGTTGCTGCGATTGCTTCCAGTAGCACCTTGAACTTACAGACCAAGTTGAAGGGAAGATGCAGCACTCGGAAGTAAGCTTTGATCATGCTGGATGTAGAAACTGAAAAATAAAGGGATAAAAGGCAATAGACACACCTGATGTGTTTTGTGCCAAAAGGTGAATTATCATATTTTCTACTTCGTGTCACAGGTAAGTGGAATAGCCTTCCAACAGAAATGGTAGAGCAAGTTTAAACATCCATGGTATAGGCATGAATATTTACAATATAGGAGAATACCATGAACAGAATAGGATGAACGGACAGATTAGATGGGTCAAATTCTGTTTCTATGATATTAATGGTTAATCACTTTTTTAGCTCAAATATGTAACACCTCTTGTTCCCCCATAGTTTTTGTCCATGGGACAGTAAAGTTTCCATCTGATCTTGTTGCCAAGTGCCTTGCCTGCCCTCCAGTTATGCATATGTATGCAAAATATAGTTGAAATAAAGTTCAAGATACAGTTCCTAGGTAGAAGGAAGCTATATCATTTTAAAGCAAACTGTCCAGAGATAGTTAGTATCTATCTGTGCCAAATTCAACAGAAGATGTATAGACACGGTAAGGGCATAGTGATATGTTCTCCAAAATACATTGCCCTCCTGTCTGCACCAGACTAAGGACATGCTTTTTATGGATATTGATCCCTGCCATCTTGTGGTAGATGTGTAAAATGAAAGATGTACCTCTTGTGTTAAAGTGTGTTTATTATAATCAGTAGTGAGCTTGGTGTTTCTAAATCTATGTATCTTTAACTCCTACATGGACAGGCATGCCACTTTGCAGGTTGCCAGCATTAACACATCTTTATTATCAATAAATCTTATTGTCAAAAGCTCAACCCGGTGCAATATGGATGTTTCAAGTAGTCAGTCCAAAAGAAGATGGAGTCTTTAGTCAAATCTGATACCTTTTAGTGGGCCAACACAGAAAAATATGTGGTCACATTTATTACTTATAATAATAAAACAGTTTTTGATCACCTGAACTTTAGCTTCCTACTCAAAAACTTTACCGAGGTATACAAGGCTAATGTTGTCAATAAACGAAAACATAATTTCTGCATGGAATTCTTTAAAAGCAAAAATGTAATTTGTGTGTGACAGCTGCCTGTTGATAATGGGCTGTGGTGGGACCCTAAGGTGATACAGAACCTCTACATTTCTGGAGGTTGTCCTGCTTATAAAAGGGCACTGGAAAAACACACTTCATTAAGTGCACTATTTTTTCACACATCATGGTCAATGACCTTTTGGAAAATGGGAACAATTTGCAGGAAAGTCTCCTTCCATACAGGTAGGATTAATAACCACTGAAGTGGCTACTTCCTGCAGACTCTACTAAATCAACCTACAAAAAGACCTTAAAGAATAATCCTTGTCTCAAAGTGTGGGAATGATTGGAGAGCTTTTATATCACGTTCTGCCGCTCCTTCTGATTTAGCCATGACAAAGTTAGATGCTCCACCATGTCTCCCTCCTTCATTTCTATGTTTTCCTTTTTGTCCTTCATGTTCTTCTCTTTATAAGTAGTGAGTGCGCTCCTTTTCTAAATTGTAAGATTACTGGAAATAAGAATTGGATGATCAGATTATATCTGACAGTGTTGACCTCATTTCTTAGATTAAACCGAGGCTAATTCACATGTTGATTTTAAGAAGTTGCTTTTTCGATGTTTCCAGTTTTTCATGAACTAGAAAACTGACCTATAATATAAAAATACTTCTCTCAATGGAATTGGTGTTCTACTTTAGAAGTAGGGAACATTGGTCTTGCCATACCATCCAGACAGACATCTTGGGAGCCCAGAAGAGCGGCAGATGCTAACGCTTTAATAGTTCTTACTTCACTTCTGTCCGGAATTGAATGTCTTTATTTGTTGCAAGCTTATGAGAACCTGGAGTGCTGGTTTCTGATCTATTGCATGTAAACCTGGACACCCATAGAAACGGTAATAGTGCCTATATTGGCTTTAATACTGTAATTGTGTTTATATTCAGGTATACATGTCACTGGCTGTTATTTATTAGTTATTATTTTTATTGAAAAGGAGGTACTTATAAATACTAAATGTCATTAGTATTATTAAAAAAGGCCATAGTAAAGTAGAATGTAATATGTATAGTGTAGAATATACTCTCTAACCTTCCCAGCCCTGGAAATTTTCATATAGGATGGTATGTAGGATGGAAGGATAGAGTAACCAGAGGGCACTTTTTAAATTGGGGACGCTTATAGATTTAAAAAAAAAAAAAAAGTCCAATTATAGAGGCTGTAAATTTACTGGATGGGATTAGTTTCACTGTGTTACCCCTGCCTGGAAAGCATGGCTTTACCCTGTAGGTCCTAGAGATAACTGTCAAATCTGGGGTCTCCAAGTTCAAAAAGGTAAGAGTGTGGAGGTAGCAGGGAAACAAGATGGATGCTTCTTTGGGAGCGCCATCTAGGGGAGGCACAATACCATCTCATATACAGAGCACTATCGGAGACATACACCTGACATACATCTTAATGGGTTATTTTCAGCCCAGACAACAGCAAAAAGGCTCTCCGCTGCTATCTACTGAGATGTAGGAAAATTATACATACAGACCTGGAAGATGTGATTACTTCTGCCTCCCTGAAGAGGATGTTGCAGAAGATGAGAGAGAACATTAGAGATAATTTCAAGCAATTGCTGTCATAAAGAAAGAGGTGAATGAGTTGGGTGCATTAGTGGACCATATGGAATCCAACATACACACAAAATATATGCAGAGAATCCTTGTACACCTTAGAGGCCGGATATTCCTGCTGTTCAAATGAATTAAACACAGAAATTATGGAAGCCAGCAAGCCAAGACATTTTGGACAATGCTATGCTTCCATCGTTGTGGGAACAGTTTGGGGAAAGCCCTTTTCAATTCCAGCATGACGGTGCCCCAGCGCACAAAGCAAGTTTCTATAAAGACATGGTTGGATACGTTTGGTGTGGAAAAAGTTGACCGGCCCCACAACTCCATCGAACACCTTTGGGATGAACTGGAGCGAAGATTGTGAGCCAGGCCTTCTCATCCAACATCAGTGCCTGACCTCACAAATACTGGATAAATGGGCAAACACTCCAAAATCTTGTGGAAAGCCTCCCCAGAAGAGTGGAAGCTGTTGTAGCTGCTAAGGTGTGCCAAATACATATTAATGTAATGGTCAGTTGTCCCAATACTTTTGTCCAAATAGTATGTGTGTATATATATATAGTTACCATTTATATTTCTAAACAACATTCAGCTTGCGCATATGATATGCCTTTATAACAGTTAATTATATGAGTTATATTTATTTCTGACAAATTGCATGCAAAATAACTGATTGCTATCTACAATTGCTAATCAGGAATGTACATCAGCATGTTCATTGATAGTGTAAGGCAGGTGTGTCAGATGTATAGTTCATTAAAGGTAAATATCTTGAGATTATTTTGGTAGATGATTTTACATTTTGCATATAATTAATTGTTCAGATGTGGTATAAGCTAATTATATGTTTTACCTTAAGTTAAAATAATGCCTAAACAAATACAAACAGGCGTAAAGCATTGTTGGCTCTTGCTATAACTATGTTCTATGAATTATGTTTTTATGTGAATATATCTAAATCAGCCCTGCAGCCATAATCAGTGCTTTTCAGAAGCAATGACAAACTAAAAGGCTGCATACAATGGCAAAGTAAATTTTTGCTTTGAATATTAAACACCAGGTCCATATCTCGTGGAGTGGTGTAATGCTTTGTGACAGCAGCTATATTGATATTGTCATGAACACAAGTCTAGCATTATTGATATTGACAATACGCAACATACACTTCTGTCTTTAAAGGGGTTTTAATGCCAAAATAGTTTTGTCATGGATCAGTGGCATAAACTATTCTTGCTTTGTTATCTTTCCAACCCAAATTGTATTTCGGTGCTTGGTTACTTAGTTGATGGCTTCACATATGTTCAGCAGGTTCCAATACCTTTTCACCTTTCAGCTAGGAATGTAATGGACACAGTAGAACGATGCCCATGCAATCAGCATGGTGACATACTACACTGGATGGGGTGACAGAAGAGGGACTTTGCAACACCACAGAATGTTTCTCTTTGGAAGATGGGGCTGGGATGATTTTTCTAAAGAAAATAACTAATAAAGCAGAAAAAGAGAATTGTCATATAATATGTACGAGC
The DNA here is from genome assembly GCA_029215755.1 of Spea hammondii. Taxonomy (NCBI): domain Eukaryota; kingdom Metazoa; phylum Chordata; class Amphibia; order Anura; family Pelobatidae; genus Spea; species Spea hammondii. The sequence goes on along the minus strand of JARDYJ010000005.1, from coordinate 13,884,512 downwards.
AACTCTAGCAGAGGTAAAAGAGGTACAATTTTGAAACATTTATCCTTTTTACACTAATTGTAGTATGAATGAAGATGATTGGAGTCATAGATCACAGGCAGACTAACCACATGAAGATCTGCTGTTTGAAGCATTCAGTGAACTTTGAGATTGGCTCCATGTTAGTTGTAAAACCAGGTCACATGTTTTATTTATGAATACTTTTTTACCACTGTTTGCACAAAATTTAGGGTACAGTGATGTAATATGTAATAAAATGTGGACATTTGGCAGAGGAAGATCTGTAGTACATTCTGAATTTAAACTATGTAAGGTTAGTTCCTTCACCAAATATACTGGAAATGTTTGGACATTGGCACAAGTTTTGGTTGTTTGACAAAATATATTCAAGTTACAGTTATAATGAATGTGGGCTTAAAGTGCAACCTCTCGGCTTTAATTTGAGGGTATTCATATCCAAATTGGAGGAAGGGTTTAGGAATTACAACTCTTTAATTTAAAGCCCCCTCTCTTTCAAGGGATCAAAATTAATTGGCTGTTTCATGGACAGATGTTGGCTATTCCTTCGTTATTTCTTAATCGATTAAGCAGGTAAAAGGTCTGGGGTTGATTCGAGGTGTGGTGTTCGCATTTGGAAGCTGTTGCTGTGAACCCACAATATTCCATCAGAGAGAAAACAGGAACACTAGGATTGGCCAAATCAACAGTTTGGTACATTTTCAGAAAAAAAGAACGCACTGTGAGATCTACAACACAAAAAAGCCTGGACGTCTACTAAAGACAACAGTGGTGGATGATCATAAAATCCTTTCCATGGTAAAGATAAACCCCTTAGCAACACACTCCCCAGGAGGTAGGCATCATTATCCAAGTCTACCATAAAAAAAGACTTCACAAGAGGAAATACAGAGGGTTCTCCACAAGGTGCAAACCATTCATAAGCCTTAAGAATAGAAAGGCCAGATTAGACTTTGCCAAAAACATCTAGAAAAGGCCAGCTCAGTTCTGGCTAAGTACTCTTTGTTCAAATGAAACTAAGATCAACCTGTATCAGAATAATGGGAAGAAAACAGTATGCAGAAGGCTTGAAACGGCTCATGATCCAAAGCATACCACATCATCTGCTTGGCTTCCAATGGCACTGGGTCGCTAACAGTGTTCCCTCTAAGCTGTGCGCTTGTGCGCGCGCACATAGCATTTTTAGAGAGCGCACACGTCCAAAAATTGCGCACAGCAGTTTTTCCCCCCCAAAAAATATATTATTTTTTTGATAGTTTATGCGGCGCGGATATTGTGCGCACATAATTTTGGCTCTGGGAAAATGTTTGCACAAGAGAAATTTTCTGCGCACGCCAACTAAGAAAAATTAAATGGAACATTGGTCGCTAATGTTTATTGATGATGTGACACAAGATAGAAGCAGCAGGATAAATTCTAAAGAGTATAGGGATATATTTATAAATTATAAAGAGTATAGGGATGTATAGGGAATGCGCGATCGGGCATTCCCTTCCGGGTTGCGTCACTGCTGCTGCTGACGTAACCCGGAAGTTCATCAGAGGACAGGATATCCCCTGCAGGGGATATCCTGTCCTCCGATGAGGCACAGACGCTCCGATCTCTATGCACGTCTGTGAGGACCTGCATAGAGATCACAGTGTGATCGGTGCGGGGGGGGGGGAGTGAGAAACCATGTCTCTCACCCCCATCCCGTCCTGGAACAGAGAAGGAGAAAAAAAAAAGTTATTCATTTAAAAAATAATAATAAAAAAATAATTAAAATAATAATATAAATAATAATAAAAAAAAATAATAATGTGAGACAAGTGATGTCATTGTGATATCACTGGCATGTTCAGGAGGTCCCTAAGAGGACCTCTAACCATTTTTAAAAATATACATATAAAAAAAAAATATATATATATATAAAAAAAGATAATAATCATAAAAAAATTCAAAAACCTTACATACCATTGCCCTAGCATAACATCTACCCAGTATAACCCTCCTGCCCCCGTTCACAACCCCCAAACCCGTTAAGCCATAAGCATAACAATTCTACAAAAAATGTACACCTTATAGTATGTTCCCTGGTGCTGGGAAAGTATGGAAAATCTATATAAATTAGGTATTTCTGAAAATTTTTAAAAAAATTAGGTGTTTTTTTCAAATTTTCGCTAGTTTTTACTAAATTTCTCATTCTAAATTTTCAGCTAATCATCCAACTATAGTATCAAAAGAAAGCTCTATCTCTCTTTGAAAAAACAATATATAGTTTACATGGGTACACTATTGACAGGAAAAGACAATAATCGCTGAACCGACATAGTGCAAAAATGGCAAAATTGCTCTGGGACTTGAGGTACCAAAAACCCCTGGGATTAAAGGGGTAAAAGGCCTGGCAAAGCATCACAAACAAGGAAACCCAGTGTTTGGTAATGTCCATGCGATCCAGACTTTAAGGGGTCATTGCCTGCAAAGAATTCTCAACAAAGTATAAAAAATGAACATTTTATTTATGATTGGGTTGATTTGTTCAATTACAGGGGGCTCCGTATGAAAATGGTTGCAATTCCTAAACGTTTCACACAATATTTTTGCTCAACACCTTGAATTAAAGCTGAAAGTTTGCACTTCAATTGGATCTCTAGATTGTAAGCTTGTTTGAGCAGGGCCCTCCTTGCCTGTTGTCTCTAAGTCAAATTGTTATGTTACATACTACTTGTTGTGTCCTGTCCACCCATTGTACAGCGCTATGGAATTTGATGACACCATATATATATATATATATATATATATATATATATATAAAAATCTGTTGTTTCATTTCAAATCCATTGTGGTGGTGTACAGAGACAAAATTATGGAAATGGTGTCAGTATTCAAATATTTCCGAACCTAACTGTAAGTAGTTAGGGGGGAAAAAATGAAATTGTGGTTACCAGGTCTTAGCCGTAACGCTCAGGAACTGTTTAGCGGCTAGGATCCATAGAAGTGTCCGCTGACTTTATTCCTAAATATCTTGGACGCCCATTGACCCACCAGAGTGCTCTTTTGTACATCTGCCAAACATGTGGTTGGGTACAAGGGAGAGGTGATTGGGAGAGTGAGTTCATAGGGGAACACCAAGTTTCTATCACCTTCGTTAGGCTGGGGTTCAGCAACCGCAGCTATGGAGCCTCCGCTTGATTGCATTACAGACTATCCCTGAGAACTTTCAAACTGCTTCCCCCCTGGGTCCCGACCACAGATCATGTCACTTTTTGGACCGGGATTGATACCCCGCCACCACTCCCTCGGGATCACCCTGAAAACAGTGACTTGAGGTTATACGGGCATTACTGTGCTTGGTGGTGGATTGTGGCCCCAGACTGCTTGGGCAGGGTATTGTTTGGTTGATGCAATTATGCTCCTTATTCTATTTTCCACCTCAACATTGGTTTTGTCCAATAATTGGGGTGGGCTGCTATAACAACTTTTTGTCTTTTTCAGGGTAGCTCCGACTAGCCACAGCGCCTGCAAGGCTCCATTATATTGCTGTCCCGCTTCCTCTCGCTCGGGGTTAACTGCTGAAGTCTTGGACCAGTCAGGGTACAGGACATCCCATCATAGTTAGCAACCATGTTTCTCAAGGACAATGACAATTTTACTATGTAAAACAAGTGAATGCTGGTTTAAGATGTGCCACTTTACCGTGTGCGCTACCGGCACAGCGTGTGCTCATGAGCTCGTTCGTGAAAATGTACACAATAAAATGCATATGTCATTGGAAACATGTATTTGTTTCACAAATTTCACCACCACAAAAATTGGAACAAAGCATTTACTTAATGATAATCCCATTTTCATGTTATTCAAAATGAAATTAATAGATCTTCCTTCAGACTATTTCCTACAATTCCTGCACAAATGATCTAGATGCGATTGGAAGAGTTGTCGACTTAGTAGTTGCAGTATGATCCTTCTTTTAGTGCGAACAGCCATGGTCCATCAACTCCAGCCCCATGGATCCTGTTGTTTTTAATTACCGCATCTTCATCTTCTGACAAGGGGGCTTATCACCAATAAGTCCTCCCACAATTGTATTTCTTGGCTCCATCTATTTGAATGAGACGTTCTTTGTTTCCCGCCATTTGACCCCATGCTTCAACACAGACGGTAACCTTCCAAACTTCCCTGCACATGTTAAACCAGTCTGCCATGGTTACAGAAGACTGTCCTGTCAGGTTAGTCAGCACGTTCGTTGGCTTCTCCAGTCCAAATAGATACCGTATTTTCCGGCGTATAAGACGACCCCCAACTTTTCCAGTTAAAATATAGAGTTTGGGCTATACTCGCCGTATAAGACTACCCCTCTACCCAGTATACAACAACCAGCCAATCACAGCAAGCGATGTACCTTACCGGTGATTGGCTGGTTGTTGTATACAAAGGCTGCTTGGATTGGGTGGGTCTGCTCTCCCTAACATATGCCTGTCCACACACACATGTATAGACATACACTGCCCTCACACACCCCTTCCTTTACACACATATACACGTACACACCAGCTTACACACATATACACATACACTGCCCTTACACACACCTGTCCATACACATACACAGACATATACACACTGCCCTTACACACACACACACATATATATATACATATACACACACATACGCCTGTCCATACATACACATTTATACACTGCCCTCACCACACACCTATATATATATATATATATATATATATATATATATATACATACATATATACCGTATTTGCCCGAATATAGGCCGCACTTTTTCCCCCCCAATTTAGTCTTTAAAGTGGGGGTGCGGCCTATATTCGGAGTCTAGCGCCCGACTCCCGGGACATGCAGTTCCGGGCGCCGGGCAGCCTTAAGATACAGATCCCCCGCAGCAGTGCAGGGGACCTGTATCCTACTCTCCAAAACGCTCAGACAGCCTCCCCTGCCAGCACTTTCCAAGGGGGGAGTGCCGGCACGGGAGGTTATCTAAGTGGATCGTGCAGACGTTCACCGGCAGCAGCGATGCACGTAAACAGCCTCCGCTGCCGGCACGTCTGCACGATGCGCTTTAACAATCTCCCTTGCCGGGAATTCCCACGGGGGGAGTCCCGGCAAGGGAGATTGTTAAAGCACATCGTGCAGACGTGCCGGCAGCGGAGGCTGTTTATGCTCGCAACGCTGCAGCCGGTGAACGTCTGCGCGATGTACGTTAACAATCTTCCTTGCCGGTACTTCCCACAGCGGAAGTGCCAGTACCGGAAGTTGAATACGCCTTATGGAGGACATCGTGGGGACAGAGTGTCAGCATATCTCGGGGGGATGGGGGGTATAGAGTGTCGGCATATCTCGGGGGGGGGGGGAGGCCGAATTTTTTTTCTTTAAAAAAGCACCTAACTTTTAGGGTGCGGCCTATATTCAAGCAAATACGGTATATACGCACACCAGCTTACAAACACACAAATACCTACACTGCTCTTACACACAACTGACCATACACATACACTGACCATCTCACACCAACATATAGACACATACACTGCACTTACACCCCTTTCTCCCCATCTCTTACCTTTCTTATCTTCTATCTTCCATCCAGTTGTGGGAGTGCGAGGTCTGTCATTTCAGACCTCTGCTTTACTGTTCCCTCATCACTACGCGCCTGCAATTGATGCTGAGTGCCGGGATATGATGTCATCCCCGCGCTCGGCATCAATAGCCGGCGCGTAGTGATTAGGGAGCACGGAAGCCGAGGTCTGAAGTACCAGACCTCAAGCTCCCTAATGTTGGGCTAGTTAGAGGGAGGTCGTCATCTCCCCAAGCAGCCCTGCTCATCGGGCGCCCCCACTGATCAGGGCTAGTTGGGGAGATCACGATCTTGCACCTACCTCGGCACGGCCCAGGGGAGGTGGCTTCTCCGCTCTTAATGGGCATGTGGGGAGAGGGAGACGTATTGGTTTTCATTATCTTCCCCCCAATCTCCCCTGCACTGAGCACACTGCGATCAGCAAGCAAGACTCCATAGTCTTTGCATTGCTGATAACGATGTGTGTGATCAGCCAGCAGGGAGGGCCACCCGAGATCCCAGCAGGGCCTAGACATACCCTACTGGATCTCTCCTCCAAAATGCTTACACCAAGCACTGCTATACCCAATCGGTCAGCAGAAAGCCAGCAATACTGAGGAAGTCTAGGCTGTATATAGACAAAACACATGACGTACAGGTATATCCTAAGGGTAATCTTGCCACAACTTTTATGGACATACCTGTATTTCTATAGGGTAACAAGGGGGTTAATACAGAATTTAATTTGTAAGTGGACTTTAGTTAAATCATCAAGATTTCTTCATACATTATGCAGGGCCAATCAAGCTCACTGGGGTTTGCTCTAAATAGGCTGAAACAACTTTCACGTTAATAAAAAACCCTGTAGTACACATGGTGCTTTAGTGGGTCCATTGTAACATTGACGCTTAGGGTTGACAGACAAATTAACTCCTAGATTTCCATGTTGGGGGGGGTCTATCTACTAAAAAGAAAGAATTCTTACCTGGGAATTCCTTTTCCTTGTCCATTTCCAAGGTGGCACATGAGAAGAAGGCTCCGCCTACCAGGTAGGGCAGGAAACACTATAAAAAAGGAGACCTCCCCCTTCCTCCCCAGTGTGGTTAAAAAGAAAGACTCAGACAAATAAAAACCAAACAAAGTAAATTTAATGGGTGGGAGAAAAAGTGTGCCACCTTGGAAATGGACAAGGAAAAGGAATTCCCAGGTAAGAATTCTTTCTTTCCCTTGCCATTCCAGGTGGCACATGAGAAGAATTAGCAAGATAGGGAGGGAAGGATTCCAGTCTGTAGGACACAACGACCAAATTGAGACTCATCTGAGAGATGAAGATTCAGCCTGTAGTGCCTTACGAACGTATGAATCGACCTCCAGGTCGCTGCCTTACAAATGAGAGACGGAGACACCCCGGAGAGTTCAGCCCAGGAAGTCGAGACGGATCTGGTCGAGTGAGCCTTCAGGCCGGAGGGAGGTACTCTTCCCGCAGAGACGTAACACAAGGTGATAGCGTCTTTAAGCCAGCGGCTCACGGAAGCCCTGGATACTGATCTGCCCTTGCGGGTTCCTGCAAAGGACAGAAAGAGAGAATCGGATTTCCTCCAGGCAGACGTACGTGAGAGATAAGACAGGATACATCTCCGCAGGTCTAGCGAGTGGAGTTCCAGTTCTTTGGGATTCTTGGGATCCGGACAGAGAGTAGGCAGAACGATCTCCTGATCCGAATGGAAGGGAGAGACTACTTTAGGGAGAAACTCCGGAGGCAAACGAAGGATAATGCAGTCCGGCAGAATCCTGAGAAAAGGTTCTACCCTGGAGAGAGCCTGGAGCTCGCTCACCCTCCTAGCAGAAGTGAGGGCTACTAGGAGGTCAACCTTGTAGGTGAGCAGCTTGAGAGAGGTATCCTCTAGAGGCTCGAAGGGAGATGTGGTGAGTTGGTGCAACACAAGGTTAAGGTCCCAAGGCGGGACCGACGGACGGAGCCTAGGGCGAAGTCTACACATTCCCTCAGAAAATCTGGAGATCCAAGGATGGGAAGCCAGATGGAAGTCCAAGAAGTTGCTCAGTGCCGAGATCTGGACCTTGATAGTAGCAGGTTGGAATCCTTTATCAAAGCCATCTTGAAAAAAGCGCAGCACCTCACGGATAGATGGAGAGGATACTTCGTGCACATTGCACCAGGCGATGAATGTTTCCCAAACCTTCTGGTACTTGGCGGTCGTAGAATTTTTGCGGCTGGAGAGAATGGTGTTCACTACTGGTGCAGCTAATCCTTTAGAGGTCAGGATCTCCCTTTCAGAAGCCATGCGGAGAGGTTGAATCGGAAGGGATCTGGGTGGAGAACAGGACCTTGAACGAGAAGATCCTTCACCTGAGGAAGAAGCATGTGTTTGTCTATGGACAAGGTGGTAAGGTCCGAGAACCAAATTCTTCGAGGCCAGAAAGGAACAACCAGGATGACTTTTTGAGGGTTTTCCCGAATTTTCCGGAGCACTCTGGAGATAAGGGGAAGCGGAGGAAAAACGTATGCGAGATCGAAATCCCAGGTCTGCGAGAGTGCTTCCAGGCCTCGGGGACGGCCGACTGGTGAAAGAGAGAAAAACTCCTTTACCTGAGTGTTCAGATGCGTGGCCATCAGGTCTATCTGGGGAGTACCCCATTTCTTTGTGATGAAGGCGAAGACCTTTTTGTTTAAGGACCATTCTCCCGGAGGTACTGAGTTCCTGCTGAGGTAATCCGCCTCCTGATTCAGTGAACCCTTGATATGGACCGCGGAGAGAGCACAGTGACTGAACTCCGCCCATCGGCAGATCTGAGCAGTCAGGGTCTGCAGGCGTCTGCTTCTGGTGCCACCCTGTTTGGAAAGGTAGGCCACCACGGTGACGTTGTCCGAAAGGATCCTGATGGACTTGTGCCGCAGGATTGGAGACCAGAACCTTAGAGCCCTCCAGACCGCCAGCAGTTCTAGAAGATTGATGTGCAGGCTTGATTCTTGAGGAGACCAGGTTCCCTGGGTAATATGGCTTCCCATGACAGCACCCCACCCCAGCCTGTCAAACTGGCGTCGGTGGAGATAACCACCCAATCTCTTGTTTGCCAAGGGAGTCCCTGTGAAAGCTTCTTGGCTGACAGCCACCAACGGAGTGACTCCCGAACGAAGGGAGAAAGCCGGACCTTCTTGTATAGGGACGTCCTGGAGCGATCCCAGTGATCCAGTAAAAACTGTTGAAGAGGTCTTGCGTGAGCCAGTGCCCAGGGAACCGCCGAGATGGAGGAGGTCATTAGACCGAGCAAAGACATGACGGATCTGAGGGACACTGACTTGCTCTGTAGGACCGCATGTGTGAATTCCCGTAATCTTAGGATTTTGTCCTGCGGGAGAAACGTCTTCTGTACTTCTGAATCGAGGATCATTCCCAGAAAGGTCTGACGTCTGTTTGGAAGTAACTTTGACTTTAGAGAGTTCACCAACCATCCCAGGTTGTGGAGAGTCCTGAGGGAAAACTCTAGATGGGATTGGAGCAATGATGCCGAGGCTGCAATTAGGAGCCAATCGTCCAGGTATGGGACCACTTTGATGCCTCTTTGCCTCAGGAAGGCCACGACCACTGACATGAGTTTCGTGAAGATCCGTGGTGCTGAAGCAATTCCAAAAGGAAGGGCCCGAAACTGAAGATGACGAACACCTTGAGGCAGTGTAACGGCCAGACGGAGGAATCTTTGGTGGTCTTCCCTGATGAGGACATGTAGATAGGCATCCCGCAGGTCTATAGTGACCATGAGGTCCCCCGATGAAATAATCTCTGTGGCTGACTTCAGGGATTCCATCCGAAACCTGTTGTATCTTATACAGGCATTTACCAACTGTAGGTTGATTATTAATCTGAATTTCCCGGACGGTTTTGGCACGACAAAGACGTGGGAATAGGTTCCCTCTCCTATTTCTAGATGAGGCACCGGGACTAGAGCCCTTTCGTGAATTAAGTTGTTGAGTGTGGAAAAAAATCCCGCTCTTTCCCAAGGATCTGCAGGAGGCATGGACAGCAGGAATTTCTGGGCAGGTAGGTGAGTAAACTCCAGTGCATAGCCTTGATTGATGATGCGAAGGACCCAGGGGTCTGAGGTGATCTCTTCCCAGGCATGAAAGAAACCGGTTAACCTGCCCCCTACTTGGAGCCTGCTGGCGTCAGAACCTTCCTGATTTACCGTCCCTGCCTCTGCCTCTTCCTCTCTGGAATCTACCTCTTGCGTAGGGTTTACCACGAAAGGACTGGTAGTCTTGATTGGAGGTAGAGGGCCTGTAGAACTCCCTGTCTCTTGGAGCTCTATAATAATTAGACCTGAAACGAGGTGGTCCTTTCCTCTGAGGTAACCAGTGCTTGTCGCCCGTGGTGGATTCTAGAATCGTGTCGAGGTCGCTGCCGAAGAGGTGATTCCCCTGGAACGGAATGCTGCACAGCTTGTGTTTTGAGGCATTATCTGCAGACCATGACTTAAGCCAAAGCGCTCGTCTAGAAACCGCTGAAAGTGCCGTAGCTTTAGCAGATGCACGGACAGCTTCAATGGAGGCATCGGAGATGAAGTCAATTGCTAAGCAGGTGTCGGACAGGTTTCTTGCAACCTGCTCAGTCCCTGGAATAGCTGCCAGGTCTTCCACCGCTTGTTGAAGCCAGATCTTAATGGCTCTAGAAGTTGACGCTATGGCAATGGCTGGACGAAAGTTCGCCGCTGCTGCTTCAAAAGCCCTCTTGGCGGCATTCTCAGCCCGCCGGTCCATGGGGTCTTTGAAATGGGACGCGTCCTCCATCGGAATGGCTGTTTTCTTCTTAGCCTTGGCTACTGCGGTGTCCACTTTCGGAACTTCCCAGGCATCGGAATTCTTACCATCAAAAGGGAACAGCTTTTTGATTCTTGAAGACGTGAAGAATCTCCGGTCAGGATATCTCCACTGCTCCGTAATTATTGCTGAAAGTGAATCGTGAACTGGAAAGGTCTGCGGTTTCCTAGAGTGACCCTGAAAAGGATCCGGTTTTGAGACTGGTATGTCATCCTGTAGATTCAAAGTAGATCTGACTGCAGAGATGAGCTTCCCTGTTTCTTCGATTGGGAAGAAAAAGGTTTCCTCTTTAATTTCCCCCTCCTCATCCGAAGACTGGGGGTCATTCGACTGGTAGTCATATTCCGAAAAAGGAGCCGAATAATCTTCCATGGCATCTGGTAGAACATTTGGTGGACCCTGCTGGTAAAGTTGATGCTGAGGCACCGGCGCCTGAGGGGAACTTGCCATGGCCCGAAAACAGTCAAAGGTAGACTGAAGTTCTCCCTTCAACCAGGAGGTAAATTCTGTTGCGGAAACTTCTTTAGGCCGAGAGCAGGAGCTGCACATTTTGGCCGTGGGGTCGTGTAGGGTCTTTTTACAGGAAGAGCAGGCTTTGTGTTTCGTTTTTCCCACAGACTTCCTATGTGGGGAGGCCTCAGGAGGAATGTCTGGATTTTTGTCTGACATGACTGAGGAGAAAAACACAAGGATGAGACCACAGAAAGTAATAGAAATAGGCAATGGTTTGAACCCAGGAGGGAAAACCTACTTGAAAAAGGCAATATACAATCCTCAGGCACAGGCAGGCACAAAAAAGGAGTAGAAAAAGCAATAATACAGTACAGGAACGAGAGCAAGGAAAGATCTTACCCATTCTGGCGGTTTTATAGCGGCATTTAGGCGCCCAGGCCCGGAAAACGTCACATCCGGAAATTCCCCGTCAATTGACCTCTCGTGACCCCGGACGCAGTGCCGGAAGAAAAGCAGATAGGAGAAATAATAAGAAAACGGGTGCCGTGAAACCGGCACAGCCGGCTATAGAGTCCCGCTCGCAGCGCCTCCGGAGCGCTCTCCTGCCGTGTCTCACGCTGAGGATTCCTCCTCCCCGGGACGGAGAGAACCGGAGCCCGGGGATGCACCTCCCAGTGAGCCCCCTGGGCTGTGGGCAGCATATAACGAGGACTGAGCCTCGAGTAACCGCGAGGACGCGGAGTTACATCCTCCGAGGCTGCCGCATCACCCTGGATCCACCGGGATCACTATCGGGGATCGGAGAGAAAGGACGCCCCCCCGGGGCTCCAAGAAAACAAAAAAGAAGAAAGAAAAAAAAAAGGTAAGCTAAAGCCTAACCGCTACCTGAGTAGGGCAGGAAACAACACTGGGGAGGAAGGGGGAGGTCTCCTTTTTTATAGTGTTTCCTGCCCTACCTGGTAGGCGGAGCCTTCTTCTCATGTGCCACCTGGAATGGCAAGGGAAAAAATGAATCTGGAGGATAGCTGAACATTTGAATTATCTGATATCACTATACATGATGGACAAGCCAGTGAGCTGGCCTGTACATTGCAAAGAGAGTTGTAATAAATCTTACATTAGCCATCAATTATGAAGGAGAGGCAGACAGATTTTGACCGTGCTCGTGCCTAGTGATGCAAACTCCTGCATAACTTTTTTGTAAATAGGCAGCTTCAATATTGACTGGGTCACTCTTCCGACATTTCTCCAGCTACTTATCGGTCTGGAAGGAAAGCATGTGAACCGCTCTTGCTTGGTGGTTTACACCAGTCCTGCTTGTGACTTTTCTGGTTAGTCGTGGAAAAGAAGCCACCTTATTTGTATTTATCGTCATATCTCAGACATTAATAATTTTGTATCACAGATGCACCAAGAATTATAAAACTGCAGGTCTGCAGTACAAATTGACTATTAAGAACATCCTACTAATCATCCGCTCCTCAAAACGCTTAAAAAATTTGCTTGTTCTGTTGCTACCCTTCCTGAAAATCATTTGCAAAATTAGGTTTCTCCAATTAATCAGGATATCTATTCCTTAATTACATTGGCTCATCATCATTTCCAACTAATGAAAGGCATTCAACATCATTTTTAGAAAACTCAAGTAAATTGGAACTGGAAGTGCAATCATTCACCCACATCCTTGAGGGACACGTGCAATAAAAGTAATTTATCTGTAACTGAGAAGGTTGTAGAAAAGCCAGATATCACAAAGCTTTCTACTTGTTCACACTGTATTTGAGCCGTGTCAAGAAATTGGTGAAATGTCACCTCATTTAAATCATTTTACAGGGCCAGCTCAGCCCTTCGAGATAGAGAAAACGAGAAATAATGCAAACGCTCTCCTTACAGTACACTTTTCACAGTGACGGACAAAATTATGCATTACGCAGGGCCAGCCACGCTCTCCCTAAAGCAGGAGCTCACTGGGGTTGGACCTTTACAATACATAGGAGAATCTAAAGGGAGTACACAAGAGGTACCCGCTACAGAAGGCAAAGCTGCCCGTCTATACTACAGTTAAATATTTAGTGATCACTTACCGAAATTGCTAAAAATAGAGCTTGGAGGGCTGCTACGAAGTATAAGCTGGCAGTCTTTGTCCACATTGCCAACTACATATCTCCTATGAGGCTACCAATACCGAAACCGTGAGCAATTAGGGTTTTACGGCAAGCAGAGCAGCTACCGTTCTGTATATGTAAACCCTACTGTGTTATTTGTACAGCATTGATATGTTACTCAATATAAACCATTCCTAAAAAGTTTTTCTGTATTGTTCGTATCGATAATGTGTAGTTTCACTTGTGTACAAAAGCCCGTCAGGTCTGCAAACCTTGAAGGGAAATCAGATAAGACATGCAGACTAGTGTACTGTGCCAGAAGAAAGATAAAGCGAAAATAACTGAATACACCAAAGCGAAACACTGCCTCTTGGGCTGCCTTCACTGTTAAATGCAATGTCTCATTGATTTAACAGAGGTTAAGTCTTGCCAAACTAAGGTGAATCCATCACAGCCAGTCAGCAATTAACTGCACAAACACTGCATAAACACCAAAACATACGAAAGAGAAGCGCTACAGGACTTGTTACTGTGCCACATCGTCACCATTCATAGTGGTAACAAAATTAAGCACTACATTTTAAAATCAAGGTACTACTTTTATTGAACAAATTATACACATTATGGACATCAAACCAATATAATTACAACTGTAAAAATTTGCATGACTTGCCCAACTTGAGAGATTTACAAATTAGTAATAACTGTACATTTACAGAGGATATTTTATGAACCCCACAAAGGGAACAGCATAAAAATATGGATGTTTCCAGAGCCCCATTTCAGATAAGCCAGGGAATGGCAACAGTCAGTACTTTGGAAGAAATCTAAAAATTAGAAAGAAAAAAAAAATTAGTGTACATTTAAAAAAATAGCCAAACTATTACAGATCATATTGTCGCTATTTGAGACAGGATACCAACTCATTTAAGTAAGCCAACAAACCAGGATTTAGAGAGATCATAAGATTTTGGCAATGTGGGTGTCTTGAGGATTGAATTGAACACAACGCTCCTCTGCGGTCTATCCTAAACGCTGCTGCTAGACTCATCTGCCTTGCACGCCACTCTACTGCTTTCCCACTGGCTCCCCAATACCTTAAGAATTAAATTATATATTATATGTTTATAATAACATATAAAGCCCTCCATAACACTGCTCCTCCACACATTTCTGCCCTCATAAGCAAATACTCTCCTACTCATGTTCTTCCCGTGGGCTAAAGCTCTCCTCCTCACTTATCACCTCTTCCTTTTCCAGTCTACAAGATTTCACTCGGGCTGCCCCATATTTCTGGAATCTACTTCCACCGAACCCTCAGCTTTCACCCTCCTTCCATTCAAGAAACATCTCAAAACCCACTTCTTCAGAGAAGCCGCACCATCTTCGTTTCTTGAACTTCCCTGACACTGATACAACCCCGCACTACCTCTCACCCTTTCTCTGTGCCTTATGTTTGTCCTCAACCCATTCAAGACAAATATATTCTGGGACACAGCAGAGAGGACTGTAGCGTGCAGATGACTGTTGGGGGTGGTTGGTGCACTGCCATGGGTCAGGCCTAGAGGGCCCCCTAGGCTATATACAACAGGAGGTACAGCTGTTGTGGTTAATAAACTGATCTAAGGTAAAAGTCTGCCAATATGTTCCAAACAGGCATTAAAATAGTCATGGTGAGGCAGGTTCAGCATGGCATTTAGCACAAGCTGACCTCAAATAGGAAATGAAGAAAAAATTACCAACCAGTCTGTTTTTATTTTATTTTTCTGTCTGGCAGTACAGTATTGATGTTGAATGCTCGGAAGAGAGCAGTATTTCTACCAGAACTTTGAGATGCCTTTAGTTTTTAACTCATCACAGTTCCTCAATGCTTCCCTGTCAAGCTGGAAATGTCAGCTTAATACAGTCATTCTTTATAGAGAAAAAGACAAACAATCGTGTTATGTCACACTTTACCAGTAAACAAAATGGTTTAACGCAAATGTTGAAATATTAAGGCGAATAAATGGAGACCACGTTTACATGTGCCAACAATGAGCAGCACGTTTTAACCCCTTAAGGACAATGGGCGGTCCCAAAACCCATTGAAAACAATGCATTTTGAGCATTTTGTACAGGCTTTGTCATTAAGGGGTTAAGTTTTAGCCTGTTTATCATGGTCTTTCCTTCCCCTTACCTTATGATCTAGGCCTCAACACCAACCAATTCTGGAGGAAGGGGGACCTTTGGATGCTTGCTCTCAAAGTGTTGCTTGAATGTTTTGGGGTCTGGCATTTGAGTCTGCACATAAAGAAGAGAACGCTTACAAAAAACTAAAACAGCATAGCAAATATGTCTATATGTGTGTATATATGCTCCGTTTATTGGTAAGGCATAGAATTGGCTGACTGCAGGTTAATGGCTGTGTGTGTTTGGTCAAGCTTTGCTTTTTAACCCCTTCTATCCCAGGGGTTTTTGGTACCTCAAAGCCCGGAGCAATTTTGCCATTTTTGCGCTGTGTCGGTTCAGCGATTATTCTCTTTTCCTGTGAATAGTGTACCCATGTAAACTATATATTGTTTTTTCAAGGAGAGATAGAGCTTTCTTTTGATACCATAGTTGGATGATTAGCTGAAAATTTAGAATTAGAAATTTTGTAAAAACTAGCAAAAATTAGGAAAAAAAACACCAAATTTTTTTACAATTTTCCCTCTTAATCCTCACAAAATTAGGTAAAGTGACAGAAAACTCCATCCAGATTTATCAATTCAGGTGTCCTGATTTCAGAAATACCTAATTTATATAGATTTTCCATATTTTCCCAGCACATATAGGCAACATGCTATAAGGTGTACATTACTTTACACAAAACCGTTAAAATTAGCTATGATGGGACTGCAACTCTAATTTTAAACAAATTAAACAAAAACACCCACAAAAGGTATATATTTCTGTAAAGCAGACAATCCAGGCTATCCTGTATTTCCGGTATTTGGAAGGGAAAGCCCGATGTTGCATTTCCAACTGTAACAGTTTACCGGCATTCGTGCCAGAAACTGTTATAGCTCCCTCATCGGAGTGATCGGGTAGCCCAGCAGGGTCTAGACAGACCCTGCTGGGCTACCCGATCCTCCCGTGAACTTCCAGGTCACGTCAGTAGTGACTGACCTGGAAGGGAAAGCCAGATCGCGTGATCGGGCTTTTCTATCTTTAACAGTTTTACGGCTTCGCGCCAGAAGCTGTTACAGGAGATCGGGCAGCAGAAAGCCAGCGACGCTTGCTTCTGCTGCCAGGGGGGAGCACAGAAGGGCTAGACGTACCAGTACGTCTATAGGGGATTGAAGGGGTTAACAGTGGTGTGTTCTCAATGTATTATGTTATTGGAAATTCACATGTGTTGTGTTGGAAGATGGGGATTTACTGGAGAGACAGCAGGTAATATTAAACTGACCTAATTTAGTTAGCATCCACACCAATGTTAATTTAATATTTGCTCTACATTTATTTTCTAAACAGATGCATACTCATAATGGAATACATCAGTTATGTAATCATGGAAATGGGAAGATCTGAATGAGACAATCATGTCAGATTTACAGTTTTCTGGGTAATATGTCTCTGGGGAACTTTTTTCAAGCATTACATTATTTTCTTACATTATGGATATGCCAGGATAGTGCAGAAAAGGGTGATGTTATCCGAGGTAGTATAAAAGATAGTGTAGGAGACCAAGGTACTATAAGGTCGAGGCTGGCGAGACCCAGGACATCAGGCCATCAGTCGATGTTACCATTGAGGGAACAAACGCGCGTCTCCTTTGCCACAGATCAGCATTAGTTGCAAAATATAAATTTGGAAAAATAAACTGGACAAACGGTGGCTTAAAACAAATTATGTTGTATGGAAGAGGCAAAGGGCCATATACTCACCCTACACACAGAACAGGTGTATACCAGGGCAGCTTTGGCCGCAGCTTTCTGATCATGCCCTTGTTTTTTCTTCAGGTCGGCTTGCTTTTTTGCATTTTTCTGTTGTGATTGGATCTTCTGGTGTCCTCTAGCCATGTCTGCAACATGTTAAGATTTAAACAGTTTATAGTCAGATGGAAACTAAAGAACGCCACTTTAACAGGTGCACATATCCAATTTATGGAAGAACAACACATAAGAATGATGAAACTCATGCTGTGAACTGCTGTTCGCTTAACAGCTGTTAGTTTCCATTCTGAAGATTATTTCCTTTGCCCAAATACAACCTGTGTGTGTTCAGAGATATGTAGCCGACTGTTACACTGTATCAATACTTTTATCTAAGTTCGATACTTAACCATGTTCTTGGCCACTACTTAAAGGGCAAGCATAACAGTTTTCAGCACAAGTAAATTAATGCTGGCAGATTGGAAGAAACCTGCGGCTGGGCCAGCATTATCTACTTAATTTCATGTTCAAGTTCTGGTGCTTCTCCTCACCTCTCCCTTAAAAGGGCTCCCCAAACATTGCTGCTCCTGAGAAGTTTAAGACCAAAGAGTATATGTATAAAATGAGTTTGTAATAGGCATACATTTCTTTATTGTATCTGTCCATAAATTATATGAATACATTTAGTGTCCAACTGATTTGTCTTTAAGGTTATTTACGAAGCACTAATGAAAATGTGTATACGGTAAAAAGGAACACTTTATTGGCTTAACCAATGTCCAAAAGAAGTGGAAATGGACAGCTGAACCTAGGTAGGGAACTAAATGTTTCACAAAGAAAACATACAGGACACTTCGGAGAACTCAAACTTTTATTGAATTCTGTAATCAGTTCACTTTTTCATTTACAAAATGAATAGGGGTTTGCATTTAAAGCAGATCTGTCGCTTTCCCATACAGCATTGTCCAGAAGTTTTAGGCGAGTGTGAAGAATGCGTTCAGAAATAAAATATGTTAACAGTTTATTTTTATCATTTCAAGAATGCAAGTTCATTGAACACAGGTATGACTTTCGACATTGAATGTATTGAGCAGCCTCACCTTGTTAGTGAGTTTGGCTGCTCCTCACCCAGTTTTACTCCTCCTACACAGCTGTTTCTGTTTCAGTTAATTATTGAGTTTCAGCCTACATTTATGATTATTAGCACCTGTTTGGTATAATTGATCGCACACCCAACTATATGACTAACAAATCGCTGATCTTGTGGTCACACCAGATATATGATTTTTCTACTGTTCGCTCACTTTGCATTTGATTAAATGATAAAAATAAACATATCAACATATCTATTTATTAAAGCATTCTTACTTTACACCTATGAATAAAAAGGGAACAATACACCACTGGCCCCATGAACAAAATTACACAAGAAAGTGTTCCTTTACATAACTATACAATGAATGTGGAACACACAAAAATATCTAGTCTTATCTACACACACAATAAGTCATTTCCTCTGTTTAACCCCCCAAGACTGCAAATCCTTAGCCAATCCCATCAGCTTGTCGGCCTGGAGTCAACAGCTGCCTAGCATTCAGCGAACAAGCTTCTAGAAAGATACAGCCTGCAGAGCACAAAGGCACATGAGAACGCAGGCAGCAAGGATAAGTTACAACACCTAACCCTCAAAAAAATAATACGCTGCTATCCATACAATCTGCATGTTGTATTAAACATGCAAAATGGCTACAAATTAAGAAACATTGCCAATAGTAGATAAAATCAAAAAAGAAAGCTTTAGTAATGAGCTCTTTGGATGTGGAAACTTTGTAAATAAGGAATTTGTTGAATATGATTAAATTATATATTCATATCAGGATTTCTTCACTTCAATGGGGACCTGGGGTAGTTTTGGTAGCTGGTTAGAACTTGTTAGGGGTAGCTGCATGGAAAAGTGTGAGGTTGCGTTTTTAAATGCCTCATGCTGCTTTTTCCACAGCGTAAAAACTTCCCTTCAACACTATTAGATGAATATTTCCAGCATTACCAAAGATTACCAACCGGCTGAAAACCCAAGGTGATTTTTGGCCAACTTTTCAATAAGGACCACACATCACTGAGAAGCAAGACAGACAGCATTAAGACAGAACCTATGGATTTTTTTTCCTTTTAGACAGGCTGTAAATATCCTACGGCCCACCAGTCACACAACCTCCATATGTTAGTAGGGCTGGTCACTCGTAATTATGAATCTTCAAACAAACAATTATGCATATAAAGGACATCACAACAACTAGCCAACCAGCACATGATCTCACTCAACATGCTAGATGCCATCAGACTACTGTGACTACATTTTCAGCTTTTCTACAAATATGTCACAAGGGGGGTAAAGAATAAGCCCACTACATCCTTCCCTACTAAATATTTATATACACATATACACCTCAACATTCCATTGGGTAATATTTAGGGATATCAGCTCTGAGGATTCGTAAGACCCCCACAGCATTGTTAATGGCCAAGGTCGGGATACACAGGTTCAGGTTCACTGTAGCACAAACCAGCACAGTGACCGATCTCACCAGATTGGGGCAGCCTGTGTTAGGTAATGGGGACAGTCACGTTTTCCACATCATGACAGAACAGTTAAAGATTAATCACACTACAGGCAGCACAGGAAACAAAGGCCTTTTTGCGCCGGACTCGCTAAACACAGCATGGACTTAACGAGGGGTGCCTCAGAGAGAGAGAGAGATCGTGGGCTAGCTGGTACCGGCTTGTTCTGAGAAAAGAAGCAGCCTGAGCTAGCCGTCTCTCCTATAGAGCCCATGCGCA
Organism: Spea hammondii; assembly: GCA_029215755.1. Classification (NCBI taxonomy): domain Eukaryota; kingdom Metazoa; phylum Chordata; class Amphibia; order Anura; family Pelobatidae; genus Spea; species Spea hammondii. Next base: position 13,864,802 of record JARDYJ010000005.1, on the reverse strand, counting down.
TGGCGGGCAGGCTTCCTTACACGGTAAACTACCGCACACGAAGGGACTGTAAAGGTAGTATCGTAATCCACAGCTCCACAGACCCGCCAATGAAGCCCCGGTAGCCTCGTCTACTTACCGTGCGCTCGGAAGCTCCGGCGGGCCGGTGAGGCGGCTGGAAGAAGTACTGCAGAGCCCTCAGTTGCGCCCTGGGGAAGAAAGAGGGCGGGGTCCAGGACCGGTCGTATCCGGCACTGCGTCGCCTCAAGACCCTCCTACTATCTGCAACACGCACAGCCTTACGCAAGGGCGCCAGCCAGCGGCAGTATCCAAGGGAACCACGATGAGAGAGCAGGGTGGGAGGGTTATGCGAATGCGTCAATACACTGGGAACTAATAGCCAATGAAATTCACGGAGGGTGATGTAATAAGAGGTTACAGGGTGGGACTGGCGTTGCTGGGCAGCCTAGGCATGAAGCGGCGAATAGCTGTAGTCCTCTCGTGACCTTATTTGCACCCGCTCCTTGTGACCTGAGGTGGTCTCATGCCAGCAAATGACATTATTTTCATTAGTTTTACCTGGTTTCCGTTCTGAATCTAATATGTTGTGAAATATAATATAAAGTAATATTGGGTTCATAAGTAATACTGAGTATAAATTAATATTGGGTATTAGACCTCTGCATTTGGATTAGTACAACTTTTTTTTTTTTTTAACAAGCTCGGAAGAGCAGGGCCGTCTTCTCCTTTGTTATGGGTGCGATTTGAAATTATTTTACTGTTTAACAGCCCCACGGAATCTGCTGGCGCTATTTAAATAAAGTTAATGTAATGAAAATTGCCTGTTTTGTGCATCTGTACAAGTCTCCGAAAATTAGGGTGATCCCTGATGAAACTGCCAAAAGCGAATTGCAAAAGTGCAGACATTTAGTGGGGATTCTTTCATTTGCCACCGCTGCTATTACAAGCCATTTTTGGCGCTTGTTGATGAGGTAAAGGGGAGTGCATATCAATGACTGATAGGTAGAAGTAACAAAAAAAAATCCAGGGGGTGGTCTCGTTGATGGTAATGGGTATGATTTAAATGGGGGTGTTTCCTGCTGACCTCTGTGGGAACGCCCCTGACATCAGCTGGACCTCCCACCGACATCACGGGATTGCCTGTGAGCAGTCCTGGCCGCGTCCCGCAAGAGAAGGCTCCAGGTAGCCGGAGCTCAGAAGTTCTCAGGTATAAGTGCGCTGACGCCATTTTAACTTGGCGGCAGCAGCAGCGGCAGCAGCAGCAGCAGCAGCAGTAGTTATAAACTGATGGGAGTTGGAATGTCAAAAATATGTTGTATCATCTTTCTAGCTTATCATATATTGTTTTTCATCTTCATTGATAAATAATAGTGACAAAAACAGGCATTCTATTGGGCTTGCACACAGTGTAACTGTGCCTACAGGTCTTGTGGCTGGATGTGTCAGTCTGCCGGTGCCTGAATGCCCTTTCTTACACTGGGGGATCAATTCAGTTTTTTTTGTGTGATATGGATGGGGGATCGGTCTTGTGGCTGGATGTGACTGTGTGCCAGTGCTTGGCCTGTTCTGCTCTATGCCCTGGCCTGTGCATCAACCCCCCTCTTTACTCTGGGGGATGAATTCTTGTTTCTAATATGAGGGAGAGGTCAGCCTGTTTGTCAGTGCCTGCCCTGTGCCCTGCTCTCCTCTGCTGCTGGAGCGCAATTTCCTTCCTTACTGTGAGGGATACATACTTTTTGGGGGAACTCCAGTGTCCTGTATGGTGGGACTGGATATGTGCCAGTATCTACCTACTCCTGTAGCCATGCTACAAGCTCCTCATAAAGTTCATTGCCTCAAAACGAAAGCTACAAAAACTAAATGAAAATTTCATCCGAATTGATTTGCTTGACATGTATTGGGTGTGTATGTAATTCTCAGCATGTACACAATATTGGGTATACTGAAATAATATGACCCAGCTTCTGTGACATCTCCCTCAGAAATATATGGTATGTTAGTGACCAACATAGAAAGCCAATAACTCTTTCAATTAAGAGGACAGTCAATAACCTCTATGGGATTTGCAGACAGGCCGGGGAGGGCTGTCAACCAGGGCTTTCCAGGATACATATAATTTTCTCATATTGCTGACCTGCAGAGATGAATTACTGCCCTGCACTATGTCATATGTATAACAGTAATTGCCATACCTGGGAACTCACCAGGTCCGTTTCCTAGTTCTCCAGGGCAGTGGAACAGTGATGCTCCATGCCAACTCCACACCAAATTTTCCCACTCACAACCTATTTAATGGTATTTGGGGTAGCCCTAGTCTTGTCTGTAGCTAGCACCATCCCTCCCTTGGCTAGACATGCCCCTTGAACAGCTAGGCCTGCTTTTGCATGCGACTATTCCTGCTCCCTCTCAAAGCCACTATGTCAGAAGAGGGAGCGCTCCGGGTAGCTTGCTCTCTAACATTCCCATTTAACATCCCACATACTAATACCCCCAACAATTCACGTGTCCAAAGTAGGACACCTTTGATGGGGTGTGTGGTCATGAGTACGCGTAGCTCCCTAGGCCAGTCATGAATGTTCTACAGAAGCGCTACATAAATTGTTGGTGCTAAACAAATAAAGGATAACAGTTTAAAAATTATATTATGAGAGGTCCTAAATTTGTACCTTGTTTTATTTTTATATAAATCCTTTATACTCATGGGAAATCAAATGTGAAGATTTGAGTGATAGTGTGAGAAGATAGTAAGAGAAGATAAACCTGCTTGTCAGCTTTCTACCCTTATATTAATATTAATTAATGTTTATCCGGGAGGAGAATGCTAGAAATTGGGTCATGCGGCAGTGACCTGGATTCAAGTAGGTCCCAGAGTAGATGCAAAACACATATAAGGTGTCGATTTTGCCTCTAATCTTTGCTTACGGGTACCACATGAAATTCTCATCTATTCTGTTATTGCCATTGTCTTGTTTATTACTGCATATTATCCTTACAATGCTTTTTGTTTTTCCTTTTTTGCACTGGTTTGTAGAATAGTGGAGCCTCACCCATATCCCAAGAAAATCTTTATTGCTTCTGTAGATCATGGTTTCATTGCAACTTTATATTTTCTTCTTGGAAAATTATTTCATGTTCATATAGCATTTCTCATAAAGTTCAAAATCTCAGTTGGCAGTTTTTATTTTTTCCATCCTTTTTACTTTTGTTCTCTAAGGAAGGTGGAACACTTTCATTCTAACAGAACAGTCAAGGTATAAGACTTAACGATCTTACAACTATCCTAATCACAGGATCACCTTAGGCAGTAGGAGCGATTTGCGTCATTGTGTTTGAGAGAGGATTACAGCACCCACAAATCTCCTTTAAATCTGTTTAATTAACTTGTGTACAGACATTGCATGTCTGCTTGTAATAAATGTAATGTAAACCCAATTGGTTTTATTAGTTCCAGCTGGCACTATATATTTTTATTTTATGGTTACCATTGTAGACATCCAGCATTTGGCAGGGGCTCCGTTTGCCAAATAAGGGTTTTTAACTGTTGATTTGGGTTTAGTAATTATTTTTCATTTATTAAGTACTTCACGGCAGAATACATTCTATGCTATCCTAAAAACAATGGTGCCTCTTGATGGAGGATGGCATACAATATGGTCTGTCCTATGGCCCACCGTAGTTGTGACCAGAACAGGACAATTATGGGACAGGCCCACCAGATATGAAGCAGAGTACCAGGGGCCGTCCCGCACCTCCAACACACATCCGACACATCAGGAAAAGCCTTATGAAGGAGAACTGGAGTCATATACCACTGTGTGAGCAGTTTATACGAGGTTTCTTGAGCTTTCGTATTACGTGAGCATTTGTGCGTGAGAACAAACATCTTGTCCCACTCTGCTTGTGTCAAAGAGGTGTACAACTCTTGCTCCCAAAACTCCTGGAATCGCAAAGGTGCAGTCCCTTGTCCCCGGATCAGTAACAGGTACAGGATGGAAATGCCATGGTCCGGAAGGTCAGTTCCGCTACACAGCTGCTCAAATCAGTGAGATCTCTTGTGAGGACATGTTTCCGTCAAATGCTCCGCAAATAGTTGGAAAGTTGGAAATAGTGGAAGCGGTCCACAGGGGATGGGGTGTGGCCCCCGAGGATGGAGTCCAGAGGTTTGAGCTGGGCTCCTGACAAAAAGTGCAAGAGAGGAGTAGAGTCAGCAGACAAAGTCCCCAGGAAGGAGCCCCCCCCCTGTCCAGGAGGGAAATCCGGATTGCGTTGAATGGGTGTCATAGGGGATGGATAGGTAGTAAGATCTCGAGACCCGTGGAGTGAATGTAAAGTCCACAGTGTAGCAGCAATCAAAGGGTGAGCCTGAGCAACCATTCTGGCATATTGTAGCGGAAGCCAGGGAAGATGACACATAGGTAGGCCAACCAGACAAACCTCAATGTCCACCCACAATTAATGCGTGAGTCGGTGTGACCACTCAAGGACCCGTAGTAAGTGACAGGCATGCTGACTTGGGGAGAATCAAAGTCGAGAACTTCGTCCTAGGGCATCTGTTTGAGCGAAGAAGGCCAGTGGAATCCGGATCGGAATGGTTTGAAAAAGGTACAGTATTCTGGGCATCACGTTCATCTTCATCTTTACTTTATAAAGTAAAGAATCATATCTAGTGCAACTGTGCTTAGATCCTCTGGTTCCTTACCCAGATGGGGAGAACATTTTTAATCCTTTTTTACCCAAAAGAAGAAAGAAAAATTGCTAAACCGGGGATATCGGAACAATAACTATTACTTGTACTTATAATTGATTTCATCTGTTTTATACCATTTTCTAAAGTTTTTCCACCAGGGGAGGGCTGGCAGCCTAAGGCCTGGGGGGCAAGTCTAGTGAAGTGACCCGTTGCGCCACCGAATCAGTCCGCTATCCATGCCCATCTTTTCCTGATATTCTAATGCATATTGATGTAATGTGATGGTATTGGGAGTACATCAGTACACTTAAAAAAATCATCATACAGTTGATGCCTGAAGCCACAATTTACTGCCACTAATCCTTTTTAATAAAATATGCAAATTGAAATAGAGTAAATAACACAAAACCTTTACTTTTCCTCTCACTGATTTCTGGGCCTAGAAAGTTTTTTGTCCTCTGACTACAAATGTGGTGGAGGGCGTTTTATCTCTGGATAAGTAAAAATTTTATTTGTTCAATTTATTCCTACAGAAAATAAAATGCCAGGAAACAGATGACTAAATACACACACCAGCATGGTCTAAAAACCTGGGTATAAAATGGGCATTTTCCCCCATCAGATACCTCACTATCCCCTACCCCACTTTCTCCCCATCTCTTTTTTTTGCAAACAAGTACAATAATATATATATTGAGACACTGGTAAAAATAATGTACATTTAATATATTAAATATAGGAAAAAACAGCTAATCTTTGTAACAAACATTTTTTAAAATATTGAAAATTGGACCCTAGGCAAGCATTTGCCACACTGACTGCAGATTAGGGGAAGACTGTGAAAGTCAGTGAAGTCTTCCCTCCTTCTGACCCTACCGTGACTTTGAGAGATCCTCTCCCCCTCAATCATCCCCAGAGTCCCTTTGTCCCCTCATTCACGAAGCCATGCCTCTCTTTTCTTTCCTCTGTAGTTCAGATAGAGATCAAATAAACAACACATGTAAACAGCACTTACATGTATAGACCAACTGAATAAGACATAAAAACCCTGTATTTGTAGGTATACATGAATAATGTATGGAAACATAGCATAGCAGATACAGATCAACAGAATAACACAAAAACCCAGCTTTGCAGGTATAAATCAACTGGAAATTACATGTAAACTCAGCATTAAAGGTATAGATAAAACACACACACACCAGAACAGGCTCTGCCACACTGACACCCAAACACACACACCAGAACAGACTCTGCCACACTGACACCCGCATCAGTACAGGTTAATTATTATTATTATTTATTGTTTTATATAGTGCCATCAAATTCCGTAGCGCTGTACAATGGGTAGACAGGACATAGCAAGTAGTATGTAATATAACAAATTGACTTACAGAGACAACAGGTGTGGAGGGCCCTGCTCAAACCAGCTTACAGTCTAGACAATCTACACATAAAAAATGCTTTTCACACAGTTTTTTTTGTGTATTGATGCCCCATTTATGCACCCTTGTGTATTGATTTATGTGATGTCCCCAGCCAGCCCCCCTCCCTTATGTATTGATGTCCCCTTTTGTACTGGTTAATGTACCCATGTGTATTGCCCCAGCCTATGAATATGGGTCCCCTTCCACCTACCCCAACTATTTATTTATTTTCTTTTAATACTTACTTTTCGGCTGCCTTTCTGTTACCGCTCCCGTTGTGTTGCCGGCAGGGACGCCGAGACGCAGCCCGCGCGGTCGTCTCCCTGCTCGCGCCGTCGCGGTGAGCTGCCGCCGGGTCCGTCCTCCTCCTTCGAGACGCGCGAGTTCGAGGGATCGTGACGGGGCGCCTCTACGTCTAGTGCCTTTTTGCCTACACTAGCGTTCTGAATCCTGATTTATCTCTCTGGTATTGACTCCTGCTTGAACCTGACTTCCGTTGTTTTGCTGCCTGCCCTGACCATTCCTTGTGACCCCGACTACTCTTTTGCCTGACCCCTTGGATACCGTTATTATTTTTTATTTTACTGTTCCTGTGTTTCACCTACTCATTACTCTCGGTGGTGAACGGTCTGTATCTCTTGTGCCCTGGTGGCAGTGCGTCCTCTCTCCACCAGGAGGCGCCGATTTTGCAGCGCGGTTCCAGAACCTGTACCTCGGTCGTGACACTTTCTTCCCTGCAGACGGCTCTCCAACGGCATGCTCTTCTAGCTGTCACGAGGAGCTGTTCCGCGTGAGCCCGCCCCCTTGAGCGGCACGTCATGTCTTTAAAGGGGCGAGACGAAGAACCTCACTGAGCGGCCAGCGTGTCTTTTCGCCGCTGTAAAGCTTGCAGCAGCATCTGCATCTCAGTGTGCCGGCCCACGGACAGGCCAGCTCGCCGCAGGTGCTGCAGGCTTTTCCCCGCATTAAAGACGGCCTGGCGCAGCCGAATTGGCCACTTCAGTGGGAGGCCGTGCAGCAGTTTTATTTAAATTCAGGGTGGCCTGGGGGTCAGTTGCCCCCCCGGCCCAGCCTGCCCCTGTTTTCCACTGTCTCTATTGAACATTTGCCTTTTAAAACATTATTTTATTTTATAATTACCAGATATGGCTGGAGAGTATAAGCATATCATTATGGCATTTTGGCTTATTTCTTGCAGTCACATCTTTGAAAATATCAAAATAATCTTTCAATATCAGATACAAAAGGTTTATACTATAAATTAGAGAGTCAAAAGGTCTGTGACTTTTGTTGTGCCAAAACCTCAAAATGTAGAGCAAAGTTGCTTATATCTTGGTACTAAAGTAAATAAGTGTCCTCTTCAATACTCCAGCTCTTCTATTGAAAATTGTCCTTGTGAATCAGCGGGCTGGGTGCAGATGTATTGTGTCTTCATGGCCCAACGGTTTAAGTTTTAGTGCCGTCTTGTATCTTTTAGACCTCAATGTGGGGTAGGAACAGAACTTGGGTGAAGCAAGAACCACACTGACCAAGAGGTGGCCTGGTAATCAGTTATAATTTTGAAGCTCCCAAGTTTAGGGAACCCATATACCACAGTGTAATCTAACAAAATCGGACTCATTCTAATAATTTTCCAGTTCCCTCTGTCTGATGTGAGACTGCTGGTATATAATGATTTTGCAGTGTGCAAAGGGATCCATAGTGGAGTCAGAGCTGTAGAGCCATGCCCTCGGGAAACACACATAGATCAACATGTATCGTCCATGCCATAATGGGACTGGGTGCTAAAGATATGCACCAGCACCAGTATTCCTCAGTTTTACTCACATACATAAGCTTCATTGAAATCTGACAAGACCCAAGCCCGCGCTCTGCCCAAAGCGATGTATGATGTAGCAGGCATATACAAATAAGGAAGACCATGAAGTCATGAAGATCTCCACCAAGAATTGAAAATGTTACACTGATTTGAATTCAGAGCAGGGTTGTTCTTTGACATGCCAACATTTGTATTTTATTTTGCTGATCTTTAAATTTGCACTTATTTGATTTATGATCTGTGAATCACCTGCAAAGGATAAATTGGCAAGTTCCACTTAAACGTAACCTTTCACATGCATGGTATATAAGATGAAGGTTCACTGAACCAGGGTGTAGCAGCATAGACTTGAAATCCCTAAGGGAAGAAATCTGTCAGCAAGCTGAAGCATACACACCTTAGTAGCTAAACGCCTGCTTGTGGGCAAGTATGATCCTATAATTATATATTTATAATTTACACATTATAGCAAGTGGCAAAGTATCGCAGGAGATGTAATAATACATTTACTGATAACCTAAGCTGGTTATGTTGTCAGTAGGGCTTACCCTAGTATCTAGTACAGGTATGTGCTTACAAGTTGAATTTTTGAAGATTATTAACAAATGTCCCAAGAAACCTTCATATTAGAATTTCACTCAGCATTTTTCATAACCATATAAATTAAAATCATAAGTTATTTCTTATAGGCGCAGTCATATTTACCCTGTCCCCCATTCCATGAAATGAGCAATGCTTTCATGTTGAAAACCACAGATTTTGTTGTGCAAGTCACTGCTAGCAGACATCAGCGGTGGATGTACTCTGCAATGCATTTTCTGTTAGCGCCAGGGAATAGGATTAAACTCTGCTTGCACCTGTCTGGCAGTGGAGGGCTGACTGAGGGGCAGGGAGGCAATTGCCCCCTCCACAAGCTGTTTAGACAGGACCAGTCTGACTTAATCAGGCCCACTCGCAGAGGCAGGAGCGCACCAGGGTCACATGCCTCGATATATTACGTGACCCTGCGGAAATATTGTGTCTGCTCGCACAGGAATAAGAAAGAGCACCAGTCTGGGCAAGGTAAGGGTGTGATGTGTGTGGTCAGGTGTGGTGATGTTCGAGGAGTGATTGATTGAGGTGTGATGGACTGAGTATGTTTTAGTGTAAGTGTGTGCTTTAGAGTGAGTGTGTATGTGTTAATGTTAATGTACCTGCCTCCCAGGCAAGAAGATGCCAGCCCTTCCATGGGCACAATAGCCCGCTTAGCAACCAGACTGGTTATTAAACTAAAAGGGGAAGATATTGGGAACTAATTAACAGCAGCCTCAAAAAATTTCATGACAAGTGCATGCATTCAGAATCATGTCTGCTTTTCAGTATTTTGTCTGTTTTGCAGACAGGCTGCATTCCTTAGATGGTTTTGATACAAGGCAAATTTGCATGACCCTGGGAATTTCCAGTTATACTTTTATTTAAAGTTGACTGCTTTGCAGTGAATACTAAGTAGACTTGTGCATTCGTCTTCGGGCGAACATGAAAACGAACGTGAAGAGTGCGTTTTCGTGTTAGTTCCAAAGACACGCCGAAGAGAAGACAGCGGCGGTAAAACGTAGGCGAAGCCGAAGACACACACCACGGAGATCTTCGTGATCGTCTTCGTCTACCACTCTCCCCGGTCCCTTCCCCTTCTAACTTACCTTGGCATCGCGGCAGTTCACGGAAGTGGAAATCCGCAGGTTCGCCGTCACGGGTTACAGGGCAGTGCGAATGAGCCTATTGGGAACCTCCTCTGGCATCAACCAATAGGCTCACTCGCACGGCCTTTGTAACTACTGACAGCGTAAAAGTCTGTACGAGCGACCAACAGAGTCGCTCGTACAGACTTTAAAAAGTTAACCCCCTAATGAAGTAACTTGCCCGGCAGATACGATTGGTCTCCCTGTTCTATCATTTATTAACTGGAGACCAGGGAGACCAGTGGGATCTGCAGGGTAAGTTGCTGCATTAGGGTTTTAAAAGTCTGTACGAGCGACTCTAGATTGTAAGCTTGCGAGCAGGGCTCTCTCCACCAAATGTATCGGTTTGTCTTAGTCTGTCAATTCTTGTCTTGTCATATCCCTTGAATTTATGTATTGTATTAAGCGCTGCGTAAACTGTTGGCGCTATATAAATAAAGGATAATAATAATAATAATAATAATAACTTACCCGGACAAGTTACGGCACCAGGAGTTTAACAGTCTGTACGAGCGACCCTATTGGTCGCCAGCAGGGGGCTCGTCTGCCATCAACCATTGGCAGACAAGCCCCCTGCTGACGACCAATAGAGTTGCTCATACGGACATTTAAACTCCTGGCGCCCGTATTAACCCCTTAACCGGAAAAAAACGAAGAAAAACAGAACACGAAGAATATTAGCCCGCAGAGAAGACAGGAACAGGCGAATATTCGCGGAATACGAAGATTTTTTTTTCACGAAGACGAGCACGAAGATGAACACGAAGAGCCCCCTGGTGCCCAAGTCTAATACTAAGAACCAGAGATACTTACGAACTGTAGTACAACACCCCCAGGTGGACACAGTGGGTAACTTCTCAAAGATGGTGATACATCGAGTTTGGCATTTGCAGGGGAGGATCAAGGGGCAATGCTGTTACTAATTTTTATATATATATATATACATACACACATTCTTAAGGGCTGTGAGGTTTACCATGGTCAATAAACCATTTTTGTGTCTGCTTTTCATGTAAGTTTTGGATCTCTGTCCTGCTGGAAGATCCAACCATGGGCCATTTTAAGCTTTCTGGCAGAGGCAGTCAGGTGATCATGTAATACCTGTTGATATTTGATAGAGTCCATGATGCCATGTATTTATATATAATATTTATGTTTACGATGCATCATATTTAACCATGGGCATGAGGTACTTTTCCACATGGCTACCTCTCTGTGTATGCCAAACCCACATTTAGTGTCTATTATCTATTTATCTATCTATCGATCTGTCTATCTATCGCCAAAAGCTCATAGAAGCTGAATCCATTTGGGGAGCAGCTTAGAGAGGGACAGAGCTAGCCTCAGATATCTTAAATCTCAATAGAGGCGAGAGGGGAATGGGACGGGATGTGGGCATGCCTAATTGCCACCACCGCGACACATAGACAGTACAGTGGCCCTCGCGATTCGGTCACATTACAGGAAGAAGGGAAGCTAACTCTGCCATCATTGAAAATGCTTCCAGAAAGGAGTCTGTATGTGTTCCTGGAAATACCCCTGCTGCAGGTAAAGGACCACATGCACCTTTTGGAGGCTCAATTTGGAGTCCAGCATCACCCAACAAAACAAGTACTGTATCTCTTCTGTGTAGTGCAGGCTAATACAGAAATTGAGAGACCATGGGACAAATGTCATATTTGCCTCATTGTTAATCAGGCCCTGAAACGTGCTGAAATCTAAAAGTGTTTTACATCATGGTTACTCTAATATTACAACCTGCCTGTTAAAAGCCCACAACTCCGAGAAAACACTGCTGAGTGAAAAAGCACAGATAAACAAGAATAATGATTATCCCGGATTTAAATCAAAATAGAAAAAGGCTCCAGGCACTCAAGGGTTCCATAGGCAGATTTATTGAAGGAGAAGGACAACAACGTTTCGACCTCACGATGAGGTCTTTATCAAGTTAACCACACAAGTAAAAGTAAAAGTTTAAATAGCACATATCAATAAATAGATAGCCAATCAAAAGACCGATCTAATCTAACACCATGTGTAGTATAATTGATAATCATGTATTGACATAAGTAAATATTCAAAAGTATACATCCCATAGTAAATAAATGATACTTGCAGATGTTAAAAGAAACAAGTGACAAATAAAAAAATATATTAAGATCCATATGTATTAAATAACCAAAGGGAATATATTAAAAAAAATACCCATAAAGTATGTGCAATCAGTGTCTGTAATAGACACTTACAGAGATTTAACTAGTGCAGTTCCATGTATAAACAATCAGTGTTAATACTCCAAAAAAAGTGTGAATTAAGTCAAACCAAACAACCAAATCGGCAAAAGCAAGTATACTGATTAAAATAAAAGAATATCCCGGATTTAAATGCACCCTCAAGGGTTCTGGCTTTGCTAACCACGTCATCATTCACTTCTGGAGCATTCTGTGAATTCATAGCTCTCTTTGTTATTGTGAACGGCATCCTCTGTTGATTCCTGAGCCAAGTTTAAATAGGGAGAAACTTTGATAACCTGATGTGTATACCTTTGTGTATGTTTAAAAAAAACCTCTTAACCTCTAGTCATTATATTGTTTCATTATTACATTTCACTAAATGCAGTTAAATACAAAACACGTTGGCAACATGTGAACAGTATAAACGGAGACAAGCAATGGAAAACAAAAAGTATTAAGAAGGTACATATTTTACTTACACAAAAAAAAATTGTAAGAACTGAATGTACTGTATACTCAAAAAAGTATAAAACTTGGGTAAAAAAAATAGGAAAACTGTAAGGGTCTAAAGGGTATAACTGTTTGAGGTTGGAAATATACATCATTACTGATGCATACACCAGCATATAACCATGACTGGAGAAGGGCCCAAACGGCAACCTCTTTATCCCCCAAGACCCCAAGAAACAGGCTTACACTACTGTAAGGGCACTGGGTGTCGGCTCAGGTAGGAGTCTCGATGCATGGGCAGGTTCAGATTCAGAACATGGCTGTAGGCAGGCTGATGATGGATCCGGTTCTGGGTTGCACTCCACTTTAGCCTTAATCTTTCTCTTGGGCGCCATCTATAGGTATTCTGAGAACTAGCAGGAAATAAACTTGGGGTGACAAGCTTAGTACAGGCACGAAACTGGAAGCGCACCAGCAAGGCAAGATGCAGGAGCACAGCTTGGAAGCCCTCTGGCAGGGCACACGGCTTGGACAGGCCTCAAAACCAAACAATGCAAAGGCCAGAAACACAATGCTCTAGCATTGCTGTTTGGGCCTTAATTGATTGAATGAGCACACAGGAATAACATGGCCAAGGAGAGGCAGAAGGAAACAGCAACCCAAGATCCACCTGGTGGTGTAGTGGATAGATGATACATCTAGATTCCAGAAGGTTGCAGGTTTGAATCCCTGTGGTTCCTGACAACTGCATATATTTAACAAATCAATTTATTTGTTTCTTTATTAACAGATTAACTTAACAGTCAGCAATGGAAATATTTGACCATGGTGCCATCCAACTTGAATCCCTGAACCGTCACACTAACCACAACTTAACTTGGTTCAAGTTAAAGTCAAAATACTATTAACCCTTCATAAGGCTTTACTAACATGTGCTGGGCACTTAGCCGAATGCCCTTTAAAGGTTAACCAAATAACACCAAACTGAAACTGTAACCAGTTCTCACAGTCAATGAATAACAGCTGGAATAGGCATAGGCGCTGTGACTGGCGGCATCCATTGCTCGTCAGCCCATGGCACCAATAGGAATCCCAAAGACTCCCATGCCAAGGAGTGTCTTGCACTTAAACCCAAAGGCTTGTGCACTATGAACCAACCACCCTTGGTGATTAGCCCTTGCAACATGCCAGTGTAAGACCTCAGAAAACAAGCCAACATCACTGAAAAAAAGATGGATAGGTGGGGACATTGTGCACTCTAAATAAAGAGGCACAACCCTGCAGGGAGCCCTTCATATAGCCTCAATTACCACAGGGGCTGTCCCCTGGGGGCCACTGACCAACCCCAGCTGACAGGGCCGGCCCTACAATGGAGCAGAGTGGGGCGGAGGAGAGTGAGGGGCGCCGAGTGGTTTTCACTTACCAAGTTGTCAGTACCCGCTTGGCGACCCTCTCTCTCCTCTGCGAGCCCTCTAGCTCGGTCTCGGTGCCGGCTTGTAATGCTGAGCGCCGGAAGTGACGTCAGCATTACAAGCCAGGACCGTGGCAGAGCAGGGAGACTCGCCGCAGGACTGTTTAAAGGTAAGTACAAAGGGTGGGGGGGAGAAATAATGGCGTCGGCGAAGTTTAAAATGCCGCCCCCCCCCTGGCGTCAGCTGGGGGGGGGGGCATCAATTTAAACTTCGCCCCAGACAGCATTATGTCTTGGGCCGGGCCTGCCAGCTGACCTCTTAATTAGCTATTTACATATAACTGAACTGCTTAACACCTAGCAAAAAAGGGGGAAGAGGAAGGGCCGTCTAGGCCCCCACAGTCATGGGCCCCTATGTCCATTGCTCTCCCTCCTGGGCTATGCTGTCCAGGATGCAGGTGTATGTCTAATTTGGCACATTTTAAGTACAGTTAAGTAAAAAAAAAAGACAATTGTTTCTAAAACAAATAAAACTAGCTTCATTCAGAAACCTGTCTAAAATTGAATTGGCATTAATGTATGTTTTATTGTTCATCTTGCTTGATAAACCCAAAAATTGTGCAGGCAAGCAAACAAAAGTATACCACAGGGGAATTTAACCATTTCAATAACAGCTCATAGACATTGCATAAAAAGTAACCACATTGTCTTGAACATAGTCTTCACAGTCACTTTCAAACAGATGGATTCTTATCTAGTAGATACATATTATTAGCTGCAAAAGTAATACATTAATTTAAGCACACATCAAGAGACCTCGGCAAAATAAAGGTCCATATACAACTGGATGTACCATATTGGCATTAATGAGCTGCTGCTGTGGCAATGATCTATGTTAACTTCAGTTAGAAAGTTTGTTTTAATCTTATTAAACTATCATTGGTTTAGACATGGAATCAGTGTACAGGGTGTGATTATAATGTAAAATTTGCCAAATGTGTATGTGCATTTGAGCAGATGTTTATCTTATTTTGGATTTGTGCTCGTGGCATTTAAATGCTTACCTGTAAGTACTAGTTTAGCTGCAGACTTCAGTTTCACCAGAAGTCTAGGTTATCAGTGGGTCATTGAACTGAGACCAGTAATACTGTAAGATATTTTTGTTATCTCTAAGAAATTTTGTTGCTGTGCTGTGTAGCAGTAGCATTGTTTTGACATGTTGGGGAGATGAAAAAGAGACACATTCCAGACAGATATGATCATCCTGTGAACATCTATCTACTCTGTAACATGTATGAAAAAGCTCAAATTAATCTGGCATCCATTGTGTTAAGCTAGTGTTATAACTTTTGGTATTTTACTTCATTTAAATAGTAATATCTCTGTGTTGGGCTAACGCAGGGGCTTGGCATCAGAAAGGTTAACCTAGCCAGGTGTTTTACAGCCTGACTCACACCTTTTACATACCAGACCTATGCCATAAATTCATTCAGGTTGAGCCTCAGTGGCTATTTGTTGTAACTCCCCTATAAAATGGAATTTAGGGTGATGGCCTTTATTGCTGGGTTTAGGTCATCTTGAGGACACAATAGAAGCTGTGAGTCTCAATAGATGTATGTTAAATATATCTATATACATATTTTTTTATATTAAGGACTAGGACTGGGACATCTCTCTGTCATACTGGAGGGGCAGAACATGACATGAAAATTTCTGTCTGGAACTTTCTATGGATTATCTTTGTAACATCAAATTTAACAAGGACATTGATATTCCTACAGATTACCTATATGAGTTTTGTATAATTAGGTATTGCTATATATACAGTATATAGTGATGCCAGTCATG
This sequence comes from Spea hammondii, assembly GCA_029215755.1. Taxonomy (NCBI): domain Eukaryota; kingdom Metazoa; phylum Chordata; class Amphibia; order Anura; family Pelobatidae; genus Spea; species Spea hammondii. The sequence goes on along the minus strand of JARDYJ010000005.1, from coordinate 13,849,208 downwards.
CTGTACCATTGTCTAGTGTGTCTAGCTCACTAAATAGTGATAAGAGTCACCCTGTACCACCATCTTTGTCTGGTTCACTATATAATGATAGTAGTTATACTGTACCACCCTCAATGTCCAGATCACTATATAATGATAGGAGTCATGCTATAGAACCATCTGTGTCTGGATCAGTATATAATCATTAGAGTCATGCTGTACCACCATGTCTGGATCACTTTATAATGATAGGAGTTATATTGTACCCCCTGTTAGTGTCTGGATCACTATTAAGTGATGGGAGTTGTGGTGTATGACTGTCAGGCTCATTATATATTGACTGGCGTTATACTGTACCACAGTCAGGCACAGTATAAAATAAAGGGAGTCATGCTGTACTACACTCACTGTCTGTCTTACTATATAACGATGGGATTTATGCTGTTCCACTGTCATTGTCTGGCTCAATATATAATGATGGGAGTTATGCACTTCAGACATCATGTCTGGCTCAACATACAGTAATGGGATTTATGCTGTTCCACATATGTCAGGCTCACTAAGTACTTTTGCGTACTGTGGGCTGCACTGTACCATATCTGTTTCTGGCTAACTGTATGCTGATTAAGGCTATGCTGCACATGCATAATCAAGATTATAATATACAACCTCTAGAGTTCCAAAGGTTACTTTGGGCACAAAGATGGCACTGGCAAGCTGTTTACGGACAAAGATTGCACTGACAAGCTGTTTGGGGACAAAGATGGGACTGGCAAGCTGTTTGTGGCAAATACAGCACTGACAGGCTGTTTGGGTACAAACAAGGCACCGGTAAGTTGTTTGGAGGCAAAGCTGGCACTGTGGTAAGTGAGGAGGCCCAAAGAGGTGGAGTGGTTGCCATAGAAAATGAGTGTAATTAGAAGTATTATGTTTGTTAAGAGGGGAGAGCTATCAACTATCAACCCAGATATCAGTGACCCTAAGCTTGGCCTTGGAGATGCCCTGTGCAAAATCCACCAAATGGATCCTCCACAAAAGGTAAATACTCATCACACTTATATACATACATACCCAGAGACTGCACAAATAGATACATAGACTCACTTGGTTGTTATGAATAAAGGTTCCCTCATCCGAAATGCTTTGTACCAGAAGTATTTCTGATAAGGAATCTGTCTTGTCACCTGTTGTTTAGGCTTCTCCTGGGTCTGGCAAAACCTGAACAACAGACCGGAAGTGCTCTGGGCCTGCTGGGAGAAGCCTGGACGACACAGCGGACAGCACAGAGAAGCCGAAAAGGAGGTGGGGAAATGATCTTCTTACTACAAGAGACATCAGACACCTCTTTCCTGCCCCCCCCCAGGTTGTGAACATTCCTTATGTGAATTATATAAATATTGTTATATTTAATATAACAATCACAAATATTCTTCACTGATTATGGGGGTGCCACTTTGTCATAGGGACAATTTTGCACTCCCCTCCTCATGCCACTTTTAAGAGTTCCAGCAGTATAACCATAACTGTTTCATTATAAAAAGCCCCCCATTTATTATTTACACCTCACATTTTGTGGATTTGGAGGATGCTCTGCTACTCTCAATTATCATAACAGAGTAGAACAATTGCACCATGCTACTTGTAACATTAACAGTCCTTACATTTCACATGGGTTGCAATCACTCTACCCACAATAACGCAACAGTTTGTGTAACAGGTGTCTTCTATAAATAAAAAGTCATGTTCTTTTCTGGTCCCTATGTACAGAGCAAAGCTAGAGTCTCTTGATTATAAGATGAACATCTAAAACCTATAAAAAAAATAGCTCACCATGGTGCTGGTAGATTAATGCAGACCATACAAGAACAATATATATATATTTCAGGTTTGATGAAAAACCTATTGGTTAAAAATATATTTTCATTAAAAATGAATGTTTCGTGTTATATATCCTTTGAACACTAGAGTGTGCTCCAAGCACATTAATTCTGTAAGGATATGTTTCTCTGTAACAACTGCATTAAGGGAACATGGCATATAATACTCAAGAATAATGAAATGGGCTGTTATAGTGGGGTAAAGGTGATGGAAAACCCTTCCACTTAAAATTAAGGGGGCAATAGAAGCATTATTAAACACTCCTCTACAGACACCAGACAAGCCAGAAGGCTTGTTGTTCCCTCAGAAATCTCATGATGCTGCCATAACCACAGGGGATTCTGGGTAGGCGCACGCAAATAAGGTCAACAATGACCACCTTTTGCCTCTATATCCACTTTGAGGTAAAAGGTGATACAACAAATAGTTTCAACAGCATTAAAAGCAAAAGGAACTATTTACTGTAAACATTAATAAACTAATTTGATTACATTATTTGAAAATGAAAACAATATCTCTGAAGGGGTAGGAAAAAAGTAACATTATGAGTAGTTACACTGCAAAGTCAGACATGTCCAACAACAAAAAAAATAAATGACGTTAGAAAGACAGTAAAGCAATGTCTGCTAATACATTGACCTAGATGAGAGCAGGTAATTTATCTGTAGCTCAATAACTTTTTGTTTGGCATTAGAGTAGAAATAGTTTGCCAACAGGCTCGAAATGGCTATCCGGCATATCGGGCAACTGCTTAGTAGACCGCTGGCCTACAGTGCTCCACTGGTGTTAGTAGTGTTTCTGGATGTATGTCATTTGTCATATGTTGACATGGAAGTGCATTTTATCACACACATTTTCTGCATTTGAGTAGAAACGTAAAGTTGGCATTAACAAAAGCTTTTCACCATTTCGTCAAATACAACATGCACAGGTTCACAGGTTGAAATCCCAGCAGCATCAACCCAGCCCTTCATCCATCAGAGGTCGAAAAATGAGCACCATCAATTGGGAGATAACAACATCTGGTATTCAGCTGTTGATTCAAAGATCGATTGCTAAAAAGCACTTTGACTCCTGCTGGGAGAAATTTGCTATATTGTTATTATTAGCCACCTGCTAACAGTTTATTGCCTAATCCTTTTCACTGATAAATGCATATTAAAGTACACGATAAGCATTATTTATCTACCCCCCCCCGTTATTAAGAATCCTCTTTTACGAAACATGCATGTGTGATAACCATGTAAATATTAGTGCAAGGTAGTACATTAAAAATGTATTTTAGGGCACTAACTTATGTTTGCAAGCAATAAGTTTAGCCAACAATTAAGACAAAACATATCTTTCAATATATAAAAATTTTGTTGTTTAAACAAATATTGACCAAGAAGAACATCCAAAAAACTTATCTAAACCAGCATGCTATTACCCAGTTTCATCTTTTGAGAGTTTAGTGTAATATGTAGGATACCTCTATTGTAAAAGTTATTAATTATCTCCTAATGCTGCTGGACTGAAGGAAAACCAACATGCTTCAGTTGCTTAATAAACCAATAGCAAAAGTACATTAATACTAGAGAAAATACTCCATATTTGTTGTGAATTATGGGGGAGACAGGAGGATCCAGGTCCCCTGCAGCTGCGGGGGATCTGGATCTTAGTCGTCTCATAGTCAGACCTATTTGAGGTCTGATTATAAGACGACCCCGATTATAAGACGAGGGGTATTTTTCAGAGCATTTGCTCTGAAAAAAACCTCGTCTTATAATCGAGCAAATACGGTAGTTAAAAAAATTAACAAGAAACATATTAAAGAGATTAGCAAAAATCATACTATTATTAGACTTGGGCACCAGGGGGCTCTTCGTGTTCGTCTTCGTGCTCGTCTTCGGGGGAAAAAAAATCTTCGTATTTCGCGAATATTCGCCTGTTCCTGTCTTCTCTTCGGGCGAATATTCGTGGACATTCTTCGTGTTCGGTTTTTCTTAGTTTTTTCCGGTTAAGGGGTTAATACGGGGTTAATGCGTACCGCAGCAGCTCTGGCGCCAGGAGTTTAAATGTCCGTATGAGCAACTCTATTGGTCGTCAGCAGGGGGCTCGTCTGCCAATGGTTGATGGCAGACGAGCCCCCTGCTGGCGACCAATAGGGTCGCTCGTACAGACTGTTAACTCCTGGTGCCGTAACTTACCCGGCACATCCCACTGGCCTCCCTGTTCTATCAGTTAAATGTCCGTACGAGCGACCAATAAAGTCGCTCGTACGGACATTTAACTAATTGAACAGGGAGGGAGACCAGTGGGATCTGCAGGGTAGGTTGCAGCATTGGGGTTTTAAAAAACAGACTTTTAGGCTCCTGGTGCACTTGTTGCACCTTAAGGGGTTAAGGGGCCGTGCGAGTGAGCCTATTGGTCTTGCACGGCCCTTTAACCTACGCATTTCCGCGGAAATCCATAGGTTCGCTGTCAGGGGTTACAAAGGCCGTGCGAGTGAGCCTATTGGTCACCTGCAGGGTCTTCCTCTGGCATCAACCAATTACGCTGCCCTGTAACCCGTGACGGCGAACCTGCAGATTTCCACTTCCGTGAACCGCGATGCCGCGATGCCAAGGTAAGTTAGAAGGGGAAGGGACCGGGGAGAGTGGTAGACAAAGACGATCACGAAGATCTCCGTGGTGTGTGTCTTCGTCTTCGCCTACGTTTTACCGCCGCTGTCTTCTCTTCGGCGTGTTTTCGGAATGAACACGAAAACGCACTCTACGTGTTCATTTTCATGTTCGCCCGAAGACGAATGCACAAGTCTAACTATTATACTATATTATAAACATGTTTTAAAGGAAGTTTATATATATATATATATATATATATATATATATATATATATATATACTACTTGATATTGTTGGTCCAAGGACAAATCTGATTGACATTTGGAGTCAAGACAGATAGTTCCATTGTGCTGCTTGCCTTTCTTATATAAACAGCATCGACGGTGACGTGTGAAATCCCAGACTTCAGTTACTATGTAAATATATGTATACTGACTGATGTGGCCGTCATTAAAACCACAACAGGTAATTAAAATTATGCACCTGTGTGTGACTGATTTGGATACAGACATACAGACAACAAGCACACAGTCAGATACAGGTCTGCAATACATTGGTGCACCGATCACCGCTATGTCTCTGTGAGCCGGTGACACCAGCATTATAGACACATAATGGTGACGCTGCATATATACATGCCGGCTTTTCCAAGAAGCTAGAAGTCTGCAAGATCCGGTCCGAGATTCCTATGGGGCCGACATCAGGCACAGGTGCTGGGCATTAAAAACCCCTGGAGCCTGATACTCAGAGAGACTGTTGGGGGAAGAGGAAGTTTCCCTGCGCTCCCAGGGCAAGGAAAGGCCCTGAAGAAGACCATCCCTTTTAAAAATACTGTTTTTGCTACAAGCTGCTGTTCCTGACTCTGATTGCCCTTGAGGACCGTGCTTAAGACCCCTAACTGTGACATTCATGGCCCTCATGCTACAGGGTTTGTCACAATACATACACATATACATATACAATGAAGGAAAAAGTTATTTGATTCTCTGCTGATTTTGTTTGTTTGCCCACTGACAAAGACATGATCAGTCTATAATTTTAATGGTAGGTGTATTTGAACAGTGAGAGACAGAACTAAAAAATCCAGAATAATGCATTTCAAATAAGTTATGAATTGATTTGCATTTTACTTGGTGAAATAGGTATTTGACCCCTTTGCAAAACATGACTTAGTACTTGGTGGCAAAACCCTTGTTGGCAATCACAGAGGGCAGACGTTTCTTGTAGTTTGACACCAGGTTTGCACACTTCTCAGGAGGGATTCCCATTACTCTTTGCAGATCCTCTCCATTAAGGTTTCGAGGCTGACGTTTGGCAAATCAAACCCTTCAGCTCTCGCCACAGATTTTCTATAGGATTAAGGTCTGGAGACTGGCTAGGCCAGTCCAGGACCTTAATGTGCTTCTTCTTGAGTCATTCCGTTGTTGCCTTGGCTGTGTGTTTTGGGTTATTGTCATGCTGGAATACCCATCCACGACCCATTTTCAATGCCCTGGCTGAGAGAAGGAGGTTCGTGATGAAAACCAGTATGAAGTGGGTGTATAGAGAAGGAAATTCAATAAAAAATACTTCCCTTATTATATTGTGACCTTCCCGGATACTCAGCTGCAACCCGTACAAAACACTCTCCAAGTGTTTCCAAACAAGAACTAAGAACACTAGGGGGCGCTCGTGTATACAATTGTATAGAGCTCTTCTTACTTTTTATTTGGACTTTTTACTCATTTTAAGCATCCCCTAGCGGATGATTGTTAATCTTTTATTATTTTGGCTTGTAAGCCTTGAATAAATAGGTTTTATATTACATATATAGTGGATGTAGTCTGATTCCAGCATTGGATACAGCTCCACACATACAGATCATCTGAAGCAGTTACAAAAGGAGCAGAGAAAAGACATTTGCTGTGTAAGGGTTTCATAAACCCCTCCCGAAGTGTAAGTGCATTTTGGTATTTTGCGTGGTACATACGTTGCGTGATAACACACCATTGGGGTCCCTACCTGTCTCTCTGCTTTTTTGCATATTGGTCACACATCCATCTGGAAGACTAGATTGTCTCTTGAAGCCTGTATACGTGTAAACACTGTAAGTGCATCGCACAGACTTGCAGCGATATCACCTGGGTCTAATATTACACAATTATATTCTTTCTTTTTTTGTATTTTATTGTTCATTGAAACCGGTATACACGAGCGCCCCCTAGTGTTCTTAGTTCTTGAGAGAAGGAGGTTCCCACCCAAGATTTGACGGTACGTGACCCCATCCATCCTCCCTTTGATGTGGTGAAGTTGTACTTCAGAAAAACACCCCCAAAGCATAATGTTTCCACCTCCACATTTGATGGTGGGGATGGTGTTCTTGGGGTCATAGGCAGCATTCCTCCTCCAAACATGGCGCGTTGATGCCAAATAGCACGATTTTGGTCTCATCTGACCACAACACCCAGTTCTCCTCTGAATCATTCAGATGTTCATTGGAAAACTTCAGACGGGCTGTACATGTGCATTCTTGAGCAGGGGGACCTTGTGGGCACTGCAGGATTTCAGTCCTTCATGGCGTAGTGTGTTATCAATTATTTTCTTGGTGACTATGGTCCCAGCTGCCTTGAGATCATTGACAAGATCCTCTCATGTAGTTCTGAGTCCTCACCGTTTTCATGATCATTGAAACTCCACGAGGTGAGATCTTGCATGGAGCCCCAGACCGAGGGAAATTGACAGTTATTTTGTGTTTCCATTTGCGAATAATCGTACCAACTGTTGTCACCTTGTTACGAAGCTGCTTGGTGATGGTCTTGTAGACCATTCCAGCCTTGTATAGATCTACAATCTTGTCACTGACATCCTTGGACAGCTCTCTGGTCTTGGCCATGGCGGAGAGTTTGGAATCTAATTGATTGCTTCTGTGGACAGGTGTCTTTTATACAGGTAACAAGCTGAAATTAGGATCCCCTTGCTGATTTATAGGGGATCAAATACTTGTTTCATTGAATAAAATGCAAATCAAATAACTTATTTGAAATTCATTATTCTGGATTTTTTGTTGTTATTCTGTTTCTCACTGTTCAAATAAACCTACCATTAAAATGATTGTCAGTGGGCAAACTTACAAAATCAGCAGGAGATCAAATATTTGTTTCCTTCACTGTATATACATATACCTAGAGTTTGTACATTCTGTTTAATTGTTTTAGAAATAATTTGTCTATAATTTAAGCACTGTTTTACTGCCACTAATTCCCAGAACTACTTTTACCTGCCTTCCACTCATTCCCCATTGTAAGGAATACAAAATAGTTTAGCCGACATAAAAAAAAAACCTAAAAAAAAATTATCTAACTTGTTTTTGTTTTATAAGAACTTTGTTGTTAAGTATTTTTATTTATTGTTAGCACTTTATACAATACCTGCATTAAAAATAACATGCTCAGTTCATTACTTATGTAGCTCTCATATCTGAAATAATCATTATCTGTTGCTCTGAAACGCTTCTTGAGATAAAATTACTTTAACTATGATTTATTACTCATTAGTAGTTGATAAGAAAATACTCGATAAAATAATTCTGGATGCGTGTTTGCAGTAAATATAGATTACAGTGATAAATTACAATGCTATGAGGGGGAGTCATTTTAAATCCAAGTCTGCTTCTTAATGCAGAAAAGGATTCTAGTACTTCTGGTTTGCTATATCTTTAGAGGGTTCATATTGACTACTTCCAGGAGCTTAAAAAAAAGCCTGCTGAGGCCGTTCATAAGCTCTCAATGTTTTGGTTTATATGCCATAAAAATACTCATGCATGATGCTCTATCCTCATGTGCCAATGAAATGCGATCGTAAGGGGACTGGCTTGGGTAACTATGATATAGGGGTAGTTGTAGGTTGAGATACATATACACACATGTGTATATATATTGTAACAGAGTGCGGTTTTACCCTGGGCAGTGGAAAAATCCAGCCCCAGGGAGAGCTTGGTGCAGTAGCGTACCTAGCGGGGGGGGGGGCGGTCCGCACCGGGTACCGCTCATCAGGGGGGTGCCAACTTGCCGGTCTGTTAAAGACCTCCGATATCGCTCCCTTGCGATCCGCGTGGCAACAGCTGCACAACACTGAAGCCGCGCCCACTGCCGTCCGTGCCCTCTGACCCGGAAGAAGACAGAAGAACTGAAGAAGAGGAGCGAAGAGGAGGAAAAGAAGCTGTAAGGAGAAAAGAGGAAAGGTAGGAAAGCATTCAGTGAGTGAGAGTGGATTGGTGTATGTGTGGATTGGTGTATGTGTGGATTGGTGTATGTGTGGATTGGTGTGTGTGTGGATTGGTGTGTGTGTGGATTGGTGTGTGTGTGGATTGGTGTGTGTGTGGGTTGGTATGTGTGTGGGTTGGTATGTGTGTGGGTTGGTATGTGTGTGGGTTGGTATGTGTGTGGGTTGGTGTGTGTGTGTGTTTGGATTGGTATATGTGCGGATTGGTAAGTGTGTGAGAGTGATGGGTGTTATACTGTACCATTTCCAATGTATTTTTCATTATATAATTATGCTCTAGTACATCATAACTCCCATCACTCTATACTGTTCCATACAGTGGCAGAGCTGGGAGACAGAGGCCTTGCACCCCCACCGCAGGACTCCTGAAAGGTAAGTGAACTTCAAAGTGGGAGAGGGTAGATAGTTAGGAGGGGGTAGATAGGGAGAAGGGAGTGAGACGGGGGGATAGGGGGTAGATAGGGAGAAGGGAGTGAGAAGGGGTAGGTAGGACAAAAGTGAGTGAGAAGGGGTAGATAGGGCAATCATGCTCCTATCATGCCAAGTCTGCGAGTACATCCTGGAATCTGGGTATGCCTGGGCATGATAGAAATGTGATTGCTGTTAACAATCATATATATATATATATATATATATATATATATATATATATATATATAAATATTGTTATTTAATTGTTTTGTCCTATTTTGGTGTGTTACTAAAAGTGTTAGATTTTTTTTTATGGTGTGGGGGGGTCATATTCGGTTTCGGCCAGGTAAATGCTGCATTTTCGGTTTCAGTCCAGAATTCGTTTCGGTGCATCCCTACTACTAATGAAGTGGTAGGCCTACACCACATCAATGTTTGGCTTAGTATATAGTGATAGGAGTTATGCTGCACTATTGTCAATGTCAGGCTCAATGTATAGTGATAGGGATTACGCTGTACCACCGTCAATGTGTGCCTCAGTATATAGTGATAGGTGTTATGTTGTACCACCGTCATTGTCTGCCTCAGTATATAGTGGTAGGTGTTATGCTGTACAACCGTCAATGTCTGCCTCAGTATATAGTGATAGGTGTTATGCTGTACCACCGTCAATTTCTGCTTCAGTATATAGTGATAAGTGTTATGCTGTACCACCGTCAATGTCTTCCTCAGTATATAATGATAACAGTAAGTGTTATGCTGTACCACCTTCAGTGTCTGCGCCGGTATATAACGGTAGAAGATATGCAGTTTTAAAGCGTGTGTGTGTGTGGGGGGGTGCCACATACAGGATCCGCCCCAGGTGCCAAATACTCTAGGTACACCCCTGGCTTGGTGTATCTGTAAATCCAATTATTTTGCACCTTTGGGTCTCTGGGATGGGGTATCCGGAAAAGCCGAGTGAGCCAGTTCTCCATCCCACACCATTATACACTCTACTTTCCCCAGGACTGTCTGTTTGGCATGAGGGTAACTGATTGGGGATACGTGGGCGCAGGCATAAAAAGCAGGCTAGGACTGAGCTCAGAAGGATGGCTACTTTCTTTGCTGTATCTGATATCCGTGGATTATATTAAACAGACCCAAGCCTTTTAAGCAAAGAATGAGAGTCAAAAGTGGTTAAAGTAAAATCTCGGAAAAAACAGTCATTCAGCAGGGATGGATTAATTATATATAAATGAGGTTATTGTTACTCACCTGCCCTCGGCTCCCATGTTGCCGCAGCAGCCTCCACGCAGGAGAGGGAGACCCCCCTCCCGCGCACGGCCATCTCCGCAGCAGCCTCCACGAGGGAGAGGGAGACCCCCCTCCAACGCACGGCCACCTCCGCAGCAGCCACCACGAAGGAGAGGGAGACCCCCCTCCACAGCAGCCTCCACGAGGGAGAGGGAGACCCCCCCTCCACCGCACGTCCACCTCCGCAGCAGCCGCCACGAGGGAGAGGGAGACCTCCCTCCACCACACAGCCACCTCCGCAGCAGCCTCCACGAGGGAGAGGGAGACCCCCCTCCAACGCACGGCCACCACGAAGGAGAGGGAGACCCCCCTCCACCGCACGTCCACCTCCGCGAGGGAGAGGGAGACCTCCCTCTACCGCAAGGCCGCTTCCACTACCTTCCTCTGAAGTGCCGCGTAGGAGAGGCAGACCTCCTGGTACACAGTGTCGTCCTGCTGCTGCGCGCGCACGCGCGCCCTCTGGTGGCAAACTCGCATACTGCGGGAATTTATGAAGGGAGATTACGCCATCCACAAGATGGCCGCGATTCACAGACACCGGAAGTGATGTCATGAGGGGCTGATGGGAGATTCAGACTTCCTCTGCGGTTCTCCATTTAAACCCCTCAGACCAGTTTCACCTTGCCTTCTGATGGTCGTCTATGCCTTGTGCTAGCACCCAGATAGCGTTTATCTTCTTGATTCCTGTGTTTGACCTCGGCTTGCCTGACTACGTTGTTATCCTGTATCCTGACCTCGGCTTGTTTATAGTTTATCCTGTTCTCCTTAATCCTGACCTTGGCTATGTATACCGGCTATCCTGTTCTCCGGAATCCTGACCTTGGCTTGTCTGAACTGCTCTGTCCTGGAGTCCTACCTGACCATGGTGTCTCCAAACTACTTGTATGTGACAGTTTTACCTTCCTTTTATTGGAATAACATTTTATTTTTTGGACAAGCTTACTGGTTAGTAAAGTTGAATATATTTGTTACTAGGAAAAGTTTGGGGTTTTTTGCCCGCACCCGCAGTAGCTCCCACTGAAGTACTGATGAATGGAAACATTGTGTATGTTGCAATCATCAGCTGTCACATGACTAATATGGCTGCGGACACACAGATGCCAGAACAAGGTTTCTTCATGGGATAGGTGCTCCTTTCTTCCGTTATTAGAGATGAGTGAATTTCCTTTGGCCCAGTTGTATTGCTAGCTTTAGGTTACTGGAGTCAAGCTATCAGACACTTTCAAATCAGTGGTCATGCCATCAGACGCTTTTTCTTTAGATTAGCAAAAGGTGCATTAGACCTGGAAATGTGATAATAATCATATAATGTTACAATTTTTAGTGGATTTTGCAGAGTTCTCACACAAATATATCTCCCTGCAAAATTAGATACGTTTATTAAACCAATTAAAGGTAAATATCCGCTCATATCTAGCACATTACCTTTTATAACATTTCTGCATATATTACAAAATTCCACCATTGGACCAACACATTTACACTGCACATATCTCTCACACACACCCCTATATAATATCTTACAATATGGTGCATTTTAACTGTGGAAATTTAAAGATATAGCACCCCAAATAGCAGCGCAGTACTTGATAAATGTCATATTTCAACATTCTACATGGGGTTAAAAAAAATTCCCCCATTGGACCAATACAGTTACACTGCACATATCTCAAACACAACCCCCTCTATTATTTCTGAGAATATGGTGCATTTTTACTGTGGAAATTTAAAGCTATAGTGCCCCAAATATCAGCCCAGTAGACAGCAACTGGCATTTTTCAGAATTCTACAGAGGGTAAAAAAAAATTCCCCATTGGACCAATACAGTTACACTGCAGATATCTCAAACACATGCCCCTCTATTATTTATGAGAATATGGTGCATTTTTACTGTGGAAATTTAAAGCTATAGCGCCCCAAATATTAGCCCAATTCATAGCAAATGGGATTTTTCGAAAATCTACAGATGTTTAAAAAAAATTCCTCCATTGGACCAATTCAGTTACAGTGCATATATCTCAAGCACACCCCCTTCTATTATTTCTGAGAATATGGTGCATTTTTACTGTGAAAATTTAAAGCTATAGCGCCCCAAATATCAGCCCAGTAGACAGCAACCGTCATTTTTCAACATTCTACAGGGGGTTGAAAAAAATTCCCCCATTGGACCAATACAGTTACACTGCAGATATCTCAAACACATGCCCTTCTATTATTTCCGAGAATATGGTGCATTTTTACTGTGGAAATTTAAAGCTATAGTGCCCCAAATATTAGCCCAATTCATAGCAAATGGGATTTTTCAAAATTCTACAGGGGGTTAAAAAAAATTCCTCCATTGGACCAATACAGTTACACTGCAGATATCTCAAACACATGCCCTTCTATTATTTCCGAGAATATGGTGCATTTTTACTGTGGAAATTTAAAGCTATAGTGCCCCAAATATCAGCCCAATACCTAGCAAATGGGATTTTTCAAAATTCTACAGGGGGTTAAAAAAAAATTCCCCATTGGACCAATACAGTTACACTGCAGATATCTCAAACACATGCCCTTCTATTATTTCCGAGAATATGGTGCATTTTTACTGTGGAAATTTAAAGCTATAGGGCCCCAAATATCAGCCCAGTAGACAGCAACCGTCATTTTTCAACATTCTACAGGGGGTTAAAAAAAAATCCCCATTGGACCAATACAGTTACACTGCAGATATCTCAAACACATGCCCCTCTATTATTTCTGAGAATATGGTGCATTTTTACTGTGGAAATTTAAAGCTATAGTGCCCCAAATATCAGCCCAGTAGACAGCAACTGTCATTTTTCAACATTCTACAGGGGGTTAAAAAAAATGACGGTTGCTGTGTAACTGTATTGGTCCAATGGGGGAATTTTTTTTTAACCCCATGTAGAATGTTGAAAAATGACGGTTGCTGTGTACTGGGCTGATATTTGGGGCACTATAGCTTTAAATTTCCACAGTAAAAATGCACCATATTCTCAGAAATAATAGCGGGGGTTGTGTTTGAGATATGTGCAGTGTAACTGTATTGGTCCAGTGGGGAATTTTTTTTAACCCCATGTAGAATGTTGAAATATGACATTTATCAAGTACTGCGCTACTATTTGGGGTGCTATATCTTTAAATTTCAACAGTAAAAATGCACCATATTGTAAGATATTATATAGGGGTGTGTGTGTGTGAGATATGTGCAGTGTAACTGTAATGGTCCAATGGGGGAATTTTTTTTAACCCCATGTAGAATGTTGAAAAATCCCATTAGCTGTCCACTGGGATGATATTTGCGGCGCCATAGCTTTAAATTTCCACAGTAAAAATGCACCATATTGTAAGATATTATATAGGGGTGTGTGTGTGTGAGATATGTGCAGTGTAAATGTGTTGGTCCAATGGTGGAATTTTGTAATATATGCAGAAATGTTATAAAAGGTAATTTGCTAGATATGAGCGGATATTTACCTTTAATTTGTTTAATAAACGTATCTAATTTTGCAGGGAGATATATTTGTGTGAGAACTCTGCAAAATCCACTAAAAATTGTAACATTATATGATTATTATCACATTTCCAGGTCTAATGCACCTTTTGCTAATCTAAAGAAAAAGCATCTGATGGCATGACCACTGATTTGAAAGTGTCTGATAGCTTGACTCCAGTCTTTAGGTTACTGTAGGAACTGCTATTTCCTTGTTTCTCTGGGAACAAACTGTATTATTTGAGTTTTTGCCAAAAAGGAAGTAACAGCCTTTTGAAAGAAATGATGTATAAATCTGTGTTGGGTTCATCTCTTTGGTGAGCGTAAATTCCCAGGTTTTCTCTTAAAGGCAATATGACACTCCATTTTAGTGTTTCATAATTATGTTAAAGGCACAAGACATGGTACAACACCATCAATTAACGACCACGGTTTTTCATTGAATGACACAAAGAAATTTACTGCATTATTATAGCCGTAGATCATCCAGAAGTCTAATCAATTTAGTAGTTTCCAAAAAGCCTGTCGTACCTGGGGAATCATCAATCTATTTAAAAAAACAGGCATCTGGACACACATGAAAAAATTATGTAACGATCACACAGTGTTTGATCTTAGAAACATAGAATTTGACGGTAACAAGATCTGCTGTAAAACTCTGAAACACTGGTCTTATATTCAAGGTATCTTTATTGCTCTGCCATGCATGTTTAACCTTAATATCTACTTAATATCTATCACCCTGTCTGTAAAGAAAAACTTTCTTACATTATATCTGAGCCCATGACACTCTAGTTTCAGACTATGACCTACCATTTCTCCTCTTTTGAAATATATTTCCTTCCAATACTTTGTGAGGTTCTAAAAATCATGTTATCAGGTTAATTTGTGACTCTCTCTCTCTCTCTCTCTCTCTCTCTCTATATATCTATATATATATATATATATATATATATATATATATATATATATATATATATATACACAATGCGTTTACATCTTGGAGGAGCATTGGTAAGCAATGTAAACATTACATAGGACGCCAGGAATCTCTTAGTTGCTGCTTGGGTGTAGACAGGATGAGAGGTTATTCTTACAGCGAACCAAATTAATTTAAACCTTCTCCTTGAAATTGTCAAAGTCGCAGTTTGTCACAATAAAACATTGAAAATTAATTTTTTTAAGGCTGTCTGTTCTTTTAATGCATTTTTAAAGCTTATTAGCATACGAGGCAACATAAAAAAGCATAATTGTTACCCTTCCGTGCTATGGACAAAACAATCCCAGGTGTATACCAGCAGCAGTACATACAAAGAGTATGCAAACCATAGGGAAATGTCAGCTGCAAAATAAAAATACGTTTCGGTGTCTACAACGAACCTATTTAAACTATTTGTGGAAGAAAGAGGGAGGACAATGGAAATAACTCCCCCCCCTGCCCCCCACCCCCGTCTCTGGGTATTCAGGTAGTCTGGATATAGCGCATCCAAATTTAAAATCTTTGGATGTAAAAGAAAGGACAGTCCACCCCCTGTAATATTAGCTAGACTTTGCATCGGTTTCCTTACAAACTTTATTTTTAACAAAAATTGCCTGTTTTGTACATTCATACAAATCAACGAAAATGAGGGTCTCTGACGAAACTGATGAAAAAGAAATGCAAAAGTGCAGAAAATTTGTCATGAGCTTATATGTATAAGTGTGAAGAGTATCATGCATGTATGCAGAAATACACACACACACACGGTAAGAACATACCCTGTTGCACTCAGAGGAAAAAATACAGAGAAACACTTATCTCCTGCATACTCTTAAACCCACTAACTTACACAAACCCTTGTTTGAATATCAATCAGTCTATCAATTAGTGAAAAAAAACTTCTAAACCAATGTAATTAAACTGTAATTAAGAACAAATACTAACTGTCCCTAGTTTCCAGGGAGAATTCCACTATTTCTGCTGTGTGGGAACTTGAAAGTTTGAAGACAAGCATGTTTATGAAATATGAAATGTCAACAATGACTTTTGCCTGCAGAGGTTGGCTCTCGATTAAAAGAGGATGTTTGCATTCTTCCTTCTTGTCCAATGTTCTAAATCCACCCAGTAAAAGAAGATACAAGCATATTTGAACATCGCTATACTGTTTGAGTTGAATTTCTTTTTCATTAAGTGTTATTTTATGTTGACTAACTTTTTTTTTTATATATATGGTTCATGTTACCTTATATATATTTAATTTAGAATAAATATATGAATATATTATTATATATAGGTTTTTCAAACAGCACCGGCAATCGTGAGGTGTGTGCTGTCATTGCCATATGTTGCGTGCACGTTTCTGCATGCGGGTGCAACTAGCGAGAAGGACCAGAACGTTTTGTAAGACTGTAGATGTTGAGATTTATCTAGTCGGTTTTGGTGTTATTCCATACTGCACCATCTTTGAGCAAAACAAAAGGTACAATATAGAGTGTGGATTCTAGAACAAGTGACTGAATATAAGACTTGTGCGGTCAGATTTGTAGAAGTAGCAAATTTACCAAATTTTGGCAAATTTGGCGATTCGTACAAAGCCGAGAAAGCAAGGACAGACCGTCCCACAAAGCGGACGAAAATTAAGCAAAAAGCTCTATGTTTTCATCGGAAAATCACAGGCCCGTTCACTCATACTTTCTCTGTAAATGTCTCCCTACCTTCTCTGGTCACTTCCGCATCTTCTATCTTCTCTCTTTGTTGTCAGCAGAAGCGGTCGGCAGAGAAGGTAGGGAAACATTTAGAGAGAGTGAATGTGAATAGGAGAGAGTAAGAATGTGAGAAAGTGTAAGTGAAGGGACCCACAAATTTCAGGCCAAAATTCTGAGCTTTCTGCTTTGTTTTCGTCCATTTAGAAGGTGGTCTGGCCTCGCTTTTTCAGCTTTCTACTAAATGTCGAACTTAATTTGTATTATTATGTTGCAAGCCACACTACTAGCTCCTTACATTTTATTTCTACTCTCTTTGTAAATGTAATTATAATCCAGGATAGGCTACTTAGTTGGTGACTTCAAGTTCCTCATGAAATTAGCTATAAATAGCTTATTCATTAAGAAGTTCTTAAAATACTAAAGTGAATATACTAAATTGGGTTCATATGGTAGCTCTCTTGTAAAACCAGTGATACAAAAGGAACTTTGTCCCTAAATTTGTCCCTAATATAAATACAGTACATATGCGTTGCTGCACACCCACCTCACAACATGAACAAGTTCCATGGCACCAGCTCCATTCCCACCTGCATCCTCTGTACAGCTTCTGTGATCTCAGCGGTTGTACTCTTGGCTGGGTGCTGGTGCCAGGGCTTGCTACAGAAAAATGGTTTACATACTGCTGCTTTAGTGCCCCTGAGAATGATGAAAAAAAATCTACCCTCCAGTTGTCTGTTATTGATTTCAGTCGCAAGCAACCATTTACCTACATTGGACCAAAATGGGAAATTGCCCCAGGACAATCGTTGGCAAGTGGCAGCCAGTTGTTGCAGAGGGCCCCTCTCCTGCAACAGCTACAGGAGAAGAGACACTGATCATCTGTGGGATCAGTGTTTATGTAGGTTAGTGGGGTTTAAGTGTTTGCAGGAGATACGTGGTTTCTCTGCATTTTCCGGGTATCTGGGTATGTCTTTTAAGAATATCTGTGTTTTTTCCATGCATACATGATGCTTTTGTCTGTCTGTATATCACTGTAGCAATACAAAAACTGCCATTACATATGCAAAGATTTGTCTGATGGGTATCTAATTATGTGCGGACATTTCTTGCAACGTTATTTGTTGGGCAGACTGGATGGGCCGAATGGTCCTTATCTGCCATCACTGTCTATGTTTTCTATTATAGGAATAAAAACTCACTTTGCATGATGGTCCCAACTGGCTTTATCTATGGTTTCCTTCTTGTCCCCTTAAATACGATTTGTGATGAGATTTTTTTTTGTTACCCCCCACAGCCCACCTAATCTTGACCCTACACTGTACATCTCCCAAAAATCCCAACATCAAAATTTTCAATAAGGAGGAAAAACCCAGAATTAGAAGAACCAAAACAAAATTCCACCAATGTGAAACAAATTATTCAACATGCTTAACTTATTTTGTTTTTTTAAACAAGCTCGTCTTTTAACCTTCAAGTTCCCACACAACAGAAATAATGGAACTCTCCCTGGAAACTTGAGACAGTTAGTACGGTATTTATTCTTGATTACAGTTTGATTACATTGGTTTAGGACGTTTATACAACGATAAACTGATATTCAAACAAGGGTTTATATTCGACATCTCATATCAAGTTGATGTTAACTCAAAATTTTAGAAGTGCCTTCTGTAAGTTTATGATTAAACATTTGTTTGTACTAAACATGAAATGCAGAATTACAGATTTGCAATACAGTAAACTTATTTTATAACAGTTTTTGGACTTAACACACCGTGGAAACGGAGGTTCTCTGATTTTAATATTTTGAGTCACTATCCTAGTTCCTTTGCTTTATTTCTTACTTACAATTCCATGTATAACATTGGGTATCAAGCATCATAACTAAATCCTTCCTGTACTCTTTCCAGGGGCTTTCCATCCACTTATTTTATTTATTACACATAGTTACACATTCAGATTCCAGGGTGCTGTTGAAATGACCAACATGTACACACAACAAAGCAAAAGATCATATTTCCAAGCTCATATTATCTGAGATATAAATATTGGGGATTGCCTCACACTATATGAGATCTTGCTTCTATCAGAAAATTCAAAAGGTACTTGAAAAGTTATACTGCATCTTAATTCTGCAGTTCCAGATTTTTACATTCATTCTCCTCCTGGTGAGTACTCATCATCTGCGTCCTGGTTATGTGGCATATTAATAATCAAATAAACAGTGGAAATCCATTAGTCACACTAATATTTTGCCTTTTTATAACCCTTTTCTTGGGTGATGTAGGCACCCATCTAAATTTACCCATTTGTGTTTTTATCCTGCTGAATATGTAATCTCTTTCATCTTCCAGCGGATTATGGTGGTTTGACTATCTCCTAGACATGCTCATCCCATTAATTGCCTGAAACAACGAGTAATGGCAATGTGTAGAGTATGTGGGCCAGGTCAGATATAACTTTGTGCATATACCTAGAACATCTATAGACATGGGAGAGAATGCTCTCAACCTCTTGATATTAAAGAAAAAATAACATTTACAATTTGGTCAAAATGTAGATGATTCCCCTTCTGCCTGTCTAGTACTGTAAAGACGGCTGAATATGGCGGACAGCATTGATTTTACCTTTCTAATGAAGCCCTCATCCTTTAAGTGCCATAACTTTCTGGCACTCAACAGATATTGAACCCAAACTCCCCATCCATTTAAGCAAAACAATAACCATTAAGATACAGGAACAGAGGTTAATTCAGCCATTAAACCTGTGTGACACTTGTGTTGGTTATTGCTACTACACTACTGCATTTTTCAAGGATGTTTGTAAGTAATTAGCTTGATAAACAATTACGCTCTCTAAATAGGAAGTCTGTTTTATTACTTTGTAGTTAAAGGACGGAATGCGCCTAATGTCTGTTGTCCAAAATAAGTAACATATTAATCTATTAACATAATCATTTAAGATATTTTAATTGCATTTCTTTAAAACGCAAAGGCAAAGCTGGGCTTTGAGTGTTGGCTTGACAAATGCCTTGCAGAATAATTGAACTGGTTACATTTTTACAGCGTTCGTGTTTGTTGAATTTTGGATCCCTGGCTAGGGTTAGAATATATTCTGATTAAAGAAATGAATGTTTGGTAGGGTAATGCAAGTTGCTATATTCCCTAAACAATTAAATGATGAATGTATGCTTGTTTATATATATAATTTTACGAGAATCTTCAGGGAAAAAGTGGCAATTGAAAGGGCAAAATAATTCAGTTTTGTTGACATTGTAATTCAGGGATACCAAGTCCAAATCCCTCCTTTTCAAAGCTGTTCAGAGTTGGTAAGGTTGTATTCTTCATTTTTACGGTTGGAACATGGCGTAGAATATGGATAAAAGAGGGAAAGTAGCCCATTTCTCCATTTGTAAGAAGCTGACTTCAGATTCCTCAACTTTGTTGGCCCTGACACCAGATCCTGTCCCTCCCGACGGCATGGATAAGAAACAGCTGGTGGGGTAAATCGGAGGAGCATTTCTCAGCGACAAATTGCTTGCTTAGCCAGGACAATGAAACAAAAAGTTTTCCACCAAATCCTGAAAAGAATTTGATCTTGACTGCCCCCCTTAAGCTAAAAACCTGTGCATTGTGTTGTACACATCTCCACATCCATACATTGGCTAATGTGTTGAGTCCGCGGAATAATACAGAAACTAATCTTTTTAACTTAGAAAGATCCAGTATTTAGGGCGTTGAAACCACAACTCTCTTGTAAACTCTCCTGAGGATTCTCCCTTTAGTGAATAGACCCGTTTATGCTTACATGCACTTTTGTCTGACGGAAACCTTTTCATGGTATGGTATAAGAATACCATAGATAAAGCAGGGAGTACATTCAAGCAGTATAACATTCTCTAAAGCGCTACAGTTTGTTTAAAAAAGTATTATACCGTGCTTTAAAATACACTGTAATTGCCAATTCTGGCAAAGATATCACACTGGTTCCATTATCTGGCTATAAACATAACACACATGAATGCAGATTTGCCTGAAGGGACACATTATATATTTTACATAAAACTGCCTTAGTTGAAAAAAATCATAATAATGATAATTTGCATATGAAACAGTTAATACCTAAAAAAAGAAAGTTTGGCCAAATCTAATGTTTGGTTCAGAATTCATGAGGAAGCTGCCTATAAAAATGTTTCAAACGTGCGTCGTTATTCCACTCCTTCAATCACTATAAATCCATGCCACTCTCTCCCTGGCATCTGTACCGTTCACAAAAAAATACATTGAGAAAAAAATAAATAAATAAATAACTTTGAGAATAAAAACTTGCCATGGTATTCTAATGTATAAAATTAAGCTAAGACAGAAAGCAAAGATAAAAGGGCTTAGAAATAATGGTCATTCGATACATGTTTTCATTCCTCATTTCACGGAGAACACAATGGCCACTAATTGCCAATTAATGGTGTGAATTGTCAGACTACAGAGAGGGCAGTGTGCTTTTTTTTTAGTATTTTTTTTTTTTACCATTTTGAGGAATAAATAATAAAGTAAATTTAAATTTTAAATGAAAAATGCAATCTTTATTGGTGAGGCTGCCAGGGACATCGGACTGCCCAATTACAGTTGGCTAGAGCAATGGTTATAAAAAAATATTTTGTTGCCAAATTACAATGAAGCAAATATTGAAAGAACTGCAAAGCCTGTGCAGAACTGACAAAGTTGCCAAACAGGTAAAAAAAAAATGTTTTTGACAGATTGTGTTCTGTTCAAAACTAATCCATGCAGAATATTTTTTTAAAAAATAAATAAATAGTAAAAAAAAAAAAAGGTAATCACTCCACCCTTCCCAGAGGGTATTTGAGTCGGTGGAAAAAAATGGGAAAACACAATTAAAACTGCACCACACCTATATGTGCTCTGAATAAATACCTTTTTCTGACCTAAAGAAAGAACAAGGCTCTTGCTTTACAGAAATGTATGCACAAGGATAGCATTACCTTTGCACACACAACCTGTTCTGGTCTTAGAGTATATTTTTGGTAGCAAGATTGATCATCTAAAAGCCACTTTGTCTTCTTACCTTTTCATGAAGATATAATAATACAGTCATGGAGAACATAAGCCAGAAATCACTTGTAAAGAGTGGTGTAACTATAGTTTGCCGAGAGGGTGGAAGATAAGTGGAACAGCCCCCCACCAGAAGTGGTAGAGGTTAACCAAATGAGAAAATGTAAACATGCACGGGATAGGAATAAAGCTATCCCGAAGACAAAACGAAGGACTGATTAAGGTTTGAAGAAGTGGGCAGACTAGATGGGTGGAATGGTTCTTTTCTGTCATCGCTGCTGTGTTTCAATATTTATACTTACTTTCTCGTCCCCGAGTGCAATGTCTGATCTGCCTTGTAGTCTAGCATGGGAGAACTTTGGCATAGGACTCTTTGCACTCTCGTTCTCCTGCTGCAAACAAACATGGGAGAGGTAAATACAGTCAGAAGCCCTGTGATTAGAGCACCCTAGATTACAGCTTGTGGACCCCCTACTATCCAAGCTGGAAGAGAAGAGCAGTGGCAGACAAAATCTTGGGGGCACAGCCCTTTGTCTATTAATTGAGCCTCTGGTTCTACCAAGTTCCCTTACACAGCAATCATTTCTGAGTGAAGAACTGATCAATTGGTGTACTCGCTAAAACCTTGCTATTCACAGGGGTATTCATAGTGTACATGTGATATGACCAAGGTGATGGTATATATTCATTCCATGCAATTTCAACATTGTCTTCTCCTTAGACCAAAAATAACCAAATGCAGCTGCCACATTTGTTCCCAGGTTAGGCAATATCTGCACTGCTCCTTATAAGGTTAAGAGTTTTGTATATATTTTTTGTATTTTTTTTTTTTATTTTGTATATATTTTTTAATTGTTTCAGAAAAACATGCTAAAGTTTTATCTTAATGATGCTAAATACCTTTAAGTTGTAATTTTGGAGTTCCTGTAACCTAAAAAATGTAAACTTTAACTTCACGTCAAATTTTTTTGACAGCGACAAACTCCCCTGTACATCCTATTCGGGTACACAGAGGTAATCTGTCATCTGCTACAGCATCAAGGATGGCATCTAACAAAAGGCTGTTTGCTTTGTCTACATTTCAGAAACCAAAGTGAATTTATCCTTTAAAATAGAGCTTTCTGATTCTGCTCAATTCAACTCAACAAACAGATTTATTTACACTGGGCATTACTGTTCAAATTAAGTGTGTAAACCAATACATTGATAATTAAAGCCGAATGCTTCTTTTTTTTGTTCAGGAAACGCATTCCAAAATTAAGAGACAAATAATAGATTTTCCATTTTGTGTGTTTTTTTTTTTTTTTTATTATGCAGACCATTAACATTTAATTGATCATTCGTCATGCATCTAAGTACTGCCCCAGACCGTTGTTCAGAACAATTGAGGTTTCAACCTCATTATAGGGGTGTGCAGTCGAGCTAACATATAGGGGCAGTGGCTACGACTGTGCTTGGGGCATTATGATACCTATGAACCCAACAAACCATCCCCCAAACATACTTGTATCCAAATGTGGCCCTTAATTTTTTTATTTTTTTTTGCAAAAATAAATCAAATATGTATATGTGAACATGTTCTATTTTATTTGTAATTTTTTATACAGCCATCAGATCCCATACCATTACTTGTAAATTTCCATTCTTTGTTTCATAGCTGAATGCCCTGGACGATATTCTATTTTTCCTAGGAGTGCATTGGGTTATATCAACTCACCCCATGTATCTCCCCACTATCCAACTAGTCCTCACTTAAATACTGCTTATTATATGTGTGTCCGGCCCCAATTTTTGCATATGACATACCAGTAGCAAAAGCACCAGTTAGATCAATGTATAGTATGAACGAGTCAGCTTCAGACTGTGTGACCCTGAGATTGGCGCAGAAACCTGGAGACTCCGGGTCGAACCCCCAGAGTTCCCAGGCATGGTTGTAATAACCCTGACACTCACCACTTAAGGAAGCAAAACACTGCATAGACCCATCCCATGGGTGGCTTAACTAGCAAGAGATTACTGTTTAAGTAAACCTATATAATACCTATGGAGGAACGCTATAATTGTCTTCCCGGTTATACATTAAGAGAGCTGCAGTTACAATACTATTCAGCTCTTCAATGTTTTCCCTCTATAGAAATGATGGCTGTATTCAAATTGCTGTCCTTGTAACACTAACCAAAGTGCAAGACCTAAATTACCCAGGAAAGTGCTGTAAGGTTCTGCTTGATTCTGTTATAAGATCATTGTCAGTAGAAAACATGTAGCTGATAAGATGAATCCACCCTGTCAACATTCAATACCCTATTAATAAAATAAAAAACCTTTAAAACAGATCAATCTTTTACATATATTCAAACACTTCCAGGGAGTATCTAATCGGATTATAAGCAAAGACCCAAGTGAAGCATTAGCGCATATTTAACTCATAAGGCAAAGTAAGAGATTATCATTTTTTAGCAATTCCAGCTTTAAAAACAGCTTTACACACACTGTAAACTACAGCACTCCTAGCTCAACAATTTAATTGCGTAACGTGTTTGCCATAATATGAGCGTGAAGGTTTCATGAGACCTTTAAAAAGCACACGTGATCTCAGTTATTGGCTGTTCTATTGTCCTTTTTCTCTAACCAGTATTCCTTCTGTTTGCTCAACCCAAATATTTGCCAAATATTACCTGCTCTCTGGAAATAAAGGTGCACTCGTTTAAAGTTTGATTGCTATTTTATCTACCTGCCCTTTCAGCTAATATTACAGGGCTTTTTACATTTAATAATCTAATTTTTCAGTTCATAGTATCCATGTATGTATTAATCCTAATGTGCATGTTTATAACATATATATATACTGTATATATATATAAAAATATAGCAAGAATAGTAAATTATATTATATATAATTAATTTACAGTTAATTATTATATTGACACAGAGGATATGTGTGTTTCTACACCTGGCAGAATATCAGTATTGTGTGACTTCTGTTGTGTGTATACCGTATGTGTAGAAAGTATGTTTGCCCTGTTCAGTACACCTGCTCTACCAGTTTATGTAAACTGTTAAGTTTGGTGCAAAACGGGTAGGACAAGTCAAAAGACTCTAAAAGATCTAAGAGCAATTAAGAGAGTGGGAAAACAGATTAACAATTATGGAAAGAACGTTAAGATCTTCACACATTCTCTCAATGTAGAACCATAGACCAAGTTCAGTAAAATAAATATTTTTGTATTATTCGTAAACAAAAACACCATGTATAATTAACAAAATGTAACTTGTATATAGACACATTTAAATGTATACATTGCATGCATCCCTGTAATAGCAATGTTTAGTGAAGCTTCATCCTAGTGTTGATTAAGGATTAGATGGTAAGGGTAGCCCTATTCAGCAACAGGGTTTTATGCAATCACTCATTGATTTGTTGTCAGCTCATAAAGTATATGAATGGGTGCCAAACGACAGAGGCTTGGCCAGGGCCTTGTTAGAATTAGACAGCTGTGATAAGGAAGTTTGGAAAACCCAAAATGGCAGAGGCAGGGTTAGGCATAGTAAGAGCTGAGTGACTTGTGCCAAAGATGATATATTGGAGAGTTTGTAAATTGCAAAGCATGATAGAAGGCTTCAAAAGGTAGGTGACTCTGATTGAGAACTAGGCCCTCTGACTGGTGCTTGACCATTCTGTGGGATTACACACTCACAGCCAGGTAAAGACACAGGGCCACAGGCTGTCAATGGGACAAAGCACTGCTTACCACCAGTCTGACAAAGACCTAATGCATTGGGTGCTGAAGACCTATGGCTACTGAAAACCAGTCTGATGAAGACCAAGGACAAGTGACCAGCATAGTGACAAAGATATGAGTTGGCAGACTAAAGGAAGGAGTGACTTGGTACCTCAGTGGAGTACCTGGGTATACTTTTGGGTTCCAGCTACCCAGAGTCTACCATTGTGGGACGCATCCTCTGACATCAGTTGGTGGTCCCACTGATTTCATGGGCAGTCACAGGCCATCCCCCCCATTTAGGGGGGATGGGGTGTGTCAGGACCCCGCTCCCACGAACCGAAGGATTCGGGTGGAACTCAGAAGGTTCCCAAGTTTGGCCGTCGTGTCACACATATGCAGAGTGCAAGGTGTGTGTGTGTGTGTGTGTCTGTAGCTGTGGTTATATTTTTTAATGATGAGTGGCATTTCAAATATTTCTTTTATATAGAGGTGTACAGGATCATTCCCAGACACACACAGAGAGGCAGGTTCACTATCATTCACTTTATATTGACATTCCCAGGAACATTCCGGAGTATGCTACTCCCCATGTCCAGAGAAAAAGAAAAGCGACTCAAAGACTCTGGCTCCCAGGTATGTGAATCTTCCTCCCTTGCCCCAAGCCAGTCTTTAACCTCATTCACAATCATATGCCCCACCTGTCACGAAGGGAACATCTGTGTGGGATTGTGGAATTGTACTGAAACTTGTATCCAAAAATTACACAAAGTATCCATGTGAATGAAGATTTTTTTTTTATTTTAATGCAATTAACAATTTAGAAACTTCTTTCTTTACAGGACTTGCATATCCAGGCCATTCTGGTTTCCCAATGGTACTTCTCACTGACGTGTGTCAAAAAGACGAATGCAACTGATTTATCAGCCACTAGCCCTAAAGTGCCAGGGATGCTTTACTGCTCCATAATATATTTGCATAATGATGGATAGTGCTAACAAAACTCAAAACATACTATATATAATATATATATATATACACATACAGACAAACTACCGTTCAAACATTGGGGGTCACTTAGGTAACGACATGCAGGTAAGGAGATGCAACTGTGGAAAAACACAGAAAATGGAATACCAAAGAAAATGGATTTCCAAAATCTGGAAAAAATAAAGAACAGGTTGAGCATCTAATAGTTCACAATTGTAACAACTATCCTAGAAGTGATGGCTCTGCACCAACATATATTGTTAATTCTGTTGTATGTTTATTATACTTATAGATATATTTATAGATTTTGCACCTTTCTTGATTGCTAGTATGATGCAGTATATTTATAAATTGCATCATTGTATAAAATAAGTATTTATTATCCAAAATGAAAGTTTCTTTAAAACCAAAAACATGATCACAAAAAAATACAAACAGACATTTCTTTTTGGGGTAATTAATTTAACTTTATGAAAGACAAGTGCTAACTTTTTTCTTGGCTAAACTAATTTAAACTGCTACTTTGTAACATTTAAAGACATTCCCTTATGTACTCACCTGTCAATCAATAAAATTAATCCATGTTTCAAATAAGTTGTCTAGTTTGTCTGATTTGTGATCTCATCTGTTGATTTAATGCATACAATAGCTGAGTTACCCCTTTAAATTAAACACTTTCCCCCATGCAAATGCACGAAGGGATTCAACAGATTCCGCCCCCCGTGGCTAGCGGGAGATGTGTTTGCCCAAAACACATATCTAGCTTGCCATGGCACATGTGCGTTATACTCACCGCAAGGCAGCTTCAGCAGTGGAGTGTTCTGTCGTTCATGTGCATATAGTAACATAAGAATTTAGGTTGAAAAAGACCCTATCTCCATCAAGTTCAACCTTTCTAACTATCCTTTCGACTTTTACTCCAAAATAAGGAAAAAAATAACAATTTAGCTATTTTTCGGATTTTGTCACGGGGGGGGGGTATGTAAAGTTCTCCTTGGATCAATAAGCTCTAAAACATTAATGTTACGTTCTATCATTTACAATCCCCATTCTTTGAAGAATTTCCTTTATATTAATTATCTGTTATCTTAGCCAGCGGGTACCTTTGACAGTGCTGACATCCACTTGCTCATACTAGTGACCCCGACAAAAGATGCTATGCTACGTGTCTAGTTATTGGCTGACCTCTTGGTTTTCCTTTCATTTGCAAAGCAGCAAAGTTCCCATCCTGACAGCACACTACTCCGCAGCTCAGCCTTTCAGGCAATGCGGCTGATGAAGATATAGTCTTGGTACCTTGCATTGGATCCTACATTAGCCACTTTAATGTTTCAAGCCATCTGGACATGTTTTAACAGTGTAGGCATTCATTCAATATCTGTGATAAAACACATTATCTTCGCCAGCACGGGCGTGGGTGCAACAGCGGCAAGCTGCGGGCTCGCAATAGGTGGCCATTGGGCCACAAAGACATCTGTGTGGCCCCAGTGCTGCTTGGCTGGCCCCAGGACCAGTGAAATCTGCAACAGAGGTAAGAGTGTTTAGGGGCAGAAAGGCTGTTTAGGGGGGGAAGAGGTGGCATGGGCAGGCTGCTTCAGGGGCAGAGGCATACCACATCGATATCTGGCTTAGTGTATAGTGATAGGGTTATGCTGCACTACCGTCAGTATCTGGCTCAGTGTATAGTGATAGGAGTTATGCTGTACCCTATCTGTTCAGTAAATGTTATTTATTTAAATTTATCTATAAGTTAATCATTTATTTTTCAAGATTTCTAGTTTTTTTCCAGTTGACATACAGTTTAAAAGTTTGTGAAATAAATATTCTTGCCAACATTTTTTGCAGGGGGGGGTTCCACATACAGGATCCGCCCCGAGTGCCAAATACTGTAGGTACACCCCTGCATATCAGAATGCTTTAACCCTATCACATAAACTCATACTTGAGATTGTTTGGGGCAAGAATGGTCTAATGGAATTCCTGAATTGGCAGATTAGTAGGAGAGACAATACTAGATGTGGTGTTTGAATTTCTAGCAGCAGGAGGTAGCTATGACTTGCCAGCCCACATTGTTTGCTGTTCTCACATAAGCCCGGCCAGGATGTATTATGAAAGTTGACAGAGCTGCTGCCTCTCTGTCTCTCACTGTAAGGTAACATTGCTCTTATGTTCCAGAGTCGCTGGAAAATGGAACAGTGCGGAGGAATGATAGGTGTGTGTGCGGTATAGCGTTCCGGTAAATTAAGACACTGTATTTCTCAATTAAAATGTACAAATAACCTCCATCTTTTCTGGATCCTCTATGACTTTGAGGATTGTATCAGACAAGACCATGGTGATGACTAAGCAGCATGAAAATTGTAGCGTGTAGCCTTATCATTGTCGCTGGACTACAACACCTATGACGCCCGGTCAGACCTTGGCTTGGGACACGATGGTTAAAGGCTCACAAGCTGTTGTGCAGCCACAGACCTGTTAAGTACATTTGTGCTAATTGTTACAGGTATAGATCCCTGGTGTCACTGCATCAGAATGATCAAAGGATATCCCCCCCCCCCCATTCATTTATAAGATCCAAAAAGTCTGATGCCTACCCGAAGGAAAGTAAAATATATATCATTATACATACGTTATATATATATATATATATATATATATATATATATATATATTTCCTGTGATATGATTTGGGTTAAGTAGAAAAATAATTCCAGTGTAAAATGGAGCAATCAGCAAAAACACTTCATTGTTTACCATGGCAATTGCCCCACTGTTTGTCAATCCAATGAATCATCTGTATAAAAAAAAAATCTAAGGCAACAGGTCCATTGCTCCCCAGTTAGCAGCTTCATCTTTGGAAACAGGGCCCCATAAACCCTACAGCCCAACACATATGGCAGATAAACAGATGAACTGTAGAGTGTATGTACACAGAGTCAGACATATAGACAGGACAGGGCCAGCCCCACCCGGTTGTAAAGGTGTAAAAGAGGTCAGGTGGATGTTACACAATACTTCCTCCTGTCTTAACTCCTTCACTCCCAGAGAACACAGCATACTCCTGCAATATGTAGAGCGCGGGCATCACTTGTGCTTCCGGTGTGACGGCACCCCTTCACAGGAGTCACACTGTTAACGGTGCATACATGTAACACCGGCAATGCGTTCACAAGGCTGCGCGGATGCAGCACGTTGCTGTTTGGTACCGATGGAGGATAAAGTGTCAGTTTGTCCTCCATTCTCAGTTCCTGCACGGAGTAGTTGTCGGCCTGTCATCCGTGCCGCCTTTACACACGGCTGCAGGAACTGCTTCTAATCCGAATTCCCGGCGTAAGCAGGCCCTTACCTGAGCACAAGGAGCCAATAGGCGCTCAGCTCGGAACTCTGAGCCGGTGTCAGCCAATCAGCGTGCGGCAAAACAAGGGGCACCCAGTATTAGCATGGAGTGAAAGAATTTACCTGCACAGGTAAAAAAATCCCTGACCTGGATCTGTCCCAGCACACCCCAGTGTCACCCTACAAGCAGGGAAGGGGCTACACACTGATCCACTCATCCTCCCACCCTGTCCAGCCACCAGCGGTGAAAGGGGGAGGGCAGGAAGGAGGGGAGAGGGAGGGACTGTCTACCTGTCTCTTACCTTTCTAGCTTGGCTAGAAGAAGAAAAAAAAAAAGAAAAAAAAAAGTAAAGGGGGGGAGGGGTGGAAGAAGAAAGGAAAAAAAAAAGAAGAATTACCAGTAGCTCTAGTTCTGCCATCTCTTTCCCCTTACACACTCCACACACCTTTACCTGCACAGACTTGAAAGTCCAGTTCCACCAGGGAGCTAGGGAGAAGATAAAGGGAAAGTTCATTGGATCAAACATGTCACAAGAGACGGACAAGTAAGTGATCATACTGGTTTTGGGATCTGGTGGCAGAAGTCGGGAAACTTTGTATTCCTCCCTCTTGCTGTCGGACCTGATCAGATGGAAGTCAGTGTGGGGATCCTGCCGGATTCCTGCTGCTCGGTGCGATCTCTGCCTGTAGAGATCCCATTCTTTCTTATCCCCGTCTTGCTCTGGACTCTCTTGCCCGGGGAGTGTTCACGGAGGCCGGCCTGCTCAGCGCCAAGTGCCGGGAGAGGGGAGACTTTGGCTTTTGTGCGCCTCCAACAAAGGGCTTTTTCTTTTGCTGTACAAACGGCCATATTCTAGGATCTGTGTCAATGTGGCAGGGGAAAGCAGGTGGGCTCCGTATAAAGATCAAAGCTCCCTTAGTACATGTTTTAAGATAATTTTTTTTTTTTATGATTTTTAATAAATTTATTTTATTTAATCAGTTCTTTTGCAGACAATGTGTTGCTTGCATGAGATGAAATTGCTTAAAGCAATTGATTTTTGGCAGAGGGTTTTAAATTTGTTTAATCCACTCTTTGCAGTTGGATGGAAAAATGATGGACATAAGAAATCAGAGAAGACAAATCATATTTGTAACTTGATTCTATATATAAATATATATATATATATTACAGTCTTAAATTCTAATCATAATTTTTATATAGCGCCATCATATTCTGTAGCGCTGCACAATTTAAGGTCCTAAATGGGTAGTTTTCTCTGGAGTGGAAGCTTCCATATCATTTTGCTCAGTGTATATAAATGTTAGTGTCAGTATCGCAGTGCCATGTGATTTGCATTGTGATCACCTGCGGATAAATGTTATTGTAAAAACCTAGAGAACAAGTAATCCAGGACTACATGTTCTAATTGCACCCCCTGCTACTCTCTTGTATGTGATCTCGACACATTTATTGACTCTTGGCT
Source organism: Spea hammondii (assembly GCA_029215755.1). Taxonomy (NCBI): domain Eukaryota; kingdom Metazoa; phylum Chordata; class Amphibia; order Anura; family Pelobatidae; genus Spea; species Spea hammondii. The sequence goes on along the minus strand of JARDYJ010000005.1, from coordinate 13,818,017 downwards.
GTCCCTTTGCCAGTCATGGCATGTCATCCATCAGTAGGCTGGACTTACAAAGTAAAGATTTCAATAAACTGATTGAATGCCCCCAGGCAAAGAGTCTTAGGATTTGGAGACAAGTCAGGACATTTAGTCTCTGTAGACTTTCCACCTTTCATCTGTTATAGGTCTTTCTTGTTTTCTTTTCCTACCTATTTTCCTGTTGGGAGCTAATTCAATGCAACCCATGAGCTCGTGGTGGACATAATGTGTAGATTCCTGGTTGTCTCATAACATTTATCTATGTTTGTCTTAACATCAACAAAGGTAACATGTTCACGTAAAGTTGACTTCTGTGAATTTTCTGTTGGCCAATATCCAGTTCATATAGTTTATCTTTTTTATAGTTCACCCATTTGTGCTATAAAATGCCCCAAGCATCAACAGACTCCTTTCTGATATGGCAGATTCTTAATGCAGCAAGCTGGGACAAGTGTACACCAAAATCACAATTTCAAGAATGAGAAAGGAGCAAGGAAAAGCTCCCAGGGTTGAGACTGTGGGATGAATCCGCCTTGGCTCATATGAGGTCATCAGTAACTCTTAGGGAATCTTAATACTAGTTCAGTTCCCCCTGTGTAGCTTTTGCTGCAGTCGTACCGTAGCGGATACAAAACCTCTAATCATTGTTTTTGACCTTCACCCAGTCCTTCTGTAATGTATTTTATGAGCAGCTGCACAGAACTCAGTGCTGGAATAGCTGTCTTGCAGTGTAGAGGGATAGGCATTGAGCCTGTACTCTAAAATTACATGATACAATTCATCTTGGTCTGGCTCAACAAAGATGTTAGTAAAATGTATTTATTTTGCAACCTTCAGCAGAGGCCACATTACCAGTAATAGGGGAGAGAAATGTGATGTGTTTATAAGGAAACTTTAATACTGTAGAAGCAGAAGAATCAGTTTGCATCATTGATATTTAAAAATAGTATCCTGGATGCGGCTGCCCATTTAATGCCTGGTTCAGTTTGTCTCTATAGACCTCTGCTCACCTATAGACATTGCCCTGCATAGGGATGCTGGAGTGCCAGCTGCCCCGAATCCATATGAATCAGAACAGCTTTTATGCCCTGCTAGGGTTGTCTGAAAGGGATACTTTTTATTAGGCCAACATAGAAAGCAATCAGGGGCGTAACTAGAAGCCACAGGGCCCTGGTGCGAAAATTGCCACAGCGCCCCCCCAACTTTGCAACTTGTCTGCGCCTTCTTTGACCCTTGCCCCCCCCTTCCAACATATGCTTTGGCACACAAATTACACACACTTACTCATACTCACTAACACACATGTACACATTCATTCTGACACACACCCCATTTCACCCACTTACACATCCATGCTGACACACACACACACACACACACAATTACACATCAATGCTCACATACATACATATACAAACACATTTCCATACATCCCTCACGCCCCTGCTTACCTCTCACTGCTCCTGCAGCTGTATCTCTGGCTGCTCTCACACCGTGCAAGGAGCCTTGGTTTTACCGCGGGGTCAGGTGACATCATGTGACCCCGCTATGCTCCTGTCTCCTTCCGACCTGGATCCGTGCAGTCCAGGTCGGAAGGGCCTTTCTAAACAATTTTGAACCGATACGAGGAGATGGGAAGGGGTCACAGGGATTGCACCGGGCCTCCTAGAGGCACGGGCCGGGTCGCAGCTGCGACCACTGAGACCCTTGTAGTTACGCCAGTGAAAGCGATGTAGAGTCACATGTTTTAAAGACATCAGAGGTCTTTTCCTCAGATGGAATGAAGAAGAGATTGCTGAGGTTCTGAAAGCTTACGTAACTATATATTTTTGTAAATTGGCCAAATAAAATGTATCCACTTTGACTACAGACTCCATCTTCTCATAGGCTAATACAGCCATATTACTTTTCTTTCAGATCATTTTTTAACATCTGTGTTTCAACTAATTTTAACGATTAGTAATAACAGCAATCTATGTATTGCTGAAATGGCTGCTAAATGTTATTGGGCAATTGTAGAATATTGTATTCTAGATATCCAGTCAAATAGTCATTTCTTTCTCATGCTATAGCAATGTCTCAAATCTATCTGTATCTCAAAAAACTCACAAGTCTTATAAGTTAACTAAGTTCCTGATTTGCTTCCCATCTGGCAATCTTTGGATACGCCGTAGCTTCGAGGAGGTTGGAGTTAAAGTACAGAACTCACAGGATCCTGCAGAGTTTGGCCTAGGCTCATATTTAAGCATCTGTTTGAAGTTGAGCTTAACTACTTCTGCTTCAGACATTACCTCTTCTGATAGCTTTGTCTTTCAGCCCAACAATTCAAGAATGTACAAGTTTTGCCATGAAGCAACCTTCAGCTGAAAGCAGGAATCTGTTCTGATCTAGATCTGCTTAATGTTCTGATGCACTTGATAGGTCAGGGGAAATGGCATAGTAACGTACTGGCCAAAAACACATTTAACCAACTACCCTAAGTGGCATTTATTTACTAAGCGATAATTGGCAGTTCAGTTTACAGGACAGTTGTGGATTCAGTTCCCTTACTTTACTATCCATTATGAAAAGCCAACGGTGACAAGTTTCTTCGGGATGAAGGGCTGTGATGGCCCATTTAAGTTTAATAGTATGTATATAACTATACATTATACAGGGCCAGACAAACTATTCCTGCCGAAGAAGCTCATGGAGGTTGGCTCTTAATTTTTATTGAAGTCATTGTGCTGAAACAGAACATTCCGGATACACTTTATCTTATTCTTAATGGCCAGATTTGGTCATATATAGAAATGTTTTGGGTTTTTACATAGACTGGCCAATACTATTAAAGATATAACACAAGTTTACTTGGCTGTTGTTTATTTAAAAGAATGTTGTTTTTCCCAAAGCCATTTTCTGTATTTAAGGTTTAATCCCCCAGTACTTATTTTTGTCAACATGAACTGTTAGTGAAAGAAGACTTGTGATAGGGTTCCGGAAGTCAATATTTGCCCGTGCAGCAATGCGCGGTGTTTTTATGGAAAATTCTGTTAGAAATAATCAGTCTATGGTTTTCTTCTGCCATACACTAAAAGACCAATCATTTCGTAATTTGGTATTAAGAAAAACAAGATGGAGTGATCCTGCCAAAGGTCTCTGCTGTTCTAATTATCATATCCACTTCTTTCGTTCAGTACTAGCGCTAGTTAAAGGAGCACTCCAGAGTTAGATGACTTCTGTCTTATTTAACTCCTCCCAATCCTCTTCTATTGAAAGTAGTGAGCATACCTAAGTATGCTTCTACCACGTGTCCAGTAGAAATCCCATTCTAGTCAGTAGCAGCAGCCTGTCACATGTAACATGTATGTGGCCTGAGCACGGATGTTTTGCCAGCATACATTGGCTACTACTGTAATAATGTTTTAAAACTTTTGTAATTAAATGCAGCATTAGGAACACCATTCCTAGTCCCGTTGAACGCCCGAACCCACCGCATCTTTCAATCAAGGAGAGTTTTTCCTGTTTTGTAATTTTGATGGAAACATTTAATTGAAAAGATACTTGTTATTGTCATAAGCGCTAAAAAAACTTTGTGAAGGTTTCTTTTTTATTTAGATTTCAGAGGAAATACTAAAAATAACAGTTCTGCTAAAGTTTAGTTGTTTAGTATAATAGTACAATTCATGTTTTGTCCATGTGGCACGGGATCTTTAATCATATGCATGGAAGTGGCTCTCGTTGGGTCCACAGGCGCGATGAGCCACAATGGGTGACAGTATCAGAGGGCAATATATCCACGGCCTGAATTAGTGTTTTTTTGCTGGAAAGTAATGTTAGGTCCTTAAGAGGTTAATATGCATATGATGGCTGGAGTGCCCCTTTAAGCCTATATGAGTTAACTGAACCACTGGTAGATGCAGACTGTCATTGTTTTTAAATGTTTGTGCCATATGATGAAATCTAATAATAATCTCCATGAATCATTAAACCGGTTTTATCTTGATCTATTAAGGCATAGTCTTTAAACATGTTAAATCTGGTTTATTTTGACCCTTTTACTACAGAGAACATAATTGGCAGCACTGATTAAAAGAAACATCTTTTGTGTTTTATGGGCATGTCAGGAGCACCGTATAATGAGGAATACAAGTCAACGCTGTTAAATAAATAGCTAACCCAAAACCTGCTGTTAGTCGCCATGAAATGATCGAATGTAGTATGATCGTCAAGTGGGAGTCAATGAAATTTGTCCTAAAATTAAATTTTTAACTCTGTATACCTGCCAACTAAGAGAGAGTTGGACATTTCAATGCCCTCATTACACCATTTGTTATGAATCAAGAACGGATGGTTTCTGTGTGCATTAGTGGTGTGTTTATGGGGTTTGTTGCACTAGACAAGGGCTTCTAGGGCTGTAGAATAATGGGATGCATTCATACTCGGAGGGATATTGGTGAGGAAAGCGCAAGCACTTTGGGTGTGTTTTGTAAAGCTGACAACACTAATATTTATACATGCTGGAGCTAAGACTCCTTATAGCCAGCTGGCTCTTCTTCTTTATGTTCGAGAATCTTTGGCTTTTTCTTTTTTAAACTAAACCTTCAGAATGACCTCCTTATATTGACTAATGTGAATTTGTTTATTTTTTTCTCAGGGGTGAAAAAAACCAACAAAACATAGTATGATGTATATAATATGTGCCTTTTATGAACTTCTCGTACCTATTGTAAATATTATTTTTAAACACATCAGTTTTAATTTCTGAATAGGACACTTCTCTCAATTCTTGGTTAGTCCCCCAAAATGTATTTCCATTCTACTTTACCTTTTTCCTCCAGCATCCACTTGCTTGCCCTGCTTTTTTCTTATCCCAATGTATCGAGTAAGGTGTTGAACTTTTAGGGGTTTAAGGGATGCAAATTGAACCAAGTCTCCTAGGTAAGACAGAGCATCAGTGGTCCCTCACTTTCTGGGACAGTCCTGATTAGCAGGTTTATGTCCTGGCTGCTGGATGACCCGCAGATGTCCCGTTTTATGTGACTGCATGCAGGTTTGTCTTAGTCTGCCAATTCTAGTCTTGGTATACTCCATAAATATATGTATTGTATTGGCAAAGATAGTTAAATCTAGCGTTTAACGTAAGGGTAGCCAATCACATGTTCTTCAGAGGTACAGATCAACCAATGGTAATGATCGACATTCATTTAAAAGCACCATGCAAGGAAGTGGTTGGGCAGTTGCTGTGTTGGCTGTCCCTGCTGTAGCATGTTGGTGTGCACAGGAGTAAAGACACTAATTGCATTGCCTATAACGTCAATAAACTGATTTAGGGTTTTTTTTAGATATTTTCTTTTAAAGTCCAATATTTGGAATAACACCTGGCAAACTATTATAATAGTGTTGATAATTATTCCCCGATGGATATTTAGAAAATCGTCATCCTTACATCAAGTCTACAAAACCTGCCACCTGAAGAAGTAAATAAATGGTTTTGTGAAATAAGAGCATGTTATAGCTCAAGCAAAACTCAACTGTGCTTAGAAATTAGTCAGAAAATGAAAGAGGACTGAATTAATCTGAAAATTAGTTTTGGAAAAAAAATTAAATACATTTAATGTGGTTCCCAAATGCGCACAACATTTGCGGATGTCCAAACATTTCCAATGGCCAACGTGGGACTTCTTTTTGCGAGTGACTAGCTAGTTGTCAGAACTTTATCAAGATGTTTTATGGAAATTTGTGACTTATTTATGGCCATTTCAAAGAGATGTCTACTAGAATGGGCTAAGATAACAGAGCTAGAACACATACTCATATTTGCAGATGCCTACAAACATTATAGTAAGCGGAACACAGGATGTTTTAAATATTGGTGGGAGCTCCACTGAATAAGACGGTTAAGATATGTAATCCATATATTAATGCACAATACTTTTTAAGACTGAATTATGTATTTGCGTGTAAAAGAATTAATATTCACAATGAAATAAACCAGTGTGTTCCGAAAATATCTTAAGGAATGTTTAACCATTTCCAGACCAAATGTAAAGGGAGCTTTAATTCTGGGATTTGCTAAAAAAACTATTTACGGATTAACCCCTTGATACTTGTTACTTAAAGGGGCAGCAGGAACAGATACAAGACTACACACGATTTACTTACTATGACGATGATTGCTCTAAACTACGCTCTCTCTAAGAAGCGTCTCTTCGTGAAGATTAAAGGATGAGCTGTGAGGATTAAAATATGTCTTAAATCATGAAATCTGTACAAAATAGCTTTAAATACCAGCAAGTAACTGAAAACAACAATTCTTAATTTTGGCTTTAATTTGAATAATATAAAATGTTTTTTTTTTTTTGTTTGTTTTTTATTTTTTCTAAAAGCGCTTTTTAGTTCCTCTAGATCCTTTTACACCCCATCCCCCCTCCTTTGTCGTAACAAAAAGAAGAGGGATATCACCAAATTTGAGAGTCTGCTGAGACACATTGATTGAGTGAAATTCAATAGTTTCAGGGTGACAACCCCCCTTTTAAAGTAACGTGCGGTTTAAATAGTGGTAGTGAGCTAGCTGTGTTTATGACATCATCAAGCGGGGGGGGGCATAGAGGCGTCTGAACACAATGTAGCGCAACTGAAGAATTATTCTTCCAGATTAAAAAAAGAATGTCACACAATCATACGTGTTTTATAATAAACTATCCCGCTATCTGATGTCGTGATAAGAATGTTTAAAAAAAAAAAAAAAAAAGCACATTTAGAGGAGGGACATTTAATTTCTATTTATTCATCTATTTATTTATTTTTCTCCTGCATGTAGAAGTCCTCCAGCAATTTAACTTTTCCAGAAATTAAGCTTTGACTGTAGTTAATAATTAACATTATTGGAATTGAATAGTGTTGTAGTAAAGCAAAACAAAGAGGATGCTCGGTGGTTGCGTGTGTGCAAAACAAAGCAAAGTTTACATTCAACAATACCGCACCTGCAACGGCAAGTATACGAACGTCAGGGGGTGATACGTTTTCTACCATTTACTCTGTTACACCCGGAGCGAAGAAACTGTGGTTATTTACTTTACTTTACTAGGGAGAATATATCGAGGTTTCTCTTGGGGAACAGTTACAAGGTTACGTATGTAAAACAATAGACATATATGTATTTTCTCTACGATCAGGGACACAAACTGACCAAGCTTAAATTTTGGTACTTGAAGCAGGCAAATGATTTTTGAAAACTGAGGATCCTTATTAAAATCTTTTTTTTTTTCTTCTAATACGCGACCTTATATTTTGTCTGCTTCTCTAATATGCGACGCAGAGTAACGTAACCCGGAATTAATAAGCCACAATGGCAAGGCTGAGCATTATCTTTGTACAAGAGATCATTCTAGAGAAAGATGCTAAGACAGGTGGCTTTCTCCACAGTTGGCTTGAAAAGTGACCGTAAGAAACTCAACGGTTCTTCTCTTTAACAAGTTTGCCCAACACAACCCTCTATGTAGTCCTTAAGGATCACTGCGTAGAACACTGCACACTAAAAATCGCTGCATATTGGTGTGTGTGTGTGTGTGTGTGTGTGTGTGTGTGATCAACACAATGGGTAGGGGAACCCAGGATTCTTGTTAAGTCTGTGTTCGCTGAGGTTCTGCTATATCTTTGCTATTTTTATTTTAATTTATGTGTTTCTTGTTTACTTTAAGACACACAATGTTTTTTTTTTTTCTCTGCTGCTATCTTTAAGTAGTCTTTGTATCTGATAACAAACCCAACAACCTAGCATCAGCCTGGAGGCAGAGGAACTCCCCTCCTCGCTTGCAGTCTCTCACAGACTTATGCCACCTCCACCCCCTTTGACTTTCTACACTTTCTCAACTTCTCACACAAGCTGCAACACGATAACGGCTTCTTCCTAAATGCCATTCCCCACCCAAATCATCGAAAACACAACAGCCAGACGTATCGCTAAACTCTGTCCCACTCCCTTTGATGCAAAATTCCCATTGCCTAAGTCAACGTCGATACTTGACCTGCATAAAAAGATGAACGCAAACTATTGAAATGGTTAATATTTAAAAGAGTGTCAAAATCAACACATTTTGAGTTCCCAGGAATAGTATACTGTCGTATCGTTCCTTAGAAAAGGGGAATTAGATGGCCTTAACTTTCTTATCATAAAGAATAATTAATTATTGTGTTTTTATGTTTTTGTTTTTTGAATTTGATTACTTTGTATATGCTGCCTATCTATGAAAGGTACATTACTTATGTATTTTTGTTTGTGTATTATGTGCCATCGACAATTTGTGAACAAACCTTATAATTCCCCAAAAATGCTCTTAAAATGTTTCTCTTTCACATTATTTTTTTTTAAATAGCTTTCCAATGTGAACTTTAGCAAGCTTATAAGGTGCGTACAAAGTTTCAGGGCCGATGTGGGGACGTTAGGGTCACCTGTGTAGGGTGACCACATTGGCCATGTTTTACAGGACACATATCATTTTTCCATATTGCTGACCAGACCAGATAAAGTGCTACCCTGCAGTATGACCGATGTACATACCTTTGGAACTTCTGGGCTTTGGCTACCAGGAGCCTTCCTTCGCGGGACGCAGCCAGGACGGCATGCTGATGTCGGCGGGCGATCCTGCTGACGGCAGCGGGAAACACCCCCGTTTAAAGGGGAAATGGGCAGGGCGTGTCAAACCCGGAGAGTTCCCAGGTATGCTGATGTTTAACTGACTAATTGTTCGCCTTCCATGAGTCTATACAACCCCCCATACTGAAGGGCAGCACTTTACCTGGGTTGGTCATCAATATGAAAAACTTCCACATGTCCTGGAAACCATGGCTGACGTGGCCACCCTGCACTTATGTATCTTCCCCTACTATGTGTTGCTCGATCAACTGAATAACTGAGGTAAATAAGCATTCAGAACGTCGCGTTATGGGAATGGGTCATCGATTCTGGACACGGAGCCCACAAAATTGGGACTGTCCTACATGAATCGGGACAGATGCGAGGCATGGAAACAGACAGGAAGGCCAGGAGATTCCAGCCTAGGATAAGACAGCTGTATCAAATTGCGAGAAATCACTTCTATTAACACGAGGATGCATTAATTTTTTGAGATACCTAAAAAGTCATAGTTTGAGACCCCTGAACAAGTTTCTGGCATAACATTCCAATTTTCCCATTTATTAGGATGCTTCCAATGGAATTGCATATTATACATGGCCTCAATGTCCTCTTGAAACTATTTTCTATATTTATAATGCACATGTTCACAAAATTCATTACATTTTATAGTAATTGGTACAAATGTCCATTCATCATGGTCTGTGTAGAAGGTTCTTGAACGCTAATAAGGTCTCCAGTGTTTGACAACCTCCTAAACAGCTGGTATAGTCCAGATAGTAGAGATGTATGCATAGATTAGAGATAGGTCAAAGTCATTTGTGTTATTTGTACACTCCACACAGGTCTCGTGACTTGGGTTTTGTCCTAGACACTCTTGCATGAAGAGTGGTTGGAGCCTGGGCGTGTATGTGCTGCACCTTTAACTGAGATCAATATGACAAATCCTTTAAGGATTAATGATAATAACGTGTAACCTGAAGTCTAAAGCCAATAATGGGAAAATTTCAGGGGGAGTGTAGGTAATTACTCAATTCAGACAATTTTTTTTGCGTGGCGGGGGTTGGGGTGGCTGGGCAGCTAGAATAGTGAATGATGGCGGTGGTAGTAAATAGAACAGCTAATTGTCATTTACATGACATCCTTGTGTTCACACACGCATACTCTGAGTGGCATAGGGCCACAAGGTAGCTGCATTGGACAAGCGCCACCATTTTTATATATGGCCCTGTCTGGGTTAAGCTATCCTGGTTTATTAAAAGGGAAATAGAGGACATTTTATTACTCCCCCCCCAGCTTGTTATAGGCATGGGGGCAGGACAGATACACTAAAATAAAAACGAATGTACCCACAATAAAGAAATATTTTGAAAACTTGTTTTGTCTGAAAAATGGTGTTTAAGGGTAGAATTCAATAAAATAAAATTGCCAGGGTTAGTAAGAAAAAACTTTTAATCTCATTGTGGGGGAAAAACCAAAAGAGATCTAGGGGTCCGTTCCAGGAACAAATTGAAACCAAGAGTGTCTTAATCTGGACATATCATGAAGAAGAGCACTTGGTGACCTCAAAAGCTCGCAATCTATTATATTTCAGTTAGCCAATAAATATATCATATTTATCAAATGTGCTCTTTTTTCTTTCTACGACTAACACAGCACAACTATATAGTTGATTTAAGCATACATTAGATTTTTTTTCCTTTTCATATACCCCAATGAGTCCAATGATTCAGAGTTTTTGACGGTTACAAGGAGAATTTGCATCTGGCTTCAGTTAACCCCCAGTTTCTAATTAATGGCATCCTTTATTTGCATGCTTGCGTAACGTCTTTTGTAAATGTTAGCCTTCTTGGAAAAGCCCAACTGTACACAAAACTATGTGACATCCTTCCAAGTTTAAAGCCAAAAAATATTTAATGTAGCCTTTCATACGCGAGAAATGCTAAATCGTTTGCAGAATAAGAACACCAATAGATCTCGGTATATGTAGCTTGGAGGAGAGAAGAGAGAGGGGAGATGTGATAGAAATATGTAAATACTTAAAAAGTACAGGAGGGGAAATGTTTAAACAAAAATTAAAGGGTCAGATGTTTAGATGTAATGTAAGGAAGATGGTAGATAAATAGAACAGTCTCCCATCAGAAGTGGTAGTGGCTAATACAATGAGGGACATGCATGGGATATGCATACAGCTATTTTTAATCCTTACATCAGGAGAAATGAGCAGACTAGAGCCAAAAGGTTGTCGTTAAATGAAATTAACAAACTAGAACAATCTTGGTGTCACTTGTCGAAGTTGAATACATTTCCGGCCAAAAAGAGCATCAACTTGATCCACTTTATAATTAAAGAAGAAACAAAGCCCTTTAAATTCAATTTAACTGTTAGGGAGAATTCATTCCCCCGACCTTAAAGCTTAAAGACTTTACTCCTTTAGGACAAAGCATTAATAACCTTCGCTGGTAGGATGCACAAATAAAACGACAGATCTGTTTATTAACCCCTTCGCGACCTTTGCCGGTTCAGGACCGTCATGACAAGAAGGTCACTAAATGACCTTTGACGGTCCTGAACCGTCAAAAAATTAAATAAGCTTAGAAAGTGATCAACGATCACTTTCTTCGCTTAAACGGCGTTACTGTAATGCCTTGATGTCGAGGCATTCAGTAACGCCGAGATCGGCATCGGGGGCCATGTCTGGCCCCTCCCCGGGACGCCCGTTTTAAAAGCGTTTAGGAGGTGATCAACGATCGCCTCCTAAATTTAAATGGTGTCGCTGGAATGCCTCGATCAGGAGGCATCCAGCGACACCAAAGACTTACAGCTGCCGGTGATCTTCGCCATCAGCAAGATGGCGGCGGCCCGGGAAAAAAAAAAATAAAGAAGCAAGAGTTCGCTAGACGGTCTCCAGACCCTCTAGAGAACTCTGGCTCCACTTGCAGGTTGAATACAGGTACTGCATTCAACCAAGCAAGTCAATGGAACCCAGCTTTCTAATCACTATGTGATTAGTAAAATATAAAAAAAAAAATATAAATGAAAAAACATAAAAATGTGCTAACATTTAAAAATAATTATGCAGTGATGTCACTTGATGAACCATCCAGTACCAGCAAAATGTGTAAAAAAAATATAAAAAAAGTATTAACAAAATAAAATAAAAAAATAAAGTTTATTTTGAGCAAGTGCTAAAATTTCTCAAAAATCTCAACAAAGAGTTAAAATAAAAGCACTTCAAAGACCCAAGGGGTGTCTAATATATAAAAAAAATCGCACTTCCCAAATGTGGCATTTTAAATCTCAAACAACCCGACAAACCCATGCATGTCGGGTATCACTGCCCTCAGGAGATGTTCCTGAACACACATTGGGGTGTTGTTTGACAGTGACATATACCAGAACCTGAATATCTATAACTAAAGTACAATTTGTGTGAAAAAAAAAATAAAACAAATTACTATTACAAAGTTTGACAAAGTGTAGTTCTATAATTGGTGCATGGAAAAGGTTAAAATAACAGCATTTGGAATACCCTGGGGTCTAGTTTTCAAAAATATATGGTTTGAATGGGTTAAATTGAGTTAACCGGCTTCAAAGATATTCCAAAGAGGAGATGAGGGCAGACTGACCAGATTTGTTAAAAAAGATTTGAAAATCCTAAAACGCTCCTTGTACTTATTGCCCTATAACTTACATAAACAGCAAAAAAACATAAAAACATTGGGTATTTCTAAACTCAGGACAAGTAGTAGAATCTATTTAGCTAGTTTTTTTACTTGCTTTTTTAGGTGAGTAAAAGATTTTTCAAATAAAATTCATAAAATGTGTTTTGTTTTTTTCAGTTTTTCACCATGTTGTTTTTATTTTTTTTATAGTAAATAAGATGATACAATCAAAAAATGGTATCTAAAGAAAGCCCATCTTGTCCTGAAAAAAACAATATATAACTTATGTGGGTACACTAAATGGGTGAGGAGAAAATTACAGCTGAACACAAGCACCACAAAAGTGTCAAAACAGCCTCGGTCCCACAGGGTACAAAACGAAAAATGAGCCCGGTCCTTAAGGGGTTAAAGGTTTAGTCGCACAGGAACAACACAAACATTTAAAAAGGCTTTTCAGTTTCTATGGCAACAACCCATTTGTGATGTCACGTGACAAGTGCTTCTAGCAAAATGATGTAAAGATGTATAAAGTTAATTATTTCTGGGACAGGTTTAGGCGTTCAACAGTATTAAGAATGATGCCGCTAATGCTACATTTAGTTACACATTTTAACCTTGAGAATAGGTGGACTAGCATCAGCAGCCAAATAACTATAATTAAACTAAAATAAACTAAAATTCTTAATTCCAAGAAAAGCTAATATAGATAGTGTGCAAATGACACTATTGAGAGCTTGCAAAAATCTGGCCTTTGTGGGTAACTCATAACATCACATTTCCTTTTTGATGACTACCTTTTTATAATTTTGTTCATAAAAATATTTTCAAAATAGTTTTCAAGCCTGATAGTCTGTGGAACACAAAGACAGGGCAGCCTCCAGCGTGAGACCTTTGTCTGATCACTTTTAAGTCTGAAGTTGTAGAAACCCTGATGTTGCACCCTACCAGTTTCAAGATAAGTGAGGTCTACACAAGAGGATTCCTTAAACATTCTTTGCTCTCATTACAGTCCAATCCCAACTTGTAATGTTTTTCGTATGCAAACCACATGTATCTGATTGATCCCTTGTTTCTCGAGAGGAAATAAATTACTATGGATGAAGCTACAACATCTCAAGATAACTTATTATTGACCTTTATTCACCTGGTCCTACAGCATCTCCTGAATTCAATGAGATCCTTTAGAGCCAGGGATCCTGCTCAGGTCATTATGATTGGAACTAGATTTAGAGTACATGTTTGATTTGAGATTAACCCTTTTTGGACTACTGAAGGAAAGGTCTGAGGATTCTTGAGTTAAACCAGAGGGACAGCTTTCTACTCACATTTGGAGACAGTGCCGGGTCTTATACATGTTGGATTTGATCTGATACGTAGCACCGGAATTTCCTACAACCTTTTTTCAATTTATTTTAAAATCAATGATCGGCTGGATCACTGTAGTAAAAACTTTTTGTTCAGCATCACTCGATTACAGCCTGGCGTCTTTCATCCATGGGGTAACATGCTGGAAGTTACAGTGATGTCACTATCGTTAATAATTTAAAAAGGAGCAAGGATTGGAATGGTTTTTTTTGTTTCTTTTTTTAAATATTTGCTTGTATGTGCTTGTCTGCCCGGAGTAAGGCAGAGTATACCTGCATACATCCAACTCTCGAATTGCTGAGATGAATTGTGGAACCCTTTCTGTGAATACGACAAAATGTGGCAGACTGTATGGAGTGGTGCAGAATAAAAGTTCATTTACAAGGTTACCGTGACCTAGCTTATTATCGGTTATTGAAAGACGGCCCATGGATCACAACTGTCCAATTTGAATATTTGATTGCATTACTTAACTGCATGCCCTGAATCTATCATCTACTATCCATTTTATTTTGTGAACACATTTTGTTGTTCTTAATAATGATTTCATTGTGCTCCCCGTAACCTGCACACAGGATAATTCATATACTACATATGTTGGCTTATCCTTCTGCCTCACCAAAACATTTCCCAGCATTAATGTAATGATCGTAACTAAACTCACTGTTGCCACCGTAAGCGTTATCAGATGTGTTATGCATTTCACATTTTTATTTTTATTTTTTTTTGAATTATAGCTGTATTCCAAACAAAGGTAGTTGAGACTGTCTGAAAGTATAGGATATTGATTTGTATATGCACGTTTTTACATGATCCTGCCTTTTTGCAAGAGGCTCGAGATTCCTTTTAATGCATCGTTGTTATTTGCATAGAGATTAATAAAACTGCCATATAGTCATTGAAAAGGATTATCTTCTTGTATCTATCCGAGACAAAATTTGCATCACCCAGGAATGACTTTGAAATCCCCCCTTTGCTTCAGCCTCACATTGTCACAATTGTTCACTTTTTCAAATTTTACATTACACTACAATATTACATTTATTTGCTATTACAAATGACAACAGTTTCAACACACACTAAGACAAAATCTATGTGAAACACACACAAAAATAACGCCACACATGCATACATGATAAATAAAGGGGGGAATGAAATAAAAATGTTTATCCCCCAGCCCCCCTGTTGTTTAAGGTGGTTGCCATAAGCCTGTGCACAGCTATCCTCCTGAAGCACCCTACTTTTCCTGGTTCTCAAATAGAACAGAAAGGGTTCCTAGCCAGCCTGGGAAATTCCCAGCTATGATTAAAGTATACTATATAAGTACGGTATATATTTGTGTATATATCATTTATAATGTACATTTTTATCTAACTGTAAGTTTCATATGCTTTTCTAGTAAAAGGCTTGTGGTTGTGGTTCCCAATGAAGCAGCTTTTAATACCCTACGGTCCTACACCAGTGAGGATGAGGCATGGAAGTCCTACCTGGAAAATCCTTTGACAGCAGCTACAAAGGCTATGATGAGTATAAATGGAGATGAAGACAGCGCCGCTGCTTTGGGACTTTTGTATGACTATTATAAGGTAGGATACATGTACATTCTCTTCCATGTGATTCCCTGTTCTGAACCACTGGGCAGATTTAGAGTTTAATCTAATATACTAACCATAGTGGCTCAGAAACAATATTACAATCTCTTATGGGTGCCTTCCAACACTTCTAATGGCTGAAGAGCGAAATGTTTGTTTTGGGGGTGCAGCTGTGGAGGGGTTTTAACTATGTGACCTACTGAAGTTTTTTTATACACTTGATCGTTTAGGAAATACAAATTTGATTTATGATTGCATACAATTAGAATCCACTTACATTTCCAGCTTTAAAAGATTGGGAGAATGATCTACAGGTAATACTACATAGGGACTGGATTAATGCAATTAGGCAATTCAGTATAGCCATAAACCTGAGAGGTTGCTTTGTGGCCGGTGATAAGAAATGGAGAGAGGCATTTTGAAGCAAGAACATGCTAATAATGTATTAATAGGATTAAAAAGCCTAGAAGAGGAAATGTAATAATACATGTATCTTGGGAATGGTAATGTAAAGATAGAAAAAATGGTCTCCGCTGCACCTAAATATTTATAAATAAAAAGATTTTGGTATTTTATGTTTATGTAATTCTGTGTGTCTAGTACAGTATTTTATTGTGTTATATGTAATTTGTTATATAATGTCTAGTAAAACAAAGGGAAAAGGAAAAAATGATACGGGACCTATTGATAGCTATGTGATAGAGTAAGGTATTTAAATGCAGACGGTATTTGATGACATTATTTTTAAATATTTTCTGATGTTAATGTGCACATATTGTGACTTTGTAGGAATTTACTGTAGCATATTGTGATGCAGACCGAACATTCTCTTTAGCTTATATGTGACACCTATATGAGTTTGTGTTGTTTAACATACCCTTATGAATGCAAGTTCATTGTTTTTATTGTCACTAGTTTAAAAAAAATAAATAAATAAATTATATATATATATATATACCGATATATATGCAGATACACTAGAACATATCATGTGATGCTCTGAAAACATATACCTTCACCCAAACCTTATAAATCTAACACCACACAAAATGTCATATTTAAAGGAAATAAGGCACATCTGAATGTACAATTTATGAATATTTAAAATTGAGGATAATTTTTTTTAAAAATCCCCAGATTATGTTCTTGTTAGTCTGCATTTCTCATAATTTTAGTTAGTAAATAGTAACCGCAGTCATCTTGCTGTGGTTTAAGTTGGCATTATAAGTGTATCACATACATATATTCTGAGTACTCTTACATATTCAACAAGCTGGACATTTGTTACGTAGTTTATCACTCACCATTAAACTTTTTTCTTTTTATGCAATGCTTACTTGTATAGATAATATTGTATTGGTTTCAGGTCCCGAGGGAGAAAAGACTTCTGCCTTTAAACAAATTAATTGATGTACACAATGAACAAGATAAAAGGTAATGGCTTAATACCTTCCATACATGAAAATAATATATATGGCACCAATATCCTCATTTTAATCTGTATTGATATTATGGTTGAAATACTGACCAATTCTTTGTAAGAATATCTAATAGTATGTTTCATATATCAGCCCTAACACCTATGGTGCATTAAGAATAAATTGATACATTTATTGGCTAACTAATGTGTAATCAGTTGCAAGCTTTTAGACTTTCAGATTTGTACGAATATTAATGAAATCTGCCAGCTTTGTTAATTTGTACAAATGTCCAGACCCCAAACGAAACAAACAGAAAGCAGAATTTTCATTTGTATTTTGTTGGTTTTTTTGCACTCTCACGCACGCTTTCTCTCCATATCTTTGCCTTTTCTTGCTCATTTGTCATTCTTTTTGGTCCATTTCTCCCCACTATCTGCGCAGTTAATCTGGCGTCCCGGATCACTTCTGCAAAAGCTTGTAGCCTCCGCAGACACAGTCTCCCCCGATTGGACTGATGGGGAGAAGCTGTTCCTGTGGGGTGCTCAGTGGTCTTGCCCTTTTGCTGAAGTACTCCAAGAGGCCAGAATAAAGCAGATGGATCCGCGGAGAAAGAACCAACTTCATTATTCTGGCTTGGTGTAGTACTACCGCAACATGGCGGAGCCACAGTGCTCATCCTCTTCCTCGATTGGAGAAATACTACACCAGGCTAGAATAATGAATACGGATGCGCAAGGAAAGTGAAGCATTTTCCATATTTTGTGTCTCTCTTCTTCAGACGTATTATTTACGTAGTCTCGAAAGCCTGTAATCGATTATATTTAGTTATCCAATAATAGTAGCATTTTTACCAAGTGCGCTTTATTTCATTCTAGAACACTGTACCACTGTATACCTTTTATGTACATTAAGAGGCATTTTGGACACTCCTATACTGTCTTCTGCGCCAATTACAAAACAAATGTATAGGATTTAAAGAAAACAGGAAGATAGTTTGTGATTGTAGACAGCATACCCCATCGTTTGTGTGCCATTGTGTTAAATATTACTGGCCATCAAAATGGGTTCTGGGGTATTTCGGCAGGTCTTGCCCAAGGCTGTAGACCTATATTGTATAATCCTACAATTAATGCTTATCCATATCCTCTTAGCTTCTTCAAGTTGCAATATTTTTCTTGCTAATAATAATTACAGTCCCTTCCTATCATACTGAGATGATAAGGAGAATCATAAAACACATGAAAGCTATTCCGCTCATTGATGGAACTGAAAAAAGATACAGCGCTCAGTTTATCAAAGGTTTTCAAAAGCTTAACAAATGTCTCATTACCGGTAACTGTTCTGAAATACAAACAAGCAGTAATCTAAAGACTCTTAAAGATATATGAGCGCCTAATATGATCTTCGACCAGGCGGCTAGTAAAAACGTAAAATGGACTTTCCTTTAATGCTAAGCTCTGCTTACCAATATTAAACTCAGATAGTTACAGGTAAAGACTATTAGTGTCTTATATTTGTTAAATTTACTCACACGTACATTAGAAATACATAATTTGAGAATGCTGGTGAAACGACAGATTATATTTCTGCTCATGCTTACTTTGGGAGATTTTATATATTGTTTGTAATTCCCTTCCATTGTATGATAATAGTTAATATGGACCACAGCACAGCATTCTGGACTTTGATATGTTGGAGGTTTCAAAGGATTTCTATTCTTGAATCTTTCTCTGATGTTATTACTGTTTCTATTGTTGTTTTCTAGAAATTGTCTTCCAAACAATGAAACCCCAAATAACCTGAGTCCTGGTGAAAACCGGGTTCAAGTTTTGAAAACGGCTCCTGTCAACCTGTCCCTCAATACAGAGACCGCGGAGTCTACCAAGAGAGAGCAGTTCAACAACACCGTGCCTGAAAGCCCCACGTCTGCTCCGGCATCCGCAGTCGCTGTGGTAAAGGCGGAAGAGTTCACTCCGGTATTTATGAGCTCTTCAGTGCCATACAGGGCAGAAAGCGAGGAGCCTAGAGGAGTTATCTTCGAACAAACTCACTATGGAGTCCATAATGTTACTACCCATACAGGCTACCTCAAGGATGACCAGCGCAGTACTCCAGACAGCACATATAATGAGACCTTCAAAGAAGGAGTCACTGATGTAAGAACCAGCTCTTCTCCTTCTTATCTTCTAATTTTTCAGTTAAAAGTTGAATTATATTTTACCTATTGCCCTCAATTTTGAAAGTTGGGTGCTATTGGGGTTAGACTGCCTTGTAAGCAGTTGCCCTGCTGGAAATGTTGTACAGATCAACGATCCAGACCATTATTCCATCAGACCATGCAGCAAACAGCCCCACCAAAAAGACACATTCGATATCACAACCAAAATATCTCAGTATTTGTTCATCAGTTTTATTTCAATTTTATTAACTCCTTATTGCCCCCCAACAGTTAACTAATGATATTTTACCACTAATGATTTTACAAATATTTTTTACTTGTTATTAATGGTAGTTTCTCTATATAAAAAAGTGCGTGTTTCCTATTCGATATTCCTAGTAGGAATATTTACATTTTTTAAATAAGTTTTTTTTTTATTGTGTTTGTAGAAATATCGAAGCTCTTCAATAGGGGCTGAAGAATTCATGTATGATCAGACAGCGAGGTATGTTTTAAGATCTATATAAAGAGTTCTGTAAATGCTGACATTAATAAAATTTGCAGATTTTATATGAGATTGATGTCAGTGTTTGTCAAGTTGATAAAAACTGAGGTATTTGTGATATAATTACAAATCTGAAAACACTCTTAGAAAATGTGTCAGGTATATAATATTGGAATCGAGATGAGAAATGGAGACGGATAAAATGCCATTTATTTTTAGCAATTAGATCTGTTTCCACAGTGGATTTATAATCTTTGTAATCTTTATAAATCTTTCCCTTTTTTTAAGAACTTATGTCAAACTTTATTGAGCCGAACATCCATGACTTAACCAAGCACGTTCCAGTTTTTCTTACAATAGTTTAACATTATATTTTGTCTTTTTGCAATAAATATCCAATGTTCTTAAAATATTACTTGACTGATATAAGCATCACGGCCTGGTGAAGATAGTATCAGGCGTGAAGATAGTATCAGGCTTGCTACAGATACTTTGCCTTCCCCGATCATGTCTGCCAATTAAGTCCTTGTTAGGTAATAATTCATTCTGAATTATTAGGAAATAAAGTGAGATACCAAAAAATATAACTGCTGGTCGTTCTTGTTTCCTGTGCTCACCATGTCACCACTTTCTGTTTTGCCATCTGAAAGTCAGGTTTTCTTGCAGGAATGGATGTGAAATTCTGCAGAAGACAGGCAGTCATTTTGTACAGAAGAACAGCCTTGAAAGTCACGATGCCACATTTGCTTCTGTTTGTTAATGCTTTTTCTTGTCCTCTGTAGCACGTTCCAGTATACTCTAGAAGCAACAAAATCTCTGCGCCAAAAACAAGGAGAGGGGCCAATGACTTATTTAAACAAAGGACAGTTTTATGCTGTGACGCTCAGTGAAACTGGAGCCAACAAGTGTTTCAGGCACCCAATCAGCAAAGTGAGGGTAAGTATTTATATTTTCAAATGCGTTTTGGGGAATCTTGTTATAAAACTATATATATAGTCATAGTTGACCTTTTTTGCATTTGCCTAACCAGAATTCCTTGTGGTTGTGGCAGCACCATTTGATTTCTGGTTTCTGAAAAAATAACCTTCTGGCTTATCTGGTAGATGTGGATGAGTGTTTAATAATGCTTACACACATACATACATACATACATATATACATATATATGTAACCAAAGAAAAATGGGCACTCATGGGTCTTTGTAGCAAAGTGCATTAAACACTCAAGGTCTTGAGAAAGGACCGGAGGTGGTCCGAAACGTTGGCCGTGCTGATTGAAATAAACTAGTGTTTAATGCACTTTGCTACAAAGACCCGTGAGTGCCCATTTTTCTTTGGTTACATGTGTCTGGCTATTTTTGGAGCACCCGGGCAAATAAAAGCCTGTGTATATTAACAATATTTCTGAGTGTGCAGCCGCTCCCTTTTGGTTTGTACATGTATGTGTATATATATATATATATATATATATATATATATGTAAATAGAAGTATTATTAAACACCCATCTACACACACCAGACAAGCCAGAAGGCTTGCTTTTCCCTCAGAAATCTCATGGTGCTTTCACAACCACAAGGGATTCTGGGTAGGCACATGCAAACAAGGTTAACAATTATCACCTTTGCCTCTATATCCACTTTATACATGGATCCCTTGAAAGTAATTGCCCGCTGTACAAGACAGCCTTTAGACAAAACTCAGAAAGAGGTACAATAGCCAGATCACCACTCATGGACAGCTGTTTCGTCCTTCATGGGACTCGTCAGCATGAGGTTGTGATACTGGCTTAATAGTATGAGGCTTGGGGTAGCTATATATATATATGTGTGTGTGAATGAATGAATGAATGAATCTGGACTTGGCTTGAACTATTTTCTGCTGGAATGTTAATCCTCATGTGTTAGGTTATGTTACCTTTCAAACATTCCATATATCAGGGAGTGGTTGTCGTCTAGAAAAGGATTCATATAAAATAATTTGATGCCAGTATATTTGCAGGTTATTACATGACTAGGTGGAAGAGGGAAGGGTGGGGTATGCCGACTAGGTGAACAAAGATTGCAGCATCTGCTTATGGGCAACACATGATTTTTTTTTATTTGCTTGAACAAACACCCACCAGATAATTTGCCTTCGTAATAAATAAATGCAAAGCAAATGAAACTGAAGCTTTTTCTGACAATTTTTTTCCAGTATGGCTGTGCTATGCTATAATTAGGTGTGAGCGGATGCATACAATTAACAAGCTGCATTATACCCACAAGCAAAGTGATGCAGTACATTACACTGCATTTATGTATATAGCGCCAGCAGATTCCATAGCGTTGTTACAACCGAGTCAGTAGAATATTTTAACATCACAAACTGAGTAAAGATGTACCAGCTGATGGATCTTTGAAAAAAACAAATACTTGATGCTCTGCGAGAAATGGATTGTGGAGCAGGGAGCCTAACTGGACAGGACTTAAAGTGTAATGCACCTGAGCAAAGGTCATTTGTAGGTCAGTCCCAGAGTGATCAAGTAGTAGTCTCCAACAGGTCGGTTACTGGCACCCATTGTGTATTATTATTAAATATAATAAACAGGACATATAACAAGTGGTGCATAACGTAACAGGTTAGTGGGTCCTGCTCAAGGTATCTTGCAGCACCCCAGTAGAGAGACTGACGCACTTCATGTCTAGAGAAGAAGACATAATATATGTAGCTTTTCAAACACAACTAACGCTCGGGAAGGAAGTAAAAGAAAAAAAAATCTAAATAATAAATTAATAAATTGTTTCAAATATATCCATGTCCATGTTGATACCTTTTTATTGGGCCAATGTAGAAAAAGCTGAAAGGCACATAAGCTTTCTGGACCTCAGAAGTCTCTCCATCATCTAAAAGCTTTTGTGACATATTTTCCTGCATTGGCCCAATAAAAGGTATTAACTTTAACTAAAGACTAACGACTCCATCCTCTTTTGGGCTAATATGGCTCTATCCATAACCACTTATATGCACCTCGAAACGCTCAAGGTTTTGTCCGGAGACTACGGGTCAAACTCTGCTTCTCCAGGTCTATTTCTCTGAGTCTGTCCCCTCCCACCCCGATGGCCATGCCCTCTCCCACCCTGTACAAATATAAGGTGGTTGGGGCTACTCCGGCCCATAGTTGAATAGACCACACCCACTGACAACATCTGCTCCACCCACCATTGTCATTAGGCTACCCAAAGAGATGGGAAGCCAAAAACTTCCGAGGTATTCTTATATGGTCCATTCCCCAAAATGTTCCATACTTTGGAAACATGGAGTTAATACAGAACAGGTCATAGTCTGATGGAGCAGGCAGTTTACCCATAGGTATATAAAAAAAACTGACAACACGTCTGTATACTGTATAAACATACTACTTATTAATACATGAGTTAGTATATTGCGATCCATTGGAAAGATATGCATAGTATAATATAGTATATGTGAGGCTTTACTGTATTCATACACATTTGTTAACATATATGTTTACAATATTTCTGCACAGAGTGTGATAATGGTTGTGTTCAGTGAAGATAAAAATCGTGATGAACAGTTAAAATACTGGAAATACTGGCATTCCCGACAGCACACGGCAAAGCAGCGGGTACTGGACATCGGTAAGTAAAAAAACTGGTGGGATTAAGGGAAATGTCTAAATTACTCAGGGAACCCGTGGCCACAAAACCCGTATAAATTGTGACTTGCAAAATGGTTATATTTATCCCCTGGAAAGTTCACACTAGAGCCCTGCGCGGGACTGCTTTTTGAATCCCGCTCCCGCCCACTCCCGCAATGTGGGTGTTCCGCTCCTGCCACATTTGTGGCCAATCCCGCCCGCTCCCGCCACATTTGTGGCCAATCAGCCCGCCTCCTAACCTGATTTCCCGCGCAGTCCCGCAAGGCTGCCCTCGAGTTGTTACCTCACAGCGTCTCTTCTCTTGGTCCGCCCAGGAACAAGGCGGAGTCACAGGAAGTGACGTCACATCACATGACTCCACCTTGTTCATGGGCAGAGCAAGATAGGAGACACTGTAATGGAGCAGCGAGAAGGCATCCTTGCGGGACTGCGCGGGATTACCGGGACCCGCAGGTACAGTGCCTGACCGCCCGCTCCTGCCCGCAGCCCCAGAAAGACCGCCCACGCCCGCAAGTTTTTTGGCGGGTCCCACGGGACCCGCCTCCCAATGCAGTCCTCTAGTTCACACAATGCATTGTCTCGGGCCCCGGGACTTAAAATCCCATACATGTGGTCACCCTACTTTCTACTCCTTTGGAAAAAAATAAATATTCTCTGAATTTCCGCTTACTCCTATACCATCAAACAGCAAGCTCTGTTGAGAGTTTCATCAATTGCTCAACTTGGGGAAACGATACCATTAGAAGATTTTTGAAAATACTCTTGTGGTTATTTAAGTCATAAAGGAAGCAAAATGTATGACGCTTTGTAAAATATTTGTGTGTTTTACAATGTTTGCCGTTGATGGCACACCTATGGCAGCGGCACCTGAAAAGTTAAATAAGAGAGACTGATCTTGAAATAACTTTTCTCTAAACAATATGTGAGTGTTCCCAGTATGAAACTGGAAGTCCCAGAGCGATGTGACGTCCGCAGCAAACAAAGCACCGGCCCTGTTTACATTACGTGAACTGATTTCTTTCATAGGTTCTCATACAAACATTGACTATTGTATGTCAGAGGCTAAAGCAATAGGAGAAATATGCAGCTCCACCTTTGTGTGCCGTTTTACACGTTCTTCATTTTTTCCCCTTTCTTTGCTGAGCATTGCGAGTTTTTTTTGTCAGGTGTATGAAATAATTATTCTGGACAATACCCACAAACTGGTATTGCTACTCAAGACTGATACATAGTAACTTGCTTTGTGACCTCTCCTTTCTTCCAGTACAAACAAGATAAGATGCTTATGTTTCTTAGCTGTTGTTTTTTTGTGTGTGGTTGTTCATATTGGTAAAGTAGTAAAAGTATATGCTTCTTCTGTTTTCAAAGTACTCTTCTGCATGACTGCTATGTGACATGCACTTGTCATCAACATCAGCAAGAGGTAGTAAAGAAAAAAAAAAAGTATTCGATCCATACAATATGGTATAAATCCTTTTTTGTTTATTAGTAAATGGGTTAAAAAAAATACCATCTGTGCCATGGATGTAGACAAAAAGCACAATATGTTGACGTCACTGCTCTAATCTTCAGCACTGCCCTATAGGCTTAACCCAGAGTGACGGCGCCAGATGCCCCCTCCTCATAGTCCTGCTATGTCTGCGTGCTGGGAGATGACATCATATTCCACCACGCTGCCCTTTTCTTGGTGCTGAGCACTATGGACGCAGTGCCGACTCAGAATGGTCCTTGATAGTGTTAATGTGCCAGTTGGGGAGATTAGGGATCATTCCATAATAAGAGACCTTTAAAAAGTGCCACTACTGAGAATCTGATCACCCAATAGGGGCAGAAATCATACAAATTCTGACAAAAGTTAAGGTACCTTTTCTCCAAGGTATATTTGTGAATTGGATTATAATAGCTATATATTGCTTATTTTAGTGTTTAAAGACAATAAAACAGTGTATTGAAAATGTAGTATTTCAGAAAAGTTACAATCAACTTAAAGCCCATAGGATGTATTATTATATATAATCCTCTTGTTTTTGCACCGGTGAGGACATTTTTGGCGGCTCAATTACAAGAATAGGTCTGGGAACTTAGCCAACTGTTGTTATCGGCATGATGAAAAATCATTTCAGACCAGTGATTGGTTGGCATCAGCAGTTTTGGAACTTGCAGTACAAGAATTACCACAAACAAAGAGTAACTAAAAAGATACTTCCGCTGCAAAGATGTTACTGTACTTCACTGTAGGACAGAACTGGTCCCAAGACAGATGGCACCAAAGAGTGGTCACTGAAATATTTTATCCAGAAACTTTGAATGACCTATCCATTCCATGTCATTACAGCCTCACATATATTTTGCCTCTGATATAAGGAGTGCTAATTAATGTTTGTCAAGACAAAGTACCAGTCATTCTAATAGCCTGAAAGGGAATTATATCCCCTTTTCCCTATAGTGAAGGGACCTTATTACAAACATCTAACAGTTACAAATCTTCATTGTACCGAAGATCACCAATCTCGAACCCTATATCGATGGACTACAACTAACAGCTTGGCCTAAAAAAGACTAAAAAAATTGCGGCTTTGATTTTTGGTGCCCAGCAGAATTGTAGACTTGCAGGTTCTGGGTGTACATGACTTTTTATAGAAGGTAAAGTGGTTATTACACACCTAGCCTTATTTCAGGTCCAAGGTATCCAATGTAGTTACCCTAAACCAAAAGACTGTGTTGCCATCCTTCTGTCCCAAAGACAGACTTGGAAAAGGGACTTTATTGATAAAGATATTAAGTTCTCTATGGTTTCATATTTGGCCATGGCACCACAGGTCAGATTCAAAAGGCAAGATTAACTATTTATTAACGTTGCCCCTAAAACTACCTTGACCAGGATTACATCCAGAGTTTTGATAATGTATGAACATGCATGCTTACTACACTGAATTGGTTTGAGATCTCTCACCCCCAGAGCTGTGGGAACATCATGGATGATGAGCTTCTGTTGAACGGACTTTTAAAGCACCCACCTGGGTGACTGTCGGTCATAAGATGAAACTGGAGGCTCCTGGAGATGTTACCTTCAGTCATTATGCGCTTCTAACAGTTGTGAAGTCCTTGGACAATCAGCTTTTTACATCCCTGGTGCTGTCGCTGCCTTGTGCTGTCATACGGATGTAACATTCCACCTTTAATGTGTGACCTACCTTTAAATTTACTTCTCTTTAATCCTAATATCTGAATGAAGCTGAGGCAAACACAATACGAAAGGGTGTTAGAGTAATTCTAGCTGTACTATAGATTCGCAAGGCTAATTCGCTCAGTAGGAATGTTTATGTAATAATACAAATGGCATTAAGGTAATCTCATTAAACCTGTTTTTTTAATACTGTTTCGGCAGCAAAAGTAAAAACCAGTCAAACTAATCAAACCATCAGTGTCTTACCTGAAATATAATGTGCGCATGGTGCCCATGTCTATGTTATGTTTGTCCCACAATCACTGAATAGTTATGAGTAAATGAGTTACTTTATCTAAACGCTCAATGCACATCTTACCGTTTCCCCAACACCAGATACAATTTTTTTTATACTTTGTCAATACTCAGGTAAAGATACCCAATATGTTATCTTTTGTTTATGTAGTACTAACAGATTCCTCGATTCTTTACAATGGATTTAAATGCTCTGAGACAGAATTTGCGGTTGACCCTTGCTCTGGAGCTTACAATACGATCTCTGCAGCCACGTGGTTGAACAGACTCCATCATTTTATGTCATGCTACATACAGAAAGAAAGAGCTGCTAGAATTATACGCGCACAATAAAAAGCTACATTTTAACGTGGAACCTTATTACTTTGACAGCGTTAATAATTCCAGACATTTTTATTGACTGGTCTTGCTGGAATCCCACAATGCATTGGGGCAGCTTGTTGCATCGCAGTATTGACCGCAATTGATTTCTTAAATCTACTACTTCCTTGTAATATTTGTGTTTGAAACATTTGTGAATGGCAATGATAGGAGCTCACGATACAATGTATAAAGATTCTTTAAATGCTGTAATATGTCATTAAAATGCATATTTTTCAATTACAGCAGATTATAAAGAAAGCTTCAACACCATTGGCAATATTGAAGAAATTGCATATAATGCCGTATCATTTACCTGGGATGTCAATGAAGAAGCCAAGGTAATTGTCTTTTCTACAGTGCCTAAAATTGAATGTGTCAAGAAACCGGGGTATATAACACCTCTATATACATACCAGGGTATACCCTTGAATAATATATTTTTAATTCAGCCATATGTGTGAAAGAAGGCAGTACTTTGCATACTAAATATTGCATGCATAATTGAAAAAAAAAGAGAGAGAGAAAAAAAAGAACTGTATAAATCCAGATTGTGAACTCCAGGATATATTACCGTGCTTTGGTGCTGAGTGAACTTTCCCTGTGTTTCTCATCTGCATTAGATCTTGATTCAGAATCTGACTTGTAACTGGTTCAAACTTGCCGTACTGCTGATGCCTCCTTTATAGTGTGTACAGTGTTATCAATTTCATCATGCAATGGCCCATAAAATCTATGGGTGGGCCGCTCCAGATATATAATACCAGCCGGTGAAAATTATGCTTTGGGGAAGCTTAAAGTGATAGTGACATGAGTTACACTCCTATTAGTTTAATCTTACTAGTTTTATTACTAGTACCAGATTAAAAATGTTTTCTTAAATGTTTTTTGTATGGACCCAATGGGTGCTCATTTAAGTCCATGCAGGGTCTGTGCCGTCATTGCCCCCGAAGCAACTTGTCTGTGCCTTCTTTGCCCCTTTCCCTCCTTCCAACATACACAGTTCACAAATTACACACACTTAGTCATACTCACTAACACACAAGTTCTGCCAAAATAAATTAACTTCTTTAATTTCCTTCATTGTTAAGACACACAGGCTAGAAAAGAACCAGTGACAGAGAAATGTGAATTCTGCAGTTCATCTTTCATAGGAATGAGTGAAATTGGTAGAAATAAATCTACCTCCTCTTTTTATTGTTAAAAACCCAACATAACCTTTGATAAGGACCTGTAAGAAGTCTGAGTTGGAGAATTCCCGACAAAAGATAAACTATTCTGTAAACCGCAACAGGCAAAGCTCCAAAAGCATTAGTGAGGAGCACTTGCTTTTGTTTTGCTAGTAGACATTTTAGTGGTTTGGAAAGACACCAGTTATGGGAGTGCTTGTTTTTAGTCATATTTATAAAAATTGCCTGCCAAGTTGCATCACCAAAGTGTGTTGCATAAACATGGATTCTGGTGCAAAGTTTAAGAATTACTCTTACTTTTTATGGCGACCAATTGAGTATTTCTGCAGATTGATCCATTCCATTGGTTGCAATATTATCAAGACTCAGACTTTATATCAGGGGTCCTCAAACTACGGCCCACGGGCCACATGCGGCCCGCGGAGCGCATTTACCCGGCCCGCCGGGTGTTTTTGCCTCAGGACATCCACACAAGGATGCCTCTGTGAAGTCCCTGCGGCACGCGTTTACTTTAAAAACGCGGGGACCGCCGGGAGCAGGCGCACGCAGCGACGTCACTGACGTCCCATGCGTGCACCCATGGCAACCGAGCATATTGCGGCGCTCAGCAGTGAAACAGCCGGCACCAGCAAGTGGCTTTTAAACACTGATGCGGAGGAGAGAGAGGGGCGCCTAGCAACCGCTCGGCGCCCCTCGTTCTCCCCCGCATCCAAAAAAAGAAGACAGCCTTTAAAAGCCGCTCGCTGGTGCCCGCTGCTTCACTGCTGGGCGCCGAAATATGACGTCATATTACGGCGCTCAGCAGTGAAGCAGCGGGCACCAGCGAGCGGTGCAGGAAGAAAGAAGCATCGTCCTCCCGTCGCTGGACTTCAAGGTGAGGGGGGATATATAGTGTGTAAGGGGGGAGAGGATATATAGTGGGTAAGGGGGGAGAGGATATATAGTGGGTAAGGGGGGAGAGGATATATAGTGGGTAAGGGGGGAGAGGGTATATAGTGGGTAGGGGGGAGAGGATATATAGTGGGTAGGGGGGAGAGGATATATAGTGGCTAGGGGAGAGAGGGTATGTAGTGGGTGGGGGGATATATAGTGGGTAGGGGGGGAGGGTATATTTGTTGATTTAACTTTACTTGTTCTTCATTTTAAATATTGTATTTATTCCCGTTTTGTTTCTTCACTTCAAAATAAGATATATGCAGTGTGCATAGGTATTTGTTCATAGTTTTTTTTTTTAACTATAGTCCGGCCCTCCAACGGTCTGAGGGACCGTGAACTGGCCCCCTGTTTAAAAAGTTTGAGGACCCCTGCTTTATATGAATAATACTTAATGATATATGTATGTATAAGTTTTGCTATTGATGGACAACTATTTCTAGTACCAATACTGCAAAACTAGACGTTGACATTAACTTCAGTTGGTAAAAGTTAGCAACTTTTAAAAAAAACTTTACGTCACGTTTACTTTACGTTTTGTATTAGACATCATTCTTATTACCACCGAATGTACAAAATCTTCCCAGAAATAATCCTGTAAATCAAATAATTACATTATATTTTGCTTTATTATATATCATGTATAACTAGAGCACCATATATACATACACTAAATCTTGAAAAACACAGCTTTATTGGAGAACAGAGAAATATGTTTACACTCTGTTGCTTCATGCTCCACCCAATGTTGAAGTTACGCAGCTTTTTTTATTGTGTAAATACAAAGGCCAATGTTTACCCATTACAGCAGCGCAAGTTGTTATTATACTTTTTAATTTCATGGAGCATGTGTTGTTTAGAGTGGCAATCTGATACTTTTAGTTTTACGAAACCAGGATATAAAACGGTCTACTTTACAGATTAACTATTACGACTTTTAGAAACTCCTTGAAGTATGACCTTTCAAAATCAACAACACAAGTAAATAGAGAGAAGAAGAAATCATGTAATGAGCTTTGCAGCACACACACAAGCATATCACATGTATGTATGTATGTATGTATGTATGTATGTATATATATATATATATATATATATATATATATATATATATATATATATATATATATATATATATATATATATATATATCAAATAACAGATGGAATAAGTATCTTGTGATAATACCTTTTTTATTGGACTAACAGAATTTTGGAATGACAAGCTTTCGGGAGCTCTTCTCCCTTTCTCTCTCTCTCTATATATATATACCGTATTTGCTCAATTATAAGACAAGTGAAAAATACCCCTTTGTCTTATAATCAAGGCAGTCCTATAATCAGACCTCGCAGCGCGGCATTTTTGTTGTTCAGCCAGAATACCGAACATACAGATATGGCGGCGGCAAAATCTTCGTGTTCGTCTTTGTTTACTAATCTCCCTGGTCCCTTCCCCATCTAGCCTACCTTATCTATGCAGCATCGCAGGGGTTAACGAGAGCGGAAATCCATAGGTTCGCCGTCAGGAGTTAAAGGCCCGTGCGGGCGACTCTATTGTTCGGCTGCAGGGGCCTCCAATGGCATCAACCAATGATGGCTTGAGGAGGCCACTGCCGGTGGCCAATAAAGTTGTTCTTATGGCCCTTTAACTCCTGACAGCAAACCTACGGATTTCCGCTCCCGTTAACCCCGTCAGGAGTTAAAGGGCCATAAGAACTCGGGCGGAAGGCGGAACTTGGCCTGGTGAGACCATGGTCTCCCCGCTCCAAGAGTTAAAGGTCCGTATGAGTGAATCTATTGGTCGTTCGTACGGACCTTTTAACTCTTGGAGCGGTGAGACCAGTGGTCTCCCCCGGCTAAGTTGTGGCACCAGGATTTTAAAAGTCTGTACGAGTGACTCTATTGGGTCTTTCATGGATTCTATTGGTTGCCAGCAGGGGGCTCGTAAATTTAATTTGGAAAAGGCGTGCATACACGTTTGTATACAAAAGCTACACCAGCTTGACATCTCAAGGTAATCATTTTCCACTCCCTTATGTAATAACGATCAAATCCCCATAAGGAGGAGGAAACAATTTTTCAGTCCTTGAGTCAGATCATTTATAAAGTTCTCAGGTATGTCTATATTTAGTATATGGGGACCCTAGTTAGTGGCTGATTACCTGGTTAATTAGGGAATGAGTAATGTAGCTTCCCCGCCAAGATAAGAATCCATGGAAGACCCAATACTGACTGCCAGCAATTCTTAACACTAAAAACCAAGTTATATTGCAAATTAAATTCAGTACTCTGCAATACTCTATCAAGCCATATGTTAAATGCCTACACTTTGAATGTATGTCTGGATAAGAAAATGTCATTTTTATTAGAAGATGTGAAAACGCTGGTCAAAATTGACATAATATGGACTCTACCAAGCTTCAAATTAAATTGTATTTTGTTTAATTCACTCTGCTGAATAAAAAACTTTATGTAACTAAATAAATCACATCCTATCCTATGAATGCAGAAAAATCTGTCCTTAATATTTTCTCAGGGAAGGCATCATTTCATAATTGAGCCATTAACAAGATGGTTTGAAAGAGTTTGTCTTGTTTGAACACCCAAGGAGAGAACAGGAGCTGAACATGATGGAATTCAAATTTAATATTTAATTTTTTTGTAGAATATCTAATTATTATAGACAAATGCACACCATCCAGCAATAACAATTCTAATATCTAACATTACCAACAGGAGCTGTGCACCATATATAGAATAATTGTTCTACTATAATTCCCATCATGCATAACTGAGATTGAGCCAAAAGTGCAGATGTGTGTGCGTGTTTTCACCGGTTCATTATCACGTTGGTAAGCGTTTAAAGGTAAAGCTTCCCGCTATAGGCGTGTACGGTGCGTAAAACGCAAGCATTTAATGGAATGTGGCTGTTTGACCTGTAACCATAGTGTCCGAATACTTTAGGTATCATTACCAGGGTGTGGTGCAGCTTAAAAGATGCTATAAAGTAATGTAAACATCTGTAAGAGGCTGTTGCGTTGTTATAAAAAAGACATAATAGCCTGATTGTCCCTTTAGAGTGTTCATAAAACTGCACTCGTTACGTTTAAATAGAAGAAGCTGCTTTAATCTGTCTCCGAAAAAAGCATTGTCGATGTTTGAGGTTTATTCTGTCTTCACTAACTCAAAGGTTCAAGTTTATTTACAAAGATACAAAATAGGATACGTTGTTTGTGCCACACCATGAAGCATAAAGTGGTAGCTGCTGTAAAAATGGGGTGTAAATGTGCTTCTGTTTCTCTAACATGGATACATCAAAAAAGGGATAATATATGTAGTATGAAGTATGAGCTCTTTCTTTTATTTGGATGGTCACCTGCAGTTGATTCCTAGTTGGTACACTTTCCACCGCTGCTCCTGAGTCTTTCGTTTCGAGTGGGTTTTTATAGTTTTGGTGATGCGCTGGAAAGGTACTGGGTACATGTTCATCTTTTGCCTAACCAGAACCGGGACTTCATTGAAAAGCAGTAAACACTAGGCAAAAATCACTCCCCTCTCTCCAATACCCTTATGATGTGACCTAACCCCAGCCAGAGCAGGTGTGGGAATCATATGAACCCCGGGAAAACCCAGGTAGGCAAGATAGTCTCTGACGGCATTTCGTTGGGGTTATCTGGTGTGATCATGTCAAAGACTTTCCCTACCTGAATCAGACTCTGGTATCATAGAACACTATTCCGGGCACATATGATCTATCCTTTTAAAGGGCACATCATTTACAACCCAATATAAAATAAGTATGGGATGTTGAAGGGTGGATGGTTTATTCCAGGACACAACAGTGATATTTAAACTATTTGGAAAAACAAAGCAGCAGATGAAAGGCTGTGTGTGTCATACTTGTGAGCTTCTTCAAATCTGCATGGTGAGGGATGATGTCACATGTGCCCCCCCCCCTTGTTTGCATGCTCATGTTTATCTCTTGAGAATGGGAACTGGCAACTCACACATATTGAGTGACTGGTGAGTAAGGAATGAGGAGTGTGCATCTGTGTCTGCTGTATTACTTTGCACTGTATATAGTACTACCCCTGATACAGTGGATATAAAAAGTCTACACACCCCTGTTGAAATGCCAGGTTCTTGGGATGTTAAAGAATGAGACAAAGATAAATCATGTCAGAACTTTTTCCACCTTTAATGTGACCTAAAATATGAACAATTCAATTGCAAAACAAACTGAAATCTTTGAGGGGGGGGGGCTCTCACAATAACCTGGTTGCATAAGTGTGCACACCCTCTTATAACTGGGGCTGTGGCTGTGTTCAGAATTAACCAATCTCAATCAAACTCATGTTAAATAGAAGTCAAGAATTAAGTTCCAAATACCAGGCAATTTTGGCACAAAACCTTCAGGCATCCATTAGGAAGAGGAAGTTCACCTTTTAGTGTGACAACGAGCCAAAGCACACATCCAAATTCTCAAAAGCATGGCTTCACCAGAAGATGATTAACGTTTTGGAATGGCCCAGACATGAATCCAATTGAACATCTGTGGGGTGATCTGAAGAGGGCTGTACAAAGGAGATATCCTCGCAATCTGACAGATTTGGAGCGCTTTATCAAAGAAGAGTGGGCAAATATTGCCACGTCAAGATGTGCCATGCTAATAGACTCCTACCCAAAAAGACTGATTGCTGTAATAAAATCAAAAGGTGCTTCAACAAAGTATTAGTTTAAGGGTGTGCACACTTATGCAATCAGGTTATTGTGAGGTTTTTTTCCCCCTCAAAGATTTCAGTTTGTTTTGAAATTGAAAAATCAGACACAGAAGTCACAGACAACTTACAATTAAACTAGGATCACAAGGTGACCTCAAATAAATCTAATATGACTTGATATTTGATAGGGTCCAAGGTGTGAGAGTCCAGTGGTCCTAGTTTTTACCCATCTGCCATTCATACATGCATTAGTTAATAAAATCATATATTTACACCTTATGGTTTTTATATAGCTGTGAGTGAAATATGTGATGGAAAAAGTCACGAGTTAATCTTTTATAAACTTTCTTTCCGCAGATTTTCATCACTGTGAATTGTCTGAGTACAGATTTTTCCTCGCAGAAAGGGGTCAAAGGACTTCCTCTCATGATTCAAATAGACACCTACAGCTATAATAATCGCAGCAACAAACCAATCCACCGGGCATACTGCCAGATCAAAGTGTTCTGTGATAAGGTAACTTCTCAATATAATCTTTTATTCCTTAAAGCGAATGGTTACTCTTGACGGAAAATTCTCGTAAGCCAAAACTGGAATCTCTATTTTAAACCTACGAGGAGGCGGAAAATTCCGTTAAATTATCATGGGTTTGGGATTTGGATACGCATCCCCATTACTTTGCACCTACACTTGATATTAAGGTCAGGATGACTTGAGGAAGACATTGTGTTACTATTTTCCCATGATCCTCGGTGTCTCCAGGACGTGTCTCTTTTGTCTGGTGACTCTTTGATACCATTGCTGTCACATCTCTCTGTTTTCTGTGGCTCTTTCCCCTGATCACCTGGCTTTTGTTCTTCCATATATAATATTTCATACGTTTTCTGTCTCTCTCCCTCCTGGGTAGAAGGTACACCATTATTAACAAGAGACTATCTATTGCCATTCCAATTCTCTTCACCTGCATGTCCTTATTGTGTAGTATTTCATGATCTATTAATTCTGCTAAATAAATGTAAATCATAGTTTACATCTGTGTTCTACAAACTTACCACAAACCCTGATGAACACCATTTAGAAAATGAAATAATGCGAATATTAAAATGTAGTCCTAACAGCTTTAATAATACCGTATTTGCTCGATTATAAGACGAGGTTTTTTTCAGAGCAAATGCTCTGAAAAATACCCCTCGTCTTCTAATCGGGGTCGTCTTCTAATCAGACCTCAAATAGAGTCTGATTAGGAGACTAAGATCCAGATCCCCCGCACCGCTGCAGGGGACCTGGATCCTCCTGTCTCACCCCCCCCCCCCATCATACACACTTACCGGTGCTTCCTGCTGTATTGCCGGGGCAGCGGGTTGACGTCTACGCGATCCGCGTAGACAACGTCCGCTGCAGCCGGAAGGAGGTGTGGCTAGCAGTGGGGGTTGTCTGCGTCCGTCGCGTAGACCTTCCCCGACTGTCAGAGATCTCTGATCTCTGACAGCCGGGGAAAGTATACGCGACGGACGCATACAAACCCCCGCTGCCAACTCCACCTCCTTCCGGCTGCAGCAGAAGGCGACGTCAACCCGCTGCCCCGGCTGGAAGCACCGGTAAGAGAGGGCTGAGAGGGGAGAGAGAGGAGAGAGGAGGGGGGGGGGGAGAGTGTGTGTGTGTGTGTTAGTTAAATGGGGGCATAGGGCATTTCTGGAGTGGCGTTAAGGGGGCATTTAATAGAGCACTCTGCCTCCTGAAATGCCTTATACCTCCCTATATGCCACTCTGCCCCATAATATGCCTTTTAACCCCCTAAATGCCAGAGTGGCATATAGGGGTATAAGGCATTTCTGGAGGCAGAGTGCTCTATACAATGCCTTTTAACTCCCTTAATGCCACTCTGCCTCCTGAAATGCCTTATACCTCCCTATATGCCACTCTGCCCCATAATATGCATTTTAACCCCCTAAATGCCAGAATGGGATATAGGGGTATAAGGCATTTCTGGAGGCAGAGTGGCATATAGGGGGTCAAAAGGCATACCATGGGGCACAGTGGCATATAGAGGGTTAAAAGGCATATCATGGGCCACAGTGCCATATTGGTGTGGCAAGCCTGGGGGCAGATGTGCGTAACTGGGGGACAGGCTGGAAAATACAAGAAATAAAAACAAAAAAAATATTTTTCTCAATCATAGCTTTTATTAAAAAAAATAGTTTACATGAATTAACATTTACTGGTAAAACTTTTTTCCTTTAGGGTCGTCTTATATTCAGGCTTTTTCTTTTTTCCTAAGTTAATATTCAGATTTTGGGGGGTCGTCTTATAATCAGGGTCGTCTTATAATCGAGCAAATACGGTATTTAGCAACCCTTTTGGTACTATGTACAAAAGGTGGTCTTATCATCATAGTTACCAGTGGAATAGTCCAATCCAAAAGAGGATTCTGTTGGTTGCTATGGTGAGAAGACCACTTTTCAAATTGTACAAATATGTGCAAAAATGACACACATGGCTCTCCATCTCACTAGACTTGATTTTATTAGGTCTTATGACGCTCACATCTTCATATAAACCAGAAAAAGTATTCATTTTGGGAACTTTAGAAAGTAGTTTGCAACCAATGTAGTGCTCCGGCCTACTGGGCTGTTCTGTTTCCTCTTATAGGAAAAAGACTATGCACCAGAATTGCCTTCTTTTTTTATACATAACCCTCTATATTCACTCCTGCTTAAAATACAATTTTTTATTATGTATTTCTACACTATAAATGTCAGGATTATAGATCTGATGTCAGCACATCTCAGCCAATCAACTGCAACCAGTGGCCTGACGGATCTATCCGTCGCTCACATAAATGCATACATAAATACATAAATCACGCCACTCACGTAAATGCATACATCAAGAGCCTTTTTTTCCCCTGTGGTTATGGATTTTAGTTTCTCTTGTCGGTTCTTGTTAAATGTGTATGTTACTAATAATATTGGGGCGGTAGGGGTAGTTTGTTTATTTTAATTAAAGCATGTATAACATTATTCAGAGCAGAGTGCGTTTCCAAGGAAACATTACATCAAACGATCAGCAACAGATTTTTTTTGTGTAATTTTCAATCTGTTTGATTCTAATAAAAGAACAAATTCAACTTTTGAAACAGAAACAAACGTTTAATTCCATAATTAAGATTGTGAAATCTGTTCGCCATTTTAAAGGATATTGAAGTTCTATGCTCAGCATTTTTTTTTTTTATTTTTTTTTTAAAAAGCATTACAATCTACTAGTAGAATCACAATTACTAAGTTAGCTCGCCTATTTAACTGTGCGATGCGATGAAGTGCAGTGTCTGTCTTATGTATAGGCCATTTTATAATTGTATTCCTTGTTATTATAGCTTCCCAACGGAGTCTTAAAAGAAATCCAAATAAACCTTAATAGGTTATTCCATCTTCCATGAAACACATCAGATCTTTTAAGAGTGCGGCTCACGTAGTATTTCGAGCAACATAAGAGGGGCCCCCTAGTGCCAAATACAGGGAATAAGCCATCTAAATAATTAATATCCTCCCAACTTAATTGGTAAAGCTAGGCTATTAAAGCACACAAGCTATTATTTCAATAATAATATGATTAATTTGCTGTTCACATCCGTTAATATTTTTAAGTGGGCATCCTTTCATTTAAAAAACCTAGAATTAATATGTGACTACTTCATATTAAAAACGCTAAAAACCGAGAGACTACACACTACCGTCAATGGTTCATAATTTTACCGCCAGTGTGTTGATCTTAAATAAGTCCTTATTAACTATGTGGCTAGAGGACTGTCGTCTGACCATTTTGTGGTCCCCCAATGCTGCTCATTCCCCCAACCTATGTTTAGCGTTTATTCACTCAGCAGGGAATGTCCACAAGATCAGTGTCCCTCCATCGGGTTCCTGACAGGTTTAACATCAAACCGGTTCTTAAGGTTGCTTTGTTATTCGCTAATATACACGGATAATAAATAGGAATTTTTTTTATATATATAGTATTATTTTTTATTTATTTTTTTTATTTCTTTTTAGGGAGCGGAAAGAAAAATCCGTGACGAAGAAAGAAAACAAAATCGAAAGAAAGGGAAAGGGCAGGCTGCACCAGCCCAGGGCAATAACTGTAAGTATCATTCATTTCTATGCGCAGGGTGAGCCTTGAGGTGCTTGCCTAGAGCAATAAGACGCCGTGAGTAATGAGAGGGCTGCATGGTCGCTGCCATTGTATAATAAATGGCCAGCATTGCAGGTGCCAGCTATATAGCAGGACAAGGCTGTCTAATGGGGGTCTGGTAGCCCCTGAATTAACAGCAGCCAGCGTTGCTAACAGTGTAAGAACCTTCTCGCTGTGACATTGAGATGGATTTAATTGAACTTTCGGCAATGTCGGCGAACGCCGTGTTCCAGTGAAACAGCCTGTTAAATTTCATCAAGACACCGCAGGAGGGATCTCACGATGTACAGAGAATCTGTACAGATCCCACTGGGGTCTCTAAACTGGTCTCCCTTCCAGCTGATCACATAGTTCAGCTCTGATTATGTGTTAGGCGGTTTTAAGTCTCAGAGGTAATATGTTCTCATGTCATTCAGGTAAAGGGAGTTTTATACGATGTTGACAACTACATTGGATTAATAGTTTTAATAAAAAGTCCACCCCATTTATTTCAAGAAGGGAGCTTTTCCACCCCTTTATGATGAAAAGTTTCCAGTTTTTAATTAGTAACAAAAATAAAGGTATATCCTGACTGTAAATAATAGAGAAACACACCAAGACAGCTGGTAGCCTACTGGCAAATCTTAATATGTAGGGGTCCTGTTCTCCCAGGGTGTGGTAACATGGCTAGTAAAAATCTGTTTTGGCCAAGATGTTAAAATCTGATTCATAAAGGAATCCATAAAATTAGGTTTTTTTTGCGTAGAAAAGATTACTTATAATATTAACAGCAATCTTCACTTCTACAGGTAAGTTTTTTAATTGGTTTGGGGTTTGTAAATACACCTTTATGATCATGTTTTGCACATTAGCTTCAACAAATTGCCCCATTTTTAAGCAACTATATTTTGGAAATCTAGCAACTGACGGGAAGTTATCAGCTGCATCTCTACAGAAGAAAAGCGACGTCACCTTCTTCAAGACAATGGCTGACTTGGACTCTCAACCTGTCCTCTTTATCCCTGATGTTCACTTTGGAAATCTCCAAAGGACCGGCCAGGTATTATCACATCGTTCCACGCCGTGTAAACACATGTCTATATTTAATAATCATTTCCGGTATGAATGAAAGTACGTACAATTCTTCTAGCTTACCCAATTTATTTGGCATTTGTCTTATTCCTGGGACTATTTACCTTTGTGTTATCTGCAAAAAATACTTGCTCATTAAAACATTTAAATATTAAAAATTGAACTGCAGCACAGATCTCTGAGATACCCTCTTATTACTACATACCTCATCTGTCATTGAGCCGTTTGAACATTGGGATCCCAGTTCTGTTGTTTATCAATGAAAATTCAGTGAGGGGTGGCGTAAAATCCTTCCTGAAATCTAGATAAGATACGTCTACTGAAACCCACACAGGCCTAAAGATCCAAAGCTTTAAATACCACTTTCCATGATTCTGAGAAACCTGCACAATATTAACTTACTGCCTACCAGATTCATCTGGATTATACTGGAGGTGATGTCATTATCTGAAACACGTTGTTATAGTTTACGCTGCTTTTAATCTTACCTTTCTTTAACGTAATTTCAAATTATAATTATATCAATATCTTATTTAATTTAACCATCAGAGTAATTATTTGTGTGCTACTTTATCAATATTTATCAACTTTATATTGAACGTCTAGATCAATGCTGTAATAATGACATTAATAAATCATCTGTTTTTTTTTTTCTTCAATAACAGCTTATTTGTTAATAATTGTTTTATGTTCTATGTTCCCACAGGTTTACTACAATACAGATGATGAAATAGAAGGGTAAGGTCAAAAATAATTATCGCTTGGAAATCTTTTAATCGATTCCTGCCATTACAATTCACACTAAGCATTTAGCCGTGCTATAGTTTTCTCTTTTACCCCATTCAGCCAATCAAATCATTTCAGTGTGTGTGTGCATATAACTGTATGTATGTATGTATGTATATATATATTATGTGTAAATTATGGCAACAACAGCTCAGGATTTAAGGGTGTTAACTAACTCCTATACATTTTTCTTCAATTCCATGTATAGTGTTATTTATAGTATAGTGATATTGATTGATTGATGAAAGTGATCGAATAATCTAGACCAATACTGCAATGATTGTACATATTACCTTCATTGATCCATACCCCCTTACAATATGCAATGTAATAGTTTTAATTTGCCAATAATCTATATTTTTGTTCTGTTGTGTTTCTTTAATTCATATAATCTTTATTTTCAGAAGCAGTGTTTTGGTGAAAAGGATGCTTCGTCCTTTGGATGACGAATATGGTCCAACACCACCAAAGCAAACCAAAGAAGGCCAGAAGAAAGGTACGGTGCTCACATTTAAACTGAGTCTATTATATTCCCAGTTCCCACCGTTTAATGCTGTACGTACTAAATAAACATGTGTAATGGAGTTTACAGGTTAACATTCAAACAGAGCTGCCATATTAACGTGTTAACCTGTTCTCAGGATCTAAATGATTAGTATTATTGCTCATTACATTTTCCTCCCTTCTGTTACTGTGTCTCTTTGGTGAAAGCTGATTGGCTGTAACTAACCTAGAAAAGGATACACATTGATGTGCTAATTTTGCCACCAATATGTGCCACGGACTGCCACCAGTCACAGCTATCATGGAAGGGACTTTTAAACTAAATGTCTCAATTACAGTGACTGACAAACCAAATGCACACGCTATAGCTAGGCAATGTATGTAGTTGTGTGAAAAATTTGTCCATTCCCCTTACTGGCCTTTTCATATTTGAATAACAAGCGACTGCTCCATATAATTGTCTATAGAACTATCTACACTCAAGTGAAACAAACAGTAGGATTTATTTATAATGAACCATTTGAAGTATTATTAATAATAATAATATTTGATTTATATAGCTTCAAAAAAGTTACTCAGCGCTTTCTACAGTTCATATATTGAAAGGGTATGACAAAACTAGAATTGACGGCGTAAGACAAACCGATACATATGGTTAAGATGGCCAAAATCTTTTTTTTCTTATGAAAGTAACTAACTTTTGGTGGAATATCATTTTTTTTAAAATTCTTATTAATATGTTTCAGTTCTTCTCTACGTGAGGAAAGAGACGGATGAAGTCTTTGATGCCTTGATGTTAAAGTATCCTACAGTGAAAGGACTGTTGGAAGCTGTAAGTAGCTTTTTTTTTTTTGATATTTAGCGGTACAATGGACACGTATCGCATATACATATGATATATGTTTAGGGGAGTTAATCCACGTGCTGGTGAGTTTTACTTTAGATGCAGCAAGATGAAAAATCTCATCTTCATCGCATTTAAAATGCAAGGTTGGTTCAACTCTTCTTGCGGGAGAAATCTTTTGGGAGTCTATTCACTGACGGGAGAGAGAGAGTGTTGTGCATCAGCTTCTTGACTGTTCTATACATTATAAAGGGTCAACCCCAGCCAGACTTATATAATGTATAGTTAACTCAGTATGATTTTATCGAAGTCCGCTCATGCATTACTACCCCCAGGTACTTTGAATCCAGTGAAACTAGTCTTTAATTCTAGTATTTGTATTCTTGATTTAATCATGATTTTGCCATGTTACAGGTAGAGGGCAGCACTAGGTAAAAGAACCAATTTAAACCACGTTTGTTTTTGTTTGAGTGATTTAGGTTAAAAATGCATGTATCGGGCATGCTCCGCTTCTTGAAGAACACTTGAGAATGAGTGGGAGAGCACACTAAATCATTCCATAAATCGTAAAATACAGAAAAAGTTAGAAATACGATATACTTGACCTTAGAAAACCGCAGTTAAACACACAAATGTGTAAGCTTACACCCCACATTGTTCTTTTAATCACAATATCGACTAATGTTTTTATTGCATGGAGACAGAGAAACACAGTTGGGGTTATTTAATACTGTGTAAAATACGTGATAGTGGGCATTATGCCTCATTGTATGCCTCACCTCCCCACACACACTCACACGCTATGACAGGAGGGGGTTAAATGGGGCCAAAGTAATAACAGTGGGTGACAAGCTGACAGGTTGATGTTTGGAAGCATTGAAATGTAACAAATAAGCAAAAATAGAGGAAATTGGGAACCTTTTCACAGCACTGTACGTGCATAGTCAAAAGGATAACACAAATGCGATTAAAGGGATTTCCGCTTTGTGGTGACAGCAGCGTATCTGAGATGTGATTGCAATGGATTTTTGACACTTCCTTTCAGAAAAGTAACTATAGTATTGAAGGAGTAGTTTGTTGCGTTCTACTGAACAGGAATTACATGGAACTCCTTACAGGGATTAAAAGTTTTTTCAGTGGATACGCTCTTTAATTTATTGATTGGAACCTTTCAGTATAAGTTATTTAATTGATGACTTGACCTCAACATCCTGTGCCAATAATTAGCATCTAATGTTTTGATAGTTGCCAATACGGCTGATTCTTCTGTCCCCTTCAATGTCTTCCTTTTCTAGGAGTACCGAATGTTTGCAGAGTATGAGTGTACGACCCTAAAAGTCACAATTGTGAATAGAAATAGCAGGAAATGGGTTTCTAAGTCTTGGTAAAGCTCTGTCCATAGTAAAGCATCTAGTCTACCCTGCCTTAAGACAAGTGAGGTGCTGCAGATAGATCGCAATATCCAATTTCCATTGTGATACATACTGATACATAAAATGCTAAAGTATAAAATCTCAACCCTGCTGTTCAACATGTATTCCAGATATCAGAGAAATATGGTATCCCAGTCGAAAAGATTGCCAAAATATATAAGAAAAGCAAAAAGGGGTAAGTAAATATATTACTGGGCTAATCTGAAGGCATCTCCGTTATTACAGACAATCAGAGAGTCAAGCCAAATATCAGGAGAACAGAAAAATTCAATCTAAGGGACAATCTGCCCATCATATGCAAGTTAATGCATGTGAGAGCTGAGTGTCCGCAGCTCTGCTTCTTGTATTGTCTTGTTTTTATGTTTTCTGTATTCTTTCTTTCTTGGTCCGCTTCTCCTGGCTATCCGGTCTGTTGGCCTGGTCTCTCAGAGCGCTTCCGGAAAACGGCAGAGCCACTACGCTCTCCACGAAAACAGCCTCTCCCCCATTCCACCGATCGGGGGAAGGGTGTGTGTTAAGGCTCCATCCTTTTGCAGAATCACTCCAGGAGGCC
Organism: Spea hammondii; assembly: GCA_029215755.1. Classification (NCBI taxonomy): domain Eukaryota; kingdom Metazoa; phylum Chordata; class Amphibia; order Anura; family Pelobatidae; genus Spea; species Spea hammondii. The sequence goes on along the minus strand of JARDYJ010000005.1, from coordinate 13,774,960 downwards.
TGGATAATGGAGCAGATAGCAAGGAGAGGCAAGACAAGAAATGGAGCTGTGTAAGGGAAGACGGGGACATAAAAGTGGTTGGGAGAGGATAGGGAGAGTGTGAGTGGAAAAAACAACAAAATATAAACAAAAATTAAAAGCTCTCTCCATTTTTTTGCTATTTTCGTTTAGGGTCCCTCCTCGTTTACAGACATTTGCACAAATTAACAAATCAGGAAAATTTTGTGAAAATTGAAACTTGTACGATTCCGAATGCATACGTCTAGAATGTAGCACATTTGTACTTTTATTCTTTTGTATCCTGTAAAGCATATTTACCTGCATTATGTTTATTTATTGAGCACCAGCAGATTCTGTAGTGCTATTACTATAGGAGGAGAGAAAAAAAATAACAATACCCTTAATATTGAAAACTTACAATTTGACCATAAGATGAACACACAATGATTTACTGATACTCATAAGGTTACAATCTGTTAGTTTGAGAAAGAATGAGACAGAAGGAGGGACGGAACATTAGAATTTAACATGCTGCATATTTGAAATGTTAGTTTCTTATGTATATACATTAAGATTTCTTGCTAAGCAGACAGGCCTTGATCTATCTGTTCACTTGACACCACCCACCTACACACAATCACTTTGTGTAATTATACGCCTCAAATAAAACTGGAAGAATACAGCCTTTGTGAAATGTTTGTCGAAGCCAAGGAAATTCAACTGCTGATGTATGTCTTTAAGGTGAAATACCTCAATACGGCAACAATCACACACGATAAAAAGCCACATGTGATCTTTCAGTCCTCTCTGGGGTACATTGGCCATTGTGGCAAAACAGCTATAAACCAATGTGTTAGCTGCCGTCATGGCATCTCATCTGATAAGGAATTTAATGTCTTTGACGGTTTTTAGAGTCTCGATATTACCGCGTATATCAGTAAGGGCTATCTATCTATAGCGGCCCCTATGTTTCTTTGTACACCAGTAAAAGACCCCTGTTGTTAATATATACCCCCCCTTTCTGTGTCTACCTATGTAGGGTACAGGGTACACGGCCCCTAACAGTCATTATTTAGCAGACAATGGGTTGTAAGTGTTCTATGGGACTGTACTGTACCATGACATACATCATGTTTGTGATTCCCTTAAAGGTTATAACTCTTTCAGCACTAGCACTCAACGTTTCTATGCAAAGCATTGCTATGTAATGCAGTAGACTCCCCCGGTACTGAAATAGTCAAGAGAATTCAAAATATATTTGTAGAATTCTAGTATAACCGTACAGTCTGCTGCCTTGCATGATGAATCATACAGATTAAGTGGCTGGTGAACGTACCAGCTTTTCAAATGAACAGTTGTTTACTTATCCAGAAATACAATGTTTTGGTCACCTCCTTAGACCTTTTTTCAAGCACTGCTCACAGAGAGAAAACAAATAGATTATTGGCAGACTGGAATTTTGGGTTCATATCTGCTTTCTAATTCTTCTGTGAAATATGACCAAGTCTATAACAAAACAAATGTAACATACAGCTATGATGCAGATACTGGGTGTTCATCCATGGTGCAGGATATTGGGAAAAACAGTATTAACTTTGCCACTTTGCTTGAATAACCTTTTATACTGTATTTAGAGTGCTGCTCTAGCATCTTACTACCCCTTTACTGCTAACATCATATCCCAGGATCGTGCTTTTAAAGGACATACAGAGCATGCTATGGATGATGTGTCAGCTAGGCATAGTGAAAATGGGCCAATTGGGGAGATCAAAAATGGAGCTGTCCTCACGGATTGCAGGGCTGGGGCAATAAGGGTTTGTGAGGGCCTATTCCCCCTTCAGTGATCCACCTCATTCAACCATGCAGAGACCAATTTAAAGGCAAGACCCTCCAAAAAGCCTAGGGTAGAGGTTTTGATCACAGATGACCTTAGGTAGGCTCAAGCAAAGATCTCCCTTGTTAAACAACCCAATAAGCAGTTAGAGGGGCTGCCTCTGGGCTTGTTTTCTCATCCCTAGTCCATCTAGACCAGAACTTAGCACTGTCTGAGGGGGACTTCTGTCACAGGTTATTATTTGTGAATTGGATTCTTGCCTTATCCCCCCTTAAAGAGACCATCTAAATGTTCCATGTGGGCTCCACCAACAAACCATGCATATTAATGCATTTTGTAAGAGTAAAACAAAAGAGAGAGGGACAAGAGAGGCAAAGAGAGAGGAGGGCGAAAGAAACCCGTTTTGTGTATGATAATACTTGTCATGTCAAGCTTTCAGTTCATATGATTCTGATGTTCAGCTTAGCTTAATGTTTGGAATGCATTTCTCTTCTATAAACATGGTTGGAACTTGCTGTGCTATGAATGTATAAACAGCACATTTCATAAAGTAAGTTACTTTTCTACCTTTCTTGTCTGTTAGCATCTTGGTGAACATGGATGACAACATAATTGAGCACTACTCCAACGAGGACACTTTCATACTGAATGTGGAAAGTATGGCAGACCAAGGATTCAAGATCACTCTGACAGAGATCTAACACAGTAATGGACCCAATGCATGCCTGATGAGTTCTGAAAATATATATATATATATATGCGGAACCAAGAGAACAATGGATCTTCTCAACGTCCCTACACTTATCAGAGACATTGATACCAAGACCATGCTGAAGAACTTTATTTGCTGTAATAAAATACACAAGACAGCACTCCTTTATTTCATCTAAATGTTAACCATAGACTATTTGAACTTATTTATTTTATACCACTTTTGTGATATAATTGGGACTCACTGTTTGGGCAGATAAAGTTCCGATCGAGATTAAATTTTTTTCTGTAAATCTGTACAGATTTTGTTTACCAGCAAAGAAAAATTTGATCCAGCATGATGTCCAGCGGTTAGCAAGGATGTATATGTTGTGTTAGCTTGCATACACCTATTACAAAATGTTAATAAGCAAGTTATATATGAGCAGAAATTGTGTCTACAGTTATACTGTGGACCAAAAGTCTACAAAGAATATCCAATATGCAGATTTTTTGTTATTAATTTTTAAACCCATACAACAATAGTATGGTTTTCAAAATTGTATTATTTTGTAAGTTGCGTTTTTTTGTGTTTTTCAAGCATTTGTAAATTGAATGTACAGAAGAAATAAGAATTGCTTTTTAAAATATTTTGTAAGAAATCTAAAAAAAACCCCCACTTTTTAAAAACCTGTATAAAATGTTTTGTAAAAATGTGCAATATTATTTTCTTTATTCCCTTTGTTTACTGCCGGTATGGTAATGATTTAAGGATCATTAGAATGGATTATAGATATAGATATATATATCTATATCTATCTATATATATATATATATATATATATATATATTAGAATCTTCACACAATAACCATTCCTACATATTTTCATAAGAACATGCCCTGATTCTAGGAGTGTATTTTTTATTGTTATTATTATTTTGTTTTGTAATGTAAGTTAGTAAAGGTTATACTTTATTTCCCAATATTGTTTCATCTCAAATATTCTAGGAAGATGATTTCACATTAAGTATTTTGTTACATATTTTTAAAAACTGGGTTTCTGTTCGTCCTTTACTTTTGTGCAGGGCCGGACTGGCCCACCGGGATACCGGGAAATTTCCCGGTGGGCCGGCAGATTCGTATTAAAGTATTAAAGCAGCGCCAGCCGGCGGCATCAGCACTCAGCGGCCGTGTGCGATGGCCGCCTACTGATGGGAGCAGCGTGAGGGGTGAAAGCCCCGCCCCCTCGCACGGACCTTTCACCCCTCATGTTGCTCCCATCACTATGCGGCCATCAGATTAATGGAAATTTAATTGAAACGGCCGATGCGTGCTGACACCGCCGGCCGGAGCTACTTTAATACTTTTCTTATTTTACTTTATATGGCAAGCCGATCCGGCATATTCAATTAAAAAAAAAAAGAATTAAAGTAGCTCCGGCCGGCGGTATCAGCACGCATCGGCCATTTCGATGAAATTTCCATTAATCTGATGGCCGCATAGTGATGGGAGGAGCGTTAGGGGTGAAAGCTCCGCCCCCTCGCACTCAGACTGCTGGAGCACCGGATGTCCTGTCACTGACATCCTGTCAACATAGAAAACGGTGGCCTGCAGCTACCAGAGGACGGAGGCCAGGATGAAAAAGCCCCAAAGTGGAAGAAGTAGAAGGTAAATAAACAAATTTTTTTTTTTTAACAAACTGTATATTTTTTTATATAAAAGCCTTATGCCCCCCATATGCCACTCTGCCTCCCTGATATGCCTTATGCCCCTTATATGCCACTCTCCTTCCAGAAATGCCTTATACCCCTATATGCCACTCTGTTCCATGATATGCCTTTTAACCCCCTAAATGCCAGAGTGGCATATAGGGGTATAAGGCATTTCTGGAGTCAGAGTGGCATATAGGGGCTACAAGGCATTTCTGGAGGCAAAGTGGCATAAAGGAGGTTTAAAATGCATATCATGGGGCAGAGTGGCATATAGGAGGGTATAAGGCTTTTCTGGAGTGCCCCATGGTATGCCTTTTAACCCCCTATATGCCACTCTGCCTCTATAAATGCCTTTTAACCCCCCTATATGCCACTCTGCCTCTATAAATGCCTTTTAACCCCCTATATGGCAGAGTGGCATATAGGGGGTATAAGGCATTTCTGGAGGCAGAGGGGCATATAGGGAGTTAAAAGGGGGCAGAGTGGCAAGCCTGGGGCAGATGTCTGGCACTCCACCAGAATTGATCTGTGTTTGTTTTCTGGATGTACCCTGCAATACGAAAAGACATCAGATTCTACTAACTTAATCAGGTTCTATTAACTGAAGTAATTTAAAGCTCCTTGACATGGGGCTCTGTGCAAAAGAAAATAAAAAGGGGGTAGAAGGGGCTGTTGGCAGGTTGGCAAATAAAAGGAAATAAAAACAAAAAATGTCTCAATCTAAAAATGTTTGCAGTAGTAAATGTTTTGATTCCATTATGTGTAATATATTTCATTTATTAGGGCCTTTTAACAGTTTTGCTTTCTGGTATTTTAATACAAATAATATGATAAATTGTTTTATAGTTATTTGTACGGCAAATAGTGTGACGCGGGTATGTATAAGGGGTGCGTGTGGGTATAAGAGCTCAATCGCGAGATAAACTATATGGGGCTGCTCTCCAAATGTTTCCAGGGCTGCTTTTCAGTCCCAGTCCGGCCCTGCTTTTGTGGGTTGTTTTTGTATTCATCTGATGTGAACTAATATTATTTGTTTTCTCAAAAACTGCATACAATTTTATATATATATATATATATATATATATATATATATATATAATATATAAAATGCAGTTTGTAATAAAACATATATATATATTATATATATATATATATTATTATGTCATGAAAACTTATGGATACTTAAGAGTCCCTAAAGATAAAATAATTATCAAAATACCTATTCTGTGGTTTCCTGAGTAGTCCAGAGTCAAACACATCTGCCCCTGTAATTCCTAGAACACAAATACAAGATAACCAGATAAAACTATAGCTCACTTAAATCTTCTCCTTGTTTCAAGCATCTCCATATTATACGTTTCTATCCCTCTCGCAGCCCCTGGACGAAAGGTGCTTGGCAGAGTGTGACGAGATAACATAAATTGGATGTGATGGGTATTGTTGTAGCAGAGACAAGCCTGGTAGATGGAAATGTTTTTTTTTTCTTCTTCTTTCTTTTCTGAAGCCCATTACAAGCCTCGGTGGAAGAAAGCAGACAAGGCTGACATTTTATGGACATCCACTGGTCATGAGTGAAATGCTGCCCCTCACTCCAATAATCGCACAAAGAATTGTAAGGCTGTCATTATGTTACATGGCTTTATTTGAGGATCAGGTAATGCCTTTAGCGCTCTCTGCTGAATCTGTGAACTTTGACCATTCAATAAACTCTGGAAGCGAGCATATGCATTGTGCGTAGCATGTTAAAGAGCACAGGGGCTTGCTATAGAGGTGTACAGGTAAGCGTTTTCTGAGATGCAATTATTGGCTACATGAGTAAGGAGCGACACTAACACAATGCCTACCCAAGTACACAAATAGGTTACGATAGGTCATAAAGTCCAATAAATAGCTGGCTGTCTTCAGCTCGTGCCAATGTATTTGTGATACTAAGCTAAAATATACTGCTTTGGTCAGTACAGTCTAAATGTGAAGGACCTTGTTAAGTTTTTGTGTTTGTCCTATAAACTCAGCAATCAGAGATTGTGTAGGTAGGCAATACAGGTTATTCGTGAAATTTGGTCAATATTTGGCATCTGATTTACATTCTAAGGACGGTTGCTTGAGTCATTTACAAGGTCTATATGAGAGACTTTCAGCTTAACTAAGAAAGTCCTCTGTTCTGCCTTCTTCATCCCGTCTAATTGTTTTAGAATTCTGCTTACATTCGTTTTCCTACAACCACGCTTACTACTAACTATAGATGTTATATTTTGTAACCAATAAATACTCGCTTATTCAATACTTGCTAAGGACTTGCCATAATCTGGCCTTGGATAAGAGGCGTTATGTCTCTGAATGAGTGTGAGGACATCTGAGACAATTTATCTGGCATCACATAAACACCTTTTTAAAGCAATTAGAGCAGTTTTACCCTTAAATCATTTCATAATGAGTTTACTTAGGCAAGAAATTAAAAGACAAGCAAGATCACTCCTTGTTCTGGAAACATTTTAGGCCTCCTTATAGTGTATAATGTGCTTTTTGCTATCCATGGGATAACTGATCAGCATGTAGAGCCATAACTCCTATCATGCTTAGCCAAGCCTCCAGGGAGGTTTAGTAAGCACGCTGCCCAGCCAGGATTGAGAGGTATTAGTTTCTATCATTAGAGTTGGATAGTAGCGTGAATTCCTGGGGTGGTGGAAATATTCTTCACATAAAACAGTCAGTCCCAAATATATTAGCAGTAAATCCATCTCTCCCATGTGATTACTGAACATCTGATGAAATGATGACTACTGTGACCTCCTGCACTGTTATGTGACCTCCAGAAATGGATAATCCTGCAATGAACATCACTATTACAAGGGACTGGTGATTTATTGACTTTTTTTACGCTGTCTGCAAATATTGTACCCCATGGAGTGAAATGCCATTAGTAACGCAATGTCTATAATCCTGGGAACATAGCAACCATAATAGAACATTTCTTAATCTGTTCTTCCTTTTATCACCTTCAACCTTCCATATTAATCATATGGTTATATCTTTGTGAATCTTAGCTTCCAAACATATACGGCACATTTTAATATTTTTTTTGCACACAAGATTTGCATATAAAGGAAGTACAGAAAATCTAGGAAAATTCTTGTCCTGTAAATATTCTTATTACTAAGCCTCCCTTGGAAATGTATATTGAATCATACAATAGGAATACATGCGGCTCACCTACCAATACATAAATATGTGAATATTAAAAGTAATGAAAGAGGAAAGCTAAAAAGATTTTAGGCTCCTACAAGAAACCTTCGGAGACATGGCTTGCGCCAAATCTATACATATTAATATATTATTCAGGATATATAGTCGTTGTGCGTATTGTTCTCTGACAATCCCATTGAACGTCACACAGAGAGGTTGGTGCCGTGATGACAGCACGATAAAACCCTTCCTGTTATAGCCTAAGGTAGAATAAAAAGTCTTCAACCAAGAATTAAAGGCACGCTCCAGTGGGACACGGACATGCAGCCTGCGTTGTAAGTACTCTAATATGCAATCTTAAACCTGTGAAAAATAATAACATAGGTATAGTTACAAATACACATGTATGGATCCTGCAGAATCCCATCATGCATTTGCAAGGGGGTCACAATGGGGGTTAAAATAGACCTGTCAGCCATCAAATGCATTAAAGTGCACATGGTGCCTCTTTAAAGATCTTTTGTGTATCCTGCCATTTACACCGCAAAGGACTGTGATTAGCGGCACAGCCTCAGTAGTATGATGTCCAGACCCTTATGGCCTTCTGAGGAAGAGTACCAAGATACGACATTTCCCCTCGCTTGTGGCAGATGACTTGTGTCATAAGGAAGATGGCAGATAGATCCCTTAGGAGAGGCTGGGGCACCGCCCTGGGTTACGCTTTGTTTGAAATGTTTGTTTTAAAAGAAATGTACGCCAGTCCTATAAATCACTTGCCTAGGTCTCTCCTGACCATTTATTGATCCATGAGATCAATGGTGGCTAAAGCCAATATTTACCTCTTCTACAATACCAGCAAGCACAGACTTGAATTCAAAAATCCATCCAAATTAATAAACAATTAATTCCTGTTTTGTCAAGTTTACCATATTTACTGTCATAGTCCATCATATATGGTGGGCTGACACATGATAAGAATAAGTGATAACACGCATATATCAGTAGTTGCCTTTGTGGCAATGTTCATTTCTCTGTGTATTTAAAATAATTTTCTATTCTAATACAGTACAAAACGAATCCCAGTCATCACAACATCCATATTATCATGTTCAGTAATGCACTTTGTATGTTTACCAAAATGTTTTGCAATGCATTCCGTTTGGGAATATATGTTGTCAAATCATGCTAGTGACTTTTAAACCAAAATCATATTAGCACACAATTATATATAACTATTAGCAACAGGTATAAAAAATACAGATGTACTTATACCCCCAAAAAAATATTTATAAGATGATGATACAGGATAATGAAGTCTAAACCAGATAGTTAAAGGGTTTAAGAGACAGAATAACTGAATGACTTCCATGGCTGGTCGTAGACCAAATGGTCCCAGGCTTGCATACTCTTTGTTGCCCCTTGCATTTTTTCATATTTTTTTGTGTGTTTTTACCCAATTATTGTGTGTTTACACCATGACCTGTCCCTAGTAAAACAACCAGGGCCTCCCATCATTAAGGACCTTACTTTTTATAAAGAATAAGCCACTACCAGCACCTGCTTGAGTTGGGCATCCCAGGCAACTGCTTGGTAAATTGGTGCCAAGACCAACCCTGATGACCCCCTAATGATGGAGATCCAAGCAGACATTTTTGTGCAGCTTGTAATTTAGTATAGAGTGAAATTGTCTTTTTATATAAATATATGTTTTTATATGTATATTTTATATAAATCCCTAATTGAGCTACCTGCTCACTTTAATTTAAATTGTGAGCAACACAAACTTTTAATCTAAAGTTTTCTTTAAAAACTTGATAGGTGTCTATCATACATTGATTCAAATCAGCTATTTTGTCTTCTTGTGTTCAGGATCAGCATGATTATCCCTCCCCATTTCTCCCCTGTTGTAAAGGTTCTGTTTAAGGCTCCCTATGCAAAGATTTAGTGTGGAGCAAGGAGAACATTTTAAGACATGAATTCATAATATGCAAATGTTGTATCACCCTTTGCCACAAATAGCTTCCTTGATACAGTAACTGACAAACCTAAAGCAAAAGTTGTAATAAATGAATTCATCTGAATACAGGTTAAGGCGACGGTTTACCTTCAGATGTGTCACACTGCCAACACTAAATGTCTCGTTCTGCTTTAAATTAGGTGAACTCATTGCCTTTCCTTTCTGACGGTAACAAAGATAGGCAGGATTGTAGCAGTTTTTAGAATACGATAATTGCATCCAGCATTCTCACAAGGGGACTGCTTCCTATGCCAAAGAAGATTATACCTTTTTATCTCAAAATATTCCAGATAAAAACAACAGGATCCAAACCACAGTGGTCTCTGAAATATGAAAATCATTGATTATATGGTATACACCTAAAGTAGATTTGTGGTCTAGTAGTGTATGTTATTTATTTTAATCTGTAAACACTGTTAAATGTAACTAGTATTTGAATGCAAGGGTAAGTGTAAGCCAATATGTTTCTCTGTAAGGGCAAGTGTGAATGTGTGTGTGTGAATGTGTGTGTGAATGTGTGTATGGTCATGAGTGTGTTTGTGGATGGGCATGCATTTCTAAGGGTAGTGTATATCTATATATATTTGAGACTGATTAACGCATGTTTAACCCAGGAACACTATTTAGTATAATTTTAAATTAAAAAAAAAGTCCAGCAACTGTGAAAATGCCCACCATGAACCATGTTCATGCCTATCCCTGGTTAAAATGAGTGTGTGTGTGTGTGTGGGGGGGGGTGTCAGTGTACAGGATGAGAATAAGTGTCTGGGTGCCAGTATACAGAGTATGTATAAGTTAACAGTGCATGTGTCAGTGTACAGTGTTAGCGTGAATGTATGTGTATGGGGATATCAGTCCATGTATTATGTTAGAGTGTGTGTGTGTGAGTGTACATTGTTTGAGTGTCAGTGAATGGTGTTAGAATGTGTGTTACTATATGGTGTTAGACCAAGTGTGTGTGTTTACATTTAGTGTTAGAGTGTATAAGCCAGGAAGATGTACAAAGTGTTGGGGTGTGGTGCAACTTGTGTACCTGGCTCAGCTGCCCCTGCATAAGAAATAATTGCTCTGCATCCTTCCACACTGCTTGATCCTGCTATGCTTTAAAAATATATCTATGTAAGAGCATGGGGGACACAATAGAATATTCTTGCCTGGGGTGTCATTTTGTCTAGGACCGGCTCTGATTGTCTCTTTAGTTACACATCATTACCAACAAAAGACACACCAAGTTTTATCAAATCTTTAGATTGAAAAGTAACTTGTGTAAGGCGATTCCGCTGTTTTGAAAAAAACAAGCAGTCATTTTTCTTGAAGTACAGTTGATGAGACCGAAATCACATAGTTGACAGATCCGTTTAAAATGTGCTCGCTGCGTTTTTCAGACAGAAAACCTGAATTCTTGAAGACAGATTTATTCTTACCTTCTTTATGTCATTTGCTTGTCACGCAATAACAAATTTGTCATTTTACCACCGGAACATGGAGTGACAGAGGATGCAATCTATTTCTTCTTCTATTATAGTTTGCAAGATACAGCTAACCTTGTTTATACACAGAAGTGTTTTTTTGTTTGTTTGTTTGTTTGTTTTATTTTTTTTTTTAAATATGCGGAAAATCTCACAGCGGCAAATGGACTTGTAGACCTATTGGTTAAGAAGACCTATTGGTTAAGAAGTTAATCCCCCATTGGGAAAGCTTATGTCCAAGGGTAATTGGCAGTAAATTAACTCACATGATGATAGGATGATGACAGCTACAGAAGGATCCTCAAGATCTTATTTTTTTTTTGTGGAACTGGAATGTTATTTAGGAAAACCACGCTTTGTTGAAATATAGCCACTGGAGAATAAAATCACTAAAATCTGCTTTTTTTGGAATAATGCTAACAATATAGCAGAAAATTCAATTTCTTTGATGAAAAAGATACATCAAATTGTCTAGCCCTTCTATATATAGATTATATGTAGAAGGTTTGTATCCCATTTTATTGATAGCATGCGCTAGAAAGAGAGAATAGCATCTTTTCCCTGCAGGTGAAAATTATTTTCATTTAATTAATTAAAATTATAATGACCATCACCATTCGATTGCAAAGAAACCGGATCTTTCCCCATATGCTAGGGGTGTCCAAGTTTTTCTGCAGTGGGCCACTTCATCAGAATTGTATACGTGCGCGGGCCCCACTCATTTTTCACTGTGAGAAAATATGGCCTTTAATAAGATATGCAGATTAAAATAAAGTAAATGACACAAAACCTTTACTTTTCCTCTCACTGATTTCTGGGCCTAGAAAGCTTTGTGACTACAAATTCAGGATTCAGGATAATTCAAAATGAAATAGTTCTATTTATTCTAGGGATGCACCAAAATGAAAATTCTGGACCAAAACATTCACGGTTCACGGTTCACTTAGCCAAAACCGAAAATGACCCCCCACCTTTGAAAATAATAATAAAAACTCAAATTTTTTATAAAAGTAGGTAACACCACAATTGGACAAAAAAATTAGCAATATGACTTGGCATGATAGGAGTGTGATTGCTAACAGCAATCACAGTACCATCATGCCTAGGTTCCAGCACTTACACATCCATGCTATCACACACACTCATTCATTCAATCACGCATACTGATTCAAACAACCTCCCCACTCCCTTACCTGCACTCCAGCTCCTCGATGCCACTCACAAACTTCAGCAGGGGGCGCGACCTCCCTCTGCGTTCTCTGGTACTGCACAGAGGAAGCAGGATGTGATATGATGTCATGTGAACTCTGCTGGGTTCCGCTTCCTCTGTGCAGTACAAAAGACCCTCCCACAGGTAAGTAGCAGGGATCTTGTTATAGCAGGGCTCGAGGTGCGCCCCGCGTACGATCGGTTGCCCTGGCTGCCGATCTTATGCGGGCCGCACCTCGAGTTCTTGCGGGATGCATTTGGCCCGCGGGCCACATGTTGGACGCCCCTGCCATATGCTATGGTTTTAATATCGCAAATATGTGTGTAGTTAATGAACGTTAAATAATTGATGGTAATGTGTGTGGTAGTGACTGTGTTTCTAGATTTCTGTAAAAGCTGTGATTTTGTATTTTTCACTGCCTTAAACTGCTTGACTCCATATGAGCCCAAGAGGAGGACTAGCAAGCGGGGGATGGCTGACACCTTCTGGCCCTAGGGGCAGGTACAATGACATCCATTTTCTGCGACATAAATGTCTACTAAATTAATGACCCAATCTGATTTATTTTAAAAATATATGTATAATATGCCAGTACAACTAATAATAAAAAATAGAGTATGGTCTCCAGCCACCAGCTAAACAAATAGAAACTCTGTTATCATTAAACCATAAGGATGATTTCAAATAATGTATGCTGTGCTAGACCTGACCTGGCGCCCCAGCGGCCCACTGTACTCGCTTCCGCGGCAGCTATCTGGGCCATGATCAGGGCGGGCCTGACAATGGAGCCGAGTGGGGCAACCGCTCCAGGCGGCACCTTTGAAGGGGCGGCACTTTTGAAGGGGCGGCACTTCGCTGCCCCAATCCCCCTTTATTTTTTTTTTATTTTTTTTTTTAAAGCGAAAGAGAGAGAGAAAGGGGCGCCGAATGGTTTTCGCTTACCAAGCTGTCAGTACCCGCTCGGCGCCCCTCTCTCTCTCTCCTCTGCGGCGAATCTCCCTGTTCGGTCTTGGTGCCGGCTTGTAATGCTGAGTGCCGGAAGATTACCTCATTTCCGGCGCCCAGCATTACAAGCCGCAGGACTGCTGAAAGGTAAGTACAGGGGGGGGGGTAAGGGTAGATAATAGGGAGGGAGGGAGAGGAAGGGTAGATAATGGGGGGGGGCGGCAGGGACGGAGGGAGAGGAAGGGTAGATAAGGGGGGTGGGGCAGCATTTTAAAATCCGCCCCAGGCGGCATTTTGCCTTGGGCCGGCCTTGGCCATGATGCTATCGAAAATGTGCTTGTACACCAGACTGTGTAGGTAGAAACTCAAGACATATGACATCACATCCCTGTGTCCTGTGCAGACATGTGACATCATAACCATGTGTCTCTGTAGATGAGGAATAAACTGCTAGGAGGGAAGTGGTGGTAACCCAATAACATATTTATACCACAACATTGAGCCCTGAACACCACATAATTATGCGACTGAGTATTTAATTATATTATTATTAATATTAATAACAATGCTAGCAGGGTCCACGGCAGCTGCTAGGAAAGAACGCACTGGAAGATTGCAAATACGAGTCAAGAATGACTTGTGTTGGGGAAAAAAAATACCATGGAAAAGTTTTTTTCTTTACAATTTTTCTTTTTATTCACAAACAAAATGTTCATTATACCAATCAGGAAGCAAATTTAATTGAGGATTTTTTTTTTAATTAAGAAATTCTGTGTGCGCTAGAGGATTTTCGTTAAATTATTACTTTAAATTTAAGTAATAGAATACAGTGATATCCTCGTCTTCATAAAGTTATCATTAAAGCCAGTCCTTAACACTTTGAGTGCTGGAACTTTGTACAAAGTTAATACAGCTAGAGCAGATTGTCTGATGTATTCTGTTTCTGGTTTGTATAAAACACACATCCCCAAAAAGTGAAAATAACATAATACTTTCATCATGTGCAATTATTTTTTTGTATGAAAAGATACCATATCACATAACCATTTACAATACAAAAAGTCCCAACAATGAATAACGATATATTTTAAACATGTACAACAATACATATTTTTTTTTCAATATTATTTTCAGACAATGCTGCTCATTTGTTTGGCACTGGAAATTTAATGTCCCAGATGTGGTTTTTTTTGACCACGAAATATTGAGAAAATTATTCTTAAAGTTTTTGCATTCTTTGTTAACAAAATGACAGTGGTCATAAAAAGTTAATTTTATTTATATTTTTTTACCAAAGCATTTAAACAGTCATAATTTAATTATATCTATGGTTATAGCTGCAGTGCCACTTGTAACCTCTTATCGTATCTGGAAACGATGTCGAGGAGGGGAGAGGAAATGGGTTGGAGGAGCCAAATTGAAATCATGTCTGTCTGAATTTGGTAACGAATCGGTAATAATCAAGTAAGCAACAAGTGGGCCATTCTAGGAAGAAAGTGGATTAGAAAAATCCTTTATTAGATGAAGAAGAATACTCTGTTTACAAAGACCAAGCATTAAGAAATGGATTCTGATGCCCCTGGGGTGTTTTTACGGCTCTACTTTTTGGTGTGAATGTTGGTTTTTTGAACATTTTCTAGCAAAACAGCTTATATATATAAAATATATATATGAAATTGTCTGGATTGCAACACATTTATAAGCCAACCAATTTTTTGTTTTTTATTTAATAATCTTTAAATGCAAATGCAGGTAAAAGAAGTTTGGATACAGTGGCACTGCATGTTACAAAGAAATGAACTTCAATAATAGGTAATAGACACTTCCATGCTATTAGTTTCATAAAAACACTTTTTTTTTTGGACCTCATCAGAAAAAACAAAAACTTGTTCATCATTCAACATGCAGACCTGGTACATGCAGCAAGCACGTGGCGATACAAGTCAGAATACAGGAACACAGAATTGTCTTTTTTTTTTGTTGTTGTATACCCCCCTGCAGCTCAATGGGTTAACAATTTCAATGCCGATGAATCTCTCAATGTATTGCCTAGCAATCTCCTGTACATCACTTGAGTACTTTAAGAGTTAAAAGCGTACAACTACCATTCTGTTATGCTCTTCTTATGTTTTGAGGCTGCATTACCTATAAATGTTCAAGTTAAACTCAACTTTTTAAGCTTGAGAGAAAAAAAAACAATAAAATCTCTCCGCTCCAACCACAGTATTAAAGCATAACAGGGACTGCCTAATGGCAGCAATATAACAATAAAAAAACATTTTAAGATGTGTTCAACATTAATACCACCACTACTGTGTGTGTGAATACAAATATACGGATATGTAGACGTTTATTCATAATACTTGTCAAGAATTAGAAAAAATGGTAGTAGGGACACCTACCAACACACCGAGGATCAAAGCAGTCCCTGCTTAGAAAACGGGCTGGATTGACATCCCAGAGCACCCTAGGCAAAGGAAACCAGACAAAATATCTTTCGCATATAGGGGTTCCATTTACATGGGGGGCACATTCGCATATTTATTATTCCTTTAATGGAGGACACTTTTAAAAGTTTTAAACATGCAGACAGCAGTGATTTTACCTTAAAAGTATTTGAAGATGGGGCCAGGGCTGGGAACCAGGAGCAGAATTCTAAAAACCCCAGCTCTCCTAAAAAGTGGAGCTTTGTGCGTGTACTCCATTTGTGAAAAACCGGGAGATTTAAAGGGCGGCATGTTTGTACATTTACTGTCATGCTCGGAGCTGCACCATAGGACAGAGTCAGATACAAAATAGGCACAGCTGGTGGGTCTGTCCCAGCCAGGGCATGCAGTCAGCAACTATAATATATATATATATATATATATATATATATATATATATATATATATATATATATATATATGTATATACATATACATATCCGTAAACACTAGAAAGATCACACATAAGCATAGCTGCCATGACCGCCTTTCAATCTGCAAAATGAACAGAAGCACAAAAGCATTGTCACAACAGTAGGCTTGCTTACGGCAAAAAAAATACAAAGTAACAACCTTTACAAAAAACAAAACTGAGCCTTCTCCACATCCATTCATTAAATGTCTAAAGGATCCCAGGAATTCTGTTTCGAAAACGTGGAAAAAGTCACACCTGGTTTTAGTTTTGAAGCGTAAGACCCATGTATACTGTAATAAGTTACGGCTTACATTTCTATTAACAGATGTCCTCTGTCTTTTTTTATATATTTACTGCACAGTAATAAAAGATAGGTCCCACATATGCATGCGTTTTTACTTATATGACAGTAATCATACATGCAGCAAGAAACTGTATTCATTTTATATGAATGCTTGTCATTTTTTTTTTTAATACAGAATGATTGAACGCCTTCCATTTCTAGATATGGTAAATAATATGTCAATTCCAACAAAACTGATTCCAGTTTTAATTTATTTGCAGTATTTGCACTTTGCAGCATAAAGATGTTTTAACGTAAAAGAAGCCCAAATCCCACTCTTTGGATTGTATTCACTAAAGTGGGAATTTGCAGGAGAGTTGCCATTCAAATCTTCGGCCTCCTTTAAGAATGGCCAATGCCTACAAGCGTGTAAATCAGGAAAGTTACGCAGATGTCAGGAAGTTGAATCTACTGCATTGAACGCACATTGCCAAATTAAACTTTAGAGAATAAATCCCAGTTATGTTATCCCAGTATGGTAACACCCTTTAATACACATGATTTGTGTGCAGTTCAAACTTAATAAATGGGAAAAAACATTAGCAACAGTAAGCAGGGCTTTATCTGCATGTAATCCATAAATACATCCCACAAGGACAAATTATGCCAGAACTGGGCGACTGTCATTTTCACAACAAAATGAGGTGGTCCTGTGATATCATTTTACACTAACCATTCTAAAAAATGGGAAGCATATAGAAAAGATGTTATTAGACTTTATTTATATCCAAGGTATTGGGATTGATGACTGATTCACATATGGATTGCTCAATTTGGGGAATTACACGCTGTCAATGGTGGTGTCTTGTAGGAGGCACTCGCTGTGATGTGTAATGACATCACAACGTCGCCTGCCTATTGTGGGTAGACCTGCTCATGATGTCAGGAGCTCTTTGAAGTTGGTAGCCATGAGTTTGGAAAGTATGGTACAGTGGGAATAAATGTTTACTAAAACACGTTTAACTAATGGGAAATATCTCCTCTAGCAGTCAAATTCTTTATATCTGACCCTAATTTTTGCATGTATTGCCAATTACGATATACCAAGCCTGGTTCTTTACTAACGTCATAATGCCATACAACCAACATGGATCAAAATAACTATTTCAATTTACAAATGTACTATAGCCAGAAATATTAATTTTCAAAGAAATAATGAAAATGTATCCAAGTCGATTCTGTTTCATCATTTCAAGTGGACAGCAAGAAAGCATGCGGAAATGTCACGTGTACATTTTAAAGAATGAGTAGCCAAAAATAACCCCACATATACTTAACTTATTAGGTTTTTAGCCTTTACATTAGTAGTTCTTTCCTTTGTTAAGAATAGGTAAGTGGTCCTTTAGACCGCTCAATGTCTGTCTTTTAAAATCTATGCCTAAAATTATAATTAAGTAATGAGTCATAAACGTTAAGCATGCCGGATGGATTTTTTTTTCCAAATTATTTCGAACAGAGGGCTCAATTAATTGCTGAAAATGAAGATCTTAATTTAAAAATCACATGTACAAGTAAGAAATTTAACCCCTTAATGACAAATCCCGTACATGTATTGGCTCAAAATGCATTGTTTTCAAACGATGGCAGAATCCTCAAATGCATACACATATTTATGGAGTGTACATCCCATGTCTAATCAACTGTGCATTTAAAAATATTAATTCAAAAAAACCCTTATAACTGATGTTAGCTCAATTAGTTGGCACAGCAGTACCTCATTAAAGCCAACGCAGTACAGGTACTTTTTTGTTTGCACGTGATTGTTTTGATGTCTGTTTCTTTGTGCATGTACAAAATGTTTATTTTATCTTTTCTAAGACAAGCTAAATTTATTAATTATTATTAATTGTTATGGTCTAAAATGGAGTTGTAAAAATGTATCCGCCTTGAATTGTTTAGTAGTAATAATTTATTTTAATTTCTTTCTTTTTCAAGCATTTTTAAGTCACAGTCCAACCTTTCCTGATTAAAGCATGGATGATATAGCTTTTTATAGCTGCTTATGTCTGTCGAAACAAACTTAAGGCAGAAAACTAAGGCAGCCAACGTTTATTTCTGAAAAAACACGGAAGCACTGGATAGTTGAATTTACAAGATAAGAAGTGTTTGATTCTGTAAACAAAATAAATCTCTCCTACTAATTTCAGCATATGTCTGACTTTAAATGCCATCAGTTATAGCTAACAAATCCCGCCGCAAACGAATACATAACCGAGTCCTCCTGTCTCTGTGAACAACTCTGATCCGGTACTCAATAGAACATTGGAGACATACAGTTAATTATTACAAATGGAAGACGAATGTGTGTGATCCTGAAACTACAGCAGGTTGGGAAAAAAAATCACTCATCTCTGATGCTGGGCAGAAACTAGCACATCACACCGTAGGGAGACTCCCACAAAAAGTGACCACACGCAACATCACAACATATGCAGTGTCTGCCACATTCGCACGCATCAGTGCTTTAGCAGGACTTACAGTGGAAGAAGGCAAAAAAGCCAGCTCTTCCTTCGGAAGCATTTGGTAATATTTCCCCAGAATCACTGGAGGGTGTAACATTTCTTTGTTTGAGTTCATGGAATTTCCATTTAATTACTTTATAATTTTTGCTGCCAAACTCCTAATTAAAAAACAATATTGTTCAATGGTGGAGCCTGATGGATGTGTGTCTTTCAACCTAATTAGCTATGAAACCATACAGCTGTAAATAGTGAACTCAATAAAAACATCAGGTGGTAATAATAAGACTTGACGTAAAGCTATATATAATTTTTCTCAATTTGCATGTTGCAACTGGTTGTTACCAAAAGGTGAACCACACAACATACAGGGTCAATAGCTGATGGTAAAAGGGGATTTTATTGTGGAACCACTTCATATGTACACTTCATGCTCTGCTTTAATCCAGTTAAAACATTTGTATAACTAAACAATTAAATGAACATGTTTTAATAAGGTTTTAATACATTGATTTATTAATTGATCGTTATTGATCAGCTCAATCAATGGGCGAGGACAGTAGATGGTGCTAAGGCGGAGAAGTATATATATCTTACTGATGTGGCACACAACTTGGTGGAATTGCACTTTATATAAAAGCTCTAATCTTTGTTTAATATCCGTTTGCACTTGAGCATACAAACATTAAAGAGGAAATGCCAGTGAATTGAAGGAAGCAGCCTTTTACGGTTGAACCGACCACAAAACGTTTAATTCTTAGCCAAGTCTAGTTGTTATGTGTTTGTAGGCGACTTTTTCATTTTCCTGTTTCAGCAAGTCAATAGTCTCAAAAGCTATCCAGATAAGTAGATTGCTAGTAAATGATAATAGGGTATAAGCATGGCCCCAGGAATTGGAGCATGGCACTGGATTAGGAGATAAAAAAACAAAACATCAATTCTGAATGTCAAGGAGGAAATATAACGCTTTCCTTAGGTGTCTGCCACTCAAAGGGTTAAAGCAATTTATTCATCTTAAAACTACATCTTAAAACAGACTTTTGAAGAGTGGTTTGCAATCTTTGGGCTGATTTACGGAGACATTGAACTCCAAGTATGAATAAATCAAAAAAGAAGCTATGCATACATTGTTTTAGTAGAAAGGTGATTTAAAGGGCATTTCTAATCTTCCACCTTTTGTGACATCATCGTGCATCACCATACTGCTATTACAGAGAAGTTCATTTTTTCTTATTTTATACATTTGCTTAATAATCTGCCATAGGCTACATTTAGGCTACAAAAAAGTAAATTTCTTTTATAGATATGTTGTTAATATTTTTACAGGAACATATATTTGTCTTCTTTCTATGTATATAATGGTAAATCAGCGGAAATTGGCGAAGAAATAAAAGTGCAGTATTAATTTCATTGTATTAAAGTATCTTCTCTTGCCAGATAGAGACATGCAGATGGCTGAACACCACATTACAAACGGGCATCCCTCTTCATTATCTGCTAACCTTTGGTTAGAGAGCTAGAAAGAACATTTTTGCTTATGTTTCTACTGTATCCTCGGGGACCGCCAAGACTCCCTGAGTATTTGTGCCAGCAAACCAGCCTTTTGCCAACAAGTTAAATAATGATATTATGCATCTTGATCAAGGTATGCACCTTGATCATGTACAGTATATGTTCCCATTTTAAAACTCATAACACATCTCAGTGCATGGCAGGTCCACCAGCTTACAAGCATCACTATAAATCCTCTCAAAATCTACTTCAATAACTCAAACTTACAAATTCCTTAACGACTTCCTCTACCATGAACATAATTTCCTTAATTCAGGAACAGCTTCTTCATACTATTATCTACCATTGTGAACAAGAACTACATCTTTCTCATAACCTTGTATACATTATATATACAAACACCTGATAATATACAATACAATTATGGTGGCAATGTTCTATGGATTCCCTTCTCAACCACAGATGGTCAGAATGCTAATGCACTTGAGCTGTCCTAGACACCGCAGAAGGAAATCTGACCATCAGTTTGCTCTAAATATCAAGGTTATATATTCCATGACATATAAATCAAAATTTTGCCAGTTTGATAAATGTCAGAACTTTCACCCTTGTGCACAAACACAATCATTAAACATTAGCTTCTTAAAAGGTCTCACGTCCAAAACATGGATGATAACTTAGATTAACCATAAATATATGAAGCTAAATCCTCTAATGCATTAATGCCTTAGGCTGCTTTACAGAGACATTGAACTCTAAGGAGAAGAATTTATTTAAAAAAAATAATGTGATATAATAAAAGCGTAAATGCAACAAAAAATATAAAATTATCACTGAAAAAGTGTTGCATTTACCCGTTTTATGCATATTTCTTCCCTACTTATGCTGTTATTGTGGCATGGATCAAAGTCTACCGCGTATGGTGGAACACTGGTGTTTTCTTACAAGTATGAAAACTAGAACTGGCCAAAAGTAAAAATGGCCAGAGAGTAGTGCTGGCAGCCCTCAGGAAAAACATGGCTCCCAAGTTTCTCTCAACATAAATGTAACATGCGGCAGGACATCTGTAAGTTTTCCCACTTTCACAATTCTTGTCATTGCTTCCATGAGCATTCATATATGTCAAAACAAATGGAAAACATTCTATAGCATACCTATAATGTTTGCCATTTTGAGCCCACAAAACACAATCGTATGTGCCTCTCCGTGTTGACCCGTCATAGAAAGTGTTGCCATAATTCCAAGTTATCTGTCTCATTATAATTCAATGCTATGCATGACATAGTTATTGGCTTACACATAATAAATATCTGTGCGAACTGGTTTATAGTCTACACTCCAAGGAATTTTCACTGCATTTTATCCTCGGATATTTATGGGCTTCTGTAGGAATATTTTGGAATACTCTAGACTAAAATAGAAAACACATCTCAAGGGATGAAAAAAAAACGAATTATGTTGGCAAGAAGGGGAAATGGGGAGAGAAAGTGTTTTTTAGAAGCAGAAACATCCTCTGAGATGATTCCTGTTTAATTCACCTCCAAATTAAAATTGTGATCAGTCATATAATTGTGAACGGTAGGATTAACTCACTCTGTAATTTATAATGCTGAGGTATGACATTAAGCACAACTGGATCCAGGAAAGGAGAAGGTTTAGTAAGTCCAAAGTCTGCGCCAAGTATCATTTTGAAAGAAAGTACAGAGTATCTTGAAAAAGTATCTCAATGTCAACACTTTTGTCAAATTCCATGAAGATGGTATGAAGGTTTTTTTAAAAAACATGTAAACTGCATTTTTTTTTTTGAAGAATAAACTAGTAATGCATATGTAAACTTAGGAAATGTTTGGACAACAATTTTTCTACATAAACATTGATATTCACAGTTAAATAATTGTAGCACTTGAGCTGGCGTTGAAATTAAGGTTTGTGAAAGTAGTGACTGGCAAAAAATTGCCAGCGAGACGAGTATGGTATGCCCTGTTAATACCAATTTTCACTATTTACATCCTATTTTTACACAATAAGGTAACACTGAAAATGCTCTGTTACGGCCAATAAGCAATCTGAAGTTTGCACTTTTATTCTCAATATCAAGACTCAATAATTAAACATAATCATGATTATAATCTTTACGAACAAGTAATTGTCTTAATCGACAATACCGTCTGAGATTTCTGAAAATTTGGAGGAACCCATAAACATGCCTGAGTTATTCTATGACTCTGGACACTCATCAGATGTGACGGAGGGATGTCTGCTAAGATTTTGAAGACCCACTAATTCTCTGAGTGAATCTAGTAGAGTCACATTAAGCTCCAGCCAAGTACTCTTGTATTTTTTTTTACTTATTCCCATCCACTGGAGTCAGATTTTCAGATCAGGTGCCCTCTTGCTACATAAGAGAAGATGACTCTCCCTCTCCTTGTGGGACAGGGATGGGTGGAGTAGACAAATAATATTCTCATGAAATGTCTTTTTCAAGGTTTTTATGGGATAATATTCTTTGTGAGCTCCCTCCAAAAACTCATGATTGGTAAATTTTCCCCAATCTATAAAACAGTATTATCACTATCAGAACACTGTA
The DNA here is from genome assembly GCA_029215755.1 of Spea hammondii. Taxonomy (NCBI): domain Eukaryota; kingdom Metazoa; phylum Chordata; class Amphibia; order Anura; family Pelobatidae; genus Spea; species Spea hammondii. The sequence goes on along the minus strand of JARDYJ010000005.1, from coordinate 13,752,097 downwards.
CCAAGAGTAAAGGGCGATAGTTCTATGCTGGCACTAAGAAGAAGGCTTTATGTGATCTCCTTCAACCATAAGCGTAGATCCATGAGATTTACTAAGTGGTCATAAACTGGGAAGGGTTTCGTCCAGTCCAAAATCCTAATTTTATTAATGATGACCAGGCACTATAAAGGGCTTTCACTCTTCTGAAAATGTTAAATGGTGGGCTCTGGTGGTTGGCATGATGCACAGTTACACAGTGTGAATGCTCAGTAACTTTGAGACACAGATTCTTCCCAAAAGAGTTGAATAAGCAGATTTTATTGCTCGTGCACACGAGGGAGTGTCATCAGCCAGACTACTCTCCCTCAATGAAAACAACACATGTCTTATATACCTTTACAAACAAGACAGCTACGTGCTAAGATCTGTCTACGTAGCAAGTGTCCTGAAATATACATACAGAAAACCATTCATCCTATTATGGTCAGTTTATGTCAAAGACCATGTTTGCAGCTGAGATGATCAATCACTTCTGACCCCCCTCATTGTGGTCCTTGAATAGACTTGGTCAGTTTCTTTTAACTTACTTGGAGCAAGAAATAGCCAACCACCTGTCCACTCTTAACCTTTCATTGCACATAGAGTCACACAGAAAAGGACACTCAGGGTTAACATAAAAATGTCTGCTGAGAAGCTGAAGGCACATATTCAATATTCACAGTCCTCCCTTTTTATTCTTAACAGATCCTGTTAAGTAATCAATAATTTGTTTTTTTGACGAGATGGAGCTTGTTGCATAGCGAACCATGCGTCCATTAATTCCTTTTCATGTGGATCATCATACAATGTGTCATCCAGAGTTTCCGGGTCTTTAAAATCAGGGGAATTCTTCACCTTCCAACAAAGGCATTACGTGGCTAGTGCCAGTACACTTTACACTCAGCGACTTAATTAGTAGAAAGAAAACATACACACATACAATAACAAACAAAGCCACAATCATACCAGTCACCAGCTTTGCTCCAAGTGAACCGAACCATCTTTCAAGGCCAAATGGATCCCATTCCTCATCGCTTTATAAAACTAAACCCATTACCTAGTTCCCGTGAAACCCCCGACCCGGCACAAGGACACCCAACACAGGGAGCGTCCGCAGCATGTGGAACAAACCCACACACCCAACATGACTGATCCATACCCGAAGCTCCACAAAACATTCTGCCTATGTCAAAATACAAACCATCCCTCTCCCATGGTACTCTAATATCCTCCCTTTTGTATCTGACAATAGAGTTGACTACTTCTTATTAGACTGATAAAGGGAATTCTACCAACATGCACAATCCCATAAAAATCTAACAAGACATGCAAAAAAAACATTTAGATCTTTCTTTCAGCTTTTCCAATATTTTGCTGCATGGTTTCACGAGTGGCCTCTTGGCCTTTCTCGGCTTTCCCACGTAGGTTAGTCAGCTAGGATTATTGTGCCTGTTGGAGGACTAACTTGTTGATTTCCTTGGAGTTGGGAAAAGCTTTATATGGCTGCAATGAATACAAGAAGCAATCTCAGCTACCTTTGCAGCTCTGTACGTTACAAGCAGACATGATATGGGCATTTCCAGCAAAGTTGAAGAACTTTCTTTTAAAAACTCTTGACCAATACGTATTCTTCTGGTTGGATTTGGTGAATTGGTTTGTCGTCCTGTGTCCGTGCGCACTGCTTGCACCTGTGATTTGAGAGACTTAAAGGACTTCATTAGAGTCTTACAATACACGCTAATTGTGTCATCTATCAGCATGATCATGCACTAATACTTCTAGAGAATTAGCTGCTAGCATAGGACGTCCCATTATGAGCTCGTGAGGTGTAACTTTTATGGCTGCATGAACTGAGTTTCGCATAGACATTAATGCTAAGGGTAAAGCTTCTGGCCAGAGCATATGGGTTTCTGCGCATATCTTGCTAATCTTATTTTTTTTAAGACTGCATTAGCTCTTTCTACTTTTCTGCACTCTGAGGGTGATATGGACAATGGAGATGGTACACAATACCTAAAACTTTAGCAAGCTCCTGTACTATATTAGCAGTAAAGTTGATCTGAAAAGATGTGCAGAGGTATACCATATCTAGGAATAAATTCCTGTAGTAGTTTCTTTGCTATTGTTCTTGCCTCTGCATGGGTAGGCTTCTATCCAGCGGGAATATGTACACACAATAACAAGGACATATTTATAATGCAAAGATCTTGGCATTTCAATAAAGTCAATTTGCAAACTTCTAAAGGGTCCCATGGGACACGGAGTCTTCCCATGCTCTTGTATTTGTACTCGCTTACCCACATTGTGCTGTTGACAAATAACACATTGTTCACAATATTCTTTAACAAGGGGCCGTATACCTGGGGCCCACCAATCAGCTTGTATAGCTTTAATCATTGCTTCACTAGACACATGACTCAGGCCATGCACTAGTCTGATAATATAGTGAGCCAAATCAGGAGGTAAAACTGGTAAAAGATTAAAAAAAATTGAAGGCCATGCCAAAAACCAAAAACCAAAAAACATTAAAACATTTTTTTCCACTCCTCCCTTTTGTTCCCAATATTGCTGAGTTTTCTCATCAATTTGGGAATAAAATTTCTTTAAATCAATGGAAATTGTTAGTGAGGTGGGGTCTGCATTAGCATTTCCTTGAAAAAGTTATGTGAAGGGCAAGCCTGCCGCTTCTTTAGCAGATTTATCAGCTAACTCATTGCCTTTCGATTCTGCATCAGTACCCTGGTATGAGGTGCAATTTTAATTACAGCTATTGCATTAGGCATCATGAGAGCATCTAACAATGCTTTTACATGTGTATAGTTAAGAATAGGGGAACCTGATGAAGTAAGGTAACCTTGCAATCGCCAGATGGCACCAAAATCATGCACAACTCCAAAGGCATATCTAGAATCGGTATATATGTTCACTTTCTTTCCTTTAGCTAATATACATCCTCTAGTGAGTGCCACCAACTCGGCCACCTGTGCTGAAAAATTAGCAGGTAAAGGTCCTGACTCAATCACCTGAAAACAGTCAACAACTGCATAGCCAGTCCTTCTTTTGTCCTTTTGGGTCAATGAAGGATGAGCCATATACAAACAAAATTTATACCAGCATCTGTAAAAGATATCCACTGTCTACAGTATCCTGCCATTCCCAGAAAAGCACGTAACTGTTTCTTTGTACGGGGCACTGGACAATTGATAATAGGGGTCAACCTATCAGGATAGATAGATCTATAACCATGGGAAATAAGCTGTCCTAAGTATTTAACTTCAGGGAGACACCACTGTAATTTCAGTTTGTTCACTTTAAGTCCTTTCCTAGCCAGCTCCTGCAACAGATGAAAGGAATCTGCAACACACACTTCTTCAGTAGGGGATGTGACAAGTAAATCATGCACATTATAAATGCAAATAGGTACTGACTGTCTTTATGCAAAGGTATGCTAAAGAAAGCAGAACTTAGATCAATTACAGTGAAATATTTGGCCTCTGAAGGGATAGAGAACAGGATAGTAGTAGGGTTAGGGACAACAGGAAAAATAGGCTGAACAACTGCATTTCTTAAAACATAGCGGTGTTTAACATCAAAAGAAGGAGGAGGGGAAATTGGGTGCAGAGCAGAAGGGGAAGTAGTAGATTGGGATAAGGGTGATAGAGATGAAAAGGGTGTTGGGACAGAATGGGGAGGGGTGAGAACAGGTTCAGGAATGAGGACAGGAGCATCAGCTCCAGGGGCAACATGATTATAAGGGGGAGGATTAAATATCAAATCATCAATAGTCATATCATTGTTAGTAAGCAATGGAGGATATAACTTATCAACAAGTACAACATTCTGAGATTCTTTCTGCAGTTTTTTATCAGTTTCCTTCTTCCTAACAGGATAAAGGGAACTGGCGGCCGCCTGAGGGTGTTGGGAGTTTTCAAGTGGAGCAGACTCATTATGCTTTCTCCAGATTTTGAAACCTTCCCTAAACCACATACAAAACACTCTCCATTCATTTTTGGAGACATGTGACATGTCTTTCTTTAAAATCATACAGAGTCCTTTTAAGGATTCCATATTTAAAGATCCCTGTGAGGGTCAACAATAAAAATTATCCTCATCTGATTCTGAGGCTAATTTCCATTTATACATATATTTTCCCATCTCTTTGCCATGCTTCTTAATCATGGTTTCTAGAGGGGACCCCGGGGTAACTCTGGAGAAAAGATTTCCCATCTTATTCTCCTCTACACAAATCTACAATAGCGGGTTAGGCTATGTACTCTACAATAGCGGGTTAGGCTATGTACTTCTACAATAGCGGGTTAGGCTATGCACTCTACAATAGCGGGTTAGGCTATGCACTTCTACAATAGCGGGTTAGGCTATGTACTCTACAATAGCGGGTTAGGCTATGTACTTCTACAATAGCGGGTTAGGCTATGTACTTAACTTAGTTGCAACTTCTGACAATACCATACAATACAATAACTTACTTCTTATAAACATACAAAATAGAATAACATGCATGCATCTTACTTACTCAACTCTTATGGATCCCGTCATTCAGATAGGTACCCAGTGGCCGACCCCCGTATCCTCTACCCAATACTTTACACTAAAGGCTTTCTTTTAAAAGAGGTGCCTCTTACCTTTTTTTCAGATGAGCTCAATGTTGGGTAAAGGATCGTGAGTCTGCACCGTCTGGATCCTGAGTCCGAAATGTGGGATCCCGGACGAGCCCCCAACTGTGAATGCTCAGTAACTTTGAGACACAGATTCTTCCCAAAAGAGTTGAATAAGCAGATTTTATTGCTCGTGCACACGAGGGAGTGTCATCAGCCAGACTACTCTCCCTCAATGAAAACAACACATGTCTTATATACCTTTACAAACAAGACAGCTACGTGCTAAGATCTGTCTACGTAGCAAGTGTCCTGAAATATACATACAGAAAACCATTCATCCTATTATGGTCAGTTTATGTCAAAGACCATGTTTGCAGCTGAGATGATCAATCACTTCTGACCCCCCTCATTGTGGTCCTTGAATAGACTTGGTCAGTTTCTTTTAACTTACTTGGAGCAAGAAATAGCCAACCACCTGTCCACTCTTAACCTTTCATTGCACATAGAGTCACACAGAAAAGGACACTCAGGGTTAACATAAAAATGTCTGCTGAGAAGCTGAAGGCACATATTCAATATTCACAACAGGTTCACCCTTGCCAAAAGGTCAGTCTTTCTGAGGATCCCTAGGCAGAAGAGCCACTGTTTTTGAATGCTTTATGCCATCACCAAAAACTGTATAGGTTGCTATATATTAGAACAGTTTCTTTTGTAAATGTAAAACTTCATACAATTATAGGAAACAGAGTGCAATCGCCCAGAATTTTAATGCAATATGTTTTCAAATGGTACTAGGATTTTTGTATTGTTAAAATGCCAACTTAACAGGTAACCTCAATGCACCCAACATAAAATGAAGCACTCCTTTAACAGAATTGTGGAGGGTACAAGGATACTGAAACCCTCCCATATGTTGGTTTATAAAGCATCTTTCCAAGCATAAACCGTATAACAGAACTTAAACAATTTCAAGCAAATTTTACCCACTTTTTATTTTTGTTTGGTAAAAGCCTCCAGTATGCATCGTCCTAGCATTACAAACATTAGTGTAATCTAATAAGGGTCCTGACTGTTCACGAACTTTGCTCTCCATGACACAGAAACTATTTATTAACCCTCCAAGTGCCCGAAGCACTGTGTTGCCTTGCAATAGGTCGAGCAAACTCCCAGCATTCAAAAAATTAATTCCAAAAATATAACTACAAGGTTGTTGAACCAAGTACAACACTAAAACATTATATTTAACAGATTACATTGAAACAGCAGGGGAATTCAGATACTCTTTTAGTACAGCCTGTGTCCTGCTCAATCAAACGCTGAATTCACCATTTTAGTCATCCCAAATAATATATACCACAAAAAAGGATGTCCGGCCATAAGAAGCCTACACGATGACAAATGTAATTTTGGCAAAAAATAATATAAAACAAAAGTAGAAATGTACTCCATTAAAATAATAGGTTCAGAATTGTCCGGCACTGCTTGGGTCACACTGAAGGAGCCGGACAATAGACGGGTCACTCTTCGCCCCCTTGATGAATTCCTCCAGTGATAGCTTTCCTATGGGGGGAAAAAAGTTGCAAGGTGAGCTTAGTGATTAACATTTTTTCTTTTGTACAGTTAAATGGACAGTCCAGCCTTCATGTGCACTTTAATAATACGATAATGTAGAACATATCACTAAAACTTGATCCTGGTCCTGGCACTGATGTCCATCAGAGCACTTGTACACTCAAACACACTCCATAACAGATCTGGCCCATGAGTGTCATTAAAGGTAAAAGTACTATGACAGCCCAATGGCATTTGCCCGATTAGCCCGATGGTCAGTCTGGGCAAGGGAACAACAGAGTTGTTCACCCTAAAGGGTTAATATGTGTAATCAGCTGGATTACTTTTTTTCCCCTCTAATTAGTTTTAGCCAAGGGATTTTTATATATAGCTATATTGCTATGGTAATTACCACAAGTACTTCCGCTTGACTGGATCTAGTAAGAGTCAGTGTTAAAAAAAGAATACACTTAGCTACATGATTCCAATGTATGTGTTTTTGTCATGGAACTGGCTATGTGTTGTGTGTGATACATTTGTTAAAAGAAAAGTACCGGTATCATGGAATGTATTTATCTAAGTTGTAAGTCTGAGATGATTCTATATGACATTGCTAATGGGGTCTGTTTGTCCACAAACTTCATTAGTCAGCGTGTTCAGCTGGTTAACTAAAACGGAGCAATACTATTGTTTCCCACAGGTAGAATGATAAGGAGTCAGGGTACTTATCTCGTAGATTAGGCTAAGATAATAAAGTAATACAAAAACAGTACCTAAACACAGAGTACACCTTTAAATCTGAATAACAGACAAATGAGCCGTGCCATTTAGCTCATTCCTGATGAATGTTTTTTTGCTGGATCAGGTACATGAGGATATGCGGCTTGGCTTCATTGAGCAGAGAAACAGATTTATCACACTTACAGTATGTCCAAATTATAAACAGTATTGGACAAGCACCAATTTCCTATTGTTGCCGACGTGATTTCTGCATCACCAGTTCTCATTTATGTTACTATGTGAATAACTCTGTGTATATCCTGGACTCCAGACAGTATTAGTCTTTAAAAAAAATATTTTTGCTTTGAATTAGTTACAGAAAATGTTAATTAGTCTCAAGTGTAAATATGCACACACACGATTAATATGCTTTTGGGGGAAGAAACCAACAGGTTAATCGGCTGAATAATATATATAGGGGGGGCTGATGGGCCAAGATGGAGAACTTTCTCTTTTTTGTTGCACCAGAAGGGACTGTTGTTACCCTGGAACGGCCTCCGCTAGGCCTAGTCAGCCTGGGCCAAAATACATAGCTAATTACCACAGCAACGCAATAAAATTCCATTGGTTGCTATAGTGATTTTTCTTTATGGTAATAAGACCAGAAACTCATTTTAAGAATGCAAAGCTATCTTTCTTAATTCCTCTGTCGCTGAATTATATAGAAATAAATAAAGGATCACATATAACCACCTGATGTATCTTTATGGCAAAAATGACAACATCAAAACGAATCATAATGTATTCTCCTTCTGTCAGAATGTATTTGTGTACAGGGGAAGGCCGTGTCTGTACATTTAGTCAAATGTTCGTTACATGCCTGGAAATGTCAACATGATCGCTGCCCCAATACAGCGCCAGAGCTTAAGGGTCATCACAGGCGGTGAAGCAAGACACGCGTACATGTGCATCTCCTTAACCTGTAACACGCATCATTCTGCAGCTTGATTTTGGTCAGATAAACTGAAGAGGTGCATATTAATAGAAATGGCCACCAGAGGCATTTCTTCAATGGTTAATAGGCAATACTATTGTTGCATTTTAAGTATGTGTATAAATATTATATTGAATGTTTGTGGCCTTTTATGTATTGATTATGAAATAATATTTTATTTTTGTGTAATAATTAAATGATTATATAGCCTCTCAAAAAAGAGCTGTTTTAGCTGCACACATTGCGAACAGGTGTATAAAATCAAGCACATAGGCAGCCATTTCCATAGACAAACACTGGCAGTAGGATGCCACTTTTACCGCAAGCCACTTTGTCACATTTGATACATTTGTTTGGAGGATGTCCCGAGAATGCTACCTGCTGGAATACAAAGTGCCTACTGTAAAGTTTGGTGGAGGAAAGATAATGGCTGGGGCTGTTTCTCATGGTTTGGGTCCCTCACTTCCAGCTGAGGGCAATGTTAATGCTACAACATTCAAACACATTTTAGGCAATTTATGCTTCCAACTTTGCAGCACGAGTTTTGGAAGGTCTTTCTTGCATGACGGTGCCCCAGTGCACAAAGAAAGGTCCATAAAGACATTGTTTGAAGAGTTTGGTGTGAAGCAACTCGAGTGGCCCTCACAGAGCTTTGACCTCAACCCAGCGAATTAGAAAGCTGATTGCAAGCCAGGCCTTCTCATCCAACATCAGTGCGTGATCACTCTTTTTGCCTGAATGGGCACAAGTTCCCACAGATATACCTCAAAAGCCTTTCAAGTTGAGAAGAGGCTGTTATAGCTGTAAAATGGGGGCCAACTACATATTATTACCCATGGCCTTGGAAAGGGATATCCAAAAATCCCATATAGGTGTGATGATCATGCGTCCACATACTTTTGGTCATACTATTCAGGTGCACAAGAGATGCATGACCTATACTTTATGATGCTTTTTTTTCATTTCTCCACATTTAACATTTTTCCACATTAACTCTAATAAACTATGCATGGACAACATCCATTAAAAATAAAATAACAATAATGGGACTACACACAGCCTAATTTGTTAAACACAGATCTTAATTCCATGCTGAAATACAAGCAGGAGAAAATAATGAAGCATCCATATGGCAGCTTTTGTGACCTAAATACATATGGATAGGTTATAGGAAAGTACTCACAAAACTTAAAATTTAAGAACCAAAAAATTTTATTTATTCCTCTAAAATGTTGCTGTCCAGTTCTTATGGAGAAAGTTGATTTCTGTTCAATGAAGACAGCCTAACTAAAAGATTAGAAGCGTGCTATAAAAAGCTTGGTGACAGGTGACATGTTTTAGCAGATTGCTTACACAGTGATGGCTTTCTTCAAGTAAATGGATGCTTTTTTGGTACAGTAATTGCACAAAATGAGTATGATTTTGCAAGACATTTTTAGACTGAACAAAGCAAATATAAGGATATTCGCACAGTTCCAGGATCAAAAGTTCTATCTTTATTATATAAGCCATAAAGAGTGGATCAAAGAGTGAAGTTAATCTAAAGTTTGAAATTTTAGAAATGTTATGCAAGGCCTGATTTATACCTTAAATATGAGGGTTTACTAATCCACCCAGCATGGATTCCTGCCTTCTTAACAAGGGCCACCAGCTCTACAGCTTAAACATGGATACTCTTTTGTATAATCACCCACAAATTTCAGGTGTCCAAATTGCGTGTTGGGGGTATGTGGTGAGGGGCAGGGCATTCCCTAGAAATGGGCATGTCAATGCAGAAGTAGGTGGAATGGGAGGTGCGGCCACACACCCGCCTTGCCCGAACAGCCGCCTAGCGAAGCCAGCTTCCCGTTCCTGCTGACGTCATTAGACACCATGATTTAAGGTGGATATGGGGGGGGGGGGGGCGTGTCAAGGCAAAGGGGCAACTGCAGAGGACCATTGGTTTCTCACCTCCCTGGGCTAGTCAGGGGAGATCAGAGATCTCCCTAGCGTCCCATGCTCCCCAGTGCCCACAAAAGCAGGACGGCACTGTGATTTAAATATCCATGATTGGATCACTTATGTGTTATGCAGTTCCATTTGGGAGATGTGTGTTGAACAAGACTGGTAAGTTTCAATTATGTTTTGGGATGCTATACTACTGGGATACAAGAAAGGTCTCATTCCCTTGGTTAAGAGTTCTAAGAAAAAGTATGAACTCTTTCACATCTCTGCCTGCCTTATCTACTTGATAACAATGGTGGCCATATCGATTTAAAAAGGAGTATTGTTGAGGTAGCAACTCCCACTATGGTACATAAGCTCTATAGAATAATGTAGAATTAGGGAACATTTCTCTTAATGGGTGGCACCTCGCCCATTTATCACACATTACTGTATCTGCCCCTTAGTGTGTAACTTCTTGATATGCTTGTCCTTGTGGTCTGCAGTAGAGTGGGCACTTACAAATGATGCGTAAAAAGTGTGAGGCTACGACAATGTGTCCAGTTTTAAAAGAATGATCTGGCTACCACACCAAACACGATTAATTTTTGCTTATCCCTCAAGGCTTAGTAAACATTTGATCATTTTTATTTGAAGGATCTTAGTTTGCTTTTTTGGGGACCACTGTTTCTTTTTTAATATAAATACTACTTACTTGCTTACTGGTGACTTTCTACTGACCTTTGGCAGTTATTAACATTGGGAAAGCATATTAATCTACCCAAAATATTTTTTCCTGGGGATTTAACACAGTGGCTCTATGCCTCTAGTCAGGGGTCTAGACTTAAGGAGAGGGCTTATCCCTCTAACGTAATTTATAGTTAACTTTTATTAACCACATCTAAAAAAAATCCTTTAAATTCTATGAGTAAGATTTTCTTCAGTAAACTTTTTTTCCAAGACATCTGCGGAAAAAACAATAGTTTCCCCAGTACTATAGCATTTGTGAAGCTGTGTTAGCCACGTACCATCTCTGTTGGTATCCATTTGCCGAAAGATTTTCTCTGTTCTTTTTTCTGGTGTTGACTCATCCTCTGGCATTTTCATTACAGAAGAAACCATCTTATAGATTGCCTGTGCAGGAAGAAGGGAAAAAATTGGATTGTGAGGATGAAACACAACTTACATTAGGCATGGATTTATTCTAAGAATAATTCTTTTAGCAGAGGCTGAAATTCCTCCTTTTCAGTAAACCAAATCATGGCAATGTATGAGAGCTCCTCTGGGCAAAGTCCTTCTACTATATTTATAGAAAGATTTTTAGCCTGATGAAAATAATGAAAATAACAGCCGCCTCTTGAAATAGCTACAGAGCTCATCGAGGAAATGAAAGAATGATTACAAAAAGGTAAAAAAATACTCGGAGAGTATTAACCAATATACTGTGTTATTTGCATGGAGCTTGAGCTTTTTTCTTTAAAAAAAAAAGTTAATTATTTAAGTGGCCGTATGATATTGCACATGGCTTCTAGAAGCTCCATATGCATCTGCAAAGGTCTATATTCCAAAAAGGTCAGTTATCCTGTTAATGGGCACGTACTATCAGGACTAAAGTAGACAGAGATCCAACGATACTTTATTAACATGATTTTTTTAAATCTGAAGATTATACCAAGATAACATAAAATAAGTGATCTTTTCCTAAGAGTATGGTTGGGTGATATACTGTATTTGCTTGATGACCCTGATTATAAGATGACCCCCTAAAATTTGAATATGAATTTAGGAAAAAAAGCCTGAATATAAGACTACCCTATAAGAAAAAAGTTTTACTAGTAAATATGAATTCACATGTAAATGTTGTCATACTTAATAGAAACTAATTAAGAAAAATGCATTTTTGGTTTTTATTTGCCAGCCCTCCTCCAGTTATGCACATATGCCCCCACAGATATGCCACTCCGTCTCCCTGATATGCCACTCTCCCTATCCATATGCCTTATACCCCTATATGCCACTCTGCCTCCCTTATATGCCTTATACTCCCTATATGGCACTCTGCCTCCCTGATATGCCTCCCCCCATTTGCCAATCTGCCCCTCTGGTACCCCCCAGACTTACCGATGCATCCTTAGACTTGCCCCCCGTGCTCCAGACTCCCTGGTGTCAAGTGGGGGCAGTGGGTGGACTTCATCTATGACGGAGCCCCGGAAGGTCACGTCACGCTGGTACTCCGTCATAGAAGCCCCAGCAGAAGTGCAGGCAGAAGTGGTGGTTGTCAGCGCACATAGTGCAGATGTTCACTGGCTGCCAGAGAGGAGGATCCAGAACCCTGCAGCGCTGCAGGGAATCCTCCTCTCTGGCAGCCAGTGAACATCTGCACGATGCGCACAGATAACCACCACTGCTGCTAGCCGGTACTTCCGCCGGGGCTCCTATAATGGAGCACTGGAAGGTCATGTGACGCTGGCTCTCCATCATAGAAGCCCCAGCAGAAGTGCTGGCAGTAGCGGAGGTTATCTGTAAGCACATCGTGCAGACGTCCACCGGCTGCCAGAGAGGAGGATCCAGGTCTCCTGCAGCTCTGCGGGGGATCTGGATCTTAGTCTTGTAGTCAGACCTCTATTTGAGGTCTCATTATAAGACGACATTGAATATAAGAGGAGGGGTATTTTTTACTGCATTTGCTCTGAAAAAAACCTTGTCTTATTATCAAGCAAATACGGTAAATCATAAAAGAATGATGAGCTATATGAGATCAATGGACTTATTTTCAATTCGTCTACCTTTGATACTCAAATCCCAATGTCCCTATATTTTCATCTGATGGCCCTCTTTACTAGGAACATGCTACCATGCTACCAATGTCCGACCACATAATGTCAGATTATGTGGCTCCACCAAGATTTCTGGAGTCTCTCAGAGCGGTCAAATGTTAACAGTCATGTTGAGTCACCCATATTTGAGTCGGCCCTACTTTGAGAATCTGTATTGGCCTGGGGGTAATTTCCCCCTTGCCATTTGTGCTGGCCTGCCCCTTGTGTTTATAGATTAAATGGTGTAAACAAAATACATTTCCCTACTTCAAAATGCTTTAAAGAATGACATAAATATCAGTCTGAGAGGTAAATAAAAGGCCACCCACACAGAGGCGTAACTAGAAACCTCAGGGCCCCGGTGCAAGAATCTGTTGAATTACACAAGTCCATGCAGCCAAACGACACATTAATCATCCATAGGATCAGGCTATAGAGAGTGCCTGAACTAAATGGCATTATTTAACGCCACATTTTTGGTTTACATAGGCTTACAAAGCTAGCAATCTCTGTCTAGCAACCAAACTAATGTAGAGTAATAAATACGAGGTCTCACATAAGTGCTGATTTTAGGTAATCCGAGATAACCATAGGATCTGCCAGAAACCCAGTATTTGAAAAGGAAGTTCTTCTAATTGCCCAAGCTGGCACAAAATATGTTCAGGACTGCATCTTGCAGACAATAGGTAATCAGTTATCATCAATCTCTGATCGCAGCAGCTGCTGTGGAATATTGAGGCAATTCTGGTGTAAAGTTTTAAAAGTGTTACCACCGCCATGGCAAAAATGAAATAAAACCGCATGCTGTGTTCTTACTCTTTTGCAGCATGTGGCCAAGTATATTGTGCCAGCAGCCTCACAATAAAGGTTGGCATCTGCAACATGAACAAAGATAAAGGTACATGGCAGGCACCGTCAGCCTGTGGTGGCCATTCTAGACTTCACACATCACCAGCCATTTCCATACCCCTGGTCTTTTACCCTCTCTGTCGTCGGGATCTCCTTCTTTCCTGTTACCGGAGGAGTCCTACGATGTAACCTCGACTGTTCTAATCAGAGCGAGTAATGCCTACATTTTATTATATCTTAAATGAAATGCAGCCAGGTCCTTTCAAGATTTTTTAAAAAAGAAATTCTATTGAGTTTCAAAGTAGCATTGCAGTTGTTAGTTCACAGCTAAAAGTGCTGAGCGGCACAATGGGTCATTTGTGTATTGTGGCAGTCATATTGCTAGGCAGCTCTAGTTCAATATTATGTGTAATTTATTCTCAGCTATGCAGCCAAGAGTAATGAAACGCCCAGTAAGTAGTTAGCTGGAAGGACGGCTATACAAATACAAGCGGAACAATTATTCAAGGAAAGTAATGTTAATGTCTCTGGCGGAAAAGGAGACAAACTCAGGCGCGGCAGTGTTTGTGTGTGTGGGCTGTGGCATTCATTTAAGATTCCAAATGTAAATTGAAATGAGGAGAATAAGAAGGTGTAGATTAGCTGGGGGGGGGTCTAATACAGAACTGTGAGTCTTCGGAGAATTGCAACACTGCATTGAAGACAAATTTGGCTGCTATTACTTTTCAGGTTCGGCCCTATAATACAAGCAAATTAGGTGATGGCCTTGGGCTAGTAGGGTGTGCTGCCCTGAAGTTCCTTCCTATGTCTGCAAGCAAATGCCTGCATGAAGGGGGCATCAGCGGCAGAGTTTTCAGAGGGTACTGGTGCTACTTCATTTAACTCTTCTGAGTACCAGCGGGTGTATATGTTTGGTTGAAAATTTTAATTATTCAGGAGGAAATAAAAAAGGGACACAAAGGGCAGTAAAAGGGTTGATTTTCGTTCCATGGTTAGTTATACTGCTTACTTCCTTGGCAGCTGCTTCCTGACTTCAGACTGGCAGCATTTCCAAGTCGCGTGTGCAAGTGCAAGTCAGATTGTAAGGTGAATTCATAAAATAATATTATAGCAATGTGGTTTTAACATTTTTTTTCCTAATTAGTAAACCTACCCCTATGACTTTAAAAAAAAAAATAATTATATCTATATATATATATCTATATATATATATATAGGCAGCTTTTAGCATTAATTACTCAAGACCTACAGCTTGCGCTCTTTGTGGATCAGTGAAATTGTGTAGAGATACCTTATTAAAAGTTAATGTCATGGAACCTGAGATCACTGGCAGTCTGTGGCAATGCGAGCATTAACTTATTAAAAACTGACCTGAAGACTGCTTCCTTCACATCTTCTCCTTACAAAGGCAGTGAACAGCCGGGAGAGATAACTTAATGAGGAGGGAAATCATGAAGCTCCATGTATGATTACCTTACTATAATTTGTAAATACCATTAACCATTATTAGGTTTATTTATATAAAATATGTAAAAGATCTGCTTTAAGAACTATTTTAAAGAATGTAGTACTGTCAAAAGCAAAGAAAAAAAATGAATAGTGTTTAGATTGATATAAAGGAAATTAAATAAAAAGTAACAATGAAAAAATAAACCTCTAAGGAACAATAACTTTGGACTGCTGATGTCACGTACAGTCAGGTTTTGACATAAGACACTTACTTGCACTATTTCCAGCATTTCTGATTTGCTAATATAACCATTTCCATCCAAGTCATACATACTGAATGCCCACTTCAGCTTCTGCTCCAGTTTCCCCCTGGAGGTCACGCTCAAAGCTATGATAAATTCTCGAAAATCAATTGTTCCATCTCCATTGGCATCAAAAGTGCGGAATACATGTTCTGCAAACTTGGAAGCGTCCCCATAAGGGAAAAAGTTCCCATATATTTTCTTAAACTCCTCCATGGTTAAGTGTCCACTTGGGCAGTCTCTCAAGAAGCCTTTGTACCATTCCTGAATCTCGTGCTCGGTAAAGTCTGTACTTTCTAGTAAATCCTGCATGACCTCAGGACGAAGTTTGCTGTTCTGTTTCCCCATGTTGATGTGATGTTTTCACCTAAACACAGACAAAGACACATTTACTCATTGATTACCAAAACATTAATCACAGTAACATAATTATTAAGAATCTAGCAGAGCTAGGTATATCGGAGTCTCTGTTCAAGACCCTAAAGGGGACAACATGAGATAATCACTCAGATCCTTTGAAGGATGTTTGCATAGCTGGTATAGTACGGTATACGTCTAAAAGTGGATTTTAATACATATATAGTGCTTCTTTTAATCAAAATACGAAAAATGTATATATTTATTTGGACCAACACAGAAAAAATTAGCTTTTAGGGCCTCAGAAGGCTTTCCTTCAGGTGGAATGATCCAGTTTTAGAAGAGAAGTCAGAGGTCCAGGAAGATTGACTAACTAAACACTTTAATCTATAAACAATATTACATAGGTTGTAGGAGTTGAATAGAAAAAAAACTGAAAGCTAATTCTCATGGGCCATAGCTGTGCAGGGATTTCAGTGATATGCTTGATTACGTTAATAAAACAATTTCTAAAATTGACAATTACATATCTTATTTGACCCCTTATCACAAAAAGGCAAAAAAATCAGGACGTAATTTCTCCCTTGTTTAAAGTTCCACAATGTATATATTATTGTTACAGTTATAAACATCCTGCTTTGCTAACAACACATCCAGTTCTTTGTTCTAAGATTCTTATCTTTACTGTTCTTACCAAGGATACATTCACATAGTAGTGAAAACCAAAAATATAGCGGTACATGAGGTTTATGGGTAATAATCTCTTATTATATAAAACTCTTTTCCTTCCATCCAAATGATTCAACATTCAAACCTGCACACAAAAATCACTCAATCGCGGACCAGTTTCATGAATAATGGTATCTTCTTTTACTCTGGAAACATGCACATCTTTGAAGTCCAGATTCTTCAGAAAATTTTAAAAACCAGTGCCATATTTATGGGGGCCACAACCTGACCCAATGCAGTGCCCCCCAAATCCTGCAAAGCTGAGGCGTACATCCCCCTCTACTGCCCGCCTTCTTGTGCAAGGCACCAGGATAATCCTCCATATGCATGGACCTCCAATGACTAGGTTGGTTTCAAGGGAGATTTTTGATCTCCTCAACCAAGCCCAATGAGACATGTGGTGTACCAGTGAGGTTATTCACCCAATAGTGTGACCTGCTTCTAGTGGACCCCATTGATGTGTTGGCCTAGGCCAGAAAACACCACTGGGTCTCGCTGCTGGGCAAAAAACTGACAGGTTCATAAATTAATTTCTGGCAAATGATATGCTTCAACCAAGGAATGATGACATTAAAAATATTTCCACGTAAATGAATTTCTTAAGCTTCATTTTTTATTTGCATGTGCAAACCTTAAACTGTGTCCAAAAGATAGAACACATTAGCCCATTTCCCAGAGAAATACTACAGAGACTACAGCATAATGTCATAATGACGTCAGGACCAAATCGAGTCCCTGCAGTGGCACAGAACCCCATACTGATTATGTGTCGTTAGAATCTATAGTCTTGGGCTGCAAAACTAATTCAGTGATAGTTTGCTATATAATCTCAAGATTGCTTGCGAGCAGGGCTCTCAACATCTAATGTATCAGTTTGTCTTAGTCTTTCAATTCTCGTCTTGTCAGACCCCTTGAATATATGAATTGTAAGAAGCGCTGCGTAAATTGTTGGCGCTATATAAAAAAAATAATAATAATAAAACAAAGTACAGTGAGCTAAGAAAAATATGGTGTAAACACCCTGCAGAATCAATTTTGTTTCATAGAAATAAATATTCATGATTTTTACGGCATTTCCGATGCTGTTTTAATTACTTATACTGTTCATTAAAACCTATCCCATAAACCTGCTCCTCACACCGGGGACACTGCATTATTACCTAAATGGGCTCTTTAATTCAGCTGCACTATTAACAAGAGTAATTAAGCACATTCTCTGTTAAAACAGCCCAAAACAAAGAGTGATAACAGGAATAAATGCCAGTTTTTTTTCCCTAAACAAGACAAGCCAGGTTGAAACATTTTGACTTCACTGTCAATATGAAGGGACATATTGATGAGTTTTTCTTGTAAAAAAAAAAAAGTGCAGTCCCAATTTAATGCATATTTTATTTATCAATCATTTAATATGCTAATTTAATTCTTCTTTTTAAGAGAACATTATTGGTGAAGGACCTTCATTATGCATAGTTAAATTGTTCCATCTTGACTCAAGCACAGTTCACTATTTAGAGAATAAACCCCTTTAGCTATATTGTAAAAGTAGTAATAAATTCAGCGTGAAATCCGTTTCAATTAATATAATGTTGAGATTGAAAAAATGTTCCATTCCTATTATTGCTTTATACACGCTAATGAGGACTTAGACTTTTAGTGTGCGATTCAATTAAGAAAAGAAGAAAAAACCCTCTGACCTCTGTTCAAAACTGATTTGTTTACAGCTCAACAAAAATAAGTATTATAAATATTTGTTGACAGCATGCAATCGCACAATTAAACAGGACATTTAGATGCAATTTCAAAGCTGTATATATTTTATATTTTTTTAGATGAATATTATAAATCTTTGTTTACAATCATACAATCGCACAATAAAACACGACGTTTAGATGCAATTTCATACAGCTGTATATATTTTATATATTGTTTTCTCCAGCTCCAGCAACAAAGTTCCCAGTACAATTTCATTGTGTTTGATAATAAATTGTTGTTGTTATTCTTTTCTTTATTCAATTCTTGTTCTTTAAATATAAAATATATACCGTTTCTTTTAAAAACATTTTTTTTTTTATAAATACATTTTCTTTTTCTCTTCCACACTCAGCATATGGTTCATTCTTACACCCTGGAGCATTCTACTGGTTTCCATGGCAACAGCTTCCCATTTACCACTATGTCCTCTTCATAAATATGGGCAACGTTTACAAGAACGCTTCTAGTGCGAAGTGCTAGATATGGGACGGGAACGTTCCACTGGTTGCTATGGCGACTACCCCATCAGTTGCTATAAATGTGGCTCATTGTGTTATGTTCTTGTTTTATTATACTTAAATGGCCAAATACATAGCTGTCATTTAACATTGCAGATGCTCCCTTAAATGTATATATATATTCTTTTCAGTAAGGCTGCTTCTATAAAGCTGAACCACTTATCAAAGAGTTTATCTGTATTATGTGTTATAATACATTATATTTATGTATGGGGAGTTTTATTAGTCCGCTCTTGTACATGATGTTCTATGGTAGAGCAGCCAGTGGACCGGTAGTATCCAAACGGCATCTTTTAGTCTTGAGGATAAAATCTCTGCAGGTAAGGCCCAGAGAGAACAGTGACTTAATTGACTTTGGCTTTTTAGAAGAAATAAGGAATTAACTAAACCCTCTTATCTTCCCTCTGCAGTTCCTTGGTCCTAGGAGGTCCCAAACGGTTCATTGGCGCACAAGTGGATCATTTGATGCTGAGACTATGGCACGTGCAAGAGTATGCTATCATATCACTTATTTATGTGAAAAATAGGCACCTATGGGCTACATACTATAATATATTACGAGTCACAGGCATTCAGACCCACAACAAGATAGATACGAGGCGGGGGAAGCCCTTCGAAACAGCAACATACATGTTTGCTCTTTGTAAGCAATCCTGGGTATTTATAAGACAATTGACGATGTCTATACATAACATGAAGTTAATCTGAACACCAAAAAAAAGTATATTTCTCTTTAAATGTACCATATTGGTGTAACACTTGGTAAATGCGCTCATTTTCATTTTGACTTTAATTAAATAGCCACATAATCATCCAAGATCTACAAAAAGTAAAAATACAGAATAAGAGAAAGCATCTCTGCAGAAGGCCATGAACCGCAGCGTCCTGTCCTTTTTAAATGATAATTGCAAGAAATACCATATGCAGTTTTAATGTCACTGACATCTCACTGACGTACATCGAAATTATTTTTGTAGTGTACCAGGGGCCATTAAACTGTGTGTTAAGGTCATCCGTGCTCGCATACAGTTCCACTGAGAAGCTTACTGTAAGGCGCTGCTGAGAGGCATTAACGCTTTGATAGTGTCTATTCATTTTTGACCATGCTTCACGGACCAAAGTACTATAATTTACACCGTTAATGCTTTATAATGTTCCATATTGCCTTATTTCACTCTCCTCCTGAGAAAATGTATATGGTACTTATCATGCGCTACGAAAACATCAATAAAAAGATTTAGCTTTTGGCTAGCGCATGTGAACGAATTGCAAATAAAAGCCAACATTTTGTGAATGTACCTTCTGCCTGCCGTAAGCTCAAAATAATATTTTTTTTAATAAAAACATTTACATATCCTGAAGAATTGATACATCAGCACAAATGCAACAATGTACACTGTATAAAAATAAACTTTATGTGCGCAAAAAAAAAAAAATACTATAATGTTCCTAGTATTTTTGCCCACTGTGGTTACATAGTATACGAGCTGACCACTGACACTGTGCGTTTGGAGAACCACCGTCACAGAGGTTAATATATGGTCCAAAGACGTATGAAACATTTCACATCAGATACATCCTCGAGAGAAAGCAAGCATACACGACTAATAGACAGAATGTAATCAATGGTACATTTAAGTAGATAAAATTGTATATGGAACAAAGACTGTATGTGTATATTTGTATCTTGTGCGGCTGCATATGATGTTAATCACACATCGGTTGTATGTGCATCCTGACACCATGGTAACAAGGTTAGAAGGAGAAAGGTACAGACAATTGGGAAAGGCTGATTAGATGAATGAATTTATGTGTGGGCTGAAGTGTTCAGGCAAAGACGTCAACAGTGATACAACCTTGGGGAAAACAGCTATTGGGAGGTGTTAATTTACAGTATGGAGGAAGAGATAAGAGAGCTGCTATGGATCTCCTTATAATACAGATTTAGTGATGCACAAACTAAGATTTTTTTATCCAAAAGAAGACAGAAAAAGCCCAATGAAGCTATTTTTGGTATTTTGCCACTTAGTGCGGAAAAATTCCTTCTTGACTCCAAAAGGCAATCAGATTTCTCCTTGGATCAAGAAGCTCTAAAATATGAATTTTTAATTGTATCATTCATAGCCCTCTATGTTCTGCTTAAGATAAAAAAGCATGTTTTCAAAAAATAATATATGCTTTTCTGACAAGCAAAATCAATTTGTATGACTTGATTTTGCACTGCAGGACCAGCACCACCAGTACTACACCAATGGACACACATCCAGCCGCATGCTATGAGACCCAATTTCTCATATATTGGAACATTTTGATGAATTGATCTCTCAGAGTAAGGGAGGTAATAAGGCAGCAGTAGCAGTAGTAGTAGGACACGGAGTAGACACTGGCAGATGCACACATCCAGTTCCATGTTAAAGGGCAGTGAATTCCCTCCAAATCTAGAAAAATATTCAGAGAATTGATCCCTCAGATTCAGGAAGGAGCATTAGAGGCAGGGCACAGCTTAAGCACCGACAGACAGAGATATCCAACAATATGGTGCAAAACTGCCCCCCCCTATAATTTAAATAAGAATACATACGGCCCCTTGCCACTTTACCTCATAAAAAAACCAAAATGGGTTGTAATAGCATCAAACATAGCAAATGAATGAACACATTGTAACAACATTTTGGAGATTATGAGGTTTGCTTTCTTTTGTTTGATTAGAGAACCTCTTTGTTATCATAGATTTGTACCGACGCACAAAATTGGCAAATGTCATTAAAAATAAAGTTTGTTACCAATCCAAATGCACAAGTCTATTGTTGACCATCTATATCAAGTCTGGAGATTGTGGTGGAAACCTGAGATTCAAAGTTAGATCAAAAAAGCTACCTGTTACAGTAAAATATAAGCAAAGAGGAGAAAGGGAAGCTTAAGAAGATGGAAAACCAGCCAACCAACTGTACATAATGAGCTGATTCAACGGCATTAGAGAGATACATTGGCCCAGGTACAATATCTGCAATTTAATGTCTCAGAGGCAGATTTATTCACATTCTGTCACTGGCCTAAATTTTGTAAAACAGATTTAGATTTTTTGTCCTGACTGCGCATTACTGGGGGAATCAGTTAAAAGCCCTGGGAATCCAGTTTTTCTGTTAATTTACAATAGGCTAATAATTGTCATTAAAAGGAAGAAACATGTTTGCCAGGGCATGGCATGAACATTCTGCGTTAAAGGGAGTATTCCTACCCAGTATTATGATTCAGTATATAAGTATAGTGCTTGGCTTCGATTTTCGCACACTGGTGTTAAGCCGACAGCAGGAATTCTGGCATAACATCCGAGACACATCCATTAACTGCTTTCCTAAGACAAACTAAATGGTGACGCAGGAGAAGCAGCTTCTTTTAAAACAAGGGTTGTCCAAACTACATCTTGGGGATTACTCAGTGTGAGACAAAAACAAACATAAATACATCTAATTTTGGAACAGACGGTTCACTATGGCCCTCCGTTCATGTTGTATCTGCTGAGCATGTGCCAAGCCTTCTCTCTTAGATCATGAAAAGATTCCCAGTTCCTGCAGAACAGAAACGTCCAGAGTGTGATATTACTATACGTGATATCAGATGCTAGCTGGGTGCGCATACTGAGCCAATTCACGCTCGCCACTGGGAAATTACACCAAAAAGCAACATGTGCTCATCCTGGTGCTTTGCCACATTTCCAGTGGCTGTGATTCAGTATTTTTTTACCGCTGCTGTCCATGAACTTATTTAATGAGTCCAATTTAAAATGATTCTGAATGTTAAATAAACGATTAAATCTCAGCCACCTCCGGCATGATGCAGCCCAGTCAAAGGTCAAGAGCTTTGGATCACTCACTTACTGACCAGATGAAATGTAAAAGCAACTGAGCATGGGGAATAAGAAAACAGCGTTTTAAGTGAGAGTAAGGATGATTACAAGGGTTTAAACAAGATCAGATAGCCATCATGACATATCAAGGCATGAACTTGCCTTGGATCGAGTCAAAAATGTCAATGTCATTATTATTTAACAAATACATGTTTCTTTGTGGTCTAGATGGGCATTCAAATAAATCTACAGATTTTTATGGAATATCCTGGACATGAATAACCAATTATTTGACTTAAACCCCTTAATGACAAAGCCCGTACATGTACGGCTCAAAATGCATTGTTTTCAATGGGTTTAGGAACCGCCCATTGTCCTTAAGGGGTTAAATGACTTAAATGCCGATCACAATGAATTATACAAATCCCTGCCAAATATTCAATTGAATATCACCCTTAAACAACATATTAGTAATATGAAATTTTGGGAAAATTATGTACTGTTTTGATTAGGTCCACATAGAAACAGAATCTGAAGGCAGATAAGAACATATTTAGAGTCTGATGGCAGATGGAGGTTAAACCAGAGAATACAATTTGTACCAAAAATTGTACAAGGCTGGAGGAAAGAAGTCCAAAAATATAGACGCAGGAGTATGGTTCACAGGAGGTGTCCTGGTGTCTTTTAATCATAGAGTATAACACTGCTGTTAGGGATGGTCACAGCCTCCGCCACTCATGCTGGGAGAAACAGATTGACAGCTCATGCATGTTAGTTCTGTCAAGAGACAGTGTTAACGCTCAATGGAGCATTGCAGAAATAATGGTTAAATTAAATTATGGCCGTGTAAAGTTCCCATTAACAAATTAATTATTGGCACAGTATTCCTGGTATGGACATAATGCAAAATACCAGGGCCCCACGAAAGCTTTCTTATGTGTTACTGAATCGCAATTCATGGACACGTGTTTAAT
This sequence comes from Spea hammondii, assembly GCA_029215755.1. Taxonomy (NCBI): domain Eukaryota; kingdom Metazoa; phylum Chordata; class Amphibia; order Anura; family Pelobatidae; genus Spea; species Spea hammondii. The sequence goes on along the minus strand of JARDYJ010000005.1, from coordinate 13,728,679 downwards.
GTACTATTCCCTATGTGAACCAAAGTAAAGTTTTTTCCAGCATAAAATAAGCAATATTTATATATTAGATGAAGCGTAAAATGTCTTCCCCATGGAACAGCTCACTCTTCACACGATTATTTACTACTTGTGCATGTGCCATTTTATTATGTAACACGCATCCAAAAGACATCCATGGTAAAGCTCTTCACATGTTAAGGAGTATATATGGAAATACACAAACACTACACTAATAATGGACACCGGTTATGGACCTGTGGCTTGGAGACCCGGTGCACCACAGGTCAATGGTTTCTGTCTAGTAGTGTGTACTAGGTTAAAGTTCAGATGGATGGACGATGGATAATGCACATGGTGTAAATTAGGGCTGAAACAACGAATCGATAAAATCGATAATAATCGATAACGGAAATCGTTGTCGACGATTTCCGTTATCGATTAATCGAGTGATCGATTCGTTGTTTACTTACCTCCGCGAGCGTTCCCCGCTTCTGCAGTCTCCGCCTTCTTTTAGTTACGTGACGCTTTCCGGAGGTAAGTATTCTTCATGTCTGTGCGAATCGCTCTGTGCGAGTGGCTCCATTCGCACAGAGCGATTCGCGGGGGTGGGGGTGGGGTTTCAGGGGATGCAGGGCAGGGTGTGAGTGTGGGTGCAGGGCAGGGTGTGAGTGTGGGGGCAGGGCAGGAGACTGGGTGCAGGGCAGAGTGGGGGTGGGGATGCAGGGTGTGAGTGTGGGTGCAGGGTGTGAGACTGGGTGCAGGGCAGGGTGTGAGTGTGGGTGCAGGGTGTGAGAGTGGGTGCAGGGCAGAGTGGGTGCAGGGCAGAGTGGGTGCAGGGCAGAGTGGGGGCAGGGTGTGAGTGGGGGGGCAGGGTGTGAGTGGGGGGCAGGGCGTGAGTGTGGGGGCAGGGCAGAATGTGGGGGCAGGGCTGGGTGCAGGGCAGAGTTGGAGACTGGGTGCAGGGGCACAGTGCAAAGTGCTGGGTGCAAAGTGCCAGGGCTGAGGCAAAGTACTGAGTGCTGGGTGCAAAGTGCCAGGGGTGGGTGCAAAGTGCTGGGTGCAAAGTGCCAGGGCTGGGCGCAAAGTGCCAGGGCTGGGCGCAAAGTTCTGGGTGCAAAGTGCCAGGGCTGGGGCAAAGTGCTGGGTGCAAAGTGCCAGGGCTGGGTGCAAAGTGCTGGGTGCAAAGTGCTGGGTGAAAAGTGCTGGGGGAAAAGTGCTGGGTGCAAAGTGCCAGGGCTGGGGCAAAGTTTCTTGAACAGTAATAGTCCACCTCTTTTCAGAATGTTTGGGGTTATTTTGTTTCATAAATATTGTGTTTGGGTTCTTGTACTTTGAAAATATTGTTTTTTTATTACATCATAACAAAATAAGAATGTTAATGTAAATTTTAAGTTGTTTTTTAACATCCAGTTCATTAAATTATTTTAAATAAACGAAAAATTTGCATATTGGTTTTTTTTATCCGATTAATCGATTAATCGAAAAAATAATCGGCCAACTAATCGATTATTAAAATAATCGTTAGTTGCAGCCCTAGTGTAAATATGTGAAAAGAATCAGTAATGGAGGACAAGCTTTATTAAATGTACAACCGATCATAGAATGTGAAAGTAGGAGCTGCTTTCTAAACACAGTTGTGTCCTGGTAGCTTTTCCCAAATAGACCTCATGCCTAAATAATCGTATAAATTTTCCACTCAAAACCCATCCGTTCTCTACACCCTCCCATTGACTCCTAGGTAATAAATTAATTAAATAAAGGTTAGGAGTACTCAGGATCCCCAAAGCCAATAGTGAGTATTCTGAAGAACAGCATCACCGAGGTAGCGCTTAGCTTAAAAGGTTTTATTGACATATTGCAAGTGATTAACGAGAGGGTAGCATGAAAGATGATCCCTTGGTGACAAGCTGGAAATGCAGATATCATTATGCTGACCGTCTATCTGTTCTCATTAACAGCCAAATAAGGTTTTCATTATAACAAAAATCTAATGGTTAAATGTTTAAAGACGCGGTAAGGTATTGGCAGCTCAGACCAATTTGTATCAAGGAAGGTACATTTTGATGATTTTAACATGTTATTAAAAATGTTTATAATATTAACAAATCACAATTGCAATATACCGTATTACGATGTGCCCTAGCATAAAATTAATAAGGTTATTATTATCGATTGATACATTTTAGACATGCATTGATTGAAAAACACATATTTTTTAGTATGAGAGAGGGTGTGCATTATACATGCGCAGAAAAAAGTTACCTATATATAAACTTTTCCTGAAATCTTAAAAAATGCTTGATGAATATTTTACATTGGTGTGCATTGCTGTTGAGTTTTTACTGTACTGTACACAAGCACGTGGATAAAGGGCAAACAGATGAAAAAAATACTGATATCCATCATACTCAAGTTCATTTATAAGTGTTGTGTGTCAAATGCATAACGGAAATATATTAAATCACATTTGTAATAGAATAAATCTAAATGCTACACCCACTTCTGCATTGTTACTGCTCCCTTCAAGGGATGTGAAATGCTGCCAACATTTAATAAAACAAGGCTTCTGGTTAGCTAATTAGCATTAAATGAGTGTTTTTTTAAAAAAAAATCATTATTATTTTTTATATGCAAATATAAGCTTTTTTTTCTCAGCCTCATCCAATATGTATGTGTGTGTGTGGGGGGGGGGGGGCTGCTAGATTGTGTTGTGGGAGATTTTTAGCTACATCAATATTCAAGCAGGATGAGTCACTGGCTGTGATGCAGAACCTTCCCGAGGTAATCCAGCTGAATTTTTTTTCTTCTCACAGTCTGTCAAGAACAATACAACCCCACGTGTAGAAATAAGATTTGTTTTTAGCGCTAGGACAGAAAAATAGAGAATACAAGAGTCTCTTCTATACCCTAAGATGGTCAGTTATTTAATTATCTTTCTGTGTAAGGATTTCAGATATAAGTCCGGGTTCCATTTGAGTGTTTTTATTGAAGAACTTCTTAGGAATCGGAATTAATAAGCAGTAGTGTAAATGGAACAGGATTGACATGTCTTTTTACAAAGAGATGCTGCAGTGGCTTAATTATGTTTCCAAGTGTCTTTTGAGAAACATCATATTATGGTACAAGTTGGGTGGCAGTTCTCCTTGTGTGCATATAGAAAATTGGAAGGAAGCTCGCTGACACCCCTATGGAGGTCAGGTCAGGTCAGGCCCCTAAGCATCCACCATGTATGATGAAAGCTATGCTGCCATGTAAACTGCAATGAATGCCTTGAACCAATTTTGGGAACCCAAGAAGTAGCTGAAACAAGGAGTTGGTCAAGAGCTGGTGGGGCCCTGGGGCAGAACTGTTTAATGGCCCCCTGCCTTTGGCTGCCCTGTAAGACAAGTACATTGCTTTTGTACTTCTACACTTATGGATTTTTTTTCACCCATAGGCAGTCACAGCAATATTCAGCTGGCAGTTTCATCCTTATGGGACCATCAATTGCTGCAATCAGCTCCTGGGGGCCCCTGCCACCAGTGATTTTTGCCCCATTGTCAATCCACCCCTAGATATAACACAGAGAATATTTTCAGCTCTGAATTCCATGCAACACACCTTGGTACAGCTGTGATTTTCACATATACTGAACTTAACAGTTTGGTACACTAAACAAAATGTTAAACAAAATGTAATGTTTTTTACAGGAATTTCATATATATATATATATATATATATATATATATATATACACAAAAAAAGTCCAACCTTAGGCCACTAATTCTAGCTTTTCTAGAGTAAAATAGCCCTTTGACCTTTGACCAAATAGCTTCCAAACTAATTAAGAAGTACAAAATATGTGTAGTTTCAGTTTTACTTTATGGTTAATTTATATTAACTTTTATACCCTCAGCATAGGGCGCCTGATCATATTTTTTGTGTTTTTCCAGTATCAGGCAAAATCCGTTCAGCTTTTCTTATCTTATCTTAAAAACGTAAATGCGTTTAAATATTGGAAAGTCACTTCTGAATGAAAATATGCACATGACATTTTAAGGAGCAGTCACCTCCACCCAAGAAAAATGTCACGGTAAATTCCAAACTTTGCCGGAATGTTGATATACTAACATATACATTGAATTCCAAACATGCTCTTTTCTCTGAAAGACTGCAAACGCTTGAAACACAAGCTAGTGACCCTTTTGGCACTAGTTTCTGAGAGATTCAGGGGCAGTTAATAAAAGTCCACAGCAGCTGTTCAATCTGCTATCAGTCAGCAGCTACCACTGGGTTCAAAAACTTTCCAAAAGAATTTTCCATCCTGTAACAGTTACACCATCAGGAGGTTCCACAAAACATGCTGAATCTTGTACAATCTCTTAGCATTAATATTATTACTATATTTAACGTTGCTGTTTCTCTCTTGCACATACGCAGTAAGATCTTTGATTCCCTTAATCTGAAATAACAAATAACAAACTTCTGGAACTAATGAGATGTCGCAATGGATATGAAATGTTCATCCAGAATACACAACATATAAAATAAATCTGATAAAAGTATCGGGCTATCACAACGGGACGAGGATCAGACTTGTTTATGGCTGTTAATTGCTTTCGGCATAGCTGGCACAAACACGCCCACTCCCTGCCCATTTCCCCTCCCATTCGTCGCCTATTTAAGACTGTCTATGGCTAGCCCCACCCCTAAACACAGTTGGCCCGCCTTTAAGTACAGCTGGCTCTGCCCAACACACAGTGACCCCGCTCCTTGTGAATCTCCTTCCCCATTAAAAGGAAGAGCTTTGGGTAGACTATGCTGAGAAGTCCCCAGTTATGGGTGCGTATGGGATAATATAAAACGTTTCGCACTGGTTTGTGCTCTGCTAAAGCATAAAAGATCCCAGTCACTAAATTTCTCACACCTGATGTTGTTAAAAAAACATTTGGGCATATGGTGGTAAATGAGAAATATTTTAACATCGTAGCATAACTTTATCATGTTTGTTTTATGGTTCACACGTTCTACTCGATATTCTGATTTGGTGTTCTGCATAAAGACACCAGGGTGCCTTGAGTATATCTGTTCCTAAATCTGTATCCAGTCAGGGATACTTTGGACAAACAAATATTCAAAAGACATATAACTCCGAATCCCTATTTTGTTATTTTTCAAACACTATATTCATCTGCCGAGTTTTATTATTCCCATAACATATGAAAATAAACATAAAAAATGTAACCCAGTTGATAAAGAGGTAGAATTTGCATTGAATGCTGAAATAACAGATGGACCAAAGTTATTTTGGAAGAAATGCTGAAGGCAATGTCACTATACAAGCGGCTCCAGAGAGATCTGAATTATTTAAAGTCCCTTACATTGACAAAGACAAAGGGTCTTTTTCATATAAGAAATTTGCAGAATTGAAGCTTTAGCAAGAGACTACCGATAGCTAGCATGCAAGGCTGCTAATGTCTAGTGGTTTTCAATGGGTGCGCAAGAGATGGAAGGTCTCCAGAGATGGAAGGTCTCCAGTACTTATCAATAGCTCCACTTCTCTCCATTCGCAGGGTATGGGGAATGTGCCCACAGTGTTTTCTTCTGTACTTCACATGAGGTTATGTCTTAAAGTGACACCCCCGTCATCATATGCACTTTAATGCATGTGATAGCTGATTGCCATCTTTAAATAAACATTGTTTTTGACCTCGTTCCCAAGCTATTCGCATTGTTGGAGGTACATTTGGCCATACACATCTCATGTGCAGCAGTGTATCTGAACACATACTCTGCACCAACCAGCTCAACAATGGTTTTCAGGATAGTTCTAAAGGTCTAAGGATACCCCTTTGTGTGCATGTGCAGAAAGTCTTCCAACTGAATTAAACAGGAGTACATTCTTGCCAGTGGCTGGCTGCTTCAAGCAGTCAAAATTGGTTCTGAACATGGACAACAGAGGGGATATCCCAGAGCTGGGGCTTGGGCAGGAAAATAAATCTTTAACATGTATTTTTGTTGTTGTTGGTGCCTTACAAGGCATAAGACTATCCCTTTCAAGTCAACAACTAGACTTTCGTATTAGTACGAATCCCCAAAAACAAGAACAAAAATGTGAAGGGACCCCCAACAAAACAAACAAAAACGAAGCAAGGAGCTCCGAATTTAGGTTTGAATTTATTGGTGCTTTGACTCTCACTCACCCACTCTCTTTCACGCTCTCTCCCTACATTCTCTGACGACTGTTTCCATGTCCCTGTCTCCATGCTACTCTCCTATTTATCTTGCATCCTCTTTCTTTGACCACTGCTTCAAGAAGTCCTCTTTCTTTGTCTGCTTCTCTGTGGATAACAGGACATGACCTCATGGTGAACTTCTGCAAAATGGCAGAGCTTCCGGGCACACCGTCTCCCCTGTTCGGAGTTCATGAGAGGTCATATCCACAGAGAAGCGGACAAAGAAAGACAGAAAAACAAGAAGATGAGGAAAGATACATTCCTATAGAGCGTGAATGAAAGTGTGAACGACAGTGTGAAAAAGCATGAGAATGAGGTTGAATGACAACAAATTTTGGTTCCGAATGTAAAAAGCCCCGGATTTTCATACAAAACAAATGGGCAGGAATTGGAATTTGTTATTTGAAAATGAATGGACCAAAAACTAAACGAAAAACTAATCGTTTTTGGTCCATTTGCACAAGTCAACTAACAACCATAGACCAATATGTTCAAATCTGTGAAAACAATCCAATTTATCTTTTCTTTCTCTAAAAGCCTTGCAACATGTTAATGTAATATTCCCGTCTCAATATTGGATGAGGGTGATACGCAGACCACAGGGATTACAGAATGCATTAAGCATTTAGGTTACTCTAATTTCATTTTTTAGTCCTTGTTGTAATTGTGCATTTCAGAGTGACAATGGGTGGGAAATGTAATCATCCAATTTAAGCTTTGAGGCTTCTAAAAAATTACTTTCATTACTCATTCAGCTAATGGTTTTTGCTTATGCCATAAGTTCTCTGTGTTCTCCGCAGTAGCTTAACACATGATGCAAGTCCCCAAAATAGCACAACTAATATACATCAAAGGTAATTTATTTTTAGATTAACAGAAACAATTAACTAGAAGAACTGAAAAGAAGAGGCATTATTACCATAACTGTTTTTCATTAATGACAGGGGAGATAATTAGAAACGAGGACTCCATCACAGACATGCTGGCAAGCAAAATATGGCACTCACAAACTGTTTGGGGGCAAAGGTGCTACTCACAAGCTCTTTATGAGCAAAGGTGGCCCTGTTGGATAATTTGCTAGTTCTAGTTAGCTTGAAGTTATCTTACATTTTTTACAGAGCACCAGCAGATTCCTTAGCGATATTGCAATGAGAGGAACATAAGACAGTAATATAAAAGATATACTGGTACAAAAAATAACCCCATCTTGGAAGCTGATAAAGTTCTTGTAAGTCTACACACATTGGTATGTATATACATATGTGTCTATTTCTTATACATTGAGTGCTAACAGGTTTACTCAGTTTACAGTTTTAAAAAAAAGGCGAGGTATAATAAGTGCAGTTATATAATAAGTACACTGCCCTACAGACAATTGGATTGGGGTATAATAGGTATGAAAGGAGGTCCCTGCCCCATAGATCTTACAGTCTAAGTAACATTATGTGAAACTGCACACACACAAAAAAAGCGTGTGGAATTTGCCCCCTTGCCCGTTACAAGCCCTCCACTTAATGGGTGGCTTGCACAAGTAAGAGACTGGACAAAATAGTTTCAGAACTGTAACAGGAAGCAAAATAAAAACATTATAGCAGTCTATTGGCGTAACTTCCTTAAACATGCTGGATACATAGCCCCATGGGCTTCAATGGGACCAACACAACACAACTACATCTATGAAAATAAACACTTAAGGGAGGGCTTGACAAAATAAATTTATGTAAAATATGGATTTTAAACTGGGTCAGCCAAACCCAGGTTAAATATGAATTTAAATATTTGATTAATTAATAAATATATGAATATTTTTTGATCTATATATTATCTAGTGGATAACACATACAGGATATGTTATGATATTTGAAAGTCAGAGTCTTATGTAAGATGTATGCTTTAGTGATATGCAAATATTACAGAAAGCGTTATTTCACCATTCTTATGATGGCCCGGTGTTCATCTGAATGCAGACGTACCCCATGTGACGCAGTGAAAGTGTTTTTTTTGGGGGATTTGTCTGTTCTCAGCACGTTAGAGAATACCTACAGACCTAAAACAGATTCCACACTTTAGTTACGAGATCATCACAAACCCATCTGGCTTTACGTAGTCATTTTGTTTCGCAAATCATGCCCCTCACCCCAGAGTTTCTTTTGCCAAATTCCACGCAGAGGCAAGTCTCAGCTCTGCTACTCAAATAACAGCTAGCTGTTCAATCGTTTTATTGATTACGCAACAGGTTAACAAGCACAAATACATCTTATTTACCGTATTTGCTCGATTATAAGACGAGGTTTTTTTCAGAGCAAATGCTCTGAAAAATACCCCTCGTCTTCTAATCGGGGTCGTCTTCTAATCAGACCTCAAATAGAGTCTGATTAGGAGACTAAGATCCAGATCCCCCGCACCGCTGCAGGGGACCTGGATCCTCCTGTCTCACCCCCCCCCCCCATCATACACACTTACCGGTGCTTCCTGCTGTATTGCCGGGGCAGCGGGTTGACGTCTACGCGATCCGCGTAGACAACGTCCGCTGCAGCCGGAAGGAGGTGTGGCTAGCAGCGGGGGTTGTCTGCGTCCGTCGCGTAGACCTTCCCCGACTGTCAGAGATCTCTGATCTCTGACAGCCGGGGAAAGTATACGCGACGGACGCATACAAACCCCCGCTGCCAACTCCACCTCCTTCCGGCTGCAGCAGAAGGCGACGTCAACCCGCTGCCCCGGCTGGAAGCACCGGTAAGAGAGGGCTGAGAGGGGAGAGAGGGGAGAGAGGAGAGAGGAGGGGGGGGAGAGAGTGTGTGTGTGTGTGTTAGTTAAATGGGGGCATAGGGCATTTCTGGAGTGGCGTTAAGGGGGCATTTAATAGAGCACTCTGCCTCCTGAAATGCCTTATACCTCCCTATATGCCACTCTGCCCCATAATATGCCTTTTAACCCCCTAAATGCCAGAGTGGCATATAGGGGTATAAGGCATTTTTGGAGGCAGAGTGCTCTATACAATGCCTTTTAACTCCCTTAATGCCACTCTGCCTCCTGAAATGCCTTATACCTCCCTATATGCCACTCTGCCCCATAATATGCATTTTAACCCCCTAAATGCCAGAATGGGATATAGGGGTATAAGGCATTTCTGGAGGCAGAGTGGCATATAGGGGGTCAAAAGGCATACCATGGGGCACAGTGGCATATAGAGGGTTAAAAGGCATATCATGGGCCACAGTGCCATATTGGTGTGGCAAGCCTGGGGGCAGATGTGCGTAACTGGGGGACAGGCTGGAAAATACAAGAAATAAAAACAAAAAAAATATTTTTCTCAATCATAGCTTTTATTAAAAAAAATAGTTTACATGAATTAACATTTACTGGTAAAACTTTTTTCCTTTAGGGTCGTCTTATATTCAGGCTTTTTCTTTTTTCCTAAGTTAATATTCAGATTTTGGGGGGTCGTCTTATAATCAGGGTCGTCTTATAATCGAGCAAATACGGTACATGCTTTTAATATACATGACCCTGGGTTATTTTTAACATTTTACATTTCACAAAAATAAGGACAGTCCCTCTTACCTCTCCTGATGTCAAAGCTCAGAATGTCTTATGGGACTGAATGTATCACTGGGTTCCACATCCCAAAGCAATGCGCATAGAATATATGTTTAAAAATGAAATAGTGTAACTCAAATACATCATTAATGCAGTTACAGAAACAATAGTGAATAGGTCACAAAGTCACAACCCTATTAAGCAACTCCTAAAACAGGGCTATCCTTAAAGCTGGTTGTATTCTTTACCCTCTTAGATATCCAAAGATTACCGAGACGTGACTGGACCCTGGGCAGCTGTTCAATTTGCCCTTTCTAAAAAGGATATGGCACACAAAAGGTTAACACTACAAAGGCACTAACCCAGGAGCCATATGTTAAAGTCCACCTGTCATGCAAACTAGTGTGGAGTTTAACAAATGCGATTGAACTTTCATCTTAACAGTGTAATATACGACCATTACTAGCAAAATCGTTGATTAAATGATTTATTTAAATTATATATAATTATAAAACACAAATTACTATCATGCCAGTCCGTGATCCTAGAGTATAATGTGGCTTTGTCTTACGGATGATTACCCAATAGTGGGACCCTAATATTTTTGCTTTAATCCCCCCCCCTGCATACTTGCCAAAGTTTCTAAGCCGCAGTGATGCCTACTAAGCCATCTTTAATTTTCCAGATGGAAGGCACGGCTTCCGTCCGCTTAATGCACACACACTGTATGTTTTGCTGCAACATAACTATTGCGCAAGCCAAGTTGCCAAGGGCAAGGAACATTATAAAATGAGTAGGATAAAAACCTCAGAAGGAAGAGGTGCTGCCAGTCTGGCTGTTCTGACTAAAAAGGGACAGCTGGCAGCTATGCGTTACATTTAGACAAATGTCAGATAAAACTATGTTGTGCTGACAGTCATGAAAGAAGTTGCGTGTGAGGAGAGTTTAACCAGCAACCAATGGGATACAAAGTAACTTAATTCCATACAAAGCTAGTCTGGGTTAACTATAGTAACAGCATAGTTTTCTATTTTATGCAAGGCTACTACTAAAATCATGTGGCTCCATTTTTATATTTGAGAGATTTCTTTCAGAGTTGGCCTGGGATATGCGCCAGCTGGCAAAAAGTTTTACCAAAGGAATTTGAGGAGTATGTCTTTTTTTTATAACGTACTAGCGTATGTATCCGTCATTGAAATGACGTGGCCAAAAATATTTCTCTTTCCATCTTTCTCTCCCTCCTCTCTCTTCCGTTTCCTCGTATCCATACCTCATCCAAGTAAAAGTCGACAAGTCTCTATAAACTTAACATTCAATTGTATAGTATAAAACACAACCAAAAATTAACCAGTTTGAATTCTCCTAAACCATTATTTTACTGTGTTTAGTTTCATGATCCAGCTAGTTTGTACCCATGCCAAAGTAAACCAAGTATGGCATTTCTTTAGTAATATACTGTGACAGCAATGTCAAGATCCATCACATGAACCCTCTACGATGAGCAATACAGGCATGTTGGGATTGGATAGGCACCATCAAAATTGGGGTACTTTGATGTAGTAGAGGGCTAAAAAATATATATGTAGTGTGACAGAATCCCCAATATTTATGCTTTTTACGATTGAAAAGTTTTTTATTGACATCCAGGCACAGCAGACGACAGAATATGCAAAAATAAAAATCGTACAGGTCAGAGTAAAGCGACGCCTAGACATCATTTCCTTTTTTTTGTTAACATGATAACAATGTGCAAGTAGCAGAAACATCAGCAGTCATCAACATAGGTATCATTGAACCAGTGCATACAAAAAGTAATATCGACATCACTAATGTCACGGAAAGTCACAGGCCTCAGCAAGATAAGGTGGTAGTGAGGAGACAAATAGGAGAAAAAAGGCCCATAGACAGCGGCCCCCAGGAGCATGCCCGGAAAACAAGAACACGATAATTCGTAGTGGGAACAAACAGGGGAAGGGAAACCTCAACAGGGAACGGGCCAACCCATAGGCAGAAACCCCAGGCGGACACCTCACAAACCACTGGGCAGCAAAAAAGAAAGGCGGAGCAGCCCTATTGGGCAGAGGTCTCAGCACAGGAACCAGGGGAAAAAAAAAAAAAAAAAAAAAGGGAAGAAGGGGAAGAAAGAGACCACACCATGCACCCGAATGGTACCTCACAGAGCAGCAATCCGGCCTGTGGAGCCATCAGCGTAGGCGGAAGACATCCAGGGGGTCCACACCTTCAGAAAGCGTTCAGTAGTATCGTGTATGTATGCAGTGAGTTTTTCCATGTGCATAATATGCCAAATCTTAGATAAAATTAGTGATCGGGGAGGGATGCATGTGTTCCAATGTTTAGCGATAGAGAGTCGCGCCGCCGCGCATATCCTGTGAATGAGCCGCTGGGTGCATCTGGGAAATTGGGGGTCAGGGTGATCCTTATTGAGTAAAGCCGTCAAAGGGCACTTATCAACCCGGGTGCCCACAAGTTCACTGAGAAGATCAAAGACCCAGGTCCACATATCCACGGCCAGAGGGCACGTCCACCACATGTGAAAGTACGAGCCCCTCTCTCCACAACCCCTCGTACAGCCATCACCGGAGCCCGGGAACATCTGGGCAACCCGGGAAGGAGGAAGATACCACCTGCCAACCACCTTGAACGCGCCTTCTTTAATGAGAGTATTAGCGGTAAGTGAGAACGTGTTAGTGTATATTTCCGTCCAGTCTGACTGAGTGAAAGATATCCCAAGGTCATTCTCCCACAAACGGCAATGGGAAGGGGCGGCAGAGAAGGTATGCGCTGTAAGGTGGGCATAAATATTTATGCTTTTAAATAGCATTTGCAGTATATATCTGCTGAGTGTGCGCTGATTCCTTGCTTTGTTGTATGTACATATTGGTCATGTCAGCAGCACCCCACAGTTTGTGTTTACATGTGCTTACCTTTTGTATTGTTTGTACATAAAACACTGCTGATTTTTGTTTCAGTGTCTGAAAGCTCATACTGTTGTTTTGTTCAATCAGATGGAAGCCAGTGACGCTGTCAGTTTGAGGCTAGAAAGACTGATGAGGTTGATGGAAAAAAATGGTGGCTAAAACAATTCATCATTTATTTTAATTCACTTTTCATTTCTAGACTAACAAGCTAATATTTGAGGATATTAACAGATGTCCTGAATAAAATGCATACAATATTGTCTCGGTCAAGAGCTGAAGTGGTTTCCTACAGGGTCAGAACACGAATGGTGCTGGCTGAGAGGCATCATTGTGGAAGCTGAGATTTTCTAAAAGAAAATGTACCAGTTTACCCCAGTATAGGCTTTCCCTAGAGCGTTTGAGTTTTCTATATGATGCAGTAAAGGTTTTGTGACATCACTGACGCTCTATACATACTGTGGTTAAGCACAATGCTCATGAAAAGACGGTGATGTTCCTCAAGTGCCATTCCTGCAAACCTGGCCTTACATGGTGACTACATTAGGTCAACAAGACCAGGGTGATAAAAAGTGCTAAAACACTGGTATTTCCAGCAGAATAAATTGATCTTAATCTTGTTACATAATTATTTTATTAATCAATGATCAAACCGTAGTCTTATGATAATCTTTCATAGATTTCCTATAGAAAACCATATTTATTTCCGTGAGATAAAAAGTTGCATTCTCGAGTATGTGCTAAGAAATCCAACGAGCATTAATGCCCAATTTTTTGATTTTGAGAAATAGTGGTACAAAAGATTTCTCACCAAATACCACAACTATTACTTTTTCCCACTGTTCCTTCCATTTAGAAACAGTCTTGAGTGCTGTTATTTTGTTGTCTGCTTTAGAAAAGTGGATAATGTCTGTGTTTCTGACTGTGGTTTTCATAGAATTAACCTCTCAATATGCTTGAATTTGTAATTAGTATCTGCCCAAGGCTGCATAATTACCCCTTTTAACAACCTTAATTTGTTGAGCTGCAGAACAACGGGAAGGTCTGATCTACACAAACTGCCTGATACTATTTTGTATTCCTTTGAGATCTCACAGCATGTAATTCACCTATTTACATAAATGAGCCAGAAATTGGGCAGACCTGGACTGCTCATCTGATACACCGGGCAAGCTGGTTATGTCCAGCCGCATGCTCCATGAGCAAAAAATGTTGCATGCCACACATTTGTAGCTGTCGGCCACACTAACATTATCAGGTAGCCACCACCTTAAAGTGCCAGGGCCCTCTTGCCATCGACAGTACGACTCTGATATCTGATATTAGAGGATCCCTGCCAGCTGTGCTGTATTTTGTATTACATTAAACCTACACATGTGGTTAAAGAACTGTCCCCATGCTTGCCTTACACTAAACCACTAGGGTGCATGGAACCAGAATCTTTATGTCACTTCTATGTCCCTGGGTTCTCTGGGAACATACATCGGACACCAATGGTCCCAAAACATAATGAAAAATTAGGAAGTTCTCCATTTCCAACGTATCACAATAAAACATTGATAGTTATTTGAAGGATAAACCTAGTGGTTACACATACAGTACACATACAGTAATAGTCGACGCTATAATAAAAACAAAAGTAAAACACACACAGTTTATCCATTTCAAGAATAAAATCCAGGGAGTGCTTAAATGGTATAGTTTATGCCCAATAGGAACTATAGACTGATTTAGTGTGTTAAACAAATCAAACAAGAACATTTGACAAATACTGCCAAGTCTGCAGAGATCACTATATATGCCAAGAGTTTCGGCACCGTCAATGAGACCTATATCCATGTCTATAGTACCACTTTGTTGTTCCACTTAGAACATTTGGTATGTGTGAGTGTGTCACAGTAATATGTGTAACTGCAATATATAGTCTGTGAAAATAAAATGCTTTCTTGTTGCAAATGACTTACAGAAGAATTCTTCAAACTCTGGATTGGGACGCTGGGTTGCTCTTGCTCTGCCCTCTGTTATCAGACTGAGCATTGTGCTGTACTATAGCATACGCACAAATTGCTGTTACAAAGAACTTCTAAAAAAATGATAAAATCAATAAGGATCAGATTACCTCTAGTTTTCAAAATGTGTTTTAGTACCACTATATTAATGGGCTGGGCTTGAACCATAAGCCGAAAGGTATGTGCCCTCCATATACGCAGCCAAATGTGGTCATGAGTAGAAGTGATATTGTCACACTCGGTCAAAGGAAAAGAAAGTTAACTTACTGTGTTACATAGTGAATTGGTGGACTTAAGAATTTTCTGTAATAATCATCAAAAAGGGTACAAAAATATAAACAATGTTCCTCTAGGCAGATGTATATGTGCCTCGGGTGCTGCCATAGGATTGACCCAGGGCAGCGCCTGCCTCCAGAGCCCCCGTCCTCATTGCATAGTGCCAAGATATGACGGCTCATCCTGGTTCTCTGTGTCATAAAGGCACCTTTTAGCTCATGCTATAGAGGCTGTGTCATAGAGTAAATAGGACCGGACGGGAAGATTGGAAATCTCACTTGTGACCATCCTATTGGGTTGTGGTACAACAGGGAGCCTAATCACCCAAAATAGCCATCTGTCCCAGGTTTTACATCAGGGGTACTGGCGTCCCTTCTCCTGCCTCCATAGGCATAGGCCGATTTTAGAAGGAATATTGCAGTAAATTAAGCCACTGATGTCGATTTCCATATAGCCCCCAACCATTGACACCAGTTAGCCCAAATACCTTTGATTTAGAATAAAAAGTCACACAGAAATCTATTTGGTTCCAGAAGCGCTATATTTCCAGGGGCTCATCTTGCAGTTGAACACCTGGCTCTGAGTGCTGGCAAAGGCAGCTGCCCATAGTGATGCCAGGGGTCATGTACCATTAACAATCAAGAAGGAATGCCTTGAATGGAGGGTACTTCTGGAAGAGGAGCTCTTTATCATGACTCCCTTGCTAATTTCTGATTCAGTACAGGTTTCATATTTTGTTTTTCATTTCCAAAAAGTTTTTAACTTTTTTTGCACAATTTTGGAGGATTTACACATTTTTTAAGTTAACTAAATATAGGGAGACAGTTGTAGGCAGGTGTCTGTCTGTTTCTTGTAGCTCACAACATGGGTGTCCTTGTCCTTAAAAGGCCTTTTTAGATCACGTTATGTCTTCCTAGCCAGCAAGCCAATGAATCTTAATACTGCTTAGAGCTTTTCAGAGATCAGAACAGCTATACAAACAGCTTGGCTGGTCTTCCCATCCTATATAGTGAGATAACATTAGGACATAACATTCCTTTATTTACCAAATTCCATGATGGTTATGGATGATCTGTGGTTGTGCTTATGTAAGACCCTCCTGTACTAATACAATGTTGGCCAACCCATTTGAACAAATTGTGCAAATCAAACATCTAGGTGTATTTTGGTAAAAAATATTATTGTAACTGACTAATGAAAGGAATGAAATTTTGCAGCTACCACTATTTAAGGGGATTTAGGTTATTATAAATCAATGATTGACATGCCAAAGGCAAATATATCATATATATATATATATATATATATATATATATATATATATATATATATATTACATAAAACTGGTACAGATTTTAAATTTCCGTAAAATGTACATGCCTGCTAATAAGTAAGTACAAAAAGGCATAGATATATAATTCATTTCCAGTACATTACCTTACCATTGGTCAGTTAGAACATGGGTGGCGATCAGGAAGATGTATATTATGCGAATTCCTAAGCAATATATGTCTTACAACACCTACTTAATTGCTTGGCATTTCACACTATGTACACACCAAGTGTTATGTGCATAGTGACACTCTATTACCAGCTAGCATGTTGTGCCGGATTCTACACGGGAAGAAGAATCTCCATTTGTGCTATGTTCCAGTAATTCATCTGAGCTCTTTCTGTAGGTTACAGCTGGACAGGTCTTACCTCTTATTTTTATGACGTCCCCTTTAAACCGCAGAGGCATAATACGATCCTCTGCTATCGTTTTACGTGTCACTGTTAGCCTCTGGGGAATTCATCTCAATGGAATGTATTCTGCTCTCCTTCCCTTACAGTAAGAAAACTGTAATTAATATTGTGTTTAACTTCACAACCTTCTGTAGAATATGGTTTCCTATTTCAGCCATAAATCATGCAGCTGATGACAGATTACGTGGCGTATTTAAAATTGTTATCATAAGGGAAAGTGTTTCTTGCTTCACACACACTATATATATATATATATATATATATATATATATATATATATATATATATTGCCTTCATTCAATAATAAGTTATACACAATTACTAAGCTACCTCATTTTTGTTTCTTATTTATTGCCATTACACATATTTTAAACCATAAATAGAGAACTTCCATTGATATTTTATCACAATATTTCCCAATAATAATTAAAAATAATAAAGAGGAGATACCCTGACCTTATTTGCAAGGTAGTAGCATTGTCTCTTTTTATATAACATTGTTTTTATCTTATATATATCAAAGAAGTTTTATTTTGCTTATCGTCACTCACAGTTGGATTATACTCGAGACTTATTACTGAATTGGCTTTTATTTCTGTTTCATTATTGATCGAAAGACATTATTCAACATTTAAGGACAATATTGCAGAGCGTATGGATGCTTCAGTTCTTCATAACTATTGTTCCATGAATGAGAAATGAAATAAATGTCATTGACAAAGACACAAATCACAATTTTATATTTCTATGAGATGTTTATAAAGGTCAGTCCCACTTTGGGACTCGAATCACTCTGCCTACTTATGAAGGATTGAACACACAAAAAAATGTTTTTTTGTACAGAATTCTCAGAATTATTACAGTCTAACACAATGGTACCAGCAAGTCTAATAGGACTAACATGCAAATCGGAACCTAAAAACAATAGACCAATCAGAAATGGGGCAGAGCATGAAGTAACAAATAAGGAGTGAGTATACAATAAAACATCATCTAATCACAGACCTCCAGATGTTTTAATGATATGCGTGTTCTGCATGACTTAAAACTCGCATTATTTAAATTAAATTGTGTAAATGAAAATATATTATTGCTCTACATGCCTTACTCAATAATAGCAACCAATAGGTAAAAGCACACAGAAAGTCTTAGTAAAGATCCATCCTGTAGCCATTCTTTAACCACACAACCAACCCTGCCTCGCTGAAAACAGAAGTGGGATGAGCGAAGCTGGAGTTGTTGCATACTAATGGTCATTAAGACAATCCAGGAGGACACTTTAAAACATCTGAGGACCCTTAAAACAGGTTCTGTTAGTCTACGGTGCACGATTATCCAATATCGTACAGTCAAAGGACTCAATTTGCAAAACTACAAAACAATTATTTTATGGCTGGGAAAACGAAGGGAACTTTTCTTAACTTTTTTCATTTATCGCTCACAAAATTGGGTCAGTGAATTTACTGGTGCGGTGGCTGGATCCAATTGTGCATTAACTATGCATTTGAAGGCCGTGAATGTGAACTCATTCTGTCACAGCACTGAACTCGAGAAAGTTGAATGCTCACGCGCAGGCTGCACCGTAAATTAATATTTAAAGGATCTTAGGGTTTTAGCAGTCGTACTGATGTGAGTGTACGATTATATCAGTAGAATATATAAGGGCATTAAATTTGTTTGCTACGCATCAAATGTCACAATAAGCATCCTTTCGTAATCACAGCATCAAAAAGCATTCATGTTTAAAAATTAAAGAACGCGGAAAATATTTGATTTTATCAATGTGTTGAAGAAACCATTTAAAAATGCACCTCACATCAAACCAATTCACCCAAACCACAAAGGTATGATATATATTAGCCGGCACATACGGGATGATAATGCAACAATCATTTCAGTTTTATGGACTATTAACTATTTAATGTTCGATCCCTAGGAGAGGTAGGGAAGCAGTGCTGTAAGGCTTGGTTACAGCAACCCAAGTGACAGCTTTTTTAAAGCCCTTGGACAACACGTCTGCTCCATGTTACGTTATAAAGGAGCTGGTATTAGGGAAGTCGGTACTGGGATGTAATCCTGGTTTCCCTCACACTTACGATGTTTGACGATGTCTACTGTACAGGTTATAGTCAGCCTTTACTTTTCCCATCTTGTGTAGGATGGTAAAAACATACACAATAGTCTCACACAATGGCGTTCCAAATGACACTTTTAATGGTTCCATAAAACGTTACAACAAAACCAAGAAAGCCTTTTTTGATTCAGTAGAGGATAAAAGATTAAAAGAGCCGAGCAAACTTTTTGGATGCGTCCAGCCCCTTTACTGTCAGAGACCGGCTTGTACAGAAAGGCAGGAACGTTTGGGCCTTTTTTCTTCTTAACTCTTAAGGAAATGATTGTGCAAAGCTTAGATAACAGAGGTCTTCTTTTGTAAATGATTGTGCAAAGCTTAGATAAGTAAGATCTACTTTTGTAAGTGTTTTCTTAAGAGTAACGAAAAATACACTTAATCTCATTTTTGTCTAATAATTTTGGCTGCCGCACAAATCATTAAGATGACGAGGAAATACTCTGTTACTCCAGCACGAGAGCAGATTAGGGCAAAAGGTATGAAAATTTCTATTTCAAAACTGGATGAGTTTTAGCGTATAGCAACACGTGAAGCTAAGAATAACTCCTGAGAAAAATCTCCATCAGTCAGTGCAATGTCCTAATCCAGATCTAATCCTAATAAGAAACAGAAGGCTGTGCGCCTGACTCCAAGGGTCAAGAAGAGAGCTCTCAATACTGAACCTTCAACCTTCCAGAGAAAGAAACAATTCAAGCCTATACTAACGTATATCTATTAGCGACTATCTATATTCTATAATATCTATAATATTTAATAGCTATCAATTAACAATAATCAATGTAACAAAAGGGGAGGGATATGTGATATAATAAAAACAGAAACCAACAAGACTGTTGCCATACCATGCACATAAAGTGATTTTCTAATACATATACTGTATATACTGCTTATTTTAATTATTGTGTAGGTTTACTTAGTGTAGCAAACAGCAAAATTTAACATTTTAAGAAACGTTTGCAAAGGGATAGATTTTCCCTTAAAACCTAAGACTTTTTTTCTGAAGCGGATCAGCATTTTGCCAAGACATGTTTTTTTAATCAAAGCAGCTTTTACTTTGTAAATTTGCACCATTTTAATAATCATTATTTTTTTTAAATGTTTTATTTTGATGCATTCTAAAGGTCTAGTTTTTTGAGTCATATCTAATCCGCATACTGTAATAGAGGTGATGGAACTATTTTTCAACTCACACTATATGTATATTTGCTCTTGTCATAACCCATGTGTTTAACTTCTTTATTGTGTGTATATATATATATATATATAGATATATAGATATATATATAGTCTATGCTCTAGACCAGACCTGGGCAAAGCACGGCCCGCGGGCCACATCCGGCCCGCTGAATAGCTCGGACCGGCCCGCAAAGAGTGTCCTGGTGACTCACCAATGAGTCCGGTGTCCCCCCCCGCCCCGGTCACTTACCTTAAACTCCTGTGTTGGAAGCGTTTGTCTCGGGTGCCGGCGCTTTACGCTGGGCGCCGGCATATGACGTCAGACGCCGGCGATCAGCAGTGAAGCGCCGGCACCCGAGACAAACGCCTCACGCTTCCAACACAGGAGTTTAAGGTAAGTGACCGGGGCGGGGGGGGGAGATCCTGAGAAGGGGGGGTTAGGGAGTTAGAGGGGAGATACTGAGAAGGGGGGGTTAGGGAGTTAGAGGGGAGATACTGAGAAGGGGGGTTAGGGAGGGAGGTCTTACTGTGTGTGTGTGTCTTACTGTGTTTGTGTGTCTTACTGTGTGTGTGTGTATCTTACTGTGTCTGTGTGTGTCTCACTGTGTCTGTGTGTCTTACTGTGTCTGTGTGTGTCTCACTGTGTCTGTGTGTGTCTTACTGTGTCTGTGTGTGTCTTACTGTGTCTGTGTGTGTCTCACTGTGTCTGTGTGTGTCTCACTGTGTCTGTGTGTGTCTCACTGTGTCTGTGTGTGTCTTACTGTGTCTGTGTGTGTCTTACTGTGTCTGTGTGTGTCTTACTGTGTCTGTGTGTGTCTCACTGTGTCTGTGTGTGTCTCACTGTGTCTGTGTGTATCTTACTGTGTCTGTGTGTGTCTCACTGTGTCTGTGTGTGTCTCACTGTGTCTGTGTGTGTCTTACTGTGTCTGTGTGTGTCTCACTGTGTCTGTGTGTGTCTTACTGTGTCTGTGTGTGTCTTACTGCGTGTGTCTTACTGTGTTCATAGCTTATTCAGTTATTGTAATAAATATTTTAGCCCATTTTTTAGCTCAAAATATTTTTTCCTTTTTTTTCTCCTCTAAAATCTAGGTGCGTCTTATCAGCAGGTGCGTCTTATAGAGCGAAAAATACGGTATGCACTCCGAAGCCTTGTTCATTTTGTTCACTTCTGTGCTGTGCTAATAGTTATTCAGGCCTTACTTATTCAAGCACCTCTACCAATGACGTAGGCTTGAATAACTTTATTAAACAGCACATAAGTTAACAAAATGGACAAGGCTTCGGAGTTTGTAGTTTGTAGAGGTCTGGCCCTCTAAAACCATTCCAATTTCTCATGTGGCCCCATGGGAAAATTAATTGCCCACCCCTGCTCTAGACCTTTCGAGTTACATCTCTGTATCAGTCTTAACTGAAATCTTCTTAGCATCTCTGATAACAGTAAGCATGGAACCTTGTCAGCTTCTTAGGTTCTTGAGATTCGTTTAAATCTTCAAGGAATAGACAGTTAAAGAGACAGAATACCACGCGTGAGGATAAACAGAAAACTGCGGAATGAATGATTTGGTACTTCTCAGGTTAGAGGGCTAGCTATTTCACTGGCCTTCTCTCAAAGGGTTAATTGTTCCCACACATTGCTTCATTACTAATGGAAATTATGTCAGAGGAAACTAAACACCAAAGAATACTGGAGCCTTTAGGAGATTCTTATCTATAGGATGATTTGACAACTAAACACAAAAGGATTACACTGTATGTACTGTAAATGCGTATAAAAAGACAGGCAGCAGACTATTTCCGGGAGAGAGGAAAGAAAGCATGCGGTGTATTAAGAGTAGCTCAGAGCCCAAGGAGAGAGAGAATGTGTGTGATGTGGTTTTGCTGCCATTTATATCATTTGCAGAAAAAGAAAACACGGTGTGAATTCTGAGAACTCACGCCAGCCTGCAATGCAACACACTGAATTACTCAACGGAACCAAATCCTGGCTACATCTCCCCTAGCGGAACCCCACTATGGCCATTGTGCCTGAGGTGACACAGACCTCTCCACTGGTGATTCCTCACAGTCTGTATGTCGCCTGATGCTTTGCTCAGGATATAATGTCATACCTCCACTGCCTGGGATAGCCCTAGCGTGCCCCTGGAAGCCGCTTGGCCCATGGGGCATCTCCTGTGGCCCCTTCAGGTAGGCCCGTGTTTGGGACAGCTCTCTGTTTCGACCTGTGTAAAAGAATGAGCTGATTTGCCTGTAGAAGCGAATGGACTTCTAGTCCCTTGCATTAAGTTGCTCACTCAGAATGTGTTACAACTGGAGTAACAAATGATTATTTTGATTTGCTGCTTTATTTAATATTACCTAAAAAGTTTTCCCACTTAAACAAATGTACTTAACTCTTTAAATTTCCAAGAAATATCTCTAGTTAAAATGCTTTTTCCTCTATACTACTAGACGGTCTGATTAGTCAACTTTAGGCCAGAAGCAGTCACGTTTTCTTGAATTTATCATCAATAACTCTTGATCTTGATCTGTTTCCTGCTCAGAAAACAAACATACAGATGTGGAAACATTTGTCTCATGTGTTTATGTGAGGATCATGTAAACAGATCATTTATGCGAGGATCTCAGCTTCACACAGCTGCCAAATAAAGTCCACTAGGCACCATGGAACCTAGAACGGCTTAAGTTCAGCAACACACTGACCTGATTTATGGCCTCTTATAAGTGTTGGGACCCTGATAAACAGCACTAAATTCTAAATTATTATAGCCGCGTTTTGTGCAGTGCTGCAGAGTAGTCACTAAAAACCCATTGACTCTCATAACACATGTAAGCAGGGTAGGTTTTATACTTTGATTTACCCAAGTGCTTCCCAGGCCGACCCCAGGCTGAAGGTGCTTAGTGTTTGTACTAGAGTTTCGGACTAAATAAGGGTGTACGGTTAAACATATCAGGTAGCAGAATCTACATTGCAATCCCATTAGTCACCATATGTAATAATGCAGTCTGTATTGCACGGTGAGCATTGTGTATACCCAACCACAACATAGTCTTTTCCTAGACCTTTTTTTTATTGAAAAATAAATCAAGTCACACGCAATGGATTCAGGCACACAAGCCCACCAAGCGTTATTCAGGAAATGCCAACCAATCAGCAGCCTCAATACGATCACTAATATCGTCACCAGAAATAAGATACAACCGACGTTGGCACACGGAGTCTACTTTTGCAACCTTGTGACCTCTTACTTGGTTGGCACTGCAGGGTTCACAGAAACCAGTAATCTTAACATTGCTCAAAGTCATAATCCACTTCATGCCAAAGCTCTCTATATTTTTACTACGTTCTGTTAAGTATGTGCCTCAAAAAGGTTGAGTAGAAAAAAAAAAAAGATAACACAGAGCTAATAAATAATTCAAGGCAATGGAAAAAATGAATGCACAATTTGTTAAAAGATTATATACCACATCAGCAATTGCCATTGCAGCATCACAAGTTCTGTAGCTGAAGCGACGGGGGATTATGTAACCACGAAAAAGTTTTCTCCCTGGGTCTTCCTTCTCCTTGCATATGGTATGAAGGGATGAAATGCTCTGGATACAATCTAAATCTGATCTGATGATGGGCCTCAGTTTTTTGGCTAGAAGGATGAATGATAATAGTCAACCATTATGAACCAAATGTTGTAAAAATCGATTTGTGGCTTTTAAGTGAAGGAAGAAAATTGACATGGTTTAAACGTCCGCGCTAATAAATGTTGACAGTTTTGTAGTATATATCATTGTGACAGTTATAGTGATTTTAGCATGCTAATGATAATAATTATAGAATGCCAACCTTTAAGCCTAGAACCATTATTGACTATTATCATTAATAACCATTTAGGGTGAACAATAACAGCACTAAAACCAACAAAACAAAGTGTGCACCCCAAAACAGTAAGAATTCTTTATTTTGGACTTTCATGGACTGTATCGGAAATTGGCAGGCAGACACTCGTGGTGACTGGGAGCGCGCTTTTTCTTTTGTTGTAGGTAGCGGGAGGGTCAAGATAGAATGTTATCCTTTCTTTTTGGGAAAGATTAGAATGAGTGGAGCCCATTGCCTGCCAACTCTGGTACATATTGAGTAGACAACTGGGCGCCAATGGAGGTCGAGCTGTTTTCATAACATAGTAATCTATTTGTTTTACCGCTAGATTACTGAGAAAGACTTACGTGGTTTTGTCCACCTTACTGACTGGATTGCATAGAGCCCTCGCCTCAACCCCATCAAACACCTTTGGGATGAACTGGAACGGAGATTACGAGCCGGGTGTCTGACCTCACAAATGCTCTATTTGAGCACATAGCTGCAAAACGGTTGGGTTGGCAACTACATATTAATGTCTATGTATTTAGAATGTCATAAAAGTCCCTATTGGTGCAATGGTCCATATAGTGTTATATATATATATATATATATATATATATACCGTATATATACATACATTTGTATGTGTGTTATCAAGTGTGTTATCACTGTGATATGTGTATTTATTGGTGCTGATTGGTCATGGGCACAGTGCACCTTTTTTGTATTCTTTGGTTTTTCATGCGTTTGGGGAGACTTCAATGTGTGGGTGCATCTGCTTTATAGCCTAAACATTTTTGTTCATTTTTAAGCTCTTCAGCTTAACACTTTGATTCGCGTCTTGATGTGCTTTGGATACACATACAGACCTCAACTTTTTTTGATCCTGTCTGGAAAAATTTTCCAGAGGCCAAGGGTGCAATTATTCTATGATATTCTGTGATCTACTCCATCCTCCTCCTGTCTCAGCTATATTGTTCTATGCAGCCAAGCTTATACTACAGAAACCAACTTACAACCACACTAAATGGAAATTGGGTATATAGATACCAGATGCCCACAGCAATAGCAATGTCACAGATATTTTCACGATACAAAATCATTAAAATCAACATTCTCTATGTTTCCCAGAAGCCTTTAATGAATATGACATGACTTTGAGTTACGGTTTAGACACAACTTACAACATTGCTCCATATATATGTTGTATGTAAAGCTGGATGTGGGGCAATAACATCACACCATTGTTACATGCTCTCCAGCCCTAGCATGTGTGTAATTATGCATAACAAAGAATGAAAAATGCAGTTCATCACAGCCTTTCATTCTTTACAATATCATTGGAATGTTAGCAAATCCCTCTATCCCAAAGTGCGAACTCGCAAAGATTTCCAGCAGGCAGCAGTCGGTAGTTTAAGATCATTCAAGTATCACATATCATGTAATAGCAAAGTACAGATCATCATCACTATCTTGACCAGCCAGCACTAAGGCAGTGAACTAAAGCGCAAGAACTATCTGCTTGTATGTACAGACTTACACATATCAATCAGCGGGACTGGACTATAAATCTTGGGCCAGTCATATATAATAAAACCTTTATTCTACGAAGCAAAGCAACAGTAATTAAATACACATCACAGTTATCTATTTATGTATACTGTGTGTGGGCGGTGCCCTTATTGAACTAAAGTGTTGATTTGCAACCATCACGCACGTCTTTCGGCACATGAAAGATTAACATGACCAAACAGGTGCAAGCTCCAGCCCCAGTCTGCTATTAGTCTAGGTGCATTCCACAAAATCTGACAACAAATCCAATTAATCAGAAGTAATGAATAAACTTCACAGATATTCGGCCATCTTTATCATTAAAAAAAAAAGCCAGATGCTATATTTGAAATAACTAGAAGAAATGTTCATAATGTAACTGTGCCAAATTAAGCAATTTTACCAATTTATCATTATTTTTTTTAACTCACATGATCAATACTAATCTTTATAAGATATCCTGAGAGCCGTTGCTTAGCAACATTTTCCAATAATTCCACTAATTATTATGACACTAGTTTGGATATGACATATGGTACATTATTCATAGTCTTCTAAACTTATTGAATGCTAGAGTGTGTGTATATATATATATATATAAAAATATTACACAACACAATGTGATCCAATGCAAATTATTTTGAAACCATCAATTCACTATAACACCCCCCACCAATTAAGCCATCCATAATCAATAAATACCAACACACATCAAGGAGGATCAATAGGTCTCTTTCTTGTCAGTAATTAATCACGCCACTCATGTAGAAGATGTATTTCTTCCAGATTAGAGCTATAAATCCCTTTAGAATACCTACTATATAGAAATGATTTACTGTTTATCATAATTTATAGGAATCTCTTTTATACATGTCATTACTCAATCATTAACATATTACCATTATTGTAAAGTGCTTATTATATCTATCTATCTATTTATCTAATTTTCTGCAAAATAAATTATAAAGGGCTTCCTGCATACGCTTTGTCTTTACTGTTTCAATTTCTCATTATTTAACTCCTTTGCTACCGTTCCGACAAGTTAAAATCTCCTGAGCCAACGTTCGGATTACTATGGCAACCTCCAATCATTGAAACTGGGCTCAAGCAATCTCGCCTTTTCAATTTCTGACAGAGCTCACTGTGATCTCCTCACAAATAAATCAATTGCTATTGTCTGTGCAAAGCAAGGCTGGCTGGGACTGACCCTTGGATCTGTTTGCTGTCCTCAAGCATTGAGTGTTCCAGATGTACTACATATCTACAGTGATGTGCGTGCAACTTGTATTGCAAATGCTAGGAATACCGTCAATGGATGGACTATAGAAAGGACTTTAATCTTGTACTTTTCTTCAGTTGTCTACAGAAAAATATCAAGTAGTGGTAACATATTTTGTTATTATTACTTATTTAATTTACATAACTGGGAACTTTGTAAATGGACCAGATCTATATATATATAACACGTTCTTCACTCTGCCCACGACTTGCATCTCTCCCCAGCTGTCATCATTTCTTCCCACTCACGTCTCCAGGATTTCACTTTTGCTATACCTATTTTGTAGAACGCCTTACCAGTTAAGGCGTTCTACAGTTTTTTACCACTAAAAAACCTGTTCCTTGAAGCTATATCCTCTGAACAGCCCACAACCTCCATTCCGGAAAGCTTTCATATCTCTTCTCCCCTTGATCTTCGCTACAATCAAATCACATCCCAGTCCAACCTTCTCTCTAAATCCCACTAACAGGTCTAGGTCAACTGTGCCTGGGATGGCAGGTCCATTGGGGCAGCAGTCTTCCTGCCAGAAAACCAAGGGGGTATATTTCCCTCTTTGTTGATCAGGCCCCCTTGTGTGTTGCTGCACAATGGACTGGTTACAAGGGAGATCTATGATCTAGCCAACCAGCCCATTAACAATAGGGACGCTTGTGTTGAATCGGCATATTTAAAAAAAAAAAAAGATGGAGGAGAATTCAGGGGAAGCAGTTGAAGGTACTGGCTGGGTCAAGACTAGATTGTAAGCTCATATGAAGAGGGCCTTATGTTTATTTATGCTATCGCTAATTTTGTGTTCTCCTCACATCTAATGGTTCTCTATAAATAAAATGTATTTACAGCCAGGAGCTCAAATATTCTAAATTACATCACCTGTATTGAAGCAGGGGTTTCAATTGTAATTTTCTAGTGCGAACAGCACCAATTTGATTGCCCAGATGTTATTGACGCAGAGTAGAAGCTGTCAAGTACAGACCATGTAACCCAGAGAATATACCCAATTATCCTCTGATTGGTATAAAAACCTTGAGACTCAGGGTCAAATCCCAAGAGTTTCCAGGTATGATAATTTATGTCATCATACTCTATATAGAACAAATTATCTCTCATTGTGCAGATTCTCTGCGTCACACATTCTGAAGATGTCCGAGCATCCCAACCGGTGCTTTTCTTACTGATTATTTCACCATTCTGTACACTATATGCACCCATGTAGTGGTATTTACAGAACAAAATAAGCTATATATTTCTATGAAAAACCCACCATATATGTATATCGCGAGCGAACCCTGGGGAAGTTATCTTGTTTTTCCTAGGATGAGCGTTATTATTCATCAAGTTATCTCCCGACTTTTGTTACATTTCTGATGGATTCAGGCAGCATTTGCAAGGGTGGGTGAAAAAGAAAGAAAAGTGCTTGAGAACATGTAGTCCGTGCGAGAAAAAAAAAATACATGAAATTTGTAATTTCATAACAGTTTCCATAGATGCGTGACCCAAATTCCACTAAAACATATGATAATTTGAGCACAAAATCCTGCTGTGCCCTACACCAAGACAGAGTCATGACTTGGGATGTGATTCACTAATCCTCCCTCAGGGAACCACATGCATGAGTATGGTATGCGTGGTAATTATAGCTCATGCAATACACAAAGGACATAGGAAGACGAAGGGAAGGGGGTCAAACACTCCCATTTCAATGTCAGTCTGTATTAGCCTGCGAAAAATTCAACTTAGAACACCCAAAATGTTTTGGTGCATTCTTTAAATGTTATTCTAAAGAAAATAAAATGTTTTTCTTTAAAAAGTAGATCTATTATGTGTGAAAAGATGAAAGTGAGTCTGCTATCCTGTTTTTCAGATTACTTTGTTACTTCACCCATGCTGTTTGCAGTAATGACATCATTATTTGCTATTCTTTCCTGGGCATACCTTTATTGCTCTCAATGCTCATTCTCAAAATGATTCTACATAAGCGTTTGTGTCTTGTGCTGCGCTTGAGATGTTGCGGAATAAACATAATGGGAATTATATTCGTAGAATTACAGTCCCAAAGGATGCGCCCATTGAGTTGAGGATTTGAAAGTTTGAAAATTGCAGTTTCACGTGAGGATTATAAAAATTACTAAAAGGATTTGCCAAATTTTTATTTAACGTTAAAAAATTTAATTATTAGTTAAAAAAATCTGCTTCTTCACAATCCTCAAATTAGTATACTTGAAATATCAAAGGATGTAGAATTTATCTAAAAACTAGCTGTTAATAAACCACACAGTATTTCTCCTTAATTCTGTTTTAGTTCAGTTTGTGACATTTTTATACATCACCCAGAGAAAGCTAGGATGGTGTATATTACAGGCACACTTGAAATGGTTACCGTAAGTGAAAACAGGACTTTGTCACTAAATGTTTCCGCAGACACAGGAAACAGGCATCTTGTTACTGTGGTTCCAGAGGGTGAACAAGTGTGTGTAGAATATATACCGGTTTATATATATATATATATATATATATATATATATATATATATATGTGTGTGTGTGTGTGTGTGTGTGGGAGTGTGTGTGCGCATTTTTATCCCTTCCTTGATAGATATTGATAGCTATAACATGCAACTGTAATACTGGAGAAAAAGTGCCACAAAACTCCAGGATTTATTTTACAAAGTATTTCTTTCCGTCCCTTTCACTTTTTTTGGGCACGGATGACACATTGCAAATGGAAATTATAAATAGGAAGCACTTTTACTCTGAGAATCTGAGTTACGAGGCCTGCACAGAATGGTGTATGTGTGAAAAGCGTTCCACTTACTCATCTGAGCAGTGTGTCTTCTGACTTAAAAAAAAAATAGTCAGTTCCCTTATCAAAGTGAAACAGATCTATTTCGATAATTCATAAACAACTGCGGGTTACAACAATATGAGGCAATCTCGTGAAATAATCCACAGCAGGGTTTATTTCAAAATTTGTACATCTTGGTTTGGCACTAGTGGATCTTATGTATTAGTAATTATAGATAACCCCCATTTATTTTGTCAGCAGCTATATGCTGTGAGTCTAATCTTATGAAAAAAGTACATGTCTGAATGCAAGGCCACATCAGTGGCCCATGAACACATCTCAAACCTCGGGTTGATCACCTGAATTAAAAGGCACCTATTGCTCTGATATTATGTGAATACCATTAAGGCGATTATTTCCGTTTCAATAAAATTTTTAAACAGGTAAGATATGTCTCAACTTTTAAGGGCCGTATAATAGTGCTAGAAAGTGTCGAGGAAGTGGAAGAGTATTCTGCCTGAAATGAGAACATCAATCTTTGCTAAATCTTTGCTGAACCTTTGAAATGATAGGGTTTGCTAATTATAGCCTGCAAAAAAAGAAAGCTACACATGACACAAACATCATTTGTAAGAAGCACGTATGATCCGCTTGAGTGAGTCGTAAACCCCAAATAATAAATAATAATAATAATAATAATAATATATATATATATACGGTATATATATATTGCATTTATTATACAACTGATTGTGAGATATAAGCTGCAAAGAGGATTACTGTACAGGTACACAGTCAGCTGCTGCCTGGGAAGACAGAAGTTTGCATGGTTTGCAGTGGGAGACAGTAAAGGAGGCTCAGTCCAACTGTTCTGCATGAAAGTAACACCAAGGGGTTTGGCAATGCCCTTTTTGTTTTCTGTTTTCATGGTATTGAAAGGTTAGGTTATTTTCTAAAATAAATGAGCTGCATTAACCCCTTTTGTTCTCTAACATACTGCTCTGTGAACTGTCACCATAGAGCTCCATCTTACAAAAGAAGTTAAAAAACTGCAAGAATAACCACCATCAGTTACATTCATCTTAAACAGAGCTTAGGGGAGAAGGCTACATAGGGGTACTGCATTGCCCATCATCCAAATGATAATGGAGATTGCAGTGCAATAGCAAAAGAGTTCAAACCCTTTCATGCACTACAGTATTTCACTAACAATACTTACATCTTATAGATCCTATATTTTATGCTGCCTGTTAATATTATGTTAATCGTATGTAAAATAAAATGTGAATAATTATACATTCCCAGATTTTAGCGAAAAGATGTAGCCCCATATCTATGAATTTACATATATATATATATATATATATATATATATATATATATATATATATATATACACACACACATCACAGGTCAATTGCATGCATGCTGCCAATAGCTAATATATGTAATAAATGTAATAGTGGTTATATGTAACAGCAGAAGAAGGAATAGAGGTTTGGAGAACCAATAGCAAGAATTGCCTTATAAAATCCATTAAAAAAATATAAAAAAAAAACGAAATTACCAACCAATTCCCACTGTGTTGCATGTGCTGTGCAGAAAATGGGTATATGAGTTTACCTCTCATGCAAAAACATGTGAATCAACAGCTTCAATGAAGTGTCCTTTCTGCAGAAAGGTACTCATCACTAATAATAGACCAACATAGCTAAGGAACCGGTCATTGTAATAACAAATATACTTTATATGGAGGCTATTATGTGGCATAGCTCAGTATTGGGGGAAAAACAATATAATAACACACATACATACAGGCTGTGTGTCTGTTACTGCATGCAAGGCTAATCATAACATAGACTGTACTTCCTACTTAAAATTTAAACATAGTTAAAGTGTAAATAAACAGAATCTACAGAGTCACAGTGTTATTGAAACAAAGTAACACTATGTTATTGCACTGAATCCACATTTCTGGGTGGAACCTCAGCGTGTGCAACATTTCCTTAGAAAATGAAACTATTACAAGCCACAAAGTGTCAACAGTAAAGTAACTTTCTGAGAGCAGCGATGCATTTTACTTACACAAACCAGAACAGGGGCTTCCTTCTCTCTGATCTGGGCAGACAGCTGACAATCAATACACAAGAAGACACTTATCCCTGCATCTAATCCCAACTACCCACATCCAGGCTACAAAGTTTTCTTTTTGAAGCTATAATGGTGCATGGGGCATTAAGGGCAAGGAAGGGTAGTGAGGAGCTGAAGTGGTTACCAGATGCGAAGTCTAATCAGATGATTAATAGTCCATTTTCTTGCGAACCGTGAGAAGCAGCAGTGGGAGCAGGAGAAGCAGCAGAGACAGTATGGATCCACCATGCACCAGATTCACAAGCCTCTGGGCTGTGTGGCTTAATCCAGAAGCTCTGCCTCCCTATGACGTCAAATTCTCTGTCACATGGCCACATGAAAGCCAAGAGAGCACTGGTTACCGTAGCAACTACAGTCCCTGCTCTGAAATTATTTCAATAGGTCATCCGTCATACTGTGTGCACATTTGGATCATTACAGGCTGCCTGACAGCCCAAACAGCCCATCTTATTTACATATGAGATGAGAAGTTGGGGTCACTCCTTGGCCCCCGAGCTGTTGGTTTTGTTGGCTCTCTAAGAATCTTTTTTTTTGGGGGGGGGTTATCTACTTTTTTTTTTTATCATTTCCCCTGGCACCTGCCTTAAAGTGAAATTATTAAAGACAAATGTATTAACCCTTACACTGCCAGGACAGCCTGTAATCAAAGAGCTCATCTCATTGGCATTTCTTTCTATTGTTTTCTGTCCCCCCACCCCCACCCTTTTTTGTTACAGACCAGAGTTTGTAGGACCTGCTCCCAGGTCATGTTAATGTCTGTTAAGATCTCAACATTCTGTATTGTGGCCACTAAGAACTAAATATGTCAGCCAGAAATGATTATTTGCTGATGAGGCATGTTGTTGATGAGACACTTACTAAGGCTGGTATTATGAACTTATGGAACAAGATGGGGCAAAAGTTGGGGGTGCACAAAAGTAAAAGGGGCAACAGAGACCCTTGGGGAAGCCCTTATTTCTTCCGGTTAACCATCCAGGTCTGTTGTAAATTTCACCGATTGGATCTATCCAAAAGCAGGGGTAGATATATTTCAAACTGTTTTGCCTCAATTTCATTTAAAAACCAGGTCCGCTGCCACATGGACGCAGTGGACGAATCTTGCGATTCAGCCGAATATCAGAAGATTTCAAGTGACGTCGCGCAGGTTCAGTGCATCTCTGCGCACGGCCTACGCTCCATATCATTCTGTTGTTGCCATATCCCATTGGAATTGGCGTGGCATGTTAACCCCACCCACGATCCACCTTATCCTGCCTATGTTACACCCCTTGGGCAGGACTCCCCCCCCGGTAAACATTCTGTGGATGGCCATGTTTACATCACCAGCAGTTTTTAAGGGTTTTGTGTAACCAATGTAACTAATTCTTCAATGTCATTACCACTTACCATCTTTTTTCTGATGGCACATGCTCTCTTACACACAATTTTTATCATCCTGAGGCCATCTTTAGGGGCTATTTGTGGGAACCATTACTCCACACATTGATGTCCACTTTCATACCCATGAATTTTATGTGAATCTGGGAGTCCTTCCTCTCAGCAAGTCCTAGAGGGTCCAGCTGAGCCCATGCCTGGTCATATAAAAGGCTCCATGTAAATCCCTTGCAGAATGCATTCTTTGAATTGCAGGCCGGACTGGCCATTTGTCACACCGGGCAAATGCCTGTTGGCCGACAGCATCACTTACCCTTACTGCAGATCCAGCGGAAGATTCCTGCAGTGTGTGGCCACCAGCTGAATAGACACAGCTTAGACATGTCCATAGTGGTATGAGTATTTTTAATTTGCTTGTCATCACTAATAAAACATACATTTGTGGAATGCTGTAAGAGGATGCAGATCACTCCACTTTTCTATTGTGGGATATTACATATATTCCATCACTGCACAAGAAAGTAACTTGTTACTAACTATAAATAACTAATGCCGGCTTGTGTGGCTATTGGCAGTGAGTTTTGAGGAATTCAGAATGATCCAATCACCGAAAATAAAAAAACAACATCTGAACCCTATATACGAGCTCTACTACTGAACAGAGTTTTGATGGACCCAAGAATGTAGATTATACGTGGCAAAAGTTGTGAGGTATACTAAATAAAATGTTCATTTTTAATACGTTGTCTAGGATATTTTACAGGCAATGATTGCCTAAAGTCTAGAATGCATGGACATCACTAAACACTGGGTTTCCTCCTTTGTGATGCGTTGCTAGGCCTTAAATGCAGCAGTCTTCAGTTGTAGTTTGTTTGTGGGTCTTTCTGCCTTAAGTTTTGTTTTCAGCAAGTGAAATGCATGCTCAATCTGGTTGAGATCAGGTGATTGACTCGGCTATTGCAGAATATTCCACTTTGCTTTAAGAAACTCCTGGGTTGCTTTCGCAGTATGTTTTGGGTCATTGTCCATCTGTAATGTGAAGCTCCCTCAAGTCAACTTCGCTAAATTAGGCTGAATCTGAGCAGACAATATATCCCTATACACTTCAGAATTCATCCTCAATTGATTCATCATCAATAAACATTAGTGACCCAGTGCCACTGGAAGTCATGCATGCCCATGCCATCATACTACCTTTACCGTGTTTTACAGATTATGTGGTATGCTTCGGATCATGAGCATGTCTAAGCCTTCTCCATATATTTTTCTTCCCATCATTCTGGTACAGTTGATCTTAGCTTCATCTGTACAAAGAATGCTTTTC
Organism: Spea hammondii; assembly: GCA_029215755.1. NCBI lineage: Eukaryota > Metazoa > Chordata > Amphibia > Anura > Pelobatidae > Spea > Spea hammondii. Next base: position 13,694,343 of record JARDYJ010000005.1, on the reverse strand, counting down.
CAGAACTGGGCTGGCTTTTTGTAGATGTTTTTTGGCAAAATCTTGTCTGGCCTTTCTATTCTTGAGGCTTGTGAAAGTTTTTCACCTTGTGCTGAACCCTCTGTATTCTCTCTTGTGAAGTCTTCTCTTTATGGTAGACTTGGATAATGATATGCTTACCTCCTGGGGAGTGCTCTTTACTTGAATGTTTTGAGGGAGTTTTTCTTTACCATGGAAAGGATTGTATCATCCACCACTGTTGTCTTTTGTGGTCATCCAGTGTTTTTTGTGTTGAAGACAGTGGCGACTCTAGAAACAATATATAGGGGGGGGGCACACAAGATACCACAGTCAAGCCTGAAGCCACAACTGAGTGCGACTAATCCTTGAAATAAATATTATTACACAATAAATAACTTTTCCACTAAATGATTTCAGGGCCTTGAACGTTTTGTCCCCTGAAGTCACTACAACTTCAGGAGGGCATTTTATCTCTGGTTAATTATAAATTAAATAATTCCTACTGTAAGTTAAGTGCCAGGAAACAGATGACCAAACACAAACACACCAACACAGGCCCTGTCACACCGACACCCAGATACACACACCAGGACAGGCTCTGCAACACCGACAACCAAACACACACACCAGGACAGGCTCTGACACACTGACACCCAAACACACACCCTAGGACAGTCCACACTGACAACCGAACACACACACCAGGACAGGCTCTGCCACACCGACAACCAAACACACACATACACACACTCCAGGACAGGCTCTGCTACACCGACAACCAAACACACACACACCAGGACAGGCTCTGCCACACAGACACCCACACACATCAGGACAGGCTCTGCCACATCCAAACACAGACACACACACCAGGACAGGCTCTGACACACTGACACCCAAATACACACCCTAGGACAGGCTCTGCCACACTGACAACCGAACACACACACCAGGACAGGCTCTGCCACACCAACACCCAAACACACACCAGGACAGGCTCTGCTACACTGATAAACAAAAACACACAAACAGCAGGACACGTCTACATCAGGATGGATTTTTCACACTGCATTGTCATTTATACCCCCCTTAGTGTTTTTGCCCCTTGGGTATTGATGCCCCTGCTGCCCATATATATTAATATTAGCCCCAGTTGCCGATATATATTAATATTAGTCCCTGCTGCCGATAGCAGGTATAGATCAACACATTAACACACAAACCAAGCTTTGCATGTATAGATCAACTGAAATTCACTTGTGATCTCGGCACTGAAGGTATATATCAAATAAACAGAATCAGACATACAAATCCTGTATTTGCAGGTATACAATAATATATGAAACGTAGCATTGCAGGTATAGATCAAATAAATACATGGAAACAGCATTGCAGGTATTAATCAACTGAATAAGACATACAAACACTGTATTTGCAGGTATACATAAATAATGTATGGAAATATATAGATATGGATCTACAGAATTTACTTATTTAAATATTTTTACTACCCTCTTCCTCACTATCTACGCCCCTCTCCCTCCCTTATCACTTTCTACCCTCTCTCCCTCCCCTTTCCCTACTACCATCTTCCTCAATATCTACACCCTCTCCTTCCCTTATTACTTACTACCCCCTCTCCCTCCCCTTTCCCTACTCACTATCTACCCTCCCCCTTTGTAGTTCTCTCACCTTTAGGTCCAGCGACGGGAGCACGACGCTTCTGTCTTCCTTCTCTGCTGCTGTGCCCGCTGCTGAAATACTGGCACCGCGACGGAGGTAGCGGCCTTGTGGAGGAGAGTGGGGGGCGCCGAGCGGTTGCTAGGCGCCCCTCTCTCTCCTCCGCATAAAAAAAAAAAAAAGATGGGATTTAAAGTTGCATTGCGACTTTATTCCAAATTCGGCAGGGGGGCAACAGGGGGGCAACAGCGACGCCACTGGTTGTAGAGCTCACCAGTCCGTTCTTTTTTTCCTCATAATTTACCAAACCATTGATTTGGCCGCTCCTAATGTTCCTGCTCTCTCTCTCTTTTTTTTTTGCAGCCTAAGGATCGCCCGTTTCACTTGCATTAAGAGCACCTTTGACCGCATGTTGTTGTGGGTTCACAGCAACAGCTTCCAAATGTGAATGCCACACTTCAAATCAACTCCAGACCTTTTACCTGCTTAATTGATGAAGGAATAACGAAGGAATGGCCCACATCTGTCCATGAAACCGCTTTTGAATCAACTGTCCAATTACTTTTGATTCCTTGAAAAAGAGGGGGTTACATATTAAAGCTGTAATTCCTAAACCCTTCCTGAAATTTGGATGTAAATACCCTCAAATTAAAGCTGAGAGGATGCACTTTAAGCCCACGTTCATTATTTAACTGTAACTTGAATTAATACCAACATTTGTGTCAGTGTCTCATTATTTCCAGACCTAACTGTATATTATGAACTTGAAATTACATAGTAGAATGCCCATTTTATTAATTTATCCAGGGATAACTCTCCTTTTAGTATATCATAAAGCATATATACTACAGCAATGTTAGGATTAGATAGGATTTATCAAAATGTGGCCATACAATGAAATCCCTATTATTTATGCCTTGTTTTCTGGCGCATTTTGTAAACAGAAGGTGGTGTTTCTAAGACTGTTAAACTGGCCGCAGAATTGTTTTTTTTTCTGGTCAGTTGTAGAGTTCCTGTAGGAAAAGGTTTATAGGCTTTTTCGAATGTGAAATTGTAAGTAAATGACATCACTGTGCATGTGTATGCACATAAAACAATGGCTGCTATCTTGTGGTGCTTAATTCTTGTATATAATAGTTACATGCTTGTGCTTATGTGGTGGAACGTCTGTTATAATATTTAAGTTTGCCTTCTTTGCCTGGAGGAAGGGTGTAAGAGATCAACTAAAAGTCAGTATATCCATAAAATTCAGTTAAGAAAGGGATGGGCATAGTGCATCTCTCCTTCGTAATGCGTGGATCTGAATTTCTAGCTTGCAACATTTTGGGGCCCAAGTGTATGTATGCCCATTAATTTGAACATCAATACCCCATAAGTTAAATTGAAAGATTTCTGCAAATGTATACACATGACGGGAGTATTTGACATTGACAATGCATCCAGTAAAATAACTGGGTATACAATATATTGTAAAATTAGCAGAACTTATTCACTTCACCATTTTCCATTTTCTCACAGGACTTGGATGTCTGGGAGATCCGAATCGTAGACTGGTAGAGAAGACATCCATCCTTCAAAATGAAACATAACCATAATAATCTAAGCAAATAAACAAACATTAAACAAACATGTCTCCATCTGTCTGTTGAGTGGTCAAATATGGTATATGAATTAGATTTTAACTCCTCCAGTACATACTGGTCCTTCCCTGCCATGTCCCAAACATAGGATGGGTCAAACCCAGAGGGTCTGTCCCAAGGCTCAGGTTATACTATGCATATGGGGGCTGGGTTATGGACAGGTTGCATACAGTACCAAGTATACCACTGTATAGTGTATATGTGTCCTTTCACTGCATCTTCACTCCAGCCAGTCCAGTCTCATCACAATTGTTTGGTCTTTAACAGGGCCATGGAGTAGGGTGTCCTGGATCTATTGATGCAAAACAGATTTTCTTGCCGGCATAAATGTTCTAAGCTGAGTTTTGTTCCCCGTAGGGTTATAACGAGCAACATACAGTCTCTTTGTAAAGGGCTATTGGTAGCATTTTATTTGTTGCATATGCCGCATAAAAAATATCTTGCAACTCCAGATGAGGCAAGTGCTGCAATCAATGTTGCTCTCGCCTCTAAGGGTGGGTAGATATTCCATCTTCATTATTCTGGCCTCCTGATAAACCTCCGCCAAAAGGGGTGGAGTCTCTGGCCACAGTCACAGCCTCATTCCTCCAACGGGGGGGAGAGGTTGCGCCCAGAGGCCTGGCTCGGAGAGGACCAGACAAAGAAAGAGGACCGAAGAAAGAAGACAGAAAAACAAGAGACAAGAGAAGAAGTGGAGTTGTGGGAAAGGACATGGGATCGGTCATAAAATGAGAGAGCGTGAGTAAGAGTGAGTGAGAGTTTGAGAGAGTGAGAGTGTGAGTATGTGGGTGTTTTTACATCTTAAAGAGGGGGGGAGGGTACAAAGCATAAGATCCACCATGAATGCCAAATGCTCACGGTACGCCCCTGTGAGTACAGGATTAGAAGTAACTGCTTCCAGCAATGGGCATATGCAGCAGGGCCGGGAGAGATTAGTCAACATAGATTTACTTGATCCCAATATATATATCTGTATATTTGCTGCAAGTATGAATCCCATCAATCGCATTGCACATAAGTGGTGCAATATTATAGTCGACCGTATATTGGATTTCGACCATTGCAAACGGGAAAACGTTATTCTGGCTCTCTTGGCTTTCCATATAAACTGCCCAACATCTAACATCTTTGGGAGTGAGCCAGGTAGGCAAAATCCTACCACACGACCCAATGTATCTAAAAATAAGAAGGTGGCCAGCGATATTTGCAGGTGGGCCACATGAAGCAATATTACATTGACAAAAGCTGACACCTTAACCTCCATGACTTTTATATCCTGTAACTCTGGAGAGTCAATCAGTACACAGTTTATATTAGTTTATATTAGCTTATATGCTTTTATTCTGACATAAAGCACTCATTTTCCCAAAAAGTAGCTTTTTTATTACTAAATACTTCTATATCACAGGAAAACCTGTTTTGGTGCTATTTTTTAAAAATGTTGCCAAAGTTCCTTCTAAAAGAAAATTGATCAATGAGTGAAATTTTTGTAAGTGAATAATTTTACGGCATTCTTTCCCAAATTCCTTTGGAATGATAATGTATTTAAATTAACGCTGCCGCATGCTCTCATTCAGAAGTCCATTATGCCTTTAAACAATAAGCTTAAAGCTCCTTTGGCTTCGGGGGAAAGAGTAGCATTGAGATTGTTAAGGAAGAATGATCTCCCCAAGAATTATTAAAAGAAAAAATAAGAAATTAAAATTGTAGGGAGATAGCAGAAATTTCCCAGGAGGACAGTAATAATGTGACTGTTAGATAAAATGTACGATTATAAAAAAGGACCAAAAATTCCTTAAACAAAATATTTCTAGCGCTAACAGGAAAAGCCTAAAGCCTGTTCCTGTCTGTAACCTGAAATTGATAAAGATAATTATTGTCACTCAGTAGCTCCCAGTAATTTTCACAGTGTCACTGAAAAAATGAAAATTCAGAAATGAGATAAAATCATACCACTTGTTTTGATGGAATGCGTCCCCAACCATTCTGACTGGTGGGGATTAGACAAAAAATGTTTTAAAAACCTAGATGTGCGAATCCTGTTGACTGAGATAGACATGACATGCTGTAATTCCAGTTAGCGACACTGCAGATAATAGTGCAGTATGATATGCCAGGGCAAGAGGAAGGGTAATACATCATAATGAAAAATGGCTCATCACAAGCATGAGTGTAGAAAACACAAGGGACAAATTACTTTATAGCGAAAACATGTGACAGCACTCCTGAAATAAGTGCACTTTGTAATGAAATGAGGGGGTAAGTAAGTCTGTAAAATCCACAGGTTTTTCTAGGTGTTCCTAAGCAGAGCCGGCCTTAGGTGTTCTGGGGCCCTGTGCGGACTACTTCTCTGGCGCCCCCCCATCCCCCAAAAAGAAAGGGAAAAAAATCCTGTCACTATCTATCCCCTTTACCCCTTTATCACTATCTACCACCTCTGTCCCTTCTCACTGCCTTCCCCCCTCTGCCCCGTCTCACTGCCTATCCCCCCTCTGCCCCTTCTCACTGCCTTTCCCCCCTCTGCCCCTTCTCACTATCTACCACCTCTGCCCCTTCTCACTGCCTTTCCCCCTCTGCCCCTTCTCACTGCCTTTGCCCCTCTGCTCCTTCTCACTGCCTTCCCCCCCTCTGCCCCTTCTCACTGCCACCGCCCCTTCTCACTGCCTTCCCCTCCGCCCCTCTCCCTACTTCTCATTATCCTTTCTTACCTTGTTGAGTCCTGCGGTGGGAGCAGGAGGCGTCCGTCTTCCCGTTCTGCCGTGGTGCGCGCTTCACAGCTGAGCGTGAAACGCCGGCACCGCGACGGGACTTAAATTAAAACATTGTGGGGGTTTTTTGTTTTAAATTTATTTAACATCCTCTATTTTAAATAAAATTAAAAAAACGTAAAAAAACAAAACAAAAAAAACCCTGGGCAGGCGCCCCTGTTGCCATGGCGCCCTGTGCGCCGCACAGGTCGCACACCCCTAAGGCCGGCCCTGTTCCTAAGTGCATAATACCACAACTGCCTAGACTCCTTAGATACAAAGCAAATTCTATAAAGCGATAACAACACTCATGAGTTATCCAAAGCAGGTGGTATCTGCTCTGGGGGAAACAGTCAATGCATTCTTAATTCAATTCTCCAGTAGTACCACAAGGCTAGTAATACCTGATATCTTGCTCAATAAAAATCTTACAGAACCCATAACCATGCCATAGATAAAGGCAATACCTTTGAATCACATTGTACGCAGGGAGCCTGATTTTTCTCATATATATATTATACTTGTGATCAATTTTATTAAAATTAAATTTTTATGTTTTTCTATATTTATTGTAACAACACAGGAAACCAATTAGAATTTTCTATAAACTAAACAAGTAATACCTCAATAACAAATGGATGAAACTGAAAATGGTTATTTTTAAGTGGACATAACCAAAAATTTAAGAACTAATGATTTCCCTTCCCCTTTCATATCTTCATCCTCTAATTTAGACCATTTCATGCATCCAACAGTTTTACCCCTTTTCAACATTATTTAATAGTCCACCGTTTTTAAATGTTCATTATTTTAATGTAATCATCAAGTCTCATTACTTACCTACCTCCTCAAGTACTGGTGCATTCAGAGAGAACCCCCTTCCCCAAACCCCATCCTGGTTGCAACCACCACACTACCTCTCACTCTTTCTCTGTGCGTTATGTTTGTCACCCCATTTCCCTCTAGATTGTAAGCTTGTGAGCAGGGCTCTCTCCACCTAATGTATCGGTTTGTCTTAGTCTGTCAATTCTTGTCTTGTCAGACCCCTTGAATATATGTATTATATTAAGCGCTGTGTAAATTCTTGGAGCGATATAAATAAAAGATAATAATAATAATAAATATTTATTTTACTATAGCTTCCACCATTCTCTTCCCACCACTAGGATGGTACACCAGAGAAGCTGTGACGCAGGTGTCCTAAGGAAAGTTTGGGGAGGACAGAAACAAGCTGATTTCCAGTTGAAGACACGCAGTTGAGATACAAAGCTCTCACTTCTTGACACTTTCTAATTTCTTATCCATTGTTACATGGCTTCCTTTGTTTAAGTTTATATATACTTTATACAGACACTCCAGCATTTTCAAGGTAGCAAGTTTGTCCAAACCCATTTTTTGCAACACATTTGATACTCACCACCTGTCCCATGTCTCAGCTGCCTTTCCGAGCATCTGGTTCTCCCAGTATTTTTATTAGATTGTAAACACGAGTTTAAATAATGAATTGGATACAGTCACTCCGGTCTATAATGCCTAAAATGCACTAAAACATATTTGCAGGATCTGACCAAATCTTAGGGTTAAGCATCACCACACACGGCTGCCTCATTAATGGTGTCCAGAGAAGCCTTTCATGCTATAATACCTGATAACTATTCTGTATTATTAAGTGATATCTCCCCATAGTAATTGTGCATGTGAACAGCTCTAAATAAGTTTTTAACATCTTACATCTGACTTCTACTTTTTCAAACCTGGATTTGAGGATGTCTGCGTAGAATGCCATTGTACAGTTTGGCAGAATATTACAGTGATAAATAAACCAATAAATAATAATCATAATAATAACAACAATAATGGAATAAATAAAGTATTTTCATTTATTTGCACATTTATTGTGTCAGACTGTAATTTACACAGCTTGTTAACACAACGACAATAAATAGTTAAAAAGTATTTCGTACACTTTCAAATAACTTTTTTTTCACATTTTTTTTATATTATAAGGATAATATACAGTACTTTTCATGTTCATATTTTTAGTAATCATTAATCTAAAACGCAGGGATTCTCTTGGAATCCCTGAGACTGTTTTCAGTTAATTCATGCATCGTAAGACTTTGGCAATGTAAAGGGAACTGCATACAATAAAACAAGGCTTCCATTGTTCTAGTTCATTTTTAGAATCTCTCTCTATGGGTGTAGCAGACCATATTTAATTGGTTGAACTGTGCCCTAAAAGACATGAATTTCTTATGGATTTACTGAAGCGTTGTTTGACATAAACAGTAATACTTAGTATACTTTCTGTACCTTCTGTAACCCTGCAAAGTGGCTGAATTAAAATGCGTCAAGAAGAGTGAGACAAAATTCCTCCACAGTGATGTAAAAGACAGCTATTGCAAATGTTACTTCAAAAGTTTGCGGCCACTAGACTTGTGCAAAATGGACCAAAAACCATTCGGAGGGATTTTTGGTTTCTTTTTTGGAAAGTGAATTTTGTTTGCTGCCCTTTTGGTTCAGACAAAATTCGGAGGGCTTTTTCCTTTTAGAAACAAAAATTTGTTGTCATCTCCATTCATTCTCTCATGCTCTCTTATACTCTCTCACACACTCTTTCACACTCTCTCTCACACCCTTTCCCTACCTTCTCTGTCGACTGCTTCCATCAATCACAGACATAACCATCAATGAGACCACTCGCATTTTTTTGGCTAACTCAGTCATTGATATGTACACTCCCACACACAGCCCCTCCCACTTTACCTCATCAACGAGCGTCAAAATGGCTCGTAATGGCGCCAAAAGGTGGCTACAAGTGGCAATGAATAGACGAATCCTAACGATTTTTCAGCACTTTTGCAATTCGTTTTTGTTAGCTTGTTCGGAGATCGCCCTTATTTTTGTTGATTCCTACGAATGCACGGAAGAGGCAATTTGCATTAAAAATAAAGTTTATATGAAAACAAATGCTTAAGTCTAGTTATTAGGGCTACGTTGTTTCAGGGTGCAGGGAAGGATGTATAAAGAAAATGTACAGGGAGGTTGGGGGATGTGTTAGTGCTTGGTTTCAGAAGGTGGCTAGCACACAGCTTGGGATGTAACATAAAGGCTACAAGAGAACAAAGAGAGGTGAAATAATAGAAAGTTCTTGTATAAAGGCGAGGAGTTATGGCTTGTAGGAGGCCAGAGGGGGGGAGGGGATCAGGACAATGGAGTGTACATTTCAAAATGTGTATACCAACATTTGGCCAAAACAGAAACAATCTCCCCAAAATGTATATTTGGTACATATACGGGAAAACATGCATAGTTATACAGAATATGAATTAGCAAAGTTGCTTGCAGATCTGGCAAAGTAGTCCAAATGTGCTTACCCACTTTTTAGAAGCAGCACCGACTCTGCACACGTGTTGGGTCCCTAGCCGAATGTTTCTGTGTTGAAATGCTCTTCATATGTCCTATATGTTTCATATGTCTCCTTTAAGCCTAAAGAGTTGGAGCCAAATGATCTTTCAAATGAAGAAACACCCTGCAAAGCAGGACGAGATGAGGGGCTGGTAGAATTAATGTAAAGGAACAGTCATGGCAAAAGAAATCAGACAATTGTTCCTTTAATCATGTGCTTTCTCCAGAATCCCCAATATGCAGTTGCCCCTTCCCCTGCCCCAAATATATTCTGCATGCCATATGATTTATTTACCTCCAGGCAGCTCCAGTGCTAGTTTGGTGAGACCCACGTGTATGTGTGGTGAGACATATTTCAAAATGTTTCTTCATACCAATATACTATTCATTGTTAACATTAATAAAAATGTATATGTGGGAAACATAATGAGGAAATAACTAAAAAGGTGTATACTGGGTGTGTCTGAGTGCATTTACAATACCATAATAAGAACATTTACAACACAGCATCAAATGATGTTAAACACAGAATATCTAATTTTATGTTGTGAGTAAAGATGACTTTATAATGATTGTTTAAGTATCAAAGACGTGGCTAAATATTCCCTCTGGTGTTAAGGACAAACAGTCCAGCTACCAAAATAAATATTTCTTTACCATGGCGATCTTGGAAAATATTTTTCATAGTTGCATGTTTTTTTGTTTTTGTTTTAAGAACAGTCAGTCGCCTTTCATCATCCTATGAAGCATTAATTATCTTTGGTCTTCATGACAGGCTCTCATAATTTGTGTAAATACAGACTGCGAATGCTTCAAAGGATTGGTTAACATTTTTTTATTAAAAAATTCAGCCTCTGCAGCCTCCTTGTGCCCTGTTGACTAAGCTGATCCCTTCTCCATGTATCGACAAAATTAGCTTGTTTAGAAAACACAGTTTGCTTTACAATGACTTGAAAGTAGACCGAATTGCCTCTTTAAAATACATTTGTGCACTTTGTAGGGTCAGCCACATGATGGGCCTACCTGTCTCCCAAGGCCCGATTGATCAAGGGAGCAATAGCCCTGATTTGGTTTAACTTAATCAATCAGGGCTGACCTGACTTGGACGTGAAGTCATAATCTAAAACTAGAGAGTGCAAAATGTAACGTAAAAAAGTTTTACTTTACTGAGAGGGTGGTAGATAAGGTCAACAGCCTCCTGTTCACAGGACCCAAAGCCTCTCCACAATATTGGCTATGCTCCCCTGATGGTGGCCCTGAATACCAACTAGAGTCCCAGTTGTCAGAGGCCATGTATAAGGAGTGTGCACATTTTTTAGAGGCTGTTTCGTGCCATCAGTGAAGCACTTGATCTCGAATGTAAAAACAAGAACTGGGTGCTCCAAACCATTTGTGAATGCAGAGGAAGATGATAAGATTTCACACTAAGGGATTGGTTACCACACTATGTTACTTGACCATGTAATATCAGAGCCACTTAACAAGCCATTTGACAACATTTTTTGTTTAAAAACAGGAAAATATTGGGAGTTGCAACAAAATCCATTTACAGCATATCTACAAAGAAGCATTTTATCATATTTAAATGACTCTCCAACCAGATTTTACTTACTTCTCTTTATTGGAATCCCACTATGGTAATTTTGGTGTTGGGTGGTATCCTTATTTCTATTGAGCCAGGGGATTACACAGGGTGGTATCAGAAGGATTAGAAGAACAATAGAGTGTAGTTGAAGCAACATGGACAAATAGGTCTGGTTAACACTAGGGTTTATATATAACACGTGATTAGTCAAAAGGCAGAAGGGAACTGAAAAATCTTGTCTCGCCATTGTTTAAAATATTGAAATATTTTGTGTATCTTTTATTTAATGACTATGTTGCTTATGTGTATTACTATACTGTGCGTAATTAACATTGTGTATGGGAAGTGTGCTTCAATGAATCACAAACATTTTTGGATTACCTTCTCTGGCACTAGAAATGCCATGGCACAATGTTTTTGGATCGCTAGCGATGAAAGGTCAATTCAACCTGTTTTCACGTTACATTAACTTACTTACAGTTCACTGGGTAATATTTGAACCCTGGTTTACAGTATGAAGAGACAGTATTACCAGCGTCCTCCGCTCTGTTTAATAACATTTTCAGAGGACAATGGTTGATGTTTTTACTGTCTTGGTTTAAAAGCCTTGCATTTATAATGCTTTGTAGAACATCAGAATGCCATTGGAACTATAGAATGCTTTGTGCACCTGAGTGGAAAAGCAGTAATTAAACAGTACGGGTAAAAACAGTCAGCCTTGGAGCTATTTATACGCCTCATGTTTACTCATACTATTAAATACCATAAGTTAATTGTTTTTCAGCTCAGAACCAAAATGATATAAGCCGTGATTAGTCAGTCCTATGCTACTATAATTACCTGTCATGAAAATGTTCTGCTGTATTAAGTGATACAGAGTAAAAGGCTATATACTGAAAGGTCACCTGTAATGTATTTTAGCATTGACCCCACTCAGTATAATCCATTTAATGGTATTTTCCTCAGGCTTCCTTCTGCATCATATTTTTATGGGCAGTAAATTTATGTATACATGAAGACTGCAAAAATACATTCGGCACAGGGATCTGTAATGATGGAATATTTATTTTGTACTTTAACATGGACTGTTTTGGAAAAAGGCCGTCCCAACTTTAAAAAGTTTGAAGATTTTTTTTAAATAGAATTATGGAAAAGGAAGAAGTGAAAAAGAGTAAAATATAATGTATGATGAATGCAAAATGCTAGACGGTCAATGAAGAAATGGCTGTAGGGCATTGACTGGGAAGCTCCCAAAATTTCCACGCACCAGAATCTCAGAGACCTGAAATGGACTACTATACAGGGGCGTACCTAGAGTATTTGGCACCTGGGGCGGATCCTGTATGTGGCACCCCCCCACACACACTTTAAAACTGCATAGCTTCTACCATTATATATCGGCGCAGACACTGAAGGTGGTACAGCATAACACTTACTGTTATCATTATATACTGAGGCAGACATTGACGGTGGTATAGCATAACACCTTTCACTATATACTGAGGTAGACATTGACGGTGGTACAACATAACGCCTATCACTATATACTGAGGCACACATTGACGGTGGTACAGCGTAATCCCTATCACTATACATTGAGCCAGACATTGACAATAGTGCAGCATAACTCCTATCACTATATACTAAGCCAAACATTGATGTGGTGTAGGCCTACCACTTCATTAGTAGTAGGGATGCACCAAAAAAATTCTGGACTGAAACCGAAAATGCAGCATTTACCTGGCCGAAACCGAATATGACCCCCCACACACCATAAAAAAAAATCTAACACTTTTATTTTAAGTAAGTAACACACCAAAATAGGACAAAACAATTAAATAACAATATTAATATATATATATATATATATATATATATATATATGATTGTTAACAGCAATCACATTCCTGTCAGGCCCAGGCATACCCAGATTCCAGGATGTACTCACAGACTTGGCATGATAGGAGTATGATTGCCCTATCTACCCCTTCTCACTCCCTTTTGTCCTACCTACCCCGTCTCACTCCCTTCTCCCTATCTACCCCCTATCCCCCCGCCTCACTCCCTTCTCCCTATCTACCCCCTCCTAACTATCTACCCTCTCCCCCTTTGAAGTTCACTTACCTTTCAGGAGTCCTGCGGTGGGTGTGCAAGGCCTCTGTCTCCCAGCTCTGCCACTGTATGGAACAGTATAGAGTGATGGGAGTTATGATGTACTAGAGCATAATTATATAATGAAAAATACATTGGAAATGGTACAGCATAACACCCATCACTCTCACACACTTACCAATCCGCACATATACCAATCCACACGCATACCAATCCACACGTACACCAATCCACACGTACACCAATCCACATATACACCAATCCACATATATACCAATCCACACATACTAATCCACACACACACCAATCCAGACATATACCAATCCACACACATACCAATCCACACACACACCAATCCACACACATACCAATCCACACACACACCAATCCACACACACACCAATCCACACATACACCAATCCACATATATACCAATCCACACATACTTATCCACACACACACCAATCCAGACATATACCAATCCACACATATACTAATCCACACATACCAATCCACACATACCAATCCACACATATACTAATCCACACATACCAATCCACATATATACCAATCCACACATACCAATCCACACATACCAATCCACACATACCAATCCACACATACACCAATCCACACATATACCAATCCACACATATACCAATCCACACATATACCAATCCACATATATACCAATCCACACATATACTAATCCACACATATACTAATCCACACATATACTAATCCACACATATACCAATGCACTCTCACTCACTGAATGCTTTCCTACCTTTCCTCTTTTCTCCTTACAGCTTCTTTTCCTCCTCTTAGCTCCTCTTCTTCAGTTCTTCTGTCTTCTTCCGGTTCAGTGGGCGCGGCTTCAGTGTAGTGCGCCGGGATCTGACAACAAATCCCGGCGCACAGCAGCTGTTGCCGCGCAGATCGCAAGGGAGCGATATCGGAGGTCTTTAACAGACCTCCGGCTCCCTTGAGTGATTTTAAGCCGGGTTCAACCCTTAAAATCACTCAAGGGAGCCGGAGGTCTGTTAAAGACCTCCGATACCGCTCCCTTGCGAGCCTGCTCCTCCAGCGGCGGACATTACTGTCCGTCTCTGGAGGGGTGCCGGCAAGTTGGTACCCCCCTGATGAGCGGCACCCGGTGCGGACCGCCCCCCGCTAGGTACGCTACTATATTATATAAATGATTAAAACATTAAATCTTTCTAACATCAGTTACATAGATCAACATCTCCAGAATGCTACACATTCTCAAATCCTACATTCTTTCAAACCAAACCTGTCACAAAAGCACTTTAATAAATGGAGTTCAAATGTCTTAGTGCGGCTCTAATGCTTCCAGGGGACAGTAAGTTTGGATGATCCAAAATGTCCCTCCCTGGGACCCAATTCTTCCCCTGATCTTTTTTTTTTCTCTTGGAGCTTAGAATGCTTGCTAGAGCCATGGAAGTCAATAACATGAATAGAAATTACAATAAAACAAAAATTGTAAATAAAATAGTCTTCTTCTAAATGCCCTACTAATATTACTTAAATAATCATCTATTGGTCACAATCCCACAAAAAAAAACCTTAGTAAGACCCTGTCCCCTAGCCTTAGCAAACCAAACCTCCTAAAATGAATGCATGAATTCCTTTTTGTAACGGTACATTTTAGATTATTTTCTTGCAATAGACTTCTGCTTGAGTCCAGAGCCTTAACAGTACTGTGTACAAACAGCTGCATTGTGAGAGTACAAGCCGCAATTGTGTATATCTTTCATAATGGAAGAAAAAAATAAGATAAATATTTTGTCTACCTTATTATCCCTTTGAAAAATACAGTTAAAACAATAAAAAAAAATCCAAAAAGAGCTTCTCTTGTTACTAAGCATTGGTGGCGTAGTTTGTAAGAAGGATATCTAGAAATGGAGCTTACCAGGTAGTTTAATCAGAAGTGCAAGTAAAGTACCTACATTTCTGCATTCTGGTTATTTCCATGTGAAAAGTCTTTGGTAAACCCTGTCTTCTGCTGCACTTGAACATGGCCTTTGGACTTCATGGGGCAGTACTAGCGAGCACCGATGTCAGACTGACCATTGCTGAAAATCAGCATTTTTGAGCAAGGCAATGGCAATAGGACATCAGACACCTTCTGTAGCATCTATATTTATGCAATTATGTGGAACACTACGTTGAGATAAGTTATATTTATTTTTTTATATACATACTATTTATGTGACTTCTAGCTAAAGCATTAACTTATACTTACCTACTTAAAAAGGAGTTCTCCTTTATTCCTTTGTAATGTGTGAGGGACGAGTGAAGACATCTCCATCCATAATTAGAAAAAAAACTAATTTAGGGAAAAAAAGTGTGCAAGAAATGTGCGACATTAGTAATTCTTGTGGTATTAAAATAATATTCTTGGAATAACTGCGGTGTATATCCACTATTCTTGTGTTCGTTGTGGAATCAATGCCGCACTAAATATTAGTGTTAGTGTTTCTCCCTATTATGGGTATTGTGGTTAGTGGAACACACACAGTCTGAAATGTAGTTTCTAATTTTATGTACCCGTACGTATGCAGAGCCCATAAATTGTTGGTGCTTCATAAATATATAATTATAATTAGGTAATTTAGACAAACTTACCTTATGTTGGACCCACTGAGAAGGACATGTACTGTATTAAGACAGAAGACTACTCTGTAGGTACTTAGTAAGAACAATGGATATAACCCTTTGGGTCCAAGAGAAGATGGAATCTGTAGTCAAAGTTTATAGTTTTTTATTGGGCCAACCTAGAAAATGTCCCACAGACTTTCAGAGCCTGAATCTTATTCAGATCTTCTTCCATCTGACAAGAACACCTCTGAGGTGCTGAAAGCTTTTTCTATTTTGCCCGAGATCCAGCAGCTTGTGTCTACTTGGTGGGACAGGGAGCAAAAATAGGCCTGGACTTTTAACGCATATGAGCCCACAGAAGTCCTACCTTACACTGATGTCAGATCCACTTCCAAAAGCAACACTTACAGTACCTTGGACAGCTGTGCGTCTTGGCCCAAGGACAAAAAAAAATTGCCCTGCCACTTGAAGGCCAGCAGCCACCATATGACGATCATGTAGCTGCGTGCTGGATATACCTGGTTGTATGCTACACTCTCACACTCATGAACTTTAAGGCATTACATCTGCTGCACAAGAGTCCTGAGCCCACCCAGACCTGCCCATAGAACGTACAACCCTGTAACACAGAAGTCTATTCACTAAAGCGCAAATGCTTGCGAGTTGGCAAACAAATGCAGAGTTGCAGCTCCAAACTTGCATACATTTTACAAAAGCCGCAAAATTGATTATAACCAACTGGCGTTAGCACTTGCAAAAAGTAATTTAATAATGTGCATACACTGGAATACAAGTGATGCAAGCAGTCATGCATACAGGCAGCTCGCTAATTCATTAATCTGAATTAATCTCATTTTAAATGCAAGTTGTAACTTTAGTTCCAGTTTAAAACTTTACCTCGCAACCACATACTTATATCACTTATTAATGTCTGTGATGTATACAATACATTTGTGCCTACAAAAACCTTAGGGAGTTCTGTTAAATTAATTCTATATGTGGCTCCATCAAAAACGATAATGTTTTATCATTATATGACACAAGTAAAAATTAAGATATTGGTTTTGTTTAAGAATTTATGAAACGTATTTTGCAAGGCACCCCCACAATATAAAATGTTAGCTTTGTGTGCCAGCTGTGGTCTTAACAAATGCATAACTTTTATATAGTTGAATTCCCAGTCCAATCCTTGAGCTCAAATCTTGGTTGCAGTTCTCCATGCCATTCATAAAGACAGCTAATCCATTAATCCTTGTACCATCTGGAAAGAAAATAGTGAGATTACTTTCAAAGCTCTTGTCAGGTGGTTGACAATAACGGCAGTATGTAAGAATGGACAGATATAGATTTTCCCACTCGACTACGATATCTCATTACTGTAGTTTACAATGTATAGGCTATGGTTTTATTGCAGTCTGCTGAATATTAGGGCATCATTGCAGTCACTACATACAACCATCACTATAGCAGACGGGATAGCTGAACAAGAAATAAAACAATAAGATTGAGAAGGTAGATCCGGACACCTTAGAGTATGGAAGCTACAGGGTAAGGCACCAACATTTCTCATGGTGGACATTCATTGGGGTCTGTGGCGGACAATTTAATGATGTTCTGTGGACCTTCACAAACCTTGCCATGGACACTGGCGTCCTTGTACAGACATATTGCCTATCCCTGGGATGTGGGTAAACTAATAATAATCCCATCATGGTGTACATTGCCATATGCTGGAAATAGCTGCTTGCAGTTGAAAATAATCATTCTTAAAACCTTCCATAAGTATCACTTTTTATACATAACATTCCCTGTATTTTAAATATTTTAATGTGTACAACATATAATCAGGTGTTATCCTCAAAGAGGTCCCAACCTGCTAAAGGATAAAGAAGTCTGATCCAAAATAGAGTAAGCGGAGGAGTAGGAATACTTACAGCACTTAGTTTATGGGTGATTTTGAAAGACCAGATTGTAAGCTTACAAGCCGAGTCCTCTTTACCTAATATATCGGTTTGTCTTAGTCTGTCAATTCTAGTCTTGTCAGATCCTTTGAATGTAGGGACTGTAAGAAGCTCTGTGTGATTTGTTGGCGCTACATAAATGATAACAATAACAATCATAATTCTTCATGTACATAAATATTTATTTTTCTAAGTAGGTTCTTCCCATTTGATGTTCATGCATATTTGATCCTGAACGCTCCTGCTTGGTGAGACATGATTAGGGGTGTTGCATATAGATGAGCCACATACCAGGAAGTTTTTAGGAACCTATAGATGTCTACAGAACTTTGCCTTGCGCATTGACATGTTTTAAATTACGTGACTCATTAAATATGTCAGATAAATATTAAATATTATAAGTAGCTAAATTGCCAGATGCAATAAATAATTTTGACTACTTGGACACATGGTTGATGTTTCCATGGAAACCTCAACTTTCAGCAAACGAGTCCTCTCAAAGCTGAAAAGCTATGCATTGAATTGGACACTTAAAGCAAGTTTTCCACTTGAAATGTATTCTGAGAGAGAATCCTGTAGTATGGATTTTGTATTTTAAGACTTGGATTGAGTCCCAAATTCTGTTGGTAAAGTTCAATGCAACAATAGCCATTATATTAATTAGTTTCTACCCCTAAAACCATTTCTGACTAATATTTTAATGTGAAGGATCACATGCTGTTAAGAGGCTGACACAGAACCTATGGGATTAATACGTAAAACGGGAGGTGTATGAATACTGTAAAGATGTGGCCCACAAGACTCCAGTCGGACATAAATGCCATATAAAATATCCAAAGTTGTCATTTTTCTACAGGAATGATCTTATCACTATTGGAATGGTGCAATCAAGTAATGCAGGGACATTTCTCTATTAAACTTTGTCTAGGAGGTCTCCTCACCCCACCCCTTACAAATATATTCGATACCACAAAGGAATTATAGGATTGCAACATCACAAGTATCACAAGAGCCAAAGATTCCTCATCGCCATTTATAGCATCTCTTGCTACACAGCTTTCTAAAATAAAAACACCTTCTATGGTAAAATCTCCTCAAGTGACAGCTTTTCAAAATTAAACTTAAAAAAAATAATACATCTTTCTTTGTTCTTTCTTTAATGTAACTAAAGTCAGGAATGAAGCTTCTATAACAGCCCAAAGGCACATGTGAGTCTGTATGCAAAATCACGTTTCCCAGTTTTGTTATTCAAACAAAAGTACAAGTCTGGGGAATCTTCCAAGCCAGTACATTCTAGTTACCTTAAATCACCTGATATAAGATATCATTCACTTGACATTATGAATGACTAAAACAAGTAGTATGTCGGGCTGTATAGGGTTTTGTATCAATAGGGTGCTGTAGCTGATGAGCGGAGAAAGGACTTTTGGGTGCAACATCAAAAGAAAGATTGGTCGTTAAGGGCCACCACAGGAAGGTAAGCCTGGTCTAACCAGAATTTGCAATACAATTAAAAATAATAATTATACGTATTAAGCATAGAGGAACCTTGAGATAGCCAGTACTTGTTATGGAGTTCATTTGCTATTCCTGAAATAGTACTGTGGTTTGAGTGTCTGTACTGGAAGGATTCTTTCCATTGTGATGTTCTTTGAGTCTTGTAATCATTTGAATTAGAAGGCAATAAATGTTAGGTATTACTTATCCAAAGCATATCACACTTCTTCCCCACTGCTGTTAACTTTCCTGTATCTTTTGAAGGGTTATATGGTATTTTATGTCATGTTAGAAATGTCATACAATCTCAGCGAAATGTCCAACTGAGCCTTTGAAACCAATATCAACGTATTTATTTATTGGTGCTGTATTAGAACCAAGGCTCAGCTATGAAGGGGTAGACGTGTCCCCAGAATTTCCGTAGCCTCATTGAGTTCCACTTCTATTAGATTGAAAAACGGCTTCAGCAGATGTGTTTAGGGACTACATTTTGTGTCGCAAAGGGTTGAAATATAAAAGTGCCAGACATAGAAGATTAAGACTGCAAAAAAAGTAGATTTTGTTTATCAAACGTGGGAGCTTGCAGATGAAATTGCAGACAACCATTAAGTGTGGACACACTATATATATATACTAAATCTTAGTAGTTAGGGTTATTTAGGATATTTTATCATTTGTATTTTGTATTATTTTGGTTGTCTGCTGTATGAAATAAAATGTTAATGAGTATCAACAAACATGAACTTTACCGTACCTGTGGAGCTAAGCAACCAAATTTATAACCCTTATAACATCTGAATAGATAAATGTTAAATTGTTTGGAGGTTTTCAGGTTGAAATGTCAGCTGTTGGAAGGGAAATGAATCTTCTTGAAAGTCTTAATTAGGAAATATATGTTTCCCAGGAGTAACCTATTTTTATTCAAAGTATGTGTCTGTGGCCATGGCAAAAAGTAATTAAGATAACATCTAGCAACTAGCAAGTCCCTGTGGTGGGTTTAATGCATGGCACACCAGTGAGCTGCTAATATGGCTGGCTGTAGAGGTATCTTTGGATCAAGTGTTGGAGTTCCTAACACATATTTCAGGATCAGTCTTTAGATGGCTGGTTGCAAGATTTTTAATGAGTATATTCAATTAGGGGGCATTTCAAACACCTGTATTTGTGTAACCTTATCCTTAATGTGGTGGTCTCTATAATGATTTGAAACATAGACAAGGTAGGTGAGCTAAAGATTGGAACAACTATTTATGGATACAACAGAGATGACACAATTTTGAATATACAAGTCAAAAAGGATAGAATGTTTTAATAATAAGGTGGAACTCATCAAAGGAAATCAGCTGGAACAGTTATACAGTTATATAGCTGTATAAATCTAGTTTCTCTGTTCCTGTGCAGTACTGCAGGGGGAAATGATTCCAAATCATCTTGATTTTGTGCCAATGATTTAATAATAATAATAACAATAATAATAATAGCAAGAATATATTTGATTAACAATTAAAATGCAATAAAGTATCTAATAAAATAAAAAAATTACAGATTATCAAGAACTGAAAGGTAACAGATTATGCAAATCAAGCACAACGAGACTTTTATTTTTTTACTTAAGTCATTCTTCATTCTGGTCCACATGTAAAGATAAATTAGTATTTTATCATTGAATCACTGATTTAGTCCATACCATTTTAATAAATTAAACATACTCCATTCTGTTCTTTATGTAAAAATATATAGTCCACAAGTTCATGGTGCCAACAGAAGTCCTGAGCATTGACTATGTAAAAGATTGGGGAAACAAAGATATTCACCAGAATATCCCAGGTGAACCAGAAATCACTCCTCAATGGTCTTACTAGTCAATGTCTGCTTTAGGTACCACGAGTCTCCAGGAGAACATGGAGAGACAGAATACCTGGCTCTCATTTGGTTTCAACAGAAGGGAAGGTATCCCCAGAGGAAGATTGGGGACACGGTATCCATCAGAGCCCCCACAATGGCACAGGCACCATCACCATCTTCACTGATATGGTTAAAGCACAACACCTCTGGCCTTTAACTTAAATCACATCTCTATCCTTTGGGAAGTCGTAGTAAGTACTTCCTAAAACCACCTCCTGTATAGCTGAGTGCTCAGTAGAAAGGTATAACCAATTACAAGAAATCTGTTATAAATATTTTATTTGCATTATTGTTATTATCTTTTATTTGTAAAGGCTCCGCAATTCACGCAATGCCTCTAACAGCACATTCAAAGGGTATGACAAAACTAGAATACTAAGGCAAACCGATACATTGGCCCTGCTCTTAAGCTTGCTATCATTACATTTGTCGCCTAGTCTTATATTTTAGTACCCACTCATCATTCCACCCCCTTCCAACCATCAGGACGTCTAGCCAAAAGATCAATTTAAGTTATTTTTAAAGTTAATACTTTAGACTGTCTGCAGCTCTCAGATGGTATAAAATGCCATCAGTCACTCCACAATGTAATTGTTAAATCTGGTTCTGTCTCCAAACGCTGGGTTTTCTTCTTTTCTAAAAGTATTTAAGTAAGTATGCTGTGTAAAAATAATTTATTGCCGTTTCACATAAATAAGCATGGAGTGTGCCTGCTAATTTGAAACTTCTTTATAAAAGTCACCTGGAAAACTAAAGTGCTGGCTATTTATAGACCTCATTGTGCCTTAGCGATGATTTGATATATATATTTGTAATTTTTTTTTGTAGGATACAGCCTTTATGTGTACATTACTGATATCTGGTAAAGCAAAAAATCATGGTGCGACAAATCCAGAGTCATCTGCTGTAAATGTCAAAAAGTATAAATGTATACGTTAAATGTTAGCCTTATATGGGGACATTCTTATACCGGGACACGGAGCTGATCACCATAAACTGTGTATAGGCATGCTCTGTCTATCACCCACTGTGAATGAAAACTCCAGTTAAATTCTAGAGAAAAGATTTAAAAACCATAGCAACCGATAAAATAGTCATATCAGCAGGAGCCTTCCGCTGGCAGGGCTACTCTACACCTACAGGACCAGGGCAATTTTGTTATTTTGCTATGTTTTATGCATGATGCAAATAATATATATTTTTGGGAAACAAGTGGGGGGTTCAGTCGTATATTAATACTAGACTTGGGCACCAGGGGGCTCTTCGTGTTCATCTTCGTGCTCGTCTTCGGGGGAAAAAAAATCTTCGTATTCCGCGAATATTCGCCTGTTCCTGTCTTCTCTTCGGGCGAATATTCATGAAGATTCTTTGTGTTCGGTTTTTCTTCGTTTTCCCGGTTAAGGGGTTAATACGGGGTTAACGCAGCTCTGGCGCCAGGAGTTTAAATGTACGTATGAGCAACTCTATTGGTCGTCAGCAGGGGGCTCGTCTGCCATTGGTTGATGGCAGACGAGCCCCCTGCTGGCGACCAATAGGGTCGCTCGTACAGACTGTTAAACTCCTGGTGCCGTAACTTACCCGGCACATCCCACTGGTCTCCCTCCCTGTTCAATTAGTTAAACGGACATTTAATTAATTGAACAGGGAGGGAGACCAGTGGGATGTGCCGGGTAAGTTGCAGCATTGGGGTTTTAAAACCCCAATGCTGCAACTTACCCTGCAGATGCCACTGGAAATCCATAGGTTCGCTGCCAGGGGTTAACTTACAAAGACCGTGCGAGTGAGCCTATTGGTCACCTGCAGGGTCTTCCTCTGGCATCAACCAATTGGTTGATGCCAGAGGAGGTCCCTGTAGGCGACCAATAGGCTCATTCGCACTGCCCTGTAACCTGTGACGGCGAACCTGCGGATTTCCACTTCCGGGAACATCCGTGATGCTGTGATGCTGTGATGCCGCGATGCCGCGAACACAAGGTAAGTTGTGGCCACAGGAGCAGGGCATGGATATTTAAACTCCCTGAGTTCCTCCACATCTTAGCAGGGCAGAGTTAGTGGGTATTTGGGCTACTCAGTTTAGGCCAGCAGAGTGTATGCCAGAAAGGGCTCCTATGGGAGCTAGGCTGTATTTTAAAATATTTGTAAAAAAAATGTATTCATTTTTCTACTTTTTTAAATTTTTTAAAAAAAATGTGTTTTCAACTGATCTGATATGTCACTAGTCACAAAAAAAACACTAGAATAGGTCTTTATACATAGGTCTATCTCCATAGATTATTCATTAACCTCTGAGTTAAACAGATTTATTCCCTGAATTCACCATTTCATTATAAAGGCCAGGCCAAGAAAACCTTTCATGCAAAAAAAGGATTGAACCCGCCTGACGGCAATGCCCCTGCAGCTTCTTTGTTCTTCTGTCTGTATCAGCATATCGGTAAAATATAATTATCTTTTCTATGAATTCTGCAAAGCTGATGACGTTATACATAAACATTACATATATAAAGCAGACATAAGGTGGAGAAGGTCTGGCTTGCCAAAGCCCAAAGACTACATGAAAGTAGGCACCTGATAGACGAGGGCTAAAATTAGTTTATTATATTATAAGATATTATTATAAGTGATATCTTTATATTACCAATGTAACCTTACATTCAGTTTTATAGAAATCAGAGGGCATAGTATAGCCCAAAGCCTGGATGTGGGTCCTCGGCTGCTTACAGAAAACATCCAGGTTTATTCAATATGTGTCAATGTAATGAATGTTGATAGGGGTGGGCATCTGTGTCTCACTTTTATATCCCTGTTGCAGATGGTGAAATTGTTGTGTCTGCACTGCATCCAGAAAATATCCAAAGGTTTATTTATTTGCCACGAGGAGCTGAGGGG
Organism: Spea hammondii; assembly: GCA_029215755.1. Taxonomy (NCBI): domain Eukaryota; kingdom Metazoa; phylum Chordata; class Amphibia; order Anura; family Pelobatidae; genus Spea; species Spea hammondii. Next base: position 13,670,300 of record JARDYJ010000005.1, on the reverse strand, counting down.
CTAATTTGCAGCTGTCACAGTTAATGCAAAAATGGCCACTGTTTAGTTTGGTTCCTATCCCCGCTGACAGTCCTTTTACGCAATGCACCACTAGCTGGACACGGCTCGTTTTGAGAATTTCTCCACCGCAGACATCACGTTCCCTATATTTTAAACTCTTGTTTGCGAACACAAGCGCCCTCAAGTACTGGGGGATGCCTCATTAACTGTATCCGTCACTTGGTCGGATCCTCGGAATAAGAAAAAAAAACATATCAGGACTGATTTTTTAGCAGAGATAAAAACAGTAATGAGAACATTTTTTCCTCCCGCATGGAGAATCAATCAGTTGCATATTAAACAATTAAGATTGTTTTTTATAAAAGTAGTTTGGGCTGGGATGGCCTTTATTGTATAGCACAGGAGCTGTATAGTATGATAGAAGAATGTAATTTATCGTATGACACTTGTGCGGAATCTTTAAAGCACTGGGTTTCATTAACAATTAAGCTTCTGCTAACTCGTAACATGCAGTGGAGCTGGGACACGCCAAGTGTCCTGGATTTACATCCAAAAAGGACTGCACTTCTAGTTGAAGAGAATTGGCATACCCCAAAGAGTTAAAAAAGGACTTTGTGGACTACCCAAGGGGCAGATTCTAGTGAAGTGTATTTGTTCCAAATCCAATTTTTCCCAAGCCTAGAAAAGTGCCAATGCAGGGAACACCAACCCAGTACATTACCAGCTTAACACATATATTGTTATTAAAAACAACTTGGACACACTCAATGCCCACACTTAAACATGCATACATGTTACCAAACAACACCAGACCAAGTGACGTTGTAAGGAGCACAAATTAGTCTTTTTGTGAAATAGGATAGGAAATGTAGGAGCAATATATATTTTTATTCAGGGAAGTGGTGGGCAGTGGAAACTCTTCCTGCTGTGGCATTAAAGGTGAAATTCAAACTTGAAAAATTCAAGATTTATTGACTAGATGCTCTTATCCGCATTATCAGCCATTATAGCTGGCAGAAATATATTCCAGTACTATTCTCCATGTTTTGATTTTCAGATTTTCGTTGAAAGTAATGGTACGATGATACATTCTTTTGTTGGTAGACACAGAGTAGAAATACTTATTGATGCTACATGTTTAGATATTCCTGTAAGGGGTGAGGGACTCTGCTTTAACACATGTGCGATCTGAAATGGTGGGATAGTTACACAAATGATAAATGTACAGCCTTAATAGCATATTCAATACAGTTTATTCAGTTTATTCTTACCTAGTTTGGTACAATAAAAATGCTTAGACCTGGTTGCCATGGACAAAGCACTTTACCCTAAGGTCATTGCCGGGCAGCCTGTACAAATGTCCACAAGAAAACATAATCACCTTCTAATAAGGCAGGTATTATATCTGTAAAGTCTATTACTTTCCTATTCTATGAATGTATAATACCGTATTTGCCTGAATATAGGTCGCACTTTTTTTCCCCCACTTTAAGTCTTTAAAGTGGGGGTGCGGCCTAGATTCGGGGTCTAGCGCCCGACGCCCGGGACATGCAGTTCCGGCCGCCGGGCAGGCAGCAGAGTTAGGATACAGATCCCCCGCAGCGGTGCAGGGGACCAGTATCCTACTCTCTGATACGCTCAGACAGCCTCCACTGCCAGCACTTTCCACGGGGGGGTGCCGGCAAGGGAGACGTGCAGACGTGCCGGCAGCGGAGGTTGTTTACGCTCGCATCGCCGCAGCCGGTGAACGTCCGCACGATGCGTTTTACCTCTGCCCCCAAGACTCACCAGAGCAGACTCCCGGGTGTCTTGCGGGGCCGGCGGGGGACATCTACGCAATACGCGTATACAACTTCCTGTGCCGGCACTTCCGCTGAGTGCCGGCACCGGAAGTTGTATACGCATATTCCGTAGATGTCCCCCGCCGGCCCCGCAAGACAATCGGGAGTCTGCTCTGGTAAGTCGGGGGGGGAGGACAGAGTGGCAGCATATCTCGAGGGGGGGACAGAGTGCCAGTATATCTATTACAAAGCTTTTTCTTTAAAAAAGCACCTAACTTTTAGGGTGCGGCCTATATTCGGGTGCGGCCTATATCCGAGCCAATACCGTATATTTTTATGGGCTTAGCATTGTCCCGATGTTTATTGTCTTTTATTGCCCTGGTACTGGAATGGACTACCCTTTGCTATATTTTTGAGTATTGCCCCAAAATGAATACCCTAATATGGTGAAACACTGATGAGCTGGAAATCTCACCCACCCCTAGTTACTTATCTCCATCTGTATTTATTATATACAGTTTTTGATGTTTCACTTGGAATGTTGGATTTTAAAATATACGGGTGAGTTGATTAACACAATGTAAGGATCATTACAAGCCCACTCCAGTTGGTTACATCAAGAGCACAGTCTTCCACGTTGGAACATATAATAATTGTAGGATATACTGTTATTGGAGAACAGTATCTTAATAAGCAATCTAGGACAGGCTAATTTCCAATTAACTTTAGCTCATGGTTAAAGAGTAGACATTAGCTGTTGTCATGACAACTAATTGCATTATTGCACTGTAACTGGTTGATCACACACCTGCTTATGTAATGAAGGTTTCTTGATCAAATGCCATTGATGTAAATATGTTTTTCTGTTTATATACAGTTATTGAAATTCAATAATATTCAATAATAGTATAAAATAAACTAGTTTGTATTAGTTGTTAAACATATTTGTCACGTATGCTAGCACAAACGGCACTCACCGCAGGAGATCTTCAGAACAGGGAACCACCAGGTAACTCAGGATGATCCCAACTGCGAGGAAGCCGCAGAAAAGGGTAGATACTGAGCTGAAGCAGTGAGGCGCAGCAAGCAGCAGATGATAGCAACAGCCAGGGATCAGGTACACTAAGCGGGTAGTCAGACGAGCCAGGGGTCAGGTACACGATGCAGCTAGTCAGACGAGCCAGGGGTCATGTACACGATGCAGGTAGTCAGACGAGCCAGGGGTCAGGTACACGATGCAGGTAGTCAGACGAGCCAGGGGTCATGTACACGATGCAGGTAGTCAGACGAGCCAGGGGTCATGTACACGATGCAGGTAGTCAGACGAGCCAGGGGTCAGGTACACGATACAGGTAGTCAGACGAGCCAGGGGTCAGGAACACTAAGCGGGTAGTCAGACGAGCCAGGGGTCAGGTACACGATGCAGCTAGTCAGACGAGCCAGGGGTCAGGTACACGATGCAGGTAGTCAGACGAGCCAGAGGTCAGGAACACTAAGCGGGTAGTCAGATAAGCCGGGTCGGTAATCAAGAGTCTCAGGCAGAGGTACAAAATCAGCAGGCAAAAGGGTAGTCAGGAAAGCCAATGGTCAACCAAAGTAGTAGTAGCAAACGCAAACACAATCCAAGAGAATAGACCACAACAGGGTGACTGTGAGGAGTACTGCAGGGTTTTTAAATCTGGCGCCACCTTAAGCCACGCCCCCAACAATGCGTCAGGGGCGTGCCCTAAGACGTCCCTCTGACTCACGGCTCCAGCCGTGAGAATTGACTGCTCCCCCAGTGGAGACCGGCGAACCGGTAAGTAAAACTCTCTGGGGATTCCTATGGCAGCGAACAGTTTTTATTCTGTTCGCTGCCGAATCTCCAGACCTGCCTTCCGGCTTCCTGCACCGGCGATCGGGTTGCCGATTGCCAGTGGAGGGAGATCGGGGAATCCGGATCCCTCGGGTATTACGTGCGGACGTCTGCCCGCCGGAAACTGAGCCCGAGATCTCTTGCTCGGGTCTCCGTGACCCGCGAGCGGAACGCCGCACACTAGAACCCGGGACCGCGATCGGACCCGGGACCGCGACACCCGGGACCGCGACACCCGGGACCGCGATCGGACCCGGGACCACGACAATATTCTTTGTTTTAATCACTGTTAATGTAAAAGAAAATTGTTGTGACGTAAGACAAGAATGAGCAGAACTCATCTACTAACTTATGACTAAATTAGCTCCAGAAATAATCATTCTGCCCCAATGGTCAAGCAGACATAAAATCAACATAAGCTGCGAATCAGTCACAAACATATGGAGTGGTGTCACCAGAACACATGGATGTCCATTTATTGACCAGTGCCTTAACCAGGGCTGTTGGGTCAGAAGCAGAAGTGGGGGCAGGGGCAAGGTGAGGGGTGGCTCTAGATTGGGTGCTGCAGTATACGGCCAGCGGCACGATATGCCCGGCCACACACACTAATTAAGCAGAAAAAAGTAATATGCAGCAAGTTTCTTGGTAATAAACCTTTGAACTTGGTTCTTTACTCATTCTTATACTAACATTCATGATACTGGTGAAAGTGGACAGAATCTCCAGCCATTAGGGGTGGTCACGTGGCATGTAGCTCAGAATGCTTGTTTTGTACTGTACATGTTCATGGCAAGATGTGAAAATCTGTTTGCCCAACACTATGCATGAGACCCATTGGATCTCATTGACTTACTACTTGTCAGGAACCACTTTTTCGTTGCCTGAACCATGGCTTTTTTTATACCTGTGGCATTTAAATCTGCTACAACTAGTGGCCACCCTCCGCCCTTTGGAGCACTCAGAACTCATTACTAGGATCAGGTGTGCCTTGTTACCTGGGTTGAGCCCTAGTCAATACATCCAGCTGGGCCTTGTTACCTGGATTACCCTGACTTTATGAACCTGCCCTGCCCTTCAGTCAGGGCCTTTGTATTGAAGTCTGTGGACCTTTCTGCTGTGGCTCTGCACCTGTACTGTTCCTGGTTACTTGCTTTGTGTCCTTCCAAGTAGATTCCCTGCTTTGTGTCCTTCCAAGCGGGCTCTCTGCCTTTCATTCCCTTCCAAGCGGGCTCTCTCCCTTTCGCGCCCTTCCAAGTGGGCTCCCTGCCAAAAGACTTATTACCTGTATTTATTTTGCCATACGTCTGGTTTCTTGCTTAGACTGTATTACCCTTATTTGCTGGTCCTGTTATATACATACAATACATTGCATTACGTGGATTTCTGCTTGTGGTGTCTTTGTTTGTATAATCATGCACCGTGGGTTACAGACCGAACCCCAAGTATCCCCTGCACATGGGCTCCTACCCGACCTGATCACCCGAGTCCTGACACTACTTTATATACCATCGGCTTGCAGACATTATTATTGTGATGAATTACAAGTCCAAACCTCATTAGAATATATGCATGAATATATTTTTGCATTCGTAGCCTGACTAGCTCTTGTTTGCAGCCGTTATACTGGATGCTGTGAATGTTTTCTTCCAGTTGGTAATTGCCTATCCTGTCTCTGTAGGTGACCTCATTTACTTTTCTAATCTTTGTAGAGTGTCTTTGATCTCTGGTCTCTGTGTATGTTGACACTAGTAAGGCGGTAGGAGTAAATACACTCACACAGTTCTCACATTTGTTTGATCTGCAGAAAAAAGCCCACTACAAGCCAGTCAACTATTTATATTTAAATCTCATTCTATACCATGTCAACTACTAGAGGGAATACACTGGGATATGCTTCCCAATCTCTAAATTCTAAGTTCTTACAAAGTACACAGAGAGCAGTTTTATAAATTTGTTAACACTCTCTCTTCCTGGCTCTTCCAATCTTTAAGGTTAACCTTTAAGGGACACTCCAGCCATAATATGCACTTTAATGCTTTTGAGAGCTGCGTGGTCCCTTTAGTTTTTCATGATGTCCCCCTTGTTCAGACTCTTGTGTACATGCAAGCGCTTTCCTGACACTGAGTGGCTGCTTCAAAACTGTCAATCAGTGGCTGAGTCTTCAGACCACGGAGAAGGAGGGCAGCTGTAGTTTCCCTTTAATGACAATTGGCCAGGCACATCATGAAAAAACATCCCTGTAATGACAATTGATGGGCCTGGAACGTCATGAGGATAAAGAAGCTTAAAAAGCAACAGCCGGTGTTGCTGTAATACCTTGCCTTTGAGGCATTCAGCAATACCAAAAGAAATTTACAGGGGCACCATGTGATTGCTCTCTGGTGCTGAAGCTGTATGCCTTTTAAATACGGTGGTGTCAATATTGAGGCATTTCAGCAACACCATAAATAAACTTCCTTGAGCGGTCACAAGCCACATACTGGAAGACAGCATGCATTTCCCAAGATGGCGGCGCCCTTCTGCTGGCTGGAAACAGGCACGGTGAAAAGAATCTGCAATCAGCAATGCAGGGCAATTATAAAATATAAAAATCAAAGATTTTAAATATAAGAACGGCATGATCAAAATAATGGTATCTAAAGAATGCACTTCTTGTCATGAAAAAAACAGTCAGTACAGTACATGATAACTTGAAGATTTTAAAAACAGTCCGGTCACAAAGGGGTTCAAGTACTCATAGAAAAGTTAAATACAAAATCGTCTTTAGTAGGGCTTTCAGGGATCCCAAATTGTCCCTTTAATGTTCTGAAAGGACATTCCATCATAGCATCCCCTGCTGCAAGAAAGAATGAGTATTTGTTAAAGTACAAAGATAAAAAGAAAGCAACTGTGCCTCCCCTTTAGGAAAAAAGTTACATGCGTGTAAATAATTAACAGGATATGAATTAATATTAGAAGAACTTTCTTTTACTGCTTGACACCTTTTTCATTTCCTGAAAAATTACTGTTTGCCAGTTTTTCTAATGAAAGCTTGATCTAAATGCTTGTACAAATCATACGGTTTAGCCCTTTCCTAGAACTGTCAAACAGCAGTAGATCTGCTAATTTCTATTGATCACAAGTTCATGAAAGAGGGCATTAGCTGTCCATAGACAGATAACTGAGTAGATAAATGGAATGGAGTGTATCGGTCAAGGACTTATTTAGCAAAATTAATCTATTCATAAAAGCCTAAGAACTATTCTTTTTAATAAAAAACGGAATCTCTATACATAAAAAGTGGCCTTGGCAATCAGTGCCATATAATGAACCTTTCTACTTAATGTATACATTAATCAGAGCCTAACATAATATGCTCTGCTGTATAATGGTGCATAATATCTCAAACCTAAGTATATCTTTTAGCATTAATGTGAAATTGGCATTCACAAATAACAACTATAATAAGACTTTTATTGGTAGACCATGATGTGGAAGCTACAAAGACAATTAATACATACGCAATTAAGACAACGTCATAATTTGAGTTACTTAAAATATAATAAAAAGCCAGTGGCATCAAATAATACACATATGAAGAAAAGGCTGTGATCTCTCTCTCCACCAAATGTATCGGTTTGTCTTAGTCTGTCAATTCTTGTCTTGTCATATCCCTTGAATTTATGTATTGTATTAAGCGCTGCGTAAACTGTTGGCGCTATATAAATAAAAGATAATAATAATAATAATAATAATCTCTCAGAAAATGTGTATTGAGGACCATGTTTATTAGAGCTTAAAAAGAACTTGCTGTTGGAATCCAAACTTAAGTTGATGTTACCAAAGTGTCCATAAAGCTTTTGTTGCCTGACTGGATCTCTTTTAATATCTGATATAAAAATCTGATGGGGGAAAAAAGCATCTATATTGATAAAATATTATTTATAAGGAACTTAAAGTTGTACTCTAATAAAAATTCAACCAATTAGGATCCAACAGGTGGTAGTTTAGCCCTCTTTAGTCTCTTTACAATCAGTGCATGGAATAGATATGTGCAAGAGAGACATGTGCAAATGGACCAAAAATTATGCAGACATGGTTCATTTTTGGCCCATTCGTTTTGGGGCAAGGATTTGTAATTCAGAACAAAATTCGTTGTCCAGTGCCCACATTCATTCTCATTCACTCTCTCACACTCTCACTAACTCCTCTCCCCTGCTTTCGACAAAACGTTTTGGTGAAAGTTGTCCGCGGAAAAGTAGATACCAGATTAAGGATTGATTATTAAAGATAGAATGGAGAAGAGAGAAGGGAGACCATAGAAGAAGATGCAGAAGTAGATACAGAAACATTTGCGGAAGTGGTCGGCAGAAGTGATCAGCAGAAAAGGTAGGGAATCATTCAGAGAGTGTGAATGAGAATGTGAGTGCGAGAATTTATATATATATATATATATATATATATAAATTCTCGTTTGATTCTAGGCTCATGGAACATTTTTAATAGCCCTTAGCCAAGTTGAGCATTCTTAACCACCTGGCCAAACCTAATGTTCCAACAGATCTTCTGTTCAGGCCATAGGACATGAAAATTCTGAGCTTTTTGCTCCATTTTCGTCAGATTTGTGGGAGGTATGGCCTCATTTTTGGGACTTCATACGAATCACAATTTGTACAAATCAGAATGCACAAGTCTGATGCTTATCCCTTGGTGATGACAAATAAACCACTTAAATATACTAACATTTCCTTGCATTTTTGGAATATTTTGTTACTATCAGCTATGAAAGGTTGCCATAGATGTGATGCTTGTAAAGCATGTCAATAAATTAGAACCACCAAAGAATTTGTAGGTATGACAGATTATAAAAAACATTTATAGTAAAACTGGAGTTGTGTACCCACCTATTGCTCAGTATGTGAGAGGTAATCATAATGGTCATCCAGCTTAATTAATGAATCCACAAAGAAGAAAGTACTAACAATTTTTTTCAAACATGAATTTTTTAGATATATAAACTGGAGACCTTTAGGATTCAGTGAAGACTTTTTATTTGACTTATTCATTTTAAGGTTGTTATATTGTAAATATTGTCCTTGATACTACAAAGTCTTATTTTGTATTTTTTAATGATAAATCGAACTGCTTCAATAGAGTTTTGAGGGGGGTTATAACTAGACATAGTAACACAGTGTGTTCACAATTCATTAATGGTCATTTTATCAAGATTGAAATTAATTGTGGATATTCATACCAGAATGTGGACTTATGCTCTGAAAATCTACCATATATTTGGAGGCCTGGACTGGCTTATTGGGATATTGGAACATTTCCTGTTGGGTTGTCTGCCCTTAGGTCACATTGTAAGCTGGCAGCCACATAGATCTATTGCTGGTCCATGGGCAGTCACATAGCATAACGCAACCCTGCATGTCTGGAGTGTATTGGTGCGGACATTAATAACATATATTCAGTTGTTTATAGAATGATGGACTACTGGAAGTGCACATTAAAAGGGGCGACATTGTATAGAGCATTGAAGAAATACAGCTGGATCATTTTTTCTTATATGTATTTACTGTCCCTGAGGATGATTTGACATCTCATCCCATTCATATGTTATTATGCACCTTATGGGTATGAGATATCTAATGAATGGTATTTGACTGTATATATTTTGACAGTAATACATCAGTCTATATTTTGATATTCATATGATTTTCATCACAAGTACTCATAGTTGGTGCAGGTATTGATATACCCTTGTGTAAGGCACTATTCTTTGTTAGATTGCATTTATCTATTTAAGCATGTAATGGTGAATTTTTTATTATATGTTTATATTGGTAACTATTACACTTGTGATTCATATGAATTGCAAATTTACAGAATTTTGGTAAATTTGACGAATCGGACAAAAACAAAGATTAAATATTATTATTATTATTATTATTATCCTTTATTTATATAGCGCCAACAGTTTACGCAGCGCTTAATACAATACATAAATTCAAGGGATATGACAAGACAAGAATTGACAGACTAAGACAAACCGATACATTTGGTGGAGAGAGCCCTGCTCGCAAGCTTACAATCTAGAGGGAAATGGGGTGACAAACATAAGGCATAGAGAAAGGGTGAGAGGTATTGTGGGGGTTGTATCGATGACAAGGAAGTTCTAGCAGCTAAGATGGTATGCTTCTCTGAAGAAGTGGGTTTTTAGATGTTTCTTGAAAGTTGGGAGGGAGGGACAATGCTGAAGGTTCCTTGGGAGTAGATTCCAGAGATATGGGGCAGCTCGAGTGAAATCTTGTAGACGGGAAAAGGAAGAGGTGATGAGTGAGGAGGAGAGCCTTAGCCCATGGGAGGAACGTAGGGATCGAGTAGGAGAGTATTTGCTAATGAGGTCAGAAATGTACGGAGGAGCAGTATTATGGATGGCTTTATATGTCAGTACCAGGATCTTAAATTTAATTCTAAAGATAATTGGGAGCCAGTGGAGGGTTTCACAGAGGGGGGAAGCAGAAGAGGAGCGACGTGCAAGGAAGATGAGCCTAGCAGCGGCATTTAGGATAGACTGTAAAGGAGAGAGTCGAGACAGTGGAGTGCCAACCAGAAGAGTGTTGCAGTAGTCAAGACGGGAAATGATAAGGGAATGAACGAGTGTTTTTGTGGATTCTTGGGTGAGGAATGGGCGGATACGAGAGATGTTTTTTAGGTGCAAGCGGCAGGATTTGGCGAGGGACTGAATGTGAGGGATGAAGGAGAGGTTTGAGTCAAGGATGACCCCAAGGCATCGGGCCTGGTTAGTAGGAGAGATAGTCGTGTTGTTAATGGTGATAGAGAATTCAGGTAGTGGAGTGGAGATGGAGGGAGGGAAGATAATGAGTTCAGTTTTAGAAAGATTAAGTTTCAGGTAGAGTTGTGACATCCATGAAGAAATAGCAGACAAGCAATTGGTAATACGGGACAGGAGAGATGGAGAGAGATCAGGAGAAGACAGGTAGATTTGGGTATCATCTGCATATAGGTGATACTGGAGGCCAAATGAGTTGATTAGTGTGTCAAGAGAGGAAGTATAAAGAGAGAACAGCAGAGGGCCAAGGACTGAACCTTGGGGGACACCAACCGAAAGTGGAAGGGGTGATGATGTCTTGCCAGAGAAGTTGACAGAGAAGGAACGGTTAGACAGATATGAGGAGATCCAGGAGAGAGCTGTATCTCGAATGCCTATAGAAGTAAGTGAGTGTAGAAGAAGGTGGTGATCAACAGTATCGAAAGCAGCAGAGAGATCCAGTAGAATTAGAATAGAGAAGTGACCTTTTGCTTTGGCAGAGAGCAAGTCACTGGAGACTTTTGTTAGAGCTGTTTCAGTAGAGTGAAGGGGTTTGAAACCAGACTGTAGAGGGTCAAGGAGGGAATTAGAGGAGAGGAAGTTAATGAGGCGATTGTACACAATCCGTTCAAGCAGCTTAGAGATAAAAGGAAGCAGAGAGATAGGGCGGTAGTTAGTCAAACAGACGGGATCTGAGGAAGGATTCTTTAGAATTGTTGTGATTAGCGCATGCTTGAAGGCAGATGGTACAGTTCCAGATGATAGAGAAAGATTAAATAGGTGGGTAAGTGATGTACCAAGGGATGGATATAGAGACTTTGTGAGGTGTGAAGGGATGGGGTCGAGGGGACAGGTTGTTGGGTGAGAGGAAGAAAGAAGAGTGGCTATCTCTTCTTCGGTTGTAGGGGAAAAGGCAGTTAGTATAGTAGGAGTGGAGAGAGTGGTGTTGAGTGGTGTAGGAGGGAGTTGTAAGGAAGAGAGGTCTTTTCTAATAGTCTCGATCTTCTCTTTGAAGTGGGTAGCAAGATCTTGGGCAGTGAGAGAGGTTTGTGGTGTGGGTGTGGAGGGACAGAGAAGGGAGTTGAAAGTAGAAAAAAGGCGTCGTGGGTTGGAAGAAAGAGAGGATATGAGAGTGGAGAAGTAGAGCTGTTTGGTGAGAGAGAGGGCAGAGTTGTAGGTGTGGAGCATGAATTTATAGTGATTAAAGTCTTCGCTGGATTTGGATTTTCTGAAGTAACGCTCAGCCGTGCGGCAGCACTTCTGAAGAAACCGTGTGGTTTTGGTATGCCATGGTTGGCGTTTAACTTGTCGGGGGTAACTTGTAGTAATTGGAGCTATGGTGTCGAGGGATGAAGCAAGTGTGTTATAAAAAGAGGCTGCTGTGTCTGGGCAGGAAAGGGTTAACATGGAAGGTAAGAGAGGTTCAAGTGAGGCTGACAGTTGGGTAATGGTATTGTCTGGTAATGGCCTACAAGTATGAGCTGAGCGCTGTAAGTATGTCTTGTTAGGGGTTAGCACTGGAGAAAAGGATAGAAGGTGGTGGTCAGACAGAGGGAACGGGTAGATGGAGAAGTCTGAAAGGGAGCATGATCTGGAGAAAACCAGGTCAAGTGAGTGTCCCTCGGTGTGCGTAGGGGAATTAGTCCATTGAGAGAGACCAGAGGAGGATGTTAGGGAGAGGAGTTTGGAGCTAGCAGAGTTGTTAGATATATCTAAAGGAATGTTAAAGTCACCCAGAATAAGACAGGGGATATTAGGAGAGAGGAAGAAAGGGAGCCAGGCAGAAAGGTGGTCAAAGAACTGCGAGGTAGGACCTGGAGGGCGATATATGACAGCAATTTGAAGAGAGAGTGGAGAGAAAAGACGGATTGTGTGAGCTTCAAAGGAACAGAATGAGAGGGAGGGGGGGCTTGGTATATTCTGGAAGGTGCAGTGAGGTGAGAGAAGGATGCCTACACCACCACCCTTTCTGCCATCAGGCCTAGGAGTGTGGCTGAAGTGTAGTCCTCCGAAGGAGAGTGCAGCAGAAGCAGTAGTGTCATGGGAGGGGATCCAGGTTTCAGTAAGAGCTTGTAGCAAAGTATGCAGGTTTGCTTGGGCTTCAGTTGATTGTGGGGAACATGAAGGTGGGTATTGCAGGTTGTGAGGGCTTGTAGCAAAGTATGCAGGTTTGCTTGGGCTTCAGTTGATTGTGGGGAACATGAAGGTGGGTATTGCAGGTTGTGAGGGCTTGTAGCAAAGTATGCAGGTTTGCTTGGGCTTCAGTTGATTGTGGGGAACATGAAGGTGGGTATTGCAGGTTGTGAGGGCTTGTAGCAAAGTATGCAGGTTTGCTTGGGCTTCAGTTGATTGTGGGGAACATGAAATATCTTTCATGTCTTCATCCATTGATGTACAGATCTGTGCATTTTAATAAAACTAAATATCATTTAACAGTGAAATATGGCTATTGATTTAGTTATATTTTCCCCCATACCAAAATGTCATAACCTGGAGTTTAATAACATGCCATATCTAAACAGCCAAGGGAAGCGCAAGCCAGCATGTTGTGTATTTATGGTAATAAGGATTTCCTGACTGCATATAACGTTAAATGACTAAATAAAGAAGTTCTTAGATGCAGGCAAATGCTGTGTAGCATAGAAACAGAGGGGAAAAAATAGCTATACCTTGGAAAGAACTGGCTTGTGGAGAATGTGTATGAGGTCCAGGATGTATTTTACAAACAAAAATGTTTATTTACTTATTATTTGATTTCCTTATTGTTTATTTTCCAGTTATCTTAAAGCATATGAGCATCACATCAGATGTTTCAGCTTTCAAGGCTTCCACGAGGAAGGAAGGAAGGAAGGAAGCAAAAAGTGAAGGAAAGAAACCATCGCTGAACTGGATATTACACTATGTTTTCTGGATCATGTCCAAAGTGCAGATTTTTACTGTCTACTCCTTTTTCATTTACATTGTTGTTGCATTTTAAAGAGTAAGCAAAGTGCAATTGATGAAGCTTTAATAATATGTTTATATGGACAATGTATTTATCTGGAAAAATAATAGCTTTTTTATTTTTCATAAATTATTAAACGCCAATGTTTAAAGGAAGAAGGTAGAGATCCAGGACAGATGTCTCGTAAGGCACAATGGACAACAATATTTCCATCCATACCACATTTCTGTTTAGACCTTTTATTTGTCATTGAATCCAAAAGCGCTCTTAGATTAATTTGCTCATCAGATCTGCAATCCACACCCAAAGAGTAATTCTGGCATCCTTTAGAAGATTTTCAATTGCGGGACTTATGTCCCGACCCCCATGTGTCTGCAGGACCTTTTGTTACTGTGCGATATCCAATTCAGGCACTCCATGCAGGCAATATGTTGACTATGGCCACCACTTATTTATCCGTGTTTCCATCACTCAACTTGGTTGATGAAAACTACAACTGCTGCTGCTTGGCATATCCTTATCTGTAATATGTTCACCTTCATGTGTTTCCTCAATTTACTGCCCTGCAGGATGGTCCAGTGCCCTCCAACCTGCCATATGGGATACTTACTCTGTCAATCTTCAGACTTTTCCTGCCCCTCGGTTTTCAAAACAACGCTCAAAACTCACATCTTCAAAGAAGAAAACTTTCTGTGAGCAGAGTTTCTGGAAAAGTCAGGAAAAAAATGGCAGACTAGATGGGCCAAATGGTGCTTATCTGTCATCAAATTCTAATTTCTAATGCTGTTGATTCAGTCAGCCTTTGTATGTTTGTGTGGTGAATACGACAGAGAGAACTACAGGCCTGGAAATTGATTAAACACGCTAGTTTCCCCGTGTGATGGCATTTTGTGTACATCCCACAAGTGAAGGAGCTTTTTATTCTCTTTCACAAACTGTGGTTTTCTTTAACCCATAGTCAGCTCCGGCTCTTTGGTGATTAGGGTTATCAACTGGTTCTTAATCTCCTGTGTGCGATTATGATAATCACAATATCTAAAAGAAAGGATTGTTATTCATATACACTATATCATTATACATCCAATAAATAATGAAAGATACTTTTAGCAACTTTGTGTTGGCAATCTGACAATCCTCCACACTCCATGATGGATGCGTTTAATTAACTTACTCTTGTTGGGAGGATACCAAGTAGGAGAAAAGTTATTCTCATAATTTAAATATTTGCTTTACTAATGTTCCATTGTTTTGTGTATATCTCCATATTTATTTCCAATCATAGTTTACTTGAGTATTTGTCAATGAGTATCAATTTCTTCCAGAAATTATACACAATTTTGTATTTTTTTTTCACTATTACAATCCACTTGCCTCATTTCATAGATTTAATGAGAAGTTCTGTTTACAGAAATAAACTTCAAATTTCTCAAATACTTGCATTTCTTTGTCAGCAATCTCCTCATATCACCGTGTGCCTTGTAAGAAGAAGTAATTAGCAGACTGTGTCTGCACTCCCAGTGACATTTATACATGTATCAAACAGTAATGCTTCTTTGTAACACACTGCTGGCCACCGGGCACCAGGAATGAACCGAGGGAACTGTTCTATTTGGAAACATTAATTAATGTCATTTATGTCTGTGTAGAGCTTAGTTGGTTTCTTGGCAGAACTGCGACAGGCAAATACATATATACAAACCAAAAAAGGTTCAACTTGTATGTATGTATATGTATATATATATATATAAATTCTCGTTTGATTCTAGGCTCATGGAAAATCTTCAATAGCCCTTAGCCAAGTTGAGCATTCTTAACCACCTGGCCAAACCTAATGTTCCAACAGATCTTCTGTTCAGGCCATAGGACATGCATCAAGTTTAGAGACGGGATTGACCTTTTTAAGATCCATGTAGATTCTGGTTGAACCATCCAGTATGAACACCATAGGAGCTTATCATTCACATATGGACTCCTCAATTAGACATAATTTAACCATGGTCTCAAAACTGTAATTTGACAACACATGTCATGTTGGTTTGTAAGGAATATGGCATTTGCTTAACCTTTTGCTCTGGTTGGATCTCAGTGTGGTGGGTAATAAAGTTTGTCCTTTGAGGGAGTATCAAAAGTACATCCTTATATTTGCTCAAAACATCACCTCATCCCTTTTGTTTCTTAGAGAGATTATCCTCTATCTAACCCTCTAAAACCCTTTAGAGACTAAGAGTTTGTGGCCCCTACTTCTCCTTTTTTACATCATGTAGTATTAACAGAAGTTCCTGGGCTCCCCATGGCTTAAACCGTTTTATGGTCCACACCAAGACTCTATAAATGCACATTCCCTCCAGAAATGACCAATCTCTCCATGGTTATAACACTTAAAATTCACTGGGATATATACATGTTGTGGTGTTTCTGTCGTACCCAAGCACTCAGAAGAGTGGTAGAATGTGCTGCAGCAGCGAACTTTTATAGCAGGACAGGTAAATAAACAAGACTATCCAAAACCAAAAGTCCTTAGCAAGGTCAGGAACTCCTCAACCTGCAAGAGTCAAGATTCATGAACATAGCACTCACCCATCAGCAGTATAATTACTCCCTGTTGTCAGCTCCTGCAGGCATAATATCTTCTCCCAGAATAAAAATCCTACAATAGTAAGCGGATCCCGACTTTTAAGGGCCTTTAATGAGGTTCCCTAAATAACTATGATACTTAATTGATTATATAATCTAATCTGCAGATTAGTCCACATGGTTTAGTAGGCCTTTGATACAGGAAAATGGTTAACCCCTTGGTGTCCTTTCTTATAAAATGGTACACAATTCATGTCAGAGTTTGGTGATTAATATAATTCAGTTATATGTATCTTTAATATATAGTAAGATAGCAGGGCCCTCTTGTGCTTCTGTACCAGTATGTCTTAACATGTGTTAGCCATATTTCCAAGTTTCATATTGCCAGTGTTAATGTTTATTTTTACTCTCCTCTATTGTAACAGCACTATAAAATCTACTGGAACTCTATAAATAAATGAAATGAGCGCCATGGCAAGCATTTATTTTCGGAATTTATGAAGTATCCTCTGCACGGAGATTTACGTTTCTGTGTTTGAGAAACAATGTAAGGCGAATTAAACGTATCAACACTCGTTAACAATAAATCGAGGATTACATAGCGGCCACCATGACTGATTGACCAAAGCTATGTGCTACTCATAGAAGGCACTTTACGAGTGTTCTGCAGCAACATCTGAACATCTATAATAATAGACAGTGTAATACAACAAAGAAAATGAGGACAATGGAAACACTTCTTCAGTCTGGCTCTTTGAAATTAAAAATTGTATTAAGCAATAAAAGGACATAATTTAGGGAGTGTATACACCAGCCAGGTTGTACTTACAGACCATGTAATTTACAGAGAGCTTGTGCGGTATCATAAGTAAAAGAGGACATATCCAAGGCTGAGTTAAGAAGCTTTGAGCCCTGGAGCAATTATACAGGAAGGTCCCCTTCTCTAAATTTCTTGTCTTCACCAAGCATTTTCCCCATTTTTTCTCTGCTTTCTGCCTCTTGCACTCTTTTTTCCTTATGTTCTATTCTTTTCTGAATCTTTAACAATTATTTTTTTCTTACTCCCTTTTCAGCCTCATGTCTCACTTCTTGCATTTATTCCTCACTTATTTCACTCGTCTTTCCCTTTTTTCTTCTATCTTGTCTGCCTGGAGGTGTGCTGTCATCTGCACTGAGCAGCCTGAGCCATCAACACGCTGGAGGGAGAATTCCTCCACCTCCTGCCTCCAGCGGGTTGACGGCTCGGGCTGCTCATCAGGGCTCTGAAGCAATTGCTCCGTGTGCTCCGCTGTTAATCCCTGCCTGGACATATCTGTTCAACAATTTTTCCCTAGGACTATCAGGCATCTGGGGCTGCTTAGATCTTTATGTACCCCAGGTTTGGCAGACCTGGCTATATTGCCTACCATGGAGATGGATCAGTGGGACTGCACTGTATTTTAACCCAAAAGACACTGCCCAGCAATCTAAAGCCTTCTCTGGACACCATTAACATGGCAACTGTGGGGCTGCTCAACCCCAAGGTTTGGTAAGAACCTACGAATATACAAAAATATACAAAAAGAGGAGCGCACAACCTACAAAGCATTAAAGGCATTCAGATTCATCAAGCTATATCGCCATATATTTCTTAGAATATATATATAGCCTGTAGTTTTTTTTGGGGGGTGGTTGCTGTGTTTTTAGCCTACTGATTTAACATCAAGGGACTTAAAAACATTTTTTTTCAAATATCTGAAAAGTTGCTACAATTGTCTTGGAATGATACACTACAGATTTCAGAAAGTAATCAGGCTAATTAACAGAAGCCAGCGGCTTGGTTTTCCACACTGGATAGATATCATTCGACATTAAAGAGTGCACTTGGCAGTCAAAAAACAAAAAACATAATAATAATGGTACACAAGGTTATGTTCCTTCTAATGTAGCAAGACACCAGTGCCTTATTCTGTTCATTGTAGTTTATAGTTCGCTGTCTTCATGTTGCTTGATCCTGTTCTCTGGTTTCAAAACCCATTGAAAATAATGCATTTTGAGCCCGTACATGTACGGGCTTTGTCATTAAGGGGTTAAGTTTTATATTTATATCCATGTTCTTATCTGTTTACACAATTTAGCTACCTTGTTCTTCTGGCCACTGTCATGATTAACTCATATAACGTAGTGGATGCATGGAAGGGTAACCCAGCAGAGGTGGTTAGTTTCTTTGTTTAAGCATTCAATGAGTTAATCTGAGGTTGATTTAAATGTGTTTCTTTGTGCATGCCCTCTGTATCTGTTCTGGCTAGAGGTGTCATCTTCCCAAAGGACCCCTGTGGTGATTCATGGCTTAACAGATAAGGACCCTGAGTTATAGGAATTCCATTCCTATCTTAAGTGGAGGGGTTTCCATCACCTTTACCCCACCATAACTTATTGGCACATCAAAAATGGGACCCGATTCTTGGAAAAGGTGTCATATAATCAGTCATGTGGTCAGAGGGGCGTTTGCTTGCAAAAGTCTGATTTAGGGACAATGCAGCGACCTCAAAGCAGAACTCCATGATATACTCTGATCGGAACAACATCATAAGAAACCATCTGGACTTAAGGAGTTCCCACAGGCCGGCTTATTGGAGAAACTCGTGAGTGAGGGTCCTGTGTTTAAGTCCCTTTTGTTTTTAAGAACTGTTTGCTGTTTTATTTTTATTTTGTATGTCTTGTTTTTTTGTAATTTTGGCCCTGTATAATCTCTGTCTTTTTGTTATTAAAATCTTCAAAATCTAAGTCTGTCTTTGGGCTCTAGTATTGATATCCACGAACCCTAAGAGAGGATAACACGTTACCATATTGTTATTGAGTTCTACAGGATATATATATGTTGGTTGCCTGGGGTGGGTTGATATATATATATATATAGAGATATATGTTCTAATTCGGATTTCTCACGAATCCGGTATCAAAATCGTGAGTGGTGGCAGACTACCTGGGGGGATACAGGCAGGATTTGGGGGTTAATTTGGTATAGTTTATGCCTTGTTAAGGGGTCAAGTTAGTAAATCCAGAGGCCTGGTGCTATTAACCCCTTCATGCCCATGCCCTCCACACAGTCACGGCTTGGCAAGTAGTCCTGACCGTGACAGCCACCATTGCATTGTTAGATTGCATTACATTTTATTACCTGTGCGTCTGCAGATTCCATCACAATAGAGAGCGAAGATTAACAAAAACATTCAAATTGACAATATACAAAACTGACAATAATATTAACACACATTAAGACATACTGTTGCAGAACAAGCCGGGGACTCTACTCTTGCCAGCGTATGATCCATTAGGAGGTTGAAGAAGAATGAGACCAAATGAAGGGCTGCTTAGGGACGGCTTATTTTCTTGTAGTGAGGGCCACACAGGGAAGTCAGTGATTTGAAGACGGGAAAAACAGATTATTAACAATATTATATTTTTACAACTTCTCTTTACACTTCTTCAATAAATGCTTGTTGGTCTAACGTTGACTTTATTGTACCTCTGGTACAACTGCCTGCCTTTTCCTACCACTGATATTCTATCCCTGCTTGAAATCAGAAGATTACTGGAATTGACAAAGCACAAAATACTATACTATGGCCAGAATGACACAAGCGATATGGATAAAAACAATGAAAATAAAATACAAACATTTAAATATTTAAGACTAAATTCTATATGTAGCCTCATTGTACATGCATCCACTGTCTATTTGTTGTAAAATTAGGGAGAATGCAATATAGGTGAGAGTATTTAGAATCTAAAAAAAATCAAAGTATACAAAACCTTGTAAGTCATATGAAAAGAGGAATATCTAATAATGAATAGTTTTGCGAAGTTTAACCTGTATAGGCTAAAATAATATGGTGAAGCAAGTTATTAATACAATGGATGACTTTTCCCAGTTTTGTGCCCAACCATTTGTTGTCCTGATTTTTTCAAATATTTTCCACCACTATTATTTATTTTGCATCAATTAGTATTATTATTATCATCATTTATATAGCACCAACAATTTATGCATCGCCTCATACAGTATATACATTCAAATGGTATGACAAAACTAGAACTGACAGAATAAGAACTGTTACATTAGGGAAAGAGGTCCCTTCTTGCAACTTTATAATATATTTATATTTTTTCTTGCCATGTTATTCTAACCATTAATTAGACTTCATTTTTACAAAAGCAAATGTATTGGATTTTACATTTACCTGCAATATTTTCTATACATCGTAGTCTGCATATAGAGTGGTTTTCCCATATTTGATAGTCCTGTACATTTTATCTGACTGCCCATTGTTTAAATTCTCATTTTATCAGATTGGCCCTTATCAATTTTTAGATCGTTTTATTTAACATCTCCCTGTATATATGCCACATGTATGGTAAATGAATGACATCGGCTTAGGTAAAGATATTGTGATGGTTTTGGAGTCTGGAATCCTGAGCCCTGAATTTTTTTAACACAAAATATGTTAAAATCCCGACTGAGTTGTTTGTCTCTGGCAGACCCAGCTTGGAAATGAACCTTCTATATCTCTAATTATAATTACGTAGTGAAGTTACGTACTGTAAATTGTGTAGGGTGCACTGAGACTTTAAGATTGCCAAGGCTAATGGTTTCACACAGTGCAATGAGTATCATAATGCATTCCATACTTTTGCAGCTCAATAGCACAGAAAATGCAATATTCACGGTAAAACGACCTGCCCATGTGAAACTGCAGGGTAATTTAGTCACAAACACAATGGACAAAATGTTTCAAAGCTTGATGACTCAACCGCATATAATAACATTGCATGAGGGGATAATATAATTGCTCAGCATACACAGCCGGTTACATCGACACAGATACCCTTATAGGGCTTGTTAACAGGATTCCGTATTGTTCCTTCACTTCATTGTAAGTCTCTATTTCTATGAAACACATCAAGGTTGAAGGATTTCTGGGGTCTGTTTGTTAGGTATCTTAAGAAAGTATATTTTCTGTAAACCATACAAAGTATAGTTATTGTGTTACTGTGTTTAACTTATGTTCCAGTATTTCTTAGGAAATTCCAGTAAGGAACAGTAACATCTGATGAGAATTAACCATAATAAGGAATTACCTTTGATCCTATCTCTGGGATTTCACACCAATCTCCAGCTAGATTCTAAGGGTCTGAACCTGATTTATGCAACGCCACTCCATCCCACAAGACAGAGAATGGTGGCGAGGGCACAGGTGGGTTCTTAAAACAGTTCATTTTACTTTAACCACTCGATCCCAACGGACAAGGGATGGAGACATTTTTCAACAAACTGTGCATATTTGTAGGTTCTGACCAAACCTTAGGGTTGAGCAGACCCAACTGCAACACAGGTGCCTCATAAATGGTGTCCAGAGAAGGCTTTAAATTGTATTAGAGTCTGTTTAGATTAAAAATGCAATTCAGTCCCACTGATTCACCTCGTTGGTGATCAATATAGGTATGACAAATTAGATATGACTCACTAAACCTAAGGTACCTTGACAATGTGGTGGGCTAAGCAATGTGTGGGCATATAGGGTAGCGGAATACCCAGTTTGCTTTGATGGGTGTTTTTTTAATGATATTGCTAGGTATGCACTGAGTTCCTGATTTGCTAACGACATGTGTGTTGTCATTCAACTCGCATACCCTTACCTGCAAACAAAAAAAGGTTGCATGTACTTTTAAATGAATGAATATAGATAGTGCTTTACAAATGTTTGAAGATGTAACAAATGTAACAAATTTTACAAGAGCATGAAAATTCAGCTGGGTATGGTCACTCAAGTAAACCCTTTATGAATAGACCTCATTGTGAAAAAGTTGAAAACGTTCTTGTACTCTATTTTTAAAAAAAAGCATTCGTCCTCGAGGGGTTAAAATACCCTGTGTTTTTTTGTTTATATTTTATGTCCCAGTGGTATTGCATTATGATTACATTTTATATTGTTTGGTTTTAATAGCAGGTTTGGATGATGCAATTGTTCTAGATCAGGGATTTTAAACTCCATGGCTCAGAGGTTGCAAACAAGCCAAGGTTTCTGCATATATCTCTCTGCTTACGCGCAAATGGCTCAATCAGTATCAGAAAGACAAAAAGTAATTCTGCTTAAAGGAAGGCAGATACAGTTTTGGCTTCAATAAAATATATTTTACACCAACTGGAATGTGATTTCTTGTGAGTTTGTCATCATTTGTTTGAACCTTTACAATTAAAATTATCTCATACTTTTGTATACTATCTTCTGCTTAAAAACAGTATAGCATTTTCTTCTCCATTCTCTCCCTAAATGCAATGCAAAAAAAAAGTTTATTTTACGGAGAGGGCGGTAGATAAATGGAACAGCCTCCAAGGAGAAGTGGAAGGGGCTAATACAGTGAGGGAATTTTAACACGCATGGGATGATCATGAAATTATTCCAAAGATAATACAAGACCAGGGACTGATTAAGGTATCAGTCTTACATCACGAATAATAGGTGCACTAGGTAGGCCAAATGGTTCTTACCTGCCTGTGCTGTTTTCGTCATTTATGGATGATATTCCTCTTTTGACTAATCGCAGGTCTGGACCAAATCTCTTATTTTTATCTTAGATTTTCAAGATAAATACAAAAGCATTGTTACTTTTAGAACATCAGGGTACACTAAATTAAGTACAGCAGTACCGTAAATTCACAACATCGCAACATAAAAATCAAAAAGATTGTGAAAACGTGTTCTCACGTGTATAGATTGGCATGAAATGTTCAAAAAACCACAGGAAGGCAGAACTCTTATAAAACAAATCGTGTCCTTCTACTCAGAAGCCATACAAATAACAGCAGGTTACCTATATTTTCCAGTCCAATCTAAACATTTTTAGTGTTTCCAATATGATCTTCGTGGCATTATATTTGAAACCTGAAGTGTTTTTTCACTACAAAGAATTATTTTTGTTGTTTGTTGTATAATATTTTATAAATACTGTAACATACCTGGTTGAATATTATCCAAATTAATTAATGAAGTATATATGAAAAACAATGTATTATTTGTAATAATCTCTGAACCCTGGTGGTGACTTTGGTGAGGAAGGAATCTTCTTAATGGAAGTGATTCAACAAACAGAGAAACTAAATTCTAATTCCACCACTGTCTATGTTTGAATAGGTTCATTAGATAAATTAGATATAATCAATGTATAAAAAGTAAACCTATAAACAAAAGGGGTTTTTAGGTTATAGATAATGTACTTCTAAGCAGGGATACAAGGCTGCACATTTTTTGGATTGGCTAGTAACACTAGGCACTTGCACAGTTTAGAAGTCTAAATATACTTGGAATTATTGGTAGTTCTGTTATGCAAAGCAAACTTGCCATTTCAGAGATGCCTGTCCTTTGATACACATTCATGCTAACATACCCACTCACACTAATACATACATATGCACTCAAACTAACACACATGCTAACAGGCACTTACACAATCATACTAACACAAAAACACACACACTTACACTCTATGAATAGAGCTGTCCAAAGTCGGCAATTGTCCCTTAGCCCCTGGGCCAGCCCGTACCTACTCCTAATCATTTGTATTGTAGCTGATTTGGAAACTGGAATTATTTCCTTTCCACTGCAGTGCAGTTATATATGACTTTTTATTTTATTCTTTTGCAACATGGTTTAAAATTCATTGCAATGAAAAGCACGCTGACCGATTGTTCCCATGGGTGAGAACAAAAAAAAAGGTCTCTTAACAAATTAGGAAACTGGGTTTTCCAGAATGACTAGTTTCCTACTTTCACAATGTATTGTTGATGAAGTGGGATCAGTATCTTATAACCACATCTTATTATAAACGTTCCATTCTGCACAAATGAATAGAACATTTAAATTAATGTGGGTTTTGACACTGTTCTCCCTCTAAATTACCCATTCTTAACACTAATTAGAACTCTGGCTTTATTGTTAGGCCACCAGTAATAAAGCAAGAATATTTCAGTGATTGCAGGAATAAACCAATTAAGCCCTTGGTTTTGCCCATACATGAAAAATAATAGTTTTAAGCAAAATGTTAATCAAGCTACTTATTTTTCAAATGGTCTTCTTGGAATCTGAGAATGATACATATTAAAATATGCATAAACCGAATGACCTTTCCGGTCCTAATTTCACCTGCAAAGTAGCAGCAAATTAAAAACTTGGATACATCAGCCAGTAGACTATGAATGGATGGTCACACAGTCTTTTTTCAGTGTTGGTAGACTACTCATATACTGGGGAAACATCAAGGGTTACCATACAAGTGTCCCATGGGGAAGTTGTAAAAATTGATAATTTTAAGCTCATGGTCTAATACGCAAGCAAGAGCAAAGTTAACATTTCCTTATGCGCCATCAGAGCATGACTTCAATGTCAAGTCGACAACCTGTCTGAGGCACTTAAGTTCAGAGGCAACTTGCCGATGCTCAATAGGGACTATTCACTAATAGGAACATTAATAGGAGAGTGTGCAGGAGGGTTGTGGTTTTAACTTTCTCACTCCACTATCATGAATGGGCAACACTGGCAAGTATCTCCACTGTGAAGGACCACGTGGGCCATCTATAATGCAGAATTCGATGTTTAGGAAACCCTGCTAATTCATGCATTATATAGGTCCAACCAGGCTCTCCCTGCACAGAAGATCACCAGGTTGGATCTTTATGATATATAGTGACAACTCTCCTGCAAATTCTCCAGACAACTCTCCCTTTAGTGAGCAAACATTAGGGGCATAGCATAGAGACATAATTTGTGGTAGAAGAGTTTCACACCCAAGCTAACAAAGATCAAATAAGATAGAAATGCATGAGCAGCAACCCAAAAGATTTTCAACAGGTGTTTAAAAAAATGTAAGCAGATTACCCAACAGAACTACCTCCCCCCCAAATTACCTACAAAACACAAATTGTGGCCATATGGTCCTTCATTAAGTCAGGCTGCCTTTCTTTTGGCTGAAATCGCCAAAGTTACAGTAATTTGTAAACCGTGACATGATAGGTTTCGTTTTCTTTTCATTCTCTACCACCTTTATTACTTGCTTTCTCTTATGCAAGGCTTTTGGGCTCTTTTGAACAACTTTGAACTTCTGTGCTAATTTATGGAATCTATTTCTATACATCACTGATCATTTAATCAGACTTGCATAGAATTGTACATTTTGAATTATGTATCTTTAGAATTAATGACTTTAATGTGTTCGCTATATATATATATATATATATATTGAAATACCCTATCAGAGGCATAGACCTCTTCCTATGCCTTGTGGAATGAGGTTAAATAATACTAAAATACCCTTAAACATCATATAATTCTTCTATGCCCCCCCCCCATTCCTTTTTCCTTGGGATTGGGGGGGGGTTGAAGTAACATGAACCCTTTGGAGAGGCACAGAGCCCATCACCGTTATCAAAGGTGTTCCATTGCATTATTTACTGTTATGGCATGGGAATGTTTTAAAAGGCTAGCCTGCACATTTTTGTAATGATGGAAGGTTTTCATTTTGTGTACCTGTTACAGGAAAGCACAGAGTAATCATAACAGCCTGAAAGTCTCCGAGTCCAAAATGATGTTATGACAACAAACAGAAATTGTTAGGGAACAAATGTACTTAGCAATTTCCTGGCTGAGAGGTAGCAGAGATTTATGTCCTCCACTAGTAGTAAACACAATTGTTCTTTGCTGAGGGCAGCCAGAAACTACTAGCACTTCATAACACACTCCACTGAGTCGTAATTTAATGTAATGTCATAAATAACACTGGGTCTGATATGTGTGTTCTGGTAGACAGAACTCTCCTCATCTGTATCCGACGATCATATTACCATATTATGAGGCGTTCTCTGCTCTCCACAAGATTTCAGTGTGATGTCATATAGTGAGTATTAAAATGGATTCAAGGACCTATATTTACTAAACTTGGTCCATCTATTGTCTGCTCTGCAATTTTTTATTGATGCGTCTTTAGTTATTTATTTTATTTATAAAGGAAAAATAGGAATGGAGGGAAGAGGAAAAGAAGGAGAACAGAAAATCTAAAAGGTTACCAATTCATCTGATCTGCAGTCAGTTAAAAGTAACCTAAATGTATGTAACATAAAAAAATGCCATGTATAGAGGCAAAAGCAGCAGGAATCACACCACCAGCACCATCACTACCTGGTCCACCTGGAGCACTGGCAATTCTATCAATATCACTGATGACTATACCTGGGAACTTCCCACAGCTGGCTGTCCAAAACAACCCCTCTCTTGTTCATCAAAGGAGGCAGGGAGGGTTTGTGGCTATAACAGAGTGGGCTAGCATCTCCCCCAACTGAGGATCTATGACACTAACAAATAGCCCTGGCTAAGCAGCATTTTACTGAGCAAGTTCCTAGGTCTGTTGATAAAACAACCAAGGCAATGGCAATGGCAGGACCACCATACTTGTCCAAGACTTCATGCAACGGTCAACTTCCTAGTTGCACTGTGCATTAGGGACAAACTCCACTGAGTTTCTCACACAAGCAGGCCTCAGCTGGCCCTGCATAATACATAGGTAATGCAGTTTGATTTTCTCAGCAAAAAAATTAGGCATCATTAAGGCCAGTTCTTGCTAGAGAAGGCCACTGGAGTTCATGTTTCACAGTTAACTTAATGCTCCATCTTACTTCAACTCACCAGCAGCTGTTTATTGAATAAATCTTAGGCACTGTGTTAGCCACAGAGGTCTAGACACTTGTTTATTTATAGGTAATCACCAGAAATAAAGATCCTACTGGATTAGAGCAAGCTATTGGAGAGCCCTCCATGGAAATATAATGGTCTCAGAAGTCTGACATTTTATGTTACATAAAAAACTACAGACAAAATTGGCCACATTCACAAGAGGAATCCGTCTGCCTCCAGTGAACAGAGCTTTCCTGGGTTACAAACATACATTATTTAACCAACAGTATGTGGACACCTGACCATCACCCCTATGTTAATATGGAACTGGTCCCCCCTTTGCCGCTATAACAGCTTCCACTTTTCTGGGAAGACGTTCCACAAGAAGTTGTGTGTCTGAACCCCACATCTCCTACTTTAACCCCTTGTCTTTCACCTGGGATGATATTATCATTGTGACTGGTCTATCTCTGAACTGCACATCTCCAACTTTAACCCCTTGTCTTTCACCTGGTATTTCTCACTTTTATCTCTGTATAGCCTGCTGATTTCAACTGGTTAACTTTGGTGCCCTCTTGTCTAGCTTAATTGCAATTGTTAAGGTGTGGAACATTTGCATCCTACATGCAATCATCTTATCAGATCACTTGTGAGGCAGCCCTAGAAATTCCTAGGCCTCACTTGGATCCGAGCTTGCTTGAAAATGTAGCCGCAGCATAAGTGGACAGATAAGAGTTACACAGGAGGAAAACTGCAGGGAACTGCAACTCCAAATCTTTTGCTCCACTCACTCCTTACTGTGAACCTCTACATGTTTATTTATTTTCTTTTCCCCTAATCCTTAAACAGATTTCATCTCGCTTTCCCCTCAACAAGCTCTCCACAGTCCACATCTCTCCCTCCCTTCTCCCACCACCCTACCTTCACTCACATGACATTCTCTCCTTTCTAATAACTCCCAAGTGAAGGCAGCCTATCCCCACAAATCACAATCCCATTTGTTATCTGTCTGTATCCTTCTCCTCCTGTGCTCAGGTGACATTGAATCTAACCCTGGACCCACCATTTCAACCTGCCTCCACCCCTACACCTTCCGTACTAACAGAAACTACCGCAATCTCAAACCAGTCTACTGTATCCCCAGCACCCCTTTCTCTTGTGATCACTTTGTTGCATGTCTCATTTTTTCCTCCACCATCCCTACATTAATCCTGAGGGATTGACGACCCATCCTCAGATGATGCATCTACACTACTGTCACTCTCCTCCTGTCTCTTACAATGGATCTACTCTCCCACTCTCCCAATATATTGAACAAGCTTTGTTCAATATCTCATTTCTGCAACTCTCCCTTCTCTCTGTCTCACGACAGCCTGACATTTAACCTTGTCATACATCCCACACTTCCTCTACCTAAAAAAAACCCCACAAACCTACCGAAACCTCCACAACCTCAACACTCTACAGCTTACAGATGCTCTCTGGCCACTTCTGTCAAGTATCTCCCCCTCTTTTTGTCCTGTTTTCACAGCTCATTATTACCATATGCTAGCCTCAGTCCTACATATGGTTGCTCCTGTAACTGTGCACCACTCTCCACGCTATCCACCTCAGCCATGACATAGACTCGTCTCCTCCAAAAGTGTTCAGGTACTGCTGAGCGGTTGTTGAATAAGTCTTGTTCACCTGAAGACTTTACTCATTACCAGCTCATGATCCATTCCTATAGATCAGCCCTCCATATCTCCAAACAAACCTCTTTTATTTAATGAATCTGGTCTCTTAATCTTAAACATCCACATTTAACATCCTTCTCTGTCTCCCCAGCACCCCCCCACCTTCCAACATCTCTGCCCAAAAACTTGCCACCTACTTTAAAAACAAAATTTATACCATCAGGGATAACATCCTCCCCCTTGGTGTCACTCATATAGTATGCCCATCCTCTCTACAAACCAGTCACTGCTTCAGTCCAGTCACCACTACTGGAGTTTCTGATGCCCTCTCATGCTCTCACCTCACTACCTGTCCCCTCGACCCTGTAGCATCCATTTCTAGTGTCATTACCCCAACCCTAACCAATATCTTGACTCTCTCTTTTTCCCATTCACATGTAAGCATGCCATCATCTCTCAATTCTAAAGAAACCATTCCATTGGCCCCACATCTCACCAAATTACCATTTAGTTTCTCCTCTTGGCAACCAAATTGCTTGAACTTACAAAAAATGAGCTGATTTCCTCTCTTCAAACTCTCTGTCTGACACTCTAAAATCTGGTTTCTATCAGACTGCACTCACTAAAATTACTAACAATCTCCTTGGACCTCTCTGCAGCCTTTGACACTGTTGACCACCCCCTCCTCCTACAATCTTCTCATGCCCATGGCATCCTGGAAAACTCTTGATAGCAATGCCAAAGTCCTGCTTATCTAATGAAGCTCTTTCCTTTATAGACTTTCAGTAGTCATGGTGTTCAGTTAGGTGATTACATTGTGGGGCCAGGTCCTTTATTACAGATTTGTTCTTGTTTATACATTTAAGTAGTCCAAGAAGCAGGAAAGAACAGAAAAGATAAATACAACTAGCTTGTATAAAATAGGTAATACTTTAATACTGAGTAATTCATACACACGGTATTCTTTACCAAAACAGACCTGCTCTTTAAACTGTGTTCTATTCTAGGTGGTTTTTTTTTTAGTTTGTCTATTAATGACCTGAACGTGGATATTGATAGTAAAATGTATATTTTTGCTGATGACACAAGTTATTTTATTTAGTTATACATTCAGTTTATTATATGTACATGACATGTCAAATAAGATATGAGTCTTGGTCCTGGAAGGTCTGCCAATCCATTGGTTAATAACAAAATTATTATTGATAATAACCCCTTAATGACAAAGCCCGTACATGTACAGGTTCAAAATGCAATTTTCAATGGGTTTAGGGACCGCCCATTGTCCTTAAGGGGATAATAATAATTTTTTATCACTTTATACTGTAGATTTACCTTAAAATAAATTTCCATTTATGTTGCAGTCTTTGTTTAGACACATATCTCTGTAGACACAGCAAGACCTATGAGGTATGATTATCCCAATAACAAAATGTCATTTGGAACTCTGGCCATCACATTTCTTTTTGAGTGGGTATAATGTCCCACAATTTAAAATTATAGGGCTTTTTAATATAATTAAACAATGCTCCTATCATTAATATTCCACCCCTTGTTAATTATTGTCACCCCTGGCAAATACCGGTGGACGATACTGCTGCTCCAACGTCAGATCAGGTCCTGCAGCGTCCAGCTACTGGCAACACATACCTCATTTGGCAGATGCTGCCCTTAAAGGGCCAGGACCAGTTAGTCATCCCCAGTCCAGCCCTGTTCACTGATGTCTATGCAATGTCCTGGCCAGTATCCGTAGCACTTGCAACCAATATTACTAACTACAGTGTATGTTCATTGTTCATTTGATGTAATTCAATATCACGTGACATTAAAACATGATCGCTTTTGGAAGCGAACGCCATAGCAGTAGCATTGTCACTGATTCCCTGTCCCTTTTTATGAATTTTGTTTCTGTCCAAAATTTTCTTAAGCAGTTTGGTTGCTAACCAAACATAATGTAGCACTGAATAAATTGTCATCTTTTTAAACGTGGGTGGGCTCATTAAAATTTGCCTTTTGCAGTATGTTATAAATTTTTTGTTATTAAGTTTAAACTGATTCTCACAAGAAGAATCTTGCTGCGAAATACAAGATTATAACTATGTGGCTAGATTTTTGTTAAAAGAAAACTTTTTCGTATTCACTTGCAAAGGCTTTGCAGAAGACTATTACCATAAAAGTAGAAAAACACTTTCTTTATTAAATGAGTCATCACCGTTGATTTAGAAAACTCTGTAAAACAAAAACTGTTATTACATTTCCTAGCACATAATAGGCTGGCTATGATTGTTTGGAAATAATCTTAACGTGTATAATGTATGCATATATAATGTTATGTGATAACAAAATAAAGAAGGTAGCATTTAAACTGGGAAAGAGGAGTTATTTGAAGTTAAAGAGAAGATTTAAAGAAGGAAACTAATAGTATCAAAGTGTATAGTAAATATCCAAAGTGTACAGATGTATAATATGTTCTTGGTCAGTAGACGTTAACTTTTGGTCATTTAGCAAGTCCCGCAAAGGTTGACATATACAGTACGATTCGTCTAAATGGCCAATCTGCTTCCGGATTGAAGCCACTAAAATAAGTGGTAATTTGGGACAAATGGCAAACACTTCCTTTTATCGACAACAAAGCGGGGTAATTTTTCTTGCTCCAGGACAGATACAACTACTAAAACGTTTCAGTATGTAAATGAGAACAGTTAATCCTTAATGTTTAGAAGTTAGAGTGTATTGTGGTGTGGTTACAATGGTTATCAACTCAAAGTATGTTTTTAAAGCCTGTAGATGGGAAATCTCACCAATCATAGACGCTGTGTCTGTGTGTATAAGTCTTTATTAAGAATATAATAGTTCTAAAATACTTTGTCCCTGGCAAAGGGCCATCTGCCAGCTCTAACAAGGTAAATACAAAGTGTTTGGTTCAATTCTCTGACCTTTTCTCAGACCGTGAACATGTAAATATGACAGAAGGAAAATGAATGAAGTAATCAGAAAAGGAAGTAGCTAGAATTTGTTAAACTACTTTGAGTGTTAATCTGCCAAAAATAAGTTAGATGTGCCTTAGAAATTCATAAAAGTATTTGTATTGTGTCATTCAACAAACTGTGCTACGGTGTATACATCTACGTCCTGGCAGGACACTTCTAATTAATCAACCAAAAATGAGCTGTAAAATTGTGCTATGGTATGTTTGTTAAGAATGAAAAATAGAATGGTTGAGTATTTAAGAGCAGAGGCCTGAGAGAAGATGTTAACTCTTGTGGTGTCTGACGCATATGCAGTAGATTTGTACATTCGGATTCATATGCCTATTTTGTGGGTTTGCACGGATCTCTGACAACGAGGAACGTCTCTGACAAAACAAATGAAAAGTAGACATTTTGTTAAGATTCGTTAATTTATTTGAACATCTTGGCTCCATTACAAGCCGTTTTGGCGCTCTCTGATGAGGTAAAATGGGAAGGAACTTGGTGTAGGAGGGTACATATCAATGACTGATAGAAGTAGCCAAATGGTTTCATTGATGGTTAAGGCTATGATTGATGGGTCCAACAACCGGTGGAGTTTTTTTCCTTACTTTTTCACTCTGGCCAATCAGCATTTACAAGAAGAAGGGACACGCAAAGACATATAAGTGTGCTGACACCATTTTAGCTTGTCAGTAGCATCCACAGATGCGAGTTAGAAGTGAGAGACAGTCAGTGACAGTGATAGTAACATCGTTGAAGCTGTGATCAAGGCTTATCTACCATACTGGAAGTGTCAATAGTGTAGTGTCGGAAAATTTACTGGGGGGTGGATCGGAGAAGCTGTACAACTATAGTTTATTTATTGATTTACTTGGACTGCAGCAGAAGTTTTTTGCCTTTGTTATGCAATAATTGGTTTATTTATTGTTGGCCTGTTTTTCAAAATAAAATTAGGAGACAGTTCTTCAAATATGTTCCCATTTTCCTGTTAAGTTGTGTCTTATTTCATCTATGCTACAAGACACAAAACTATAAATCCTTAATATTGGTGATAAATTAGTCATACTCGCAGTGTGCTTCTGCTCTTAATTTTGGACAACAGAAATGATAAATCAGAAAATATTGGTGGAAATTAGGCAAAGTAGGGTTTTTTTTCCCATTTTTACCCGTGACTATAATCGATTTGGAACTTCCCAGAGTAAAGATGGGCAGAGTAAAGATGGGCAGACACTGACAGATCTACAGTATGTTTGGGTAAGAAGAGGCAAGGTCAACCCTTGCAGCAGAAGTGGGTCTTACTCTGCATTGTGCAAAAGTGGAGAATGATATGTCACCAAAAGTGTCAATGACAATGACCTGCATTTAGATTATGAGCCAGAAGAGGAGAAGTAAAGCGACACATCTTCCCGTAGTTACCTTCTCTGTTAGATGTGTTGCTCATTCCACTCTGCAGAAGCAGTAGCAGGGTAGCTATTCCAGCGATTCCCCTACATGCACTGGCACCAGTACAACCACCACTATCACCACCATCACTAATACCCTCATGGAAAAAAGATAAAGAAAACACCAGTACCACTGCTACCTCACCAGGTTTACAGTGCCTTAGTAAAATGTGGGATTAGTTTGAGAGTGTGGGAAATGGACACACTGTATGGTGCAAATTGTGTCATAAGGAAGTGTGTCTTAGGTCTTAGGACATCTCACCATTTCTGGTATGAAGCAACAACTTCATACATACAACAAAGCCTTGCTCCAGGGGCAAACTGGTAGCAGTTAGAATATGTTCCAGTAGACAGAATGGTTTATAATAAACAACCATCAATAAGGGGTCAGTAAAGCAATATGTTTATTGATTCTCGGCAAGTTTATTGTTTTGTGGTTGGAATGTTTTTTTCTGTTTTTTGATTCTGATGGGATATGTTAAAATAACAATGATTTATTCCATACATGTATTCCTCTGAATGACCTCAGGGCCTTTAAAACATTGATGCAGCTTCTTTGTCGAACCACCGTTAAATTACCTAGAACTAAAGAAAAGAGGCAATTAATGCCACAGGGCTTGGCATAAATATATCAATAGTTGCATGTCCATGGTAAACGGTAAAGAGGCAGCAAGAGGAGGGAGTCGGGGAAACACCATGCCAGATGCAAAGTACAAGCGACCTTTATGTCCAATGTAAACCAAATGTATATTTGCTTAACCAACAGTGGCGAGCCAAGACAGCAAGGCTCTGGCTATCCGAACTATAAGTAAAACAGGCGTACACTTTATAGTGGTGGAGGCAGGGGCAGTTATTGGTCCAGCTGAATATTAATCTTTGAAAAACTGATTAGAATGTATTATCAGGCAACTGTAATGTTTTTAAGGTATAAAATCCATTTACTTATACAATATGAGTTTTTTTGTATATTATATGTCCTGAATTTTGAAGGATGTGCTGTTTGTAACCCTACGCATGGATGTGAAGAATATTATCTCAAATCAAAAGAATTAAAAAAACAAATAAAATAACATTCTCTCCATGGGCAAAAGTTACTGTGCCTCAAGCCATCTATCTGCCACAAGCCAACCTTAGCTGCTTCAGTCTTGTCACCCTTAGTGAATTTTCTGATGTCCTCTTGTCCTCCCACCTCCCCACCTGCCCACTTGATTCACTTTCCTCACTGTCCTACTTTCTGTTTCACACCTTACATCTGATTATTTATTTATTGTTAATTTGAGGGGATGTTTTTATACCATATTTTGCAAGTTTTGGGAGAGGACATATAGTATAAGGGTTTGTTTAACTTGCCAATCCCCAGTCCTCCTGTAGTGGCTATAAAAAAAAGATTGGCTTAGAGATAAATGTATATGGGAAGATGTGTGCAAGATAGGTGGCATCAGGGAGAATTGAGATGGCACAAAATTCATATTGATAACTTTAGCATTGTCAAGTTTATGTAAAATTACCATCCTTAATTTAAGTAAAATGTAATACTTAACATAGGCCTGGATAAACTAATGAAATATAAACACATTGGGCCCAAAAGTAGTGAGATACAATACAACGAATTCAAAGGTTAAATAAATCATTGTTATTAATATGTATAATTTGCATTTGTAAATTGGGGAGGTATCAGAATACAGGTAGAGGAACACAATAAAGAGGTAGGAGATCCAAATGAGACAGCAGGAGATAAAATTAGGATAATCTCCATGGGGGGAAAAAGTACCAAAGGGCTGTCCAAGAACAAAAAAGACAGGGTTAGGCATACTTTAAGTAAAGTCAAATAATCAAGACAAGTCAGAAGTAATATGGAATAAACTAATTTTTCCAGTGTTGAGGTTATAGCTCATGGAACAGACACTGGTAAATATTATAGTAAATGATCATATATAAATTATGATGCATCACATTACAGGTGCACAAAAAAGATGACTAACTTGTAAGCTATACATGTATTTTGCCAGTGAAAACCAAAGTAGCCTTAAGAAACAAAAAAAAACAAACATAAAAACAGTAAGGTCTTCAAACAAATGGGGACTTTTTTAAAAATCCTAAATGGCTTTTTTAAGAAATCCTATGTGAAATAGTGTGTACTTTGCAGACCTCAAAATTGTAACTTTCCGCAAACCTTAAAAACCAATCCCGTTTCATGGAAACAATAAGAAAATTCTGTAGTTGACAAAATATGTCTTACAGTTCTTGTATAATCGGGTGAACTGTGCATGAGGAAGATTGTGATTCTACATCAAAACCTGATGAAGCAATGCAAAATCAGTTTTTATACCAATGCAAAAAAATATCTAATTAGAGAAAATGAAATGTATGTTTTTCAGACCGTGTTAGATTTCCTAATTAGCATCTGTTCAAAAATTGTTTTGGTAATCAGGACAGAACAGTTCCACTAAACACACTGTCTGTTTATGTAATATTCTTTGCAACCTTCCAAAGAAATGAAATAAGGTTTCTCTGAATTATTGATGCTTGATGATATAAATTGCAATTTATTGCTAACTGGGTCAAGTACAATGCAAGTGATTGGCTAATAAGCAGTGATCCTATCACATCTAATCAACATCTCTATAAATAAATAATCGAGCCAATTGTCTTTCTGTGTGCCTTTATTTGTGCGTCCATGTAAGCATCATCACATCATTATACTTGATTAAGCTATCTTCTGTTCAGAAAACTAGGTAGGGATGTGCAAAATTTAAAATCTTCTTACAGCAGCTGTATTCTTCGATACCTTGTAACTCTTCTACTTCTTGCAAAACATCTCATAGGAACCCCCACACTCACAGAAGCAGAGCTGAAACTTTGTAAATCTGCTTGCTGACATCATAGCACAGTCAACGATTCCATTTTCTTCCTTTAATGTTGTGACGGCAGTTTTTCTTGTTGTGCCCAAATCACAGGAAACTGATTTCTTTTAGAATAGGGCCAAACGTTTTGGGCCACCTCCACTTACCAGCTTCAAATACGTTACAGGTACTGAAAAGTGGAGATCCCCATGGGATCTGGGCCTCAGCAGAACTACTGCCTCAAATACGGTATTTATAACCAAATTGCTTGGTTATTTACAAAAGCAGGACTTTGTAGGACAGTTACAATTTTAACTCACTAACTTAATTATGCATTATTATATATTTATATTGTAATAAACTTGCCTAATTGACTACTCTTCCTTGTATGGATGTATGAATCAGGGGGATGAGGGTGATAAGACCCCAGAATTTTTATCAGGGAATGGGACTGTGAGCAACCTTGAAAATATACGCACATTATCTCTCAAACATAGTATGTGTGGCCACGTCCAGTGAATCCCACCAGGTACACAAGTAAATCCCCTCAATAGTTTTTTGGTTCCTGCCTGCCTACTTGTCCATACGACTAGCATCACGCATAATCCAACGCCAGGGAATTTATAACCTAAATACTGAAAATATCTATTAATTACCTTGTTAACTAGTCCTGTTTATCCTGACCTAATGTATAGATTTTTTTAACCACTTAAGCAAACTAGGAATATGATTTGCTGGAGAGCTGGACATTTCATATCGCTGGTTTCATTATACATTATGAAAAACAAAAGTAAAGGTAAAGGTGATGGAAAACCCTTCCACTTAAATTAAGAGGTAGTAGAAGCATTATTAAACACTCATCTACACACACCAGACAAGCCAGAAGGACTTAGAAATTTCCCTCAGTGGTGTGATCCACTTTATACATGGACCCCTTGTGGAAGTGGGAGGGTTTTCCATCACCTTTACCCACCATAACTTTTGTTATTGGTATTTCTTGTGCTTCCCCAAGCCTCAAATATTAAGCCGGTATCACAAACTCATGCTGACGAGTCCCATTAAGGACGAAACAGCTGTCCATGAGTGGTGATCTGGCTATTGTACCTCTTACCCGAGTTTTGTCTAAAGGCTGTCTTGTACAGCGGGCAATTACTTTCAAGGGATCCATGTATAAAGTGGATATAGAGGCAAAAGGTGATCATTGTTGACCTTATTTGCATGTGCCTACCCAGAATCCCTTGTGGTTGTGGGGGCACCTCATGCTTTCTGAGGGAAAAAAAACTGGTGGGTATAGATGAGTGTTTTATAATGCTTCTACTACCCTATTATACATTATGAAAAGCCAGCTCCAGTAAACTGCTCCTACAAGCAGTTCTAAGCTAGTACCGCATTATGTATATATTAAAACACTGACATCTTCAAGAGCTCTACAGAAATCACCTGTGTGTTATGGCAAATACAAGTGTGCAGCAATTTAAATAATCTAAATTGACATTTATGTTCAAATCACAGATATGTGTGCCCATTGTTGTTTTTTTTTACATAAAAACAGGAATATTTATTTTATTTGTTAATACCGGTAATTTTGTTCCTCATTTTTGTCTAAATACTTTTTTAAAGTCTCTTCCGAGTTAATAAAAATGTATTCTGTAGAATGGTAATTAGTTATGTTTTTTGCCCCCTTTCCTGTGTTTTTCTGATTGAAGAATGCCAAAATACCATTGTCATTAAAGAAAACCCTGAACGGATCTTAGCTTACAGGCAAACAGAATGCCTCACATATTCCATCCCATTTACAATGCGCACTTATTAACATTCACAGACAAATTTGTTGGAGAGATCTGTACTCTGGCCAGATGATGCCTTCAATAGTTTATATCTTTGCAGAACAGACATGCTAGAAAGAGTACAGGTAATTTTATAGTCACAGGATTAAGTGGTTCCTCTCTGTGAACATCTGTTTTGGCTGCCATGTTTCCATTGCAGTTGTGTTGGCAATAGTAAATGTCTCCTGATTTTACTCAAATTATTTTGTTTTTAAGAATACTGTGGGACACGTCAGAAAAGAAGAAGATTTGCTGTTTATCTGGATCCATAAATTTGCTAAAATGCATCATTGTGTTTTGGAGAACCTGACATCATACCCCATACGTATCTTTGAACATTATATTTATTCATACAGCACCAGCAGATTCCACGTTATAATAGGAGATGTGTGAAAAATATGTAACAAAGACCGTTTAAACTATCACACGTGAAGACATATGGCTGTAGAAGGAAAAGAGAGCCCGAGTCTTGCAAACTTACAATGAAATGAACTAGTCGTATATTCATAGTCTACAAGTAAGGGTCAATGTGATTCAAAGTTTGAAGAGTGGTCTTATCACCATAGCAACAAACTAAATGCCCCTGTTGATTGGACTGTCCCATTGGTTGGTATGGTCATACAACTATCCAGAATCATGTGAACAAATAGGGGCTTTGATAAAGGAGCTCGTTACTCCAAAGCGTTACTGTTTTTTTTGGGGGGGTCAGTCATTAAGATATGCATTAACCCCTTCGTGACAAAGGCTGATTTTACTTTTTGTACCCTTCGTGACAATGGCCGTTTTAACATTTCTGCGCTGCTCGTGTTTAGTTGTAATTTTCTTCTTTCCCGTTTACTGAACCCACACACATTAGATATTGTTTTTTTCAGGACAAGAAGGGCTTTCTTTAGATGACATTGTTTTGATTGTATCATATTATTTACTACTAAAAAAAGTATAAAATATGGTGAAAAATTTAGAAAAAAATGACTGTTTCTAACTTTTAGTTGAAAAATCTTTTACTCATCTATAAAAGGTAATGAAAAAACCTGCTAAATGGATTCTACTATTTGTCCTGAGTTTAGAAATACCCAATGTTTTTATGTTTTTTTGCTTTTTTCTACACATTATGGGGCAATAAGTACAGGTAGCGTTTTGCTATTTCAAAGCCATTTTTTCCAAATCTGGTAATTCTTCCCCTCATGTGCCATTTCGGGTATCTTTGAACCCGGCCAATGCAATTTACCCCATCAAATCATATATTTTTGAAAACTAGACAGCCCAGGGTATTCCAAATGCTAGTATTTTAACTCTTTCCATGCACCATATCTACCACCAGTTTTTGTCAAACTTTGTGGTAGTCATTTTTTTGCATTTGTTTTGTCACACACATTTTACTTTAGGTATGAATTAAAAGGTTCTCGTTTATGTCACTATCACAAAACACCCCAATATGTGTTCAGCAACATCTCCTGAGTACAGCGATACCTCACATGAATGATTTTGCCTGGCTGTTTGGGGGCAAAAGGGCCACATTTGGGGCATGCGCATTTTTCAATGTTGAACTTTGGCATTTGGGGATCCACTGCCCATGCCCCATTTGGTACATCTTTGAGCCGGGCCATTTCAGTGTGCCCAATAAACCCATATATTTTTCAAAACTAGACACCACAGGGTATTTTAAATGCTGGTATTTTAACTCTTTGCATGCACACATTTTACCACCAGCATGTTTTCAAAGTTTGCAGTAGTATTTTTGTGTGTGTATTTTTCCCACACACACCTACTTTATGTATGAATTTACAGCTCCTGGTTTATGCCGCTGTCACACGACACCCCATAATGTGTTCAGCAACATCTCCTGAGTGCAGTGATATCCCACATGCATGGGTGTGTCATTTTTGTGGGAACTAAAAGGCCACATTTGGTACGTGTGCATTTTTCTAATTGGAAATTAGGTGTGTGGCCATCCTTCCCCCGGTGTTAATTGGGACGTTGTTGAACCTGGCCAATTCAATTTACCCCATCAAATCATACCTTTTTTAAAAGTAGACACCCCACGGGCATTTAATATGCCAGTATTTTAACTCTTTCCATGCGAGAATTGTTTTAAGCTAATATGCTAATTTTAGGACTTGCTCACAAAAATATATTTTTTATATATATATATTTTTTTTTTGTCTTTTTAAAAAAAAAAATTTAACATTTTTTTTCAACTTGGAGGTTCCCCTGATAGTGACATCAGTGGGAAATGATTTTTACATTTTACTAGTTTTTTACTATTTTTTTTCTAATTATTATAAATTTTATTTTATTTTTTAATTTATTTTTACTAATCACACTGTGATTAGAAAGCTGGCTTCCATTGACTTGCATGGTGAATGCAGTACCTGTATTCAACCTGCAAGTGGAGCCAAAGTTCTCTAGATGGTCTGGACCGTCTAGCGAACTTTTAAAATTTGTTTGTTCCTGTTACAGGGCAGCGGCCATCTTGCTTGATGGCGAAGATCATCGGCAGCTGCGGCTGTGACCGCTCTCCGGAGCGGTCACAGCCCATCGAAAGGTAAGTGTTTGGTGTCGCTGGATGCCTCCTGATCGAGGCATTCCAGCGACACCATTTAAGTTTAGGAGGCGATCGTCGATCGCCTCCTAAACGCTTTTAATACGGGCGTCCGCCGCCATACAAAGTATGGCGGATGTTGACGCCCCGTGGAGGGGCCAGAGATGGCCCCTTCGTTCCGATAGCGGCGTTGCTGAATGCCTCGAGGTCGAGGCATTCAGCAACGTTTTTTGGGTGCAGAAAGCGAAAACAGATCGCTTTCTGCACCCGTTTAAAGACGTGCCGGTCCTGGCACGTCAATTGTCGTAAAGCACATGCTTTTCCGTGTCGTGCCAGGACCGGCAATTGTCGTTAAGGGGTTAAAGAAGTTTTTCTACTGCATTACCTGAGCTCTGTGTCTTTTTTCTGACTTGAATATAAATAAAACTAAAGGCTAATTTGAGTGATCAGTTTGGTTTTGGCTTATGAACTGCCTTCACCACATAGGAGGTGATTTATAATGGTGTTGCGCAGGGCTGCCTTCCATATTTGTGAAGCAGCTTTTCCCCATATAAAGGGTCAGCATGGCTCCTGTTTGACCTCAACTAGGATATCACATTGTATGTCAGCTTTACTCCGTTGATTGGTAAGAAGCAGAACCTGAGGCTTGGGGTGGGAGCATCATTTTTTGGCCTGGTGTTCCAAACCACGATTTTTGTCTTGTTAGCAAGTGAGCAGCATGTGCACCAACCTGCGAAACATTTTGGATTCCAGTGCCGGTAATCACGTCAAAGCTTACTTACAAAGCATGTCGGAATCCTCAATTCCCACTTAGCAGTGTCAAACTTCTAATGTATAAAACCAAAGCAGCATACCTATGTAATAAGTGCCTCTCTATATCTTTTTTATGTACTTAAGAATCTTTAATAATGTCAACACCTTTGGTTTGGCAACATAAAAAAGCATAAGCTTCAGATGCCTCTTCAGTTGGAATCAATGATGTACTTTAAAAGCTCACATATAATGCATACATTTTTCCTTATTTTGGGACATTGTAATATTACATATTATACTAATGCAAAAAATAACATAAGCCTTTATGAACTTCAAAAACAAAGCATGCATATTACACATGAACATGCAATATGATTAAGCAGATTACTTACCTTCCATTTAAATAACCCATTTTTTTATAGTCTACTTACATTTAGTCTACTTAATTTTCATTAAAGGCCACATTTGCTGATTCTTCAAGATCAACTCTTTTCCCCTTAATATGTGAGATGACATATCCTACTGTATCATCTGACAATAATGCTACCCAAGGCATTATCTCATTATTTGAATTAAATTAGAGAGAAACTAAATAAAAAAAAAAAAATAGCTTATATTACATAAGGTTGCTTTATTAAAAATAATTAAATAACACACTTTTTCCATAATTAACAAGAGGAAGTGAAATTAGTCACAAACAAGCTTGAAGAAGAATCTTACTTTTTCCTATTCATTTAGTCGTCTGCACAAAGCTTTGATACAAGAGTGATTAGAGTAACATCAAAGAAGTCATTGCTTGTTAACTTAACACAATATAAAAGACAATGGCCAATTTTATGCTTAATTTCATTACTTTTTACGTAACGATGCTAATTGACCAAAATTCTAAATTCTAACTAATCTTTGTTATATGTGGTTATTAGAGGGATTATGGGTTTGAGTATTAATTCAGTGCATAAAATAAAATCATCCCATCTGCAAAGTAGCCATGTGCTTTCCAAACAAGCAGCTAAATTAATACAGGATAACGGAGGAAAGAAGGCAAAGACCAGACCATCTTGTTGATGAGAGTTCTGGTAAAACAGAAAAAAAAGATCAGAAACAGCCACAATTAGCCAGGGGTATTGTCGAAGGAGATTTTGTTTTCTAACAATTCCTATCGGGATTATTATTATTACTCATTGTTTTATATAGTACCATCATATTCGGTAGCGCTGTATGGCTTATAAGCAAAATGCATAAATTAGCATAAAAATGCATACATTAGCAGTGTCTTATAACCTTCATCTAGTATTATACATAAAATACTCGGATAACATGAAAACTAGACGGTAATGCCAAATGTGTCTCTGAAAATATAAATCATTTAGAAGAACAACCATGCAATACATTCTGAGCCCACAGAAGAGGAACGTCGTTAGAAGAAAGAAGAGAATATTTGCACACCGAAAAGGAAAATAAAAGTGTTAGGCATTTACTTTTAATTTTAGGATGAAGAGTTGAAGAATAATTCTGTTATTTATTTTATTATATAATAATAGATAATCTGTAATGTATAGGCTAAAATAAAATACATCGGAAAACTGGATGGTTTGCAATTGAATGGCGCATATTAAATATAGAAACATACAATTTGACAGTAAATAACAACAATTTGGCCCATCCAGTCTGCCATTTTTCATGATGTAAAGACTCAGACCTTAATTGTTTGGTGATCTTGTCTTAGATTTAAGTCTATCGCATGCATGTGTTAAAAGGTATCTAGACAACAGCTAGAAAACTGATTATATATATATATATATGTATATATAGCAACTGTAAGAATTATATATGATCACACATACTTTTCAAACCGACATAGGCTAGGTCTACAATCATGGTGATGATGAGATGGTAATGGCACAATAGACTGTGATATGAACTTAGCATGAACACAGGGCTGGTGTGCTCTTCTAACTATTCCTCAATAGAAAGGACCAGCAGTAGCATATTTTTTGATTAGGTTATTTACATGTGTGACAATATAATAGGATTCCATTTAAGAGATTGTTGAATTGCCAGTACAATAAGAGTATAACCTAATACAATGTAGTTCGCATTTTCTTACAAGACATACCACAACATCCTGCCCTTATTTTAATTTTAAACTATTGCGGTGGTAATGACCTTGTTGCAACATCTAGTCTTATCAACCACATTATGCAATCTCGCTTAAAAAAGCTTTGTTTCTCATAATAAATAACTCCCCTTTTAGCTATGTCTGAGCGTCTGACGAATGAGATGAAATAAACCTAATAATACATTTGCAATTAAAAAAGGTATTATACGTGCAAATATATTTTTTATATTTCAAATGGAATTGTCACCTTTCGTTGAATAGTACTACTGCACACAGTCTATTTTTATTAATCTCAATTATCACTTTCAGAAAATATACCAGAGTGATCCAATATAATTGAAAATAATAATGTGAAATGTCATATGCTAGGCTTTTTCTAGCTTTGCTCCAAAATACAGTACTTTACAGAATTTAACTATTGATACTTTTTCTCATTGAACTACCCTAGCGGTAGCCTGGTTACCCACTTTTCATGGGTAAGAAGCTTTATTTATTTATCTATTTATTGGGATTTACAGTGATTTTTATTTTTACATTTACCCTTCATTTCAGAGATTTTCTCC
Source organism: Spea hammondii (assembly GCA_029215755.1). Classification (NCBI taxonomy): domain Eukaryota; kingdom Metazoa; phylum Chordata; class Amphibia; order Anura; family Pelobatidae; genus Spea; species Spea hammondii. Next base: position 13,626,893 of record JARDYJ010000005.1, on the reverse strand, counting down.
TAATACATATTTTGTCTTTATTGTTTTATTCTATGCGTTCCTTTATATTTATTTTAGCCTGTGGATTTATATATCCATTTATTAAATATAATTTTATTGTTTATACTCAAGCACCGTATGTGTCTGAGACTGATCTTGCCTTTCTGCGAACATTAGTTTGTATAAGGCTATTCATTTTATCTAGTAAGAAGCATTTTATTTTAACTTGAACACATTGTTTTTTCACATATTTTGATCATAAACTCTAAATACTTCTATATATATTTCTCTCCACCTAATGTATCGTATAATGTATCGTATAATGTATTGTATATAAATAAAAGAAGATAATAATAGTTACGTAGTCCCATAGAGAGGAGATGGTCAAACAGCAGTGACACTGATATACGGTATTATCACCCTTATTAGCTAAACAGCTAGCATTACAATTGTGGTTGAACTTCAATTCCCATTATCCTCAACTGTCCTCAACAACCCAAATGCCAGCTGAGCATGATAGGATTTATAGATCAGCTGCAGAGCTACTTGTTGGCTTCTCCGTTCTTAGATGTGATCTTCGTTATTACTACCCGTTATATATAATCCTAGATGCGGAAGCCATTTGTTTAACATCTTGCATATCACTGAAATATATTATGTGGAATGCAAGAAAAAAAATTATTTTCATTTTCTCCACATATTTATTGCAATCAACTGTAACTGGTTCAGATTTTGTTTTCTTACTAAAGAAATGTATTAATGAAAATAAAAGATTTTTTTACATCTTATTTATTTATTTATATTAATTTATTTCCAGGTGACATTTCAAGGCCATTTTTTAATTAATTTTAAAGACCATGGTATTGGATTTCTAGCTGCATCAAATTCTGTCATTTGTAAGAAACACTAGCTTTGTCATGCAGTGTCCATTAAAGCCGCGTTTCCGAGACTTTTTACCCAAATTGGGTACTTCTAGCCCTATTTTACAGTGCTGTGGAATATGATGGTGCTAGATAAAACAATATATATGCGTAGATATTACATGCAGAATACATACGCCGAGTTTGTGAATGAAGTCCTCATTATGGTTTCTGTCTGTTGTAACCAAGCATTGATATTCCTGCCCCAAACCCTTTCCGTGAGGATTTTGGGATCACATTTACTAACTACAACCACAGAAGCTCCTTATATTCTACATTATATATTTGGATCAGGTCTAACGTGATTTGAAAGAGAGGGATTAGAAAAAAAAATCAGGTTCTTTGAATTATAGATTAGATTTTGTGAAAGTGCCTGCACCAGGTTTTTGTGTCTTGGGATTCTAGTAGCTTCTGCTAAAAATAATGTAGATGTCGCTTTTTTGGAGTATGCCTTCATATTCTTTAGGAAAAATACAATTTAATTGAAAGGCCCTGGAAAGTCAAATTTTTCATCACCATAGCAACCTAACCATTAGCCCTTGAGATTATGCTTTATGAAGAAGAGTCTTGGTATTCACTTTCAAAGAATAAAGATGCTTACTAAAGATTTCATGCGATAGGAATACAGCAAGTAATGATGAAGCTAGATACTTATTTAACAGTTTTTACACAGACCTTTGGCTTACAAACCTTATCTTCCCAAGAAGGGTCTCAATATAATAAGGATCGACATGTTTCGGCTGTATGTGTTGAGCGTAGAAATGACAATATAGAGGAACAAACCAAGTCATAACAGCTTCTTCAAACCATGGTGAAAATCAATCCCAGAACGGCCATGGATGCAAACCAGGAATACAGATGAGGATCAATATATAACATATATAATAATCATTTTAAGGCAAGCCAGGAGGCAAATATTTACATATATAATAATAATCATCGTTACTTGTAGTCAGGGCTTATCAGGAAGGTGGCGTTGATGAAGTATGGTCATGAATGGCTGTAACCTGGCAGAAGGATGTACTTGGTGTTTGTCTACCGATTCCTTGTTTTGTGTATATATTGTGGTTTTCGCTTACCAAGTTGTCAGTACCCGCTCGACGCCCCTCTCTCTCCTCTGCGAGCCCTCTAGCTCAGTCTCGGTGCCGGCTTGTAATGCTGAGCACCGGAATATGATGTCATTTCCGGCGCTCAGCAGGGAGACTCGCCGCACGACTGCTGAAAGGTAAGTAGAATAAAACCGGGGGGGGGGATAGGGTAGATAATAGGGAGGGAGAGGAAGTGTAGATAATGACCCTCGGCGGCGGCGCGGGGGGGGCATTTTAAACTTCGCCCCAGGCGGCATTATGTCTTGGGCCAGCAGTGACATGTACTAAGTCTGTTTTATGGAGAATACAACCACATACAATGTGATACTTGATCCCCAAAGTTGTTATTACTGACCGGAAATGTGTTCTATCTTTCAAAAGTATTTAATCTTGGTATCATATTCATTTCTAATCTATCATTTTATCCTCTTGAAAACTACTTACTGATTGACTGTTTTCCATTGACCCCATCTGCTTGCTAACATAGGCGAAAACCTGGTGCCCCCCCAACTTACTCATGAGCCTATGCAGTGATCTACGTTGCCTATATAATGAGGGCAATGATGCCTGCTACCATTTTACTTTTTGGGGTCCCAGTGAGTGCACAATGATATTCACCTGGTACCCAAAGGGTGCATAGGATAGACCCCCCCCAGAGTACTTACGACAGTAATTCTGTTAGCCAGTCTACCTGGCTTTTACCAAGTCATTTTAAGACAAAGTTTTAATTCATTTTCAACATCAAGACATAATATATATTATTTATATTGATTTGATTTGTTTTGACAGTCTAGCCAGACCCTAAAAATGCTGAACATATACTGTAGAAGGAATCTTTACAACATTGTAAAGCCTCTTTTGTTAATAATTTAGGTTTTCTGGACCTGGCTGTACGTAGTATTACTTCTTCCTTGTTATATGAATATATTTAGTTGGCCAGTTATTATCTTTTTTTCAATGGCAGTTGGCAACATTTGACTTATTTATGCAGCAATTATGGTATATCTTAAAATAGATAATGCCAGGAGGATTAAGTGCTCCATATCCTGCAAATATTTATCCCATTTTGCGAAACAGGGACACACATTTTGAGATTATAGTGAAAAATAAATGATGGGCATAATTACAAGTACCACGCTAACTATATATTAACATGTACTAGAGAGATCTTAAATGTTTTCCGGCAATAACTGTAAATTACACCTTTTTTATTTCATTGTATTTTATTGTATGATAAATTTAATTATATTATTTTTCCATTTGATTTGGAGAGATGACATAAAAATCTGTTGCCAAGGAAACATGTGAATAATACACGTGGCACACTCCACTTTACCTCTTGCCTCAACACATGTTATAATTATGTGTTCGCTGCCATAGCACATTACTTAATTTAAGTGCATATATACGGTATATATATATATATATATATATATATATATATATATATATATATATATATCAACAATACAGTACTTGTGATTTTATATATACTGTATACTGCATTGTGCCACTGTCAGGGTACTAGTGCCAGGCCCGACATCTATGCTTCCTCAAGAGCCTGGACCCCCTGCTAGGCTGCTTAGGTGGGTAGTGCAGGTGTACGGCCCCTAAATGCACATTGGGGTCACATAATGCAAGTAGTAGTAGAGAGGAACTTGGACGGAGAGTGTGAAGTACAGTAGAGACAGTTCTCCGCAAGAGCTGAGGGAGCGGGAGTAGTGTATGTGAGTGTACACTGTGCTGTACTGTCAGAGACAGTGTGAATGTGTGTATATGGACATGGGGCAAGCTGACGACAGGGACATGGGGACCCAGGTCTGATCTGATGGTCAAGATTTCTGATGGTAGCCCTGTTGATATCACGCAGCTTCCTGTAATGATATTTTAGTTGTTTTGTGGTTGATGGAGGCTGCCATTTTTTTGACATTTTGGGTGACTTTCTCTGCCCTCACCCCACATTTGTGTGAAGATTTATCAAAATAGTCACTTCTGTTTGAACAGTATACACCTATGTCTCCATTTGTATCTGTATTTAACCCAATAAGATCCATAATGACAACTGTTAGATACCGTATTCATGGTGAATCCACTGAACAGTTGGAAGACGCACCCATTGATATTTGTTTTATTGCTTTGCTGTGTGCCAACTACAAGCTGAAGAGTTGGACAGCAATATAAAATGTTGCTGTCCAAATATTCTAAAATGTACAATTCATATGATAGCTGTGTGGCCCCCTTAAATATTCATGGTGTGCGGATGTGTGGGAAGACTCTGCAGATACCCACTTACATGCATTTGCCCCATCCACCATCCGTCAGCTCCAACACTCACACAGTGAGTTCCCCTCACGTTTGTCCTGACATTTCCATCCTGACCTCTTTGGATTCATCTCCACAGTTTTGCAATCTATGTCTCTCTACCTAATGAGTGCAGGACTTCTGTCTGATCTTCTTAACTGGGGGTGTCCTGTTATGGAGCTCCATCCTAAATAGTGTTTAACTTTCCTCTCCGAATTTTGCCTCTCTTCACAGAGTGATTCTTATTACTGCTGGCAGTGCCACAGAGTAGACCCAATACCCATATTAGAAAACAACGTAGTCAGAAACAGAACTGAATAGGACATCCATGTATTATGGGTGGTCTTCCATTACCTGAAGCTCCATATATCCAAAACTGGGCTGGTTTTCCCACCATATGCTCTGTCCAGAACTCCTCACATATCTATCATTGTTGACGGCCTTGGTGTCACACTTGACTCTGCTGTCTCCCTCATCCCTCACTTCCAGTCCCTCGCCAAACCCTGCCGCCTTCACCTGAGAAACATCTCCCAGATCCACCCATTCTTCACACAAGAAACAACCAAAATAATTTGCTCCCCCTCTCCCGCCTTTCACCCCTCTCTCGACACTGCAGCTAGACTAATCTTTCTCTGTCACTGTTCCTCATCTGCCCATCCTCTGTGCCAATCACTTCACTGGCTCCCCATTCCCTTCAGAGTCAAATTAAAACTTCTTAACCTGACCTACAGAGCCCTTAACAACTCTTCACCCCCTATATCTCTACCCTCCCATCCAAATACACCCCTACCCGGCCTCTTCATTACTCTCATGACCTTCTCTCTTCTACCATCGTAACCTCTTCTCACTCCCGTATTCAGGATTTCACCCGCGCTGCTCCACTTCTCTGGAAAACTCACCACTTTTGAGAAGCGCACAACCTTTCGTCATAACACTTTCAGTCAGCATCATGTCTAAGCCATGTGAAGAACAACGTCGACAGACCGTCCTGACTTGGCCAACTCTTCTCCATCCAAGCAGTTCCTCTCCTACTGTTTCATTTCCCCCTCAACCGATTGTAAGCTCACAAGAGCAGGGCTCCTCTTCTTCTTTTGTAGCAGTTTGTTATTGTTTGTGATTTCAAATGTATCCTCCTGATTCATTGTAAAGCACTACAGAATCTGCTGGTGCTGTATAAAGGAATGTAACGTAACACAGGAATCAAGGTAATCACTCAACTGGTGTCAGAAAAGAAAGGAACAAAAAAGGCATCCACAACTTAATGCCCGTCTTAAATAGACCACAAAGTAGCTGCAAAACTGCATTCACTTGACATCACATGCTCCTGACGTGTTGACACCACAAACATGTGCGGTCTTACTTCTCTGTACCAGTTTTACATACTATCCACCATTTGGTTACATCAGAAAGAATATACAGAATAGTCTAATATAAATCTCAAACTAGACTTATTTTATGATGTGTAAGATTCCTCATTAAAAACAAATCATAGGCAAATGAAAAATAGGCTAGATCAATGAAAGTCAAACAGTCAAAGGTTAAGCAAATCTTTACCAGCTACAAATGTGCCGATCTACCATTATAAACATAGAGGCAACTAGAAGCCAACATCGTTCTACAAAGAAGAAAGAAAAGTAAAGCATGGAAAAGAGGCATATCATCATCAGACTGCTGTTTAAAATTCAAAGATTTGACCTTTTCAAATAAAAATGCGATAAAGAAAAACAAAATCATAGCACCATCTATTTGATGTGCGGCTCATGTGTTATTTTATGTTAAGGGTTAACTGAAGGTAAGCTGCTGGGATACGCAGTTGATTTATGTTTTACATATAATTGTACAGCTCTACGGAATATGATGGCTCTATATAAAACAATAAATAACAATAATGTTCAAAAAACATAGAATTTGATGGCACATAAGAACCATTCAGCTTATCTAGTTTGTATATAATATTTCCTCATGTAGAAACACAGACCTTATGGTCTTATCTGCCTCTACCTCTTCTAACAGGAGGTTGTTCCACTTATCAACAACTCTTTTGATAAAGTAAATCCCATTACGGCTCACCATCTAGAAACAGTTCAGCTAGTACATGGAGCTCCATGGCTGATGCTTATGTGTTATTTTTCTCATTTAATTTTGTACTTTCATTGATTGGATTTGTTTTGTTTCCTGGGTTTTTGCATTGTATATATGATCTATATGAACCTGCCGGCTTGACATTTGTATAATGTCCTAATATATGACATATATACATAATTAAAATGACAGCTATCTTGCCGTCCATGGCAGGATTTACTGTTCACCTGCATGTGGGAATAAAAACCAACCCTGGAAATATTTTACAAGGCAAATAAATCGCACTCAGACATACACAAACATCTCGGCCACACACACCACACAGACACACTAGATTGCCGTGTCACTGCATGAACACGTCTCTCATATAACATCGTCTATTTCAATAAATACATATCCCAACACATTTTATAAGATTAGTGTGTATTTAGGTGACAGGGGTTAGAAATGCATTATATTCAATGTGCTTATCATTCTAGCATTAGGTATTTAAAGGTCCTTACCCTTTCTCTACTAGATACATAATGGGTTATATCAGCTGACAATCCGTTTAGTATACAAGCTCTACAGCGGATGCTGCAAAAACAAAAAAAGAAGTATGATATCATAGTGATGCAAATATTAATATCTACTTCCAGTTCCAGTTTTCGCATCCTCACACTGGTAAAAAGCTTATACTAATTAATTTTCCCAGTTCCCTAAATAGCTTTCTGCGTTTCAACACAAATTTTATGAATTCATACCGAGGGTGCATCACTTTAGTAAAGAAAAAATAAATGCGTATATACAGTGTGTTTTAAATAGTAGATTAATATAAAACGTCCCAAAATGCATTCATGATCATTGTTAATTTTCATCTTTCTATCGCATACCATCCTATATGCCATTTCTGGTAAGTAAGTGACACTCAGCAATGGGATAGCAGACTTTATTCCAGGTAATTGTGGATTGTAGAACAGTTTGGCTGCTGTCAGCTGTACTCCCCGTCACACCTACACCTCATTGACTTGTGTATCCTCCAGTGGGTCACCAAATGGTTCATGGACAGAGTTATTTGACTCCCGCCTGACTCGTGTTGGTTTTGGAATATCACATCAGTTTAATGCCGTTCGGTACACATGATGAGACAAACGACATTCTGTGTCCTTCCCCTGGGAGAGGCATATAACGCACATTGGCAAAGTCAAATAAAGCATTTAGCAGAATAAGCGATGCCTGAAACACATGCACAAGTTAGTAGGATGCCAGAAGAGGAAGATTGTCATTATATATTTGGAACAGAAATTATATACATATATATGTACATGTAATCGCTTAACATTGGAGGGGGGAGAACATTTAAAGACAGCTGAACATAATGCTTATCTAAAGAAACTGAACAGTCAAAATATTGAATATACGTTGTATTTTTGCAAAACTATGAAAGTCCAAATATCCTAGAAGCGCCTCACTGACATAACCTACTGAAGGCCTGGATCAGTTCTACAATCTATAGCTTCTTTCTGCATTTATTTTGCAAGATCTTTAGACTATAAGTAAAAATAAATAAAACATCCAGCCAAGGCATATTCCTTTATTAAAGGTGCAAATACGGGGGTTTTAGCTGTAGTTTAAATATCAATAAATAGTTGTGGTTATCCCATGCTGTAACATATTAGAGTCTATTCATACACAGCTACACAGAATAATATTTTAGCTTAATGAATATTTGTCTAACGTGGAACTGCTTAGCAACTGCCTGGCGTATATATAAACTGCAGAGCAAACAGCCTGTTACGGGGAAAAAAATCTTCCATTATGTGCCAAATCTTAATAAGACAATTTTCTTCCTAGACTCCGACTGAAATAGCGTATAGAGTTGAAATTGTGGCTGTTCTGTTACAGAGAATCTATGAATCATTCATATGCTGTAACTGTATCTGTTGGGGCAGGGTTAAAGATCTGAATTCACAGCAGACGTGGCCGGTAGAAGTTTTGCTGTAGACTATAGTTCTCTCATCATGAGCACGATGAGACTTGTACCTAACGGCAGATCAAGTAATGTGGTATATCCATGCATAGAACTAAAGAGGTCTGTACCTTGTAAGTCTAATACCTGATCATAGTGAGTAATTAGTACCAATTTCTATTTAGCATGCAATCAAATAATTGTCAGGGAGTGGGAAAGAGGTTTCAGTAAGTATGTATTTTGTGTATGTGCCCCTGGCCTGGGGCAGATGTCAAAATGTTAACACTAATAACGGAAAAGTGAGCTGCTAGTAACCAAATATACAAAGAGCAGCTGCAATACAGTCCCTTGATCTTCTATATATTCATGTTCTGAGTGGGTTATTATAGTACAGGGGCATCCAACATGCGGCCCGCCGGACCTCCAGGTGCGGCTCGCGTGAAATCTGCAGCAGGGCAACCAGAATCTCATGCTGCTTACTTGTGGAAGGGTCTTTTTTACTGCACGGGGGAAGCGGAACACAGCAGAGTCATGCGAATTTACGTCACATGACTCTGCTCACTTCCTGCTTCCTCTCTACAGTACAAGAGAAGTTGCTCTTCTCCTTCTTACCATACAAGAACCAAGTCAGGCAAAAATAAGCTTTACCAAGGACATTTAACCCTCTCAGTGTGGACACAGAAAGGGTTTCAAGAATAGTAGAAAAGTAGATCAGGGGTCAGTTATTTTACACTTTACTTCAGGTGCCAATTATGTTTCTATAGTTTTCTTTTTGGTCTAATCTGTGGGTAAATGGTTTTGCCATTGCGGTGATAAGTGATACGGCCGCTGAGAGCTTAAGTGCATTTTGTCAGAGAAGGCTTGTTCATTATCTTTTAGTAAGGCGCACTGAATTGCTTCTCTCATATGTATACTGAACGAATATTCCGTATTCTCCAACTATGATCAAATTTAGTCCGGGGTATGGAATCCCACGTCCCCCAGATATCAATTTACGCCTGTTCTGCAAAGGTCCCTATACCCACAGGAAACCTTTACAGTCTATATAAAATAGCAAAAATCAAGTACACTAAATAAATGTCATTTCTATAAAACCAAATGATGAAATTGATAATCTTACTGAAGGTATAAAAGGGACATCATAATGGAGGAAATAAATATAGACTGCTTTACTCCAAATTTAGAGGGGAATGAAGGGCTTTTATCTAATTCACGACAAGCTTAACTTTCCCTCTTGGTTAGTCTGCTGTCACTGGGTTTGATGTGCTGGAGCTGAACTTAATATTTTATAAACCTCCAGATCCCTGAGGCACACAGTACAATAACGGCAAAAAACGCTTGTCCTACGTTTGTGGGATTACATTTTACCACCACAAGTCAATCCACGCATTACATGTACCTCGTCCCTGTCTGAAGATGATTTGTGTTAGTACTGGTAGGCACGGGATAAGTATTTATTCTATATGTTACAGCAATGCCACGTTAAAAGAAGTCTGAAGTCACGCTTCTGTATGTCCGTCCCTTTCAACCTCCGAGAAGGTTACACAGAATTGCAGCTTCTTATTGTGATATAGTGATTGCAATGTATGTTGGCTGCCGCTCTTAGTCCTCTAGATATATTTAAATTATCTATCTTATTATGTGGATCGATGTGTGTATTCAGTATGTTAATATGGCCATTTTTCGATCATAATCAGTTTATTTGTATGTTTTATAACTAAGGTTATAAACCGAATTGTCTTCTTCAAGCAGCAGAAAAGATTGAAGTCGTCTACATTCTATCGTTTACAATAATGGCCTGCTTTCTTTTTCGCATACATTTGCTTGTTAATTGAGGCATCGCAACCTCCCGGTCTCATAGACCCATTTTGTTTTAACAGAATACGTTAACCTGTATCTCCAGCACCCACGTACTGCTAATCAGTTCAACAAAGAGAGCCAGATGAACTTCAGAGGGTGATCTTCAATAGGTAAACATGATGAGCAAATTCTAAACACAAAATCAAATCGGGGGGTAAGTAAACAAGTCATATGTAAAATGTACCAACTTGACCTTAAAGACACCCATGTGGGAGATGGTTTAAAACCTTATAGCACGTTTACGTTCATTATTCATGTGCTTCAGAGTATGAAATGCCAGGTTGTATCCTTACATGTACAACATGTGGTCTACAACTAGTTACGGTGCGATCCTACAAAATAAAAAATGACATGTTAAAATACAATGTTTCCCTGATTCAAGACATGAGGAAGTTTCTCTGATTCAAGACATGAGGAAGAAGAAATATTTTCACTATTAAGATCTCTGAGTGCAATGAGAAAACCTATTAAACATATTTATTTCCAGTAATGGGTTTTGGCAGCTTTGCTGAGAACAAACTGAATCTTATGAAAGGCCTGTCAAGCCACTTGCCAAGATATAATGACTGTAATGCCTTCTAGAATTTACACAAGCAGAATCTAGTAAAGGGAGGATAACAATATTAAACAATTCAAACTTCGATTACAAATAAAGTTTTTGGAGGGCCACTTAAAGCTATGCTGTATACAGTTATTATATATATATTTCTGCGCAGACTACTATGTTATGTATTTTTTATTTTGTAATAGATAAAAGTGGAAAGATATATATATATATATATTAAGCCATTTCCTTAAAAGTCTGCAATTTAATTAAAAATGTAAAATTGTTTTCATGAACCAACCTAAAAAAAATAATGAATGACTGGACTTTATATGTAAATGAAAGCTGGTAAAAGACTCCATCAAGTTCAACACTGATGTCAAGAAGGCAAAAATCACATGTTGAAGCAATTCCCAATTGTGCCTCAAAAGTTTAAATTTCAATGGATCAATCATCATAATTTACAAGAAGTGTTTGTTTCTTTTATATTTGTTACCCAAGAGTACATACTTTTACCTATACTTTATTCATGTTAATTTGAAGCAAATTGTAATGTTTGGGTTTAGATGTTAAAATAGTTGTATGAAGAAGGCAATGGTTGAGTGATAGGAGGCAGAAGGTTGTAGTTAATGGTGTATATTCAGAGGAAGGTCTTGTTACTAGTAGAGTAACAAGGCTCTGTATTGGGACCCGTACGTTATAATATTTGTATTAACTTTTTTTGCAGATAATACAAATGTCTGCAATGGGGTAGACATTCCTGGTAGAACAAGCCAATTGGCAAGTAATTAAATTAAGTTAGAAGATTGGTCGATAGTGTGGTAGCTGCAATTTAATGTTGATAAATGTAAAATTATCCCAATGCAGAATATTCGTAGCATTGGGGGTTCTGTTCTGTCAGTGACAGAAGAAAGGGACCTGCAGTCAGTGAAATCAGAATGGAATTGTGTCCGACAAAGCAAGCATAATGCAAGATAGTTGGTTCTGCCACCTCACCTAAGTTCTGGAGACCCCATCTCTAGAATGATATTGGCACTTTGGGAGAGGTCAGAGGCGGGCTACCAAAAGGAGGTGAAGAAGATGTTATAGAATACTTGAAGGTATTTAACAAATTAGGGAGCAGGAGGGAAGTTTATTTCAGAGGAGATAGAACAGTGGGCCATAATCTAAAACTGGAAGGTTAGAGGTTTAGATAGAATGTAAGGATGCTTTACTTTACCAAAAGGGTGGTAGGGTATAGTACAGTAAAATAATTTAAACATGTGCGGGATCATCATAAAGCTATCCTGAATACAGCAAGGCAAAGGACTGATTAAGGTCTGAGTCTCTACATTATGAAACAGGCGCATACTAGGCCAACCTAATGGTTCTTATCTGTAAGCTTGCGAGCAGGGCTCTCTCCACCAAATGTATCGGTTTGTCTTAGTCTGTCAATTCTTGTCTTGTCATATCCCTTGAATTTATGTATTGTATTAAGCGCTGCGTAAACTGTTGGCGCTATATAAATAAAGGATAATAATAATAATAATAATACTGTCAAATCGTCAGGTTACTATTAGTCTTTGGTAATTTCCTTAAAGCAACCTGTAACAAAGTTTTAATTTAGTTACCCCTTTATTTGTTTCTTCATCCTCACCTATAAATCTTAGTTTAATATCTCTCATGGTACAGCAGACCCCATCATCTACCAGGTGCAACCCATCTCAAAGTTTGCCACATGTCCTCCAGGAGTGTGGCAAGGTGTGCACGGAGTGACGTTTTCCAGCATGCTACCACGGATTTAGGAAAAATAATTCCATATACAAGATACACTTTTCCATGTTTTCCAATAATTAACCCCTTACTTACCAGGGGTATTTTTTAGATAAGAAGATATTACAAGACCCGGAATTCACCTTGCCCTTGCAGTTACTGTACCAGTCCTAGTGTCTTCTTCATATCTTGAAAGCCCCTTTCACCCAGGCTTTTGTGTTTCTATTCCCCAAGTCAGATCTTCTAGAATAACTTATTACAGTAATATTTAAAATCTAATTGGACTGCACCAGGCCTTCATATGAGCCATGAAGTCTGTAATTGCTTTGTGCCTTTGATGCAAAGTACCTGATAATTGGATGATTCTCAAGTTCCGTCTGGATCATCTCAATCTTAATTTTATTAAAGATGAATTAATATTATGATTTTTTATATATTTTTGCACATTGACTGGTTGTGGGATTTTGTATTAATAATTTTTCTGCTCACCCTATACTGTTTCTTGGTTTTTATTTTTGTTCACAGTGAATAGAGATAATCACTGTTGAGAGTTTGGAGTTTGGTTGGGAATTAATACTTGCTCAAAGTTTCCCATGTCTTCTTATATTTTGAATTCAATGCAATTGGCTGTAGTTAAAAATCAAGTGAAAGTAAATGTTTATGTTTAGACATGTAAAACATATAATAGCCATTGGCGTTACAGGTCTTTATTGTAAGGAACTATACTATATACAACTATATATACTACTGTATCAATCACACCCCTATACTATTATTTAACTGTAAGGATGTGCATTGCTGCATTTCTTGGTATACCCAGTATATCAATTCTCCAAAAATAGATAAATTATTATGGTTTATTGCCTTTATATTACTGATTGCCAATACAAAAGAAGGGTTTATTCATAATCTGAGAGTTTGAAACAGAGTTGAGCATTTTTAATCTTTAACCCGTGCACATATTTGTGTCTAGATCTGGGAAAAAGGCAGTTTTTCTCCCTGTGTTAAGTATTCGCAAATGTCTTCCAACTTTGGAAACTCTATCCGTAAACATTTTTTTTCTGCAAGCGTCAATTTCTTCCAATTTTAACATCTGGGCAAAGGTTTTACCCACCACTGTCCATGTCCAAGAGAGATGATGAAGAGAGTACACCTGGTGGAATCTGCAACAGTCCGTTGGTGGGATATGCAAGCTCACATCTGAACCCAGTAAATGAACAGCTTTTCATCTCGCTATGAACCATTAAACCATTTTGAAGACTTTTTTTGTTATTTTTCCTCTTTAAGTCATGAAAATGTGGCTCATTGTTCTGAAATATTAAGTCTTAAATATTTTTTATATGTGGTCAGTGCTGGTCGGTTATATTCAGATTTCTTTTCCACATGTTGTTTGAAGATTGAAAATAAACCATGAAGAATTAAATTAATTTTGTCCTTTGATCTGGGATAATATGCCCATCAAAATGAAAGCAGATTTTACCAGTATAAAATGTATAAAAGAAATTCTCAGCCTTCACTGACATTGTTGAATAAACTGTTGGTGTAAAGTTCAGTTTATAATCTATATTATATATAAGCACACATTTTATGGCCAAAATATGTGGACACCCCCCAAAGTGTATCAAAGTACACATTGGCAGTGGAATGAGCTCAGTGACTTTAAACATGGCGCTGTCATAGGATGGACACATCTGCAATGCCAAGTGTTGGCTGGTGTGGTGTAAAGAACAACCCCACTGGATTCTGGAGCTGTGGAAACCTGGAGTGGTGAATCACATTTTATCTAGAAGTCTGATGGACGAACTTGGGTGTGGTGGATGCCAGGAGAATATTACCTACTGGAATTCATACAGTGTGTTCTGTAAAGTTTGTTGGAGAAATAATAATAGTCTGGCGCTGCTTTTCAGGGGTTGTACAGCATACAATGACATTTAGGACAATGCTCTGCTTCCAACTCTGCGGGAACAGTTTGGGGAAGACCCTCCTCTAGTCCAGCATGACTGTGCCCCAGCACACAAAGCAAGGTCCATAAAGACATGGTTGGATGAGTTTGGCATGGAAGAACGTGACCGGTCGCACAGAGCTCTGACATTAACCCCACCAAACACATTTGGGATTAGTTGAAATGCTGAGACAGACCTTCTCGTTCAACATCAGTATACGACCTTTCAAATGCTCTACTGGATGACTGGGCAAAAATTCCCATGGAAACTCTCTAAAATCTTCTGTAAAGCCTTCCCAGGCGAATAGAGGCTGTTGTGGCCCCAACTGAACTCTTAACCACACTGAATGACAAGATATTATCTTTCTAGGGTACATAAAACATTAAAAAATTAACAAACTAAATGGTACCATATAACAAGGTCTTTGTCTTCTGTACTAGCCGTTCTCAATGTATATCACTATTATTGTCAAGTTTTGTATATTGTCATTTTTAACAATATTGTCAACTTTCATTGTTCCCTTTCTTTAATAGGGCTATAGAATCTGCTGGCACTCGAGAAATTCATATAATATAATGACATTATGAGGTTAGATAATTATAAATTTTATATGAGCTGTAAATACATGAAGCTTACACGTGGATTATGTTATTTGTCTTATTCTCCATCTGAGATATGAAGCAAGAACTTCCAGTCATAGATACAATCCCAGTAGGACATTTTATTAAGACACAAATTTATCACACAATAAACTAAGTCATCTGTCCAAATATTGATTTCAGAATAAGATATGGGTTACTGAATGTCATTACTTTGCTCTTGTCGTTGGCTTTGCTCCCTTCTACCAAGTACTTGTACTTATTGCCCCATAACATGCAGAAAAAATCTATTTGCATGTATTTTCATTAGCTTTTATAGAGGAGTAAAATATTTATCAAGTAAAAATCAGAAAAAGTCCTTTTTTTCACCATATTTTATACTTTTTTAATAGTAAATTATATGATACAATAAAAATAATGACATTTAAAGAAAGCCCTTCTTGTCCTGAAAAAAAACAATATATAACTTTTGTGGGTTTAGTAAACGGGAAAGAAGAAAATTACAGCTAAACACGAGCAGCGCAGAAATGTTAAAACAGCCATTGTCACGAAGGGTACAAAAGATAAAATCAGCCATTGTCACAAAGAGGTTAATAGAAAAAGTACTATCGCAACTGCGAAAATTTATTTCTTATAGCCCCTACCTAAATTTTATCATTACATAAATCATTTCTGCAAAATAAATCCATACAAATCTCTTCTGAGTACAATTTAAATGCAAAACAGTTCCTGCAGAGATGCTAAGGATTTTTTTGGCGTATACAACAGGTGTTTTACTACTTTTTCTAATTTCTAAAAAAAAAAGAAAAACTATTTTTCATAAGAAGATAACAAAACAATGGGTAGGGAAATTGGTTCCAAACCCTTAGACTGAATTCAGGCATCTGAAACAAGCACTTAATAGAAACGGGAAGAGTTTAAAACTTTGCTTTCTTTGATGCAGTTTGATACCCAGGTGTTTTTGTTAAATATTGTATGACTACTACAGCGAGCTTTTCAATTTTATAGAATAACAAAAAAAACTGTATATTGAAATGCCCTTAAGCTAAAAAGTCATCATATGAAGGTCTACAGTTATCTCCAGCAACCTGTAATATATTCACTCACAGCATTCCTACATTTAAACAGAAAGCTACTTTAAAGCAATATAAAAATGTATACCATGAGAACTAATAATAATAATAAAAATAATAATGTATGGGATTATAAATAAAATTATAGGAATTTATTTTATTTTCATAATAAAATGGATTTAACAGTTTTATACTTTTTGTTCTACTTTAAAGAATTAAAGATTTTTATTTTATTTGTTGTTTCTAATTTCTTTTTCTAATTTGTAACAGATTTAGATTGTCTCAGTCCTGATGGCATCTCCCGTGTCCTTTTATTGCTGCAGATGCGGCAAATCCCATTCGCAAAAAGTGTAATAGCGTATAACGTAGCCGCATGCGTCCAGCGGTCTTACGGCAGCTGCTGGCCTTAAAGTGCCAGAGGCAACTATAATGGATGTTATGGGTTTTACAAACTGTAAGCAGAATTGTGTGAAGATAACATTTTAGTTCCCTGGCTGCACCATGCATTGTTAACCAGTGAGATAATGCAAGATATAACTAGGCTGGGATTGTATAGGATAGTGTTTACTTGGCAAATGGTCACAGTCCTCCATAATTTAAATGGGGTGGTTGGGGAGTCCTCCATAATTTAAATGGGGTGGTTGGGGAGTTTTGCAGCAGGGGGAAAAATATAGTCTTTGTTCCAAGTTGATACCTTTTATTGGGCCAACACAGAAAAAAAAATAAAATTACAGAACTCATCATTAATCTCTTCTTCATGGAATTTGGCCACAAAACGTATTCAGGCCACAAATAACTTCTAAAAGCAGAAAATAAGGTGATATGACATTTATTGTGGTATACGCATCAGTGGGTAGCCCTGGTTTCACGATATTTGCAAGTCTGTGAGAGTCGTTACTAATAATGTCTCCAGGCTGGAGATTAGGGGGATCAGCGGGATTGAGAAACTAAACTGGTATTAACAGCAGTTAGCAACGTTTATGTAAATCTAAACAAGCTAATGAAGTCATTTTTAATTTCTCCCTGTGATTACTACAAATTACAAATAAAAAAAATATCTTTTAACATATTAGGTTTTCGTTTGAATGCGCAGAATAACCTCGGCAGAGGAAGCATTAACACTATGCTTAAATTAAAATAGATTTTCTCCCCACCGCTTATATAATATTCATTTAATAATGTAATAATGGCTACCTTAAACATAATTACCTACTCCATATTAATATAAACATTAACTTTTTATTAAAATTTTAAAAGAAAATATGTTCAACTTTTCATAAGATTTATTAGAATTGTTCTTCAGTTTTGTTAATTAAAATGGCACCATAATACATTTATTAAAACTGCTTATGTCTACCTTATACTACTTACAGAGATAGGTGGCAGGCTGTGGCAAAGTCAGCATTATTACTTCCATCTCTTGTGCTGTTTTCTCCTAATCCATTCTTCTAAATCTGCCTTTCCTGACCGATTTGGATGTGCGTTTAATATGAGCGAAAAGGTTGTTGAGATTTGTAACCTATATGTTAGCATGGATTACTTGCTGGGCTGTAGTTGGCATCACCCCTGGTATTAGGTCACACTTCATAAGTTACCTAGTTTACCCTCTACTTGTTGATTGTGATTTCAAATGTTATTTCTTTGGATTTTGGGAATTCCATCTGGTTATATCCAATAACCTAATTTGCAAAAGTTTTTGAAACGTTGAAGTCACGAAGTACCGTCGGTAATGTTAGTATTACCCGAGGTTGCGCACTCAGTAAATTCTGTTCTGATAAACGTTAATGTCTCTTTAATGAGCCTCCTGTGGATTAAGTCATAAAGTTAACTATTTCACTCTCATTATCCCAGCACTTTTCAGGTTTAAAATTGAAAGTGACATTTTTTTAATTTAATTGAGGTGCATTTGCTGTTCTATTTTAATGGAACATGCTTTAGGTGGGTCACCCTGACCGTGCGAAAAATAATCTAAAAAGTACATTTTTGCTCTCGTCTCCTTATCTCCCACTGCTGGGTGCCCAGAGCTCTCATGATCTTCAAAGCAGGCAAGGAAATTGGTGTGGCTTGACTAAGGGGTTGGGCTAACCATGCATGGGGTGGGGCTAGTCCCTGGTAGACTTTAAAGAGGTAAGAAAGTGGGTGTGGCCAACCAACACTATTCATCCTGAGATTGGAAACACTTACCCGGAGCCCCTGGGAACCAGTGTTTTACATGAAGACTCCAGGTGAAGCCCAGTTAGTACTCAGCTCTACTTCTCTCTATATTGTCAGCTGTGACTGTAGATTGAAGCTACAACTAAGGTTGCCTGAGCCTGACCAGTTTATACAGCCGGATCCAATGCAGTCTTCATATGCATTACAATACATGGCAGAACATTGAACATTATGGGCACTCACAGCCTAAACACCAGCCTGTCAAACACAATGAGAGTTATGAATAAAAAGGGTTTAAAAGTGGCTTAATTAGCATAGAAACTAATGAAATTGGATAATACGCCAGAGACTCCATATAACAGTGCCATGTGGTATATTTATTCATTAAGCTAGCTTATCTGCGATCACAAGGGAAGTGTCCATGGGAGTTGGCAACCAATATAGGAACTAAGGATGAATTTAGTATTTAGTCCATAGAGAACGTCAATGATTAGCTAAACTCACAAATTGTAGCCATCGTTTGCCAAGCATATAAGTAATGAATACAGAAGTGTGCATCGCTTGGAACTCTATAGGCGCTCTGGGATCACAGATCATAACCGGAGTCTTCGGACAGGCAGGTAAAATGACCATTGGTTCTACTCATCCCCTTCCCCAGCTCCACCTGTTACACATCAGGTTAAGGTCTATAGCGGCCATCCACTCCACGTACATATCCAGAGCTGCTGCCTATAACACCCACCAACGTATGATTGCTCCCAGATCTGAGGTGGTCTAACTTGGCAGCTAGAACTTAATAAGAGATCCCCGTCTTAACTACTGCTGCACAAGCGGTACATTTTGTTACAGGGAGACTACGAAAAGTCCTTTTTGGTTCTTTTTTTGCATAATGTCTGAAAACTGCCATAGAGGGAGAAATATTTATAAAATGCAGCTGTTCCTAAAACTTTTAAGTTTGCCAAAAGGGCAAGCACGAGCGTATCTGTCAAAAGAACACATCCTATGACATTTTTGGTCTTATTAAATAAGGAATGGCATTAACACATTTTCTGCTTAGGGTTATTGCACTTTTAAAAGTTATTTGTAACCCTTCGTATTCCACTCAGCAGAGGTACAAATCTTCTGAAATGAGATCACTGTTCCAGCAGGAAACTTTTTAGAATCTATGAATAAGGTTAGGGAAAATTAAATAAAAATAAGTAAATTTGAATAAAAATGAAATAAATGTACGTTTCTTGTGTATACAACTACTGAACTACATAATATATACTATGTTCAGGGCCAGCCCAAGATATAATGCCGCCTGGGGCGAAGTTTAAAATACCACCCCCCACCGCCAGGGGTCATTATCTACCCTTCCTCTCCCCCCCCCCTTTGTACTTCACTTACCTTTCAGCAGTCCTGCGGCGAGTCTCCCTGCTCTGCCACGGTGTGCGCTGCTTCACTGCTGAGCGCCGGAAATTACGTCATCTTCCGCCGCTCAGCATTACAAGCCGGCACCGAGACCGAGCTAGAGGGCTCGCAGAGGAGAGAAGGGGGCCCCTCTCTCTCTTCCGCCTAAAAAAAAAAAAAAAAAGGCCTCTTCAAAAGTGCCGCTTGGAGCATGGTAGGGCCGGCCCTGACTATGTTCCTGATCTCTTCCTCATTGTGCTGTAACTAAGCTGACCTCCATTGATCTTACAGCTCCCTGATCAGCATACCTGGTAACTTCTGAGCTCCGGCTACCCGGAGCCGCACCTTGGGGGACACGGCCAGGACTGCCCACTAACGTCAGCGAGCGGTCCTGTGATGTTGGTGGGTGGTCCTGCGGACTTCAATGGGCGGTCCTGATGTTGTTGGGGGTGTTTCTGTTGATGTCAGTGGACATTCGCACTGATGGGGCGGTAAACAGCCCCATCTAAAGGATTCAAGTGTTGACCCGGAGAACCAGAAAAGCAGTGCTTCACCTGGAGTTCTCTGGGTCAAACCTGGAGAGTTCTCAGGTATGCCCATCAGAGAAGATCAAAGGATCTCCAACTGGCTTGTGATCCCCACTGCCCCAAAAGCCAGACAGGGGGCAGTTACAACGGGCCAACAGGGCAGTTCCCAAAAGCTGAATGCTTTTCCGACTTGTTTACATTTACATTATTATTATTATCTTTTATTTATATGACAGACTAAGACGAACCGATACATTAGACAGAGGGGACCAATATAAATGTGTCCCAAGTAATGTTTTCCTGACAGATTTCTATGACTGCAGTCCTGGACTAGAGTTGTAACAATTGGCACTGACACTTTAAATCATGAGTCTGCCACCGGTTCCTGCCATTGTCATTTATTTCTCCCCTAAAATTCCACTTGGACCAGGGGAGGACAAGCACTTTCTGGCCTGAGAGGCAGGTAAAGCCAAGTGGCCCCATCAGTTTCTTTCCCCCATCCAGTAACAATGGCACACACCTACACACACTTACACGCACCTACACACAGAACAGCACATTACAGATCCCTGGGCCAGTCACCTGAGATCAGAGGATCTCCCCAACCAGCCCATGATCCTATGAGACTTTCAGATGTTTTCTAAAATAATTCTAAAATAATAATTTTTGTGCATATTAATATAAAATATAGCACGCGTGGGATTTAAAAAAAAAACCTGAAGAAATATAAAAAAAATATGTTTTTTTTGCAAATAAATGTAATGTTGTTTTTAGAACATACTTTTTTCTGTACTGTAAATTTATAGAAATCAGGTCACTTCATCTCCTTCCTGATTGATGACTCTTTTTTTTGGGGGGGGGTTACACGTCCAGAGCGCTCAGCCACAAAATATGAACATTTCTATATCAGTTTTAGATCTGTCAAAACGCAGACTTTCTTTCTTTTTTCTCGTCTATGTGAAATTCGCTTGAGAGAACAGCTCGGCGTCCCAGGAAATTGTGCTCCGTTCCTAAAACCTGACAAAGTGTGTCACAGAGGAAAGCAAACATATTAACAAAAAAATGTAGAACATGTTAGAATAAGAGGTTTCACCCATCCGTAGGAATAAACACAGATTTGAAATAATATCTGATTCCGTGTTTTCTAAGATCTATTTTTTTAGAAGTAAGTGCATATGGTGATTGAAAGACTCAATTGGAGAATAGAATCACGCAAATGTCAGCCATTCCGGCAGTAAAGTGCAGTTGTTTCTCGGAGTGAAATTAATGAGCATTGTAAATTTAAAAGGAACACAGTAGACAAGCCTTGGAGTGCTTTTAAAAACCGTTCCGTATAATCGCCATGGCAACAAGCTCACGGCATTGTCTGGCTCTCTTACCACTAACATTATCCTCCGCTACCACGATGAATTTACTTAACTTCCAGTGTAATTCCACCAATTTCCTTACCTGTAGATATGGGGCTGATCGTAATCACTACGCATTGATCTTTAGCTCGGCAGGTAGGGATTTCATTCTGTATTTCATTCACTATATAGAAGCCATATGCATCGGGAAGAATTTATTCTACAAATTGTTTCAGCAAATATCACCGGTCCTGAAGGTGGACAAGAGGACATAATCTAAAAATGGAGGATAAGATGTAACATAAGGATGTTTTAGTCTGTAGACAAGGTGGTAGATAAATGGAACAGCCTCCCATTAGTAGTGGCAGTGGTTAATACAGTGATGGGATTTAAACATGTGTTTATAGTAAAGCTACCTTGAATCTAAGGCGAGGCCAAGGGCTGATTAAGTCTCTACATCCGGAAGAATGTGCAGACCAGATGGACCCGAATGGTTTTTATCTCCCGTCACATTCTATGTTTCTGTGTTTCTATGTTAGTTTTGGTATTTCGCCAGCGGGTGCCTACCCCTTACCAACATCTTATCTCACCTCATTATTATTATTATTATTATTCATTTGTATAGGACCATCATATTCCACAGCACCCTACATGTGCCCATGTCTGTCTCTGGATCTAAGTAGTTACCCTGGCTGTGGTTTCATTAGATAGTCGAGTTTGACAGTGGAAATAATTTTTGTCCACAAAATTGTGTGACCTCCCTGCAATTTGTATCCAGGGCTCCCTCTCCAGATATCTTACGCAAAAAAAGCTCCATTGAGTGTATGCAAAGACAGAACATGCATATCATATATGAGTATCCCTGTGATAGTGACGATAACAGGAATTAAAATCTCATTTGGAGTTTAGAATCCCAGCATAGTATATTTAAATGAATATACATTGATCTCATATACTTATTAAACAGTCCATGCAAGGAATACAGAACTGAAATAACTACATGATATCCAAACACCTTCTTACTCAGAATAGGAACTATAATTAAAAATAACTACCTTCTTGTTTTCTTACTTCCACCATTGTTCTTTGCTAACACCTAATTTATTTACTGAAAATGTTAATGTTTTTCAAATAAAAGGAGAATAACTGTAGCACATACATCTAACCATATTTATTTTGTTAATTAATGACAAATAATTAGCCTTCCTATTCTTGAAAATCAGATTACGGAGCCTCAAGCCGCCATGTAGAATTACCGTAGTACAATAGTGTAATATTCTAAGATTTTCATTTGAATTAATGGTTTTATGTATACAATTAATGTTTGGCGATGATGTATATCATTGGAGTATGTTTTTGTTTCTCTAATTATCAGCGGTAAACAAACTGCCTCTGCAGAGTTTCTGTAAATGCCATTTATTTAGGGTTGAAAACATGGAACAATAGCACCACCTGGTGGTCAGCATTAATACTGTCGCGCATCATTTGGATTTCAAGTGGAAGCTGTGGGCAGGTTGTTTTTTTTTTGTACAAATAACCATTAATTCATTAGATGCCACACAAAGGTGTGAGCGTGAAATGTAGATTTAGTATAAAAATTTTCCGTTCCGTTTCCAGTGGATTGGTCAAATAGCCAAAATTTTAATTTTGTTATTCAGTAGACTTTTGAAATTGGGATTACCGATCACATACCTTGAATGCATCACACAGGGCCGCTTTTACCTTTTATAAGAGTGATGAGGGAGTTGAAATTGTCAAGTAGATTATTGAATATTGTGTATACCACGGGGAGCAGTTATCTCAACTTCCTGTTCGGTGTGATTATTCGACTCCATTGATTCTTGTATTGTTGAAGTTATGCACTTTAAGATCTATGTAATGGCTGAGTGTTACCTTATAGAGGGTACACTTGATCTGCTTTTTCTGTAAGAGTGGGTGAGCAGGACAAAGATCATTTCTGCACAGGTAAAACACGCTAGTTTTGCCTGCTTTGGTCATGGTTAATTTAAAATAAATGTTTCCAATACAAGTAGGTAGTTGTAATAAAATAGTTCTCATTGAAGGATGTGGACTTTACGATTTACGGTTTGGTTTTCCTTGGTTCAGAGGAAGAGAGGTCTTTAAGATGGGATGAAGATACTGGTGACAAACGGGGACTTGGAGACACTAATGAAAAGGAGGCTTGGGAAGAACGAGGTGAAAAGGGAGACTCTTCCACCCTATTATATCTGGAATGGACAGGTAGCAGAACAGCGTCTCCGTGAGCTGCTCCGAGCCCTCAAAGCTCTTAAAAGTGTTGGGTGGCGCTGCTAGCATTCCAAGTTTACAAAGCCATCAGAAACCAAACATTATGAAAACCGCAGTTTGTCACTAATTATTCTATCGATTAACTGTGCATATTATAATGACTTGCCTTATACATCCATACTGATTCCGTAATGTCTTCTATCTACAGGCCACGGCGCAAAACCTCCTGAATACCGACAGTCATACAGTTACTGGAAGAAGTCACCTATGGCAATGTTACATTACATTATTTTTTAACTAAAAACAGCCTGTATGATGTATGAACATTTACAGCATTTCCGAGAAGCTGTGTTTGAGATTTACGCTTCTGTTACATTGTTACATAGTAACATAGTAACATAGTTCATAAGGTTGAAAAAAGACCAAAGTCCATCAAGTTCAACCTATATACATATTGTGTCCCTACTGTGTTGATCCAGAGGAAGGCAAAAAACCCTTATGAAGCAGATGCCAATTGCCCCATACCAGGGGGAAAATTCCTTCCCGACTCCAAATATGGCAATCAGAATAAATCCCTGGATCAACGTTCTGTCCCTATTAATCTAATATCTATAACTGGTAATATTATTGCTTTCAAGAAACACGTCCAGGCTTGTTCTGTTATTAAAATCATCACAAAAAAAATAGTTTGTTAAAAATTAACAAACGCGTTTAATAATCCATTCTTTTATTGGACAACTGTAATACAAATTTATAAATAAAACTTAGCATTAATGAAAGTTAATCTCCTGTCTCCTACGTTTCATTAAAAGCTCGTGCAAGGCTTCCAACGTCTACCAGTGAACTCGCTGCAACAAGATTAATGATGGCGATCCTGTCCAGGAATTCATTTTTCATTGAGCTTCGCAAGGTCACGGGTCCCGAGGGTGCTTGATAAATTAAGATATAAAAGATGACGCTAATTGCATTTCAGTAGAGGTTAAAAGGTTGTATCTTTTTACAATTTCCTTTAAAATATCTTTTTGGAGATCTCGCCTATTGATGCATCCCTTAGTGAACAGGCCCCTTAAACATAGTGCTATTTTCACGTTAAATACATACTGGAGTCCGTCTTGCAAATCAACGCAGGCATTCTTAAGTTATTTGAATTAAGTGTTGGCACTCTAACTCCAGCCCCAGCTACCTCTAATTAAAGTTGGGAGCATTCCTATGTACACTCACTGCACATGCCCAGTCAAAGGGAGCAGCATTAGCCAATCATGTGCATGCTATCGCTGACATTCTGGTAGCACACATGTGATTGGTTGCTGCTAGTCCTACGGATATGACTTAAATGTGAGTGCTACTGAGCATGTGTAAGAGATGTACATACTAATGCTCCCTGGATCCAGCAGAGGAGTTAATGAATTGTATAACTCCCAATACCTAAACAATGTCCGCACCAATCCGCATGCAGTAAAATACATTGGGGTCCATGCAAAAATGGAGAAAAATCAACATTATGGAGACTACAGTATTCCTTTCATTTTGCATAAAAAAAAAACACTGGTTGGTAAATTTAGGGAATAAACGTTTGTAGGCAATATTTTTATTTATAAATCCCTTGTATAGCGTTTCTGGGAAGCTATGATACCATCATTATTAATAAAAGCAATGCAAATAAAATAAATACTCTCACGAGGAAATGCCGACGATAGTAAAATACAATATCATCGGCCAACATAGTGCAATGAATCAATTACCTACTGATAGAGCAGCAAAAAGGCGCGTGAAAACAAAACCCGAAGTGGTTCTGCATCCTAAGAATAGCGCACTAGCTCTACACGTTTTATACGACCTAAGATCGCACTTCCTTCTATTAGCTGCCTGGTGAAAAATATAAATCAAACGTAAGTAGAAATCAGCGTGATTTGGAGAGAAATTGGTATTTAAGGTCCTGGGCACCGATGCTTCATAGTCTTAATTTTACCAGCTAGAAGGTATCACTAGATTGTAAGCTCCTTTGAGCAGGGCCCTCCTCCCCTGTTATTTTCTAAGTCTAATTGTTATGTTACATACTACTTGTAGTATGTAGTATGTCCACCCATTGTACAGCGCTACAGAATTTGATGGTGCTATATAAAACAATAAATAATAATATTAAATATATATATATATATGCTGCTTTCATTATTATTAAAATGGCAAAACCGTCTTTAGGATATTTATGAATTCACTTACACATACCTCGCTTATTTCTGGCACGTAACCCAGTATTTCCCAGAATGCACCAGACTCTGTAAAGGTGAGATTTGTTGTGAATTATGTAAAACATCGGGGTGTTTGCATGGTTGTATATAGCACTGTTACAGCGCCGGTCATATCTAGAAATACCAAGCCGTCTAAAGAAACAACCATAGCATATATATGAGGGTTCCCACATCATAAGGACACTTCGGGGATAGGACGTAGCAGCATATAGTGTTTTTCCTTTGTTTGCAGGATAAACCTCGTTTAACACTTTGCCGGCCTGAAGCCGAGTAAATTGAGGCTGCACTGAGACCCAGGCCCAAATCACGTCATCTCACAAGCCATGCTGTCCATCCGAACATGCCACGAGGCTTTGATCTACAAATGCCCAGAGACTAGGAAGCCCATCAGAAATCGGCATCTAGAGTGAATACATTGTCCATTGTATCACGCGCCATAACACCAAATCGTTGGTACTCGGAAACCCTCTTCTCAAAGAAATTGGTTTTCCCTTCTAGTGAAATGTTCTCCATGAAATCGAAGGGGTTTTCTGCCTGAAAAATCTGGAATTCAGACAAAAACAGCAAATTATAAACAGAAAAAAAAATATCATGAGTCTGCATTGGCAATGCAGAGATGTAAATATAAATCAATGATCTAATCAACATCAGACACTTACAGTCAATAAATATATATATATATATATACACACACACACATGTTCTGCATTGGTAATAAGGTATCTATTCATGTATATTTATGGAGGGTCTAACACGAAAGCAGAGCTAACCATAAAGTGCAAACAATAAAAAATAAATAAAAAGAAATATTCTAGTTCTTACCCTTGGATATCCCAACTCGTTTAGCAGTCGATCTGCTACAAATTCAATGTACGTCTTCATCAACGAGCAGTTCATGCCAATTAGGTTCACAGGTAATGCATCTGTTAAAAACTCCTGTAACATTAGCATATTATAAATTACTATCTAGATAATATGGAGGCAAAGTCCATAAAATTTATAAAACCAGAAACAGGATCATTTTAAATAGAATTCCACGGAACGCAGTGCTGTTCGCAGATTAAAAAAAGCAATCGTTATCTGTAAGTAATTTCTCCCCTTTTGTTAAATGCAGCCCTGGAAATGTATGGGGGAGGGGGGTTAGGAGAGAACCAAGTAGTTGGTTTAAGGCCAAGTATCTCCAAAAGCATGACACCAATTGAAAAGTTTAAATGATTAGTTATAGGTGGAATTATAAATACTTGTAGCTATGGTAACAGCTCCCCAGCTATGGAACATGTCTGATACCTGTTCAATTTCAACTGCATCAGCTATGATCTTGGTGACGGTTTCTTCTGTGGGTTTATTCACCAAGTGTTGAAACATGAGACAAGCAAAATCACAATGAAGACCCTGCATAACGAGAACAGTGCAGAATGAATGAGCGGGACAGATTATATATATATATATATATTATATTATATATCACATATACATTCACACACTACCATTCAAAGGTTTGGTGTCACTCAGCTGTTTTCATGGAAAACATGGACATTTCCAGCTGTAACATTATTGAAAAGGGTTTTCTAACGATCAATTAGATTATCGAACACAACGTGCTGTTGGAACACAGGAGTGATGGGAGTGATAAAGGGCCTCTGTACATCTATGAAGATATTCCATTAGAAATCAGCCATTTCTAGCTACAATAGTCATTTACATTAACCCCTTCGTAACAATGGCTGATTTAATTTTTTGTACCCTTTGTGACAATGGCTATTTTAACATTTATGCGCCGCTTGTCTTTAGCTGTAATTTTCTTCTCTCTCATTTACTGAACCCACACAAGTTATACATTGAGGGGTTTTTTCAGGACAAGAAGGGCTTTCTTTAGATGTCATTATTTTGATTGTATCATAATTTACTATAGAAAAAAGTATAAAACATGGTGAACATTTGAGAAAAAAATGACTTTTTCTAATTGAAAAACCTGCTAAATAGATTCTACTATTTGTCCTGAGTTTGGAAATACTCAATGTTTTTATGTTTTTTTATGTTTTGGGCCTTTTCTGCATGTTATAGGGCAGTAAGTGCAAGTAGCATATTGCTATTTCAAAACCATTTTTCCAAATCTGGTCATACTGCCCCCATGTGCCAGTTGTGGCATCTTTCAAGCCAGTCAGTTCAATTTACCCCATGAAACCATATACAGTATTTGCTCGATTATAAGACGACCCTGATTATAAGACCCCAAAATCTGAATATTAATTTATGAAAAAAAAGAAAAAGCCTGAATATAAGACGACCCTATAGGAAAAAAGTTTTACCAGTAAATGTTAATTCATCTAAACTATGTGAACAATGTTTTTTTAATAAAAGCTATGATTGAGAAAAATATTTTGTTTTTATTTCCTTTTTTTTTTCCAATCTGCCCCCTCAGTTATGCACATCTGCCCCCTGGCTTGCCACTCTGCCTCAGAAATGCATTATACCCCCTATATGCCACTGTGCCCCATGATATATGTCACTGTCACACAACACCCCAATATGTGTTCAGCGACATCTCCTGAGCGCAGTGATACCCCACATGCATGGGTTTTTTTGGGAGGTAAAAGGGCACCTTTGCGAGGTGTGCATTTGGACATCTGGTCGGTCTGTGCCCATGACCTATTTTTGGGGCGTATTTGAACCCCATCAAATCATACTTTAAAAAAAAGTAGACACCCCATGGGCATTTAACATGCCAGTACTCTTTCCATGTGCCAATTATTGTGACGATATAGCGCTAATTTTAGGACTTGCTCATAAAATTAAAAAACTTTTTTTTTTCCTTATTTTTTTTATGTTACTAATCACGTGTCTGTATGTATTAATGTATACTTCTGATGTGTGTTAACTGACCCATTTAAATTGTTCAGTGCTCAATAAAATAATAATAATAATAATAATAATAATAATAATAATATGAACCATACTGTTAAAACCTTAAAGCAAGATGAGTTCTTTCAAAAATAACACAAATACACCTTTGTTTAATGTGACACTTTGTTTTGGTGTTGCGTTCATTTTAAGGACGGCTATGAAGGGTTAACGTGTATCTTATATCCATTATGTCTTTATAATGAGCGCACTCTAAACTTACTTCATCTCTGCTTATGAGCTCATTGGAAAAGGTAAGTCCAGGCATGAGACCTCTTTTCTTCAACCAGAAAATTGCAGCAAAAGATCCAGAGAAGAAGATACCCTCTACTGCCGCAAACGCCACCACTCTTTCCCCTGGTAAAAAAAAAAAAAAAAAGACATTGGCTTGCACTCCACCATCACTCAAATTTAATGTCCGGGGATTAACTAGGTATACTACTAGCTGACAGTATTTCAATGGCGTTTTTTATTATTTATTTTTTTCTCTTAATTTTTTTATTTTAATTTTTTGGAAGGGGGAGAAACTATTTTTCCCCTCTCCTCCACCTGATCTATTTGTGCTGATCACAAAGAGATCAGCAAGCAAGGCTCCATAGCCAGCAGGGGGAATGATAGGAGAGCCCAGCAGGGTCTAGAAAGACCCTGCTGAGGCTCTCCTGTCCCCAAACTTCTGGCGGGTGTAAGCAGGAAGAGAATGTTCGATCAGTTATTCTATGAACGACTGTGTTACATACAGTCAGCATGACACCAGCAACGCAGGCCTCTGAGACAAAGGGAGAGTCCAGGCTGTCCCTAAAACAAAGTCAGGACGTACAAACAAGTGCGACGTCTGCACACTACGTGAATATGTAATGTTTGCATGCACCGTGTCCTACATTTACCTATTTGACTTGCAAGATCATCCCTACTGAAACTTAAATTGGGCGACCAATCAGAACAACAATCTCAAAATCATAACGTAAAACGTACCGAAAGTAGCTTTATTATCCGATATCCAACGTAAGGCCCACTCGGCTTTTTTCCGAATGCAGGGCATTGTTTCAATGGCATTAAATAAGAAATCTCTGAAATAAAAAGAAAACAATATATAGCCAGTTGTTGCAAACATTATTCACACCACATCGCAAACTTAGCGCCTATGCTGAGAAAGTATATGATGCTGTGTACTATAACCATGGGAGTTGATCAAACTCTTCCCAACCCACTATTTTTAGTGAATTAACCCCAAAGTAAGCAGGGCAGTCCCAGGCACTATGTGGGTAATTCAGTGGGTAATGTGGATTCAGTTTAATCTGTTAACAGCTTTACCGTCTCTGGGGATCTTTAATGTAGGTGTCTATCAGCAGGCTGTACATCTCTGAGTGAATATTTTCCATAAGAATCTGGAAGCCATAAAAACAGCGAACTTCAGGAATCTGCACTTCTTGGCTGAACCTCTGCACCTGAAAGAACCCACGGCGGTTAGTCTTAACGGCGACATACACTACTGTTCAAAAGTTTGGGGTCATGGAAAACATGGAAATTTCTGTTATCTTTTATTTACATAGCGCCAACAATACATATATTCAAGGGGTCTGACAAGATGGGAATTGACAGACTAAGACAAACCGATACATTAGGTGGAGAGAGCCCGGCTCACAAGCTTACAATAGCTGTAACTTAATCTCAAAAGGGTTTTCTAACAATCAATTGGCTGTTTAATCTTAAACTTGGATTAGCTAACACAAATTTCCATTGGAACACGGGAGTGATGGGAGTGATTAAAGGCCACGGTACGCCTATGAAGATATTCCATTAAAAATCAGCCGTTTCCAGCTACAATAGTCAGTTATAACATTAACCCCATCTGTGCTGGATTTCTGAGCCATTTCATGTTATTTTAATAGACAAGGTCTGCTTTTCTTCCAAAAACAAGGACATTTCTAAGTGACCCCAAACGGTGATATATTTCCAATTTATAATAAGACACAGGAATCTGTCTGTGTGATCTAGCAGTTATAAGGATACTCAAAGACATAATAAGCGAGCAGGCCAGTTAGGAAGAGGCGGCAGGTGAAAGCGGTTAGGGCTTCTCTCCAGTCGGATTTGGGTAGATGCAACTTTCCCTACTTTATGTGTAGATGAGAAGAGACAAGACGCAAAACTAAAAGGACCCACTAAAATATGTCCGTGAGATGTGAGCTGACATTATGGTGAAATGCGACATAGTTCTTCCAAGAAAGTGTATTCTTTAGAACTGTTAGCTTACGGAAAAATGTTTAGCATTTGCTAAAACTGGAAACTAGAAATGTTATCTTGGCTTCCCGAAAGGGTATACGTTCAGATCCACGAAGAACATAAAAACAGAGATAATCGGTCAGTTCTGGGATCACGACTTTCCTCCACTTGAATCTGTTTTCCATGGACTGAGGTTGACAGGGACAGACTAGTGGGGTTATTGGTCACCGACGAGCAGGTTCTGTATGGAATATCAGGCTGGTAATTGGCACCTACATGCACGCCCCAGGCCACAACTGTGCACACATAGCTCACATAAAGACACACAAACATACGTGGCCTGACAAAACCCGTTTATTTAATTGCTAGTTCTCCACAGTACAGAGAAGGACTAGCAAACAGGTAAAACATACCAGATTCTCGTTTACTATTCCGTCACTAGCGGCGAAAAACGCCAATACGTGGGAAATAAAATGTTTCTCCTCCGACTTCAACGTATCCCAGTGTGCAAGATCCTTCGATAAATCAACCTGAAAATATAAATACAATTAACGGAATATTGTTCTTATTATCAAGACAATTTGTTATTAGTCCCACCAAGGGACCCAAGATACAAAGAATCACCAAATCAGACTGACCCAGGAAGCAATCAGCCCCCTTTCCCACCGCTGGATAAACTAATTTAACTTCACAATCTCTCTATTCCTCGTAAACTAATAAAATGTTTAAATATCATGTAATATTTAGGTCTTGGAGTTGTAAGATGCACATTTGGGTGGCAGACAGGGGTATATTAAGGCTTAAATAATAATAATAATAACTACGAGAGGGGTGGCACAACTACAGAGAGCCAGGGTATGATGTAATATGATGTCATACCCAAAAACTTGCACTATGCAAGTATTAAAGTGTAAGTTGGAGAGAGATCTGTGACAGAGGAGGCAGTGACCATACTAATCAAATTCACTCAATCCAGTAAAAAGTATCAGTTATTTTGTGAATTCCTGTAAATTGCTGTGTGGTTTCGTATTAATCGTTTACATGGCTGAATTCAGAATGTTGGTGTTGTATTGTTAAACGGAACCATATGGATAGACATAACATGTTACCCTTTCCTGTAGTCTGCAGGCCAAACCACACATCCGCACGCACCTGTTCTTACTAACTATGGTGGGGAGACAGCTTTCCCAACAGAAGCTTCACCAGCAGGGTTCCTGTGGCTTTTGGGTCCCCCAGTAGCAGGTGTATGAAAGCATCAGATGCGTTTGGAAACCACATGAGAAATAATAACTTAACCTCCATAACAGAACTCGGGTTAAGCCAGTATATTCTCGACTCTTGAAGATGGCATGTGTCCAATATTAACGTTTCCCACAATGTTTTTCATATTCTAAGTCATTGGATACATATTATACATATGTCAAGAATTCTACAGTTACCGTAATTAAAGGGCAACCACCACCAATTTTCGTATTACTGTTATCAGATTAAAAATACAGTTCCTAAAATATTTCTAGTTTTTATAGAATGTGTTCAGGTAGCTGCATATTGGCCATCTGTATGAGTTCTCGCTCTGTTATCATTCCCCAATCTATTAGATGAACACCAGACTCCTTATCATACGGTCTGCAGCAAACCATAGAATGGCTCAGTTTTATTATCCAGTCGGACATTCTGACTAATGATAGTCTATGGAGGAACAGACTTCATTCAGATTGCCAGCTCAGTGTGACAAACAAGGAAAGTCACCCAAAATATCCCATGACTGACAACAATGGCAGCTTCCAGGATGTCAGATAAAGGATAATTGGAACAAAATAAGATAAAACCAGGTTTCTGTCACTGTCGACGTACATTACTGTATACAGCGCTGGATTGTAAGCTCAAGAATAAAAATAGTGTCTTCTATGGGTAGAGGTCACAGTGACAGAATACCGGGGCCAATACAACTGAGAAGTCCAGACCAGAGACCCAATAAGGTGGATGGGCCGAATGGTTCTTAGCTGTCGTGAAATTCTGTTTCTATGGTAACGTCTGGTAGCGATGCACCAAAACTTACCCCCAACCAAATTCTTCTAAACACTAACAGCTAACGCGCCCAAGTGTTTCCAGTCCTCTAGGAACAGCGTAACCTCACAAATGCATAGACAAGACAGCACCATTACTTTACATACTTCCTCTGTAGTCCAGAACGAAGCCTGGGCCTGCTTATACATTCTCCAGATGTCTGGGTACTGGATTGGAAAGATGACGAAGCGGCGTGGATTGTGCCGGAGGAAAGGTTCATCTTCATCGTGGCAGCCGTTGGCCGCGTTCTGCCATAGAAACATGGAGCAAGGATTCAAATTCAGGATTTCGTGTCAGACTCAACCACACTCAGGACTGTAGACTCCTGACTAGGTGGGATTCCTGTCGTTACCGGTATACGAACGCAAAACGACGCCGAGGGGTCTTGGCTGGGATTGGTTGTTAAAGCTTTTCTTTATAACTTATTGTCTTATGACGTTCTGGCTTGTGCTGCCACGTTGGTTTATATGGTAACGGCTGCCTGTATGAGACGGGGTCCACATGCTCATGTTACTTCATCCTTTGACCCCAAAAGACTGCACGTCCACACTCATCCTCATCCCCATAACCCGAAGGACAAACACAAGCGTACAAAAGAAAAAAATGCAACTGTTTTTACTTTGCTTCGTGAATAGGCAACTTATCTTATTTTATTTTATTATTATTTAATTTTTTACTTATTTCAGAAAACTCCAATAGTAGAAAACAATTTGGAAAAAATGATTATTCTTAGAATTGTTTTGTAAGTTTTCATGTTACTTTTAATTACTCAAAAAAAAAAAAATAACAAGGATTTTGAATTTGGTTATTAAAATATATCGGTTTCAAACACCAGCTCTTTTTAAAGATGATGGCTCTTCTCTCAGCTACTGGCGGACATCTAAAGGGGAGCCATCAGTAAGCTACAGACCACCATCTCACCGAGAACATGTCTGTGCAAACAAGAGAACAGGCATTTAAGTGAAAGGCAGAGTCTGGGCTCACTAACCATAACTCACCCTAAAACTGAGTGCGAGAGATACAGAAACACATACTGTATGACAAAGCATGTGACACGGGAGAGGGAGACACGGGTATATACCGATCCACGCACCGGCAGCTCCCATATATGACATGTGGATCGTTCCACGGTTGTAATTTCCCAGCTATTTGGAAATCCTGAGCGACTTCACAGCGTTATCACCTATACTGGACTCATCAATTACATAAAAGCTCTCGAGACTGAACTCTGGAAATTCATTAAATAAAACATGGTTATTTTTTTATGGATCGGCATCTCACGGCAATGGAGGCAGAGAACTTGAGTATGTCCTGTTTTGTAACACGTTTTATAATATCGCTTCCTATAACATTAAATCCCTGCCTTCTAACAAAACGTAAACACATACATACATATACAGATGCATACATACAAGTACATAAACACAGACATACATACATATAGAAATACATACATACAAGTACATACACACAGACATACATATAGAAATACATACACACAGACATACATACATACATATACAGATGCATACATACAAGTACATACACACAGACATACATACGTATAGAAATACATACATACATACAAGTACATACATACATATTGAAATACATACATACATACAAGTACATACATACATATTGAAATACATACATACAAGTACATACACACAGAAATGCATACATACATACATATAGAAATACATACATACAAGTACATACACACAGACATACATACAGAACAATACATATAAATACATACAGATAACACACACATGTAAACACACAGTGTTGGGGGGTGCGTGTACCGCAGTCTCAGTAAGGGATGGGAAGGATAAAGTATCTCCGGCACTAAAATGATCGGGACTCTTATCTCCACATGCTTCTCCCGCACACAAAGGCGACAGCGGACGCGGAGCCACCATGAGAATAAACCTGCCTGCATCTATTACTGAGACCCCGTGGAACGCGTGTCGGGACATCATAACTAAGGTTACCTTGACCCCGGCCGTGCCGTGGGTTTCCCGTGGAGGAAGCGTGGGATCCCCCATCGTAGCGCAGGCTCAGACCGGTCAGGAGGCAACTCTGCGGACGGCTCGCAGCACAGATGGGGACAGGACACTGGAGTCTCCCCTAACCGGGAGTGTCACCGGGTCTGGGGGCGGTACAGACGGCACACAGCCAATAGCGGCGGGCGAGCGGGCACGGAGCGGGGGGAGTGCTCTGCTACAGTGTGACGAGAGGGACATAATTATGAAGAAGAGATGGCATTCACCTTTTGTATGCCGGGGAGTGGGGGGTAAAGTCACCTGCCACTGGAAGACACGCTCATGGTAGCTAATATGGGTACTGTGCACGACTTATACTGAATAACTGCAAGTAAATCCGCGAATAGCAGCAAAAGAAATACAGAAAGTATTATTATTAATAAAATCATCATAATAATAATAATAATAATACTAAAAATAATAATTACTGCTCCTAGGGTGTACAACATGCTTTATTTTTCAATAGAAAGCTACTGGAGTGGCTCTAGAAAGTGTATCACAGTAAATTCATGAATTTTAACTGCGCATTATGTTTGTCAATCACGGTAACCGGTTTGGAGATATTTGGTTAAACCATATCACAAAAAAAGGGTATTTCACACAGTCAAGAACAGAGGTTTTTTTGTGAATTTTACCGAATGTCTGCTTTCTTTAGTTTAGGGCACACACAAACTATATATTGCTTTTTTTTTTTTAAGGATAAGTAGGGTTTCCGGTTTAAATCATATTTATACAAATAATATTATTATTATTATTATTAGCGCTATTAAATATAAAAGAACCAAAGAAAAATAGAAGTAAAACACTTTTTATGGCGTTTTGCTTAGGATTTCTTCCGCAGGATTGGTGTCACTGCTGGGAAAAACCCAGTTTATGTTCAGTAACATCCCCTGAGTTCAGTAATTATTACCCCGCATATAGCCCTGTATAGCTTTTCTCTGCTTTGGAGGCCCAATGTGCTCCAAAAATATTTTTTTTCATTTTGTACTTTTTTTTTTTTTTAGTTTCTCAACTTGTTTATTTTCTCCGCTCCCATCAGAGAATAGAAACCCCTTCTGCTCCACAGACCCTGGGGACCTCTCGATGTCATAGTGACATCACCGGGGTCCGTGGCTTTATTTTAAATTTTATGGCTATATGTAAGCCCCTTGACCTATTTACTATACTCCTCCATGGTTACCTCTTAACTTCACCCTATAACAGGTAAATACTGCACCTCTGGAGACCAGGGGACTCTGCGAGACATAAGGTCAGGGCCCCCAAGCTCCTCCTACACACATAGTTATATTAGGGTTGCCATCTTTTCCTCAAAACAATGCCTGTCATTGTTGTGAGTTGGCGAGGGCGGAGCTACAAAAGGCAGGGCCCACCAAGGGGCGGAGCCAGAGCTTATTGAGGAGAAATAATATCAGTAACATCGGTCACATCACAGCCTCAATGCACGGGCTGTCTGCAGCCAATGTTTCGGCCTGTTAGAACTGTTCACCAGCTCCCGGAGAGGATAAGTGGGTTCATTCCCCCAACCTGCCATTGCTCTGCCCTGACAAGCTTTACAATGTAGTGTTGAAGTCCATTCCGCTCTCTCCGTGGACTCACCGACCTTTCCCTACTCCTGGGAGTCTCCAAGTCACTGTGCGCACTCCACTCACCGCTCCCGGACTCAGCTTGTGTAGCAACCATGCATCTTACAAGCACAGAGCTCTACATTACTTCATACCAGAATATAGCCGGCCAGTCTGTGGATGGCCCCGGAGAGGGTGGGTGAACAAGGCTAAACCAAGGGTTTAGCGAGAGGCTTCAGTTAAAGGGAGTGGGCTGTAAGAAGTGCAGTCTACGGTGTCGACCATTGCTCCGGCGTTTAATATTCATAAAGCTCTATGACTTTTTATTATTTTTCTGTAAACTAATCTGCTGACGTTGAGGCTTGGAAATGCTCTCATATGTCCCATTTCGTTTGCAGTCGCCATCTTGGTACACCCAGCTACGCTGCAGACCCCACCGCAAAAGCATGTAGAATTCAGAATTGAGTATTTGATGCGTGCCAAATGTCCATCTCAAAGAGCTGCACCAATTTGGTAATTCTCCTCTCATGCCATGATTATGCGACCAATCTGGAATTCGATATTAAATAAAAGATGACCGGGAAGCCAAGGACAGGCCAGGGATTAGGCTCCCAGCAGCATCTTCAAAGCTTTATCTGATACTGGGCAATAAATTGTCTAATTTGGGGGACATCGTTTTGTCTTAAAAACGCATTTTCATATTCTACTCAGATAAGCGTACCTTTGGGGGGGGGGGGTTATGAAATTATATGGTCTGAGTTTTCTACATTTGGAACCCCCATAGCCCCTTAAATCTGGAAGGATAAATGTTTTTTCCTGGTAATCCAAGAAACTCTCCCGATTTTAATAAAATCTAAAAAAAACCAAGGTTGTAATTTTCAGACACTATTTGCCCCACAAAGACAACTAACTTTCTCTACATTAAACATTTTTTTTAGAGGGTTTTTGACCAATATGATACCAAAATAAATAAGATACAAAACACGATGGCACTAATATAAAACAATATTTGCAGGATGGTTTTTCTTACTAGATCGTAAGCTTGCAAGCAGGGCCATTTGTTATTGTTCATGATTTTAAACTTATCCTACTTCTTGATCGTTAAGCACCACGGAATCTGCTGGCGCTATATAACGAAGGAATCTAAAGGAAACCCAAACTCCGCATTTGCAGTTCAGATGCATTAACTGGGAGAGGTTATAGCGGATCTGTTGCTACTGCTAGAATATCCCCTGCAAACAGACCCGTGTAATGTCTTTACTGCCTCAAAAAGGTCCAACGAAGCCTTTCAAATGCTTTCTCCACGTCAAACCAAACAAGCATGGGGTCTTGGTTCTGTCGGATCGATAGATTACATTTACACATTCCCAGGTATTGCATTAAATCCTGGGTGGTCCGTGGGAAGAAGTAAAGGCTGAGCTTCTCTATTTGCCAACACTTTACTATACATCTTAACATCACAAAAGTGATATAGGGTGGAAATTTGGGCAGAGATCCGAGGTTTTCCCAGGTTTTGTAAGGATGATTATACGAACAGAGGTTTACTCTTGTAATAAATATTAGACACTTTGCTTTTTCAGGTTTTCAATGTTGAAGATATATTTGAATCAAATGTTATACGAAGATCAGAAAAGGAGTAGAAATGCTATGTTCCAGTTACTTGACTACGAAAGCCTGTCATATTATAATTTACATGAAAAAGGTACAATAGTCTTAATTTTTATTAGACAGGACTAATAACAGGGAGTTGAAGCATCGTTTCCTGGGTGAATGGATTTTAGGTCAAAATATGCTCTAAAAAGTCTTAGAAAAGGATGAGATTAAATGAAAGATTATTTTTTTTTTTAATCATACATTTTCGTAGCTTTTGCGACTCAAAAAACCTTAATTTAGCTGAACTGGTGAGTCACGAGCTCCAAGGAACATTGATGAAGCACAAAGGGGGGGGGGGGGTTATTCACTTAAGGGAGAGTTGTGGTTCTTTACTCACTTCACTCTGGGACTGACAAGCCATGGGCTGCTTAGGTTTGCTACATTTGCCTTCTACAACTCAATTTTATTTTTTTTATTTTTTAAATTCACCTATAGGCAAGCCCCCCTCCTCAAAGCAGCACAAAATGTATAAAAGGTAACAATGTCCATGAGTAACTAGGTATCCATCAGACAAGATAGTTTAAAACAAATTATGTATAATGAAAGTGGAGATGCTACATTGACGCACAAAGATACACAAAGGTGTAACACAGACACACATCCATTCATAGAGATATCCCACCTACACAAATCTATTCTGGAGAGCTGGCAGGACAGCTTAGTTTGAATTCCCAGGTTTATTGTTCAATATGAAGGTTCAACGCTGGCAGGTTTGTCATTACACAGCCCCGCCCTGTATAATGTATAATTCACTGAGTGAGGAAGAAATCTGATTTAAATCTGCATTATATAGCAGCCAAGATACTCCTACTGGAGAAACTCACTGGAGGTTGGATCTTCGCAATGCTTATTGGAGTCAAGGTGTTAAAACCACATTTTTACTTTTAGTGAATAAACCTCACTTACTTCCATAAACACAGATCCCAGCTTCTATCGGCCCAGTATCTCACAGAAGCTGCAGCTTCCTGGCTCGGGGATGCCGACAATACTTCTGAACGCTGCCATCATTTATATTGTGTCTATCTGCAAATACCCCTGCTAAAAGGAAAGAAGCCCCATGCACCTAAAGGGCTCCTTCTGTGTCCCAAACCATCCCCCTGGAGCAATTGCCCCTCCTGCCCCACCGTCGATTTACCCCTGCCCATGAGAGTTTACTGGCGATTGTGCCCCAGCTGCGATAGGCAGCTTGAGCCCCCAATGAACCCCATATCTGTATTCAAGCCATACTGCATGAGATTTTGACTGTTATTAGGCAGACCTACAGAAATGAATGTGAATGGCTTCTCTTGCTATATACCAAAGCTGTACTTTACAAATACCATTACAATGGGAAAAGTGGCATATCCACTTATGTGTTGGAACAAATTAAAAACAAAACCAATACAAAAACGAAAAACAAAACAAAAAACATTCACAACTAAAATAGTTTTACTTTTCAACTTTTTTTTTTTTTTTTTACTAAAAGCATCCAATTAAAGTAAAAACAGTAGTTGAGAGGTGTAATTTTGATGGTTCATTGACAAACAAGTGAATGAAAAAAGTTAACATAGTAAAGTGATTTTGAATGCATTTAACAGAAAGTTACATACATGTAGCTTAACATGCAAATTTTATAGCCTATTCTCCCCCCTTGCCACCTTCACCATACTCCCAGTTTAGGGATATTCCTGCGGACAGATTGACTCGAACGGGACACTTCAAACCTGAATAGTGCAACATAGGCTCAAAATTACTTCATGATCACTTACATTTTAATATACATAATATACACATGGTAGCCAAACTAGAATGAAACATGGGGAAAAAATGGCCAGCTCTTCCCACAAAAAAAAAAAAAAAAAAAAAAAAAAAAAAAAGACAAAATACTTGTTTTCCCGTTTTTTTATTTTGAAATTTCTTACTCCCTCAATACAACGACCTGCGATGAACCATGTTCCAGAAAGGCAGCAGCAGTGAATTCTCAAAATGTTATTCTTTCCTCTCCTTAAGGGTAAAAACCAAGAATCACAGTGTATTTTAGAACATCCTGCTGTCTTCTCCATCCCGGGCTGGGCCTAGTAAGAGTTACCTAGCCAAACTGTAAAGTGTCAAAAAGGTGCTATATGATTATTAGTTTACAATGAGTAATTTTTTTTGCAGGTGTACCAGAGGAATGTCTCTCAACCCCTCTGGTGCCAGAAACGCCTGCAGCTCTGAACACCAAGAAGGAGTCAGTCCTTGATGTACCACCAGGGGACCCGACAGCACTGAGCCGGATAAACTTTTATAGACAAATGGGGGGGGGGGGGCTCCTACGGAAAAAAAAAAAAACGCTAGGAATATTACACAGCAGCGCATCTTATTTACTCTACACAAAACCAAAATTCTTGGTCTTAATAGCAAGTAACAATTTCTGTTTTAGGATCTGTTTGGAGGAGTAAAGGGGAACGTATAGACGGGAGATGCAAGTGTTTGCAGTTGGAAGGTGTTGGTCGTCTGGTGGTCGGATGGTGATGGATGGCATGGGTTGAAATCCCTCTTCACTTGCAGGCAACGATGGGCTTGATGTCCAAAAATACACCTATTAGATGGAAATTTAAAGAAAAACCTTTAACACTTATGTTTCAGCACCAATACTTACGCAGAATGTTTAATGTTCATATTGAGGGGTAGCCACTTAAACATTGAAGGGTAAAATCATCTGAAATTATGTAAAGCTGGCGAACCGGTTCTTTAGTCAATATGCCAAAAACATTGTCCTTTTCCGACACACTCCAACTCGAGATAAAGTGTCACATTACCATTAGTAAAGATCCGCTCTGAGGTCATAACTCATCTGTAGGCGTTAAATGCTCTGAATAGTGTAGCGTTAAGAGACATCCGGATGACAATTACAGCACATTTGTGACAGAATGCTACAGACAAGAAAAACCGCTACATCTTTTTTCCTATGATTTTATCCCTCGAGGATTGTGAATTATAAAAATAGAGATGATTTAGGATACATCTGAAAGATGACTAAAT
This sequence comes from Spea hammondii, assembly GCA_029215755.1. Classification (NCBI taxonomy): domain Eukaryota; kingdom Metazoa; phylum Chordata; class Amphibia; order Anura; family Pelobatidae; genus Spea; species Spea hammondii. The sequence continues at coordinate 13,585,435 of JARDYJ010000005.1, read as the reverse complement.
TAGAATATTTCAAGACGAGGCATTCTGCACCAAGTAAAATATTTGGTTTACTTAAAGTGCTGTAATAAGCCCCAATTGCTAACACATTGGTTACTTTTCCTTAACAGCAACACAAAGAATTACAAGCAAAAATACTTACCAGATCCTGCCTCTCTGTCATACTCATCTTCTCAACAATTGACCAGAACCAGCGCTTAAACTGCAGAAGTTTCTCTGCGTTCTCTCCTGTGAAATCATACAATAATTTTTTTTAACCAACATCGTGCGCTTATATGTATTCAGACATTATATACATAAAGAGAAGTCATGACAAACACGAGCACTCACACAGCAAGCTTGGAAAATCTGGTCCTTAAACATCTTAATGTTGAATCAAGGATTTATTTTTATATAGAAAATGGCAAATAAAAAACAAAAAACAACTCAACAATCTAAAGCGTTAGAAACGTTTATTTGTAGGTTACCCCGTCCCAAGTACCAAGGCATTGCAACACAGCCAGGGAGATAACATTCTGCAAATGTTCCACTAAAACAACTTAGAAGACAGACATCTAGACACTCTACCTGACTCATCGTTGAAGGATGTAAAACTGATCAGCATTTGGACATTAACTTCGCCACAACCATTGACCAATAGTCTGAAGTCCTCTGCGGTTAAATCTTCTAATGCACTCTTTGGAAGCACATCCAACAGACCTTTCCTCATGGCCTTAAAAACAAAGATACACAAATGTTACGTTTTTAACTTCAAGGTTTACCCAGACGTGTTCTTTCACATATTGTACAAGCCGGCTTTTCTGTTGGATAATAGGGTATATATAGGGTATAGGGTATATAAATACGGGTGAAGAAAAGGAAGTCAATCAAGAGAGAAGCCAAGAAATAAAAAATCTCACGTGTAGAGGCTGCTCTGCAACAACCAGCATTCTGTGTTCTGCGTATTTGCGCACGTATTCATACACATTCTGTGGTGTAACGGGGATATTCACACCATTGGGAACAAGCTCCACCTGCAAAAACCATATTATAACCAAGTAAGGTAGCGGGCAGTTAACATGCATATTGTTACAAAGAATACACACACATTTTATAATTGAAGACCAAAAGAGGCAGGAGCATGACCAGTGACGTATTCTGGCTTAGGCTCTGTCTCTTAAAGGCAAGCAGGACCTTTTATTGCACCGGAGACACCAACCACAGAGGTTGGGGTGCTGCCCTAGGTCAGCCCCAAAGTTAAATACACCATTGGGCACGACACAGGATTTCTTTAAGGCTGGGTGGGTTTCCAGGTTAAATGAATGTGTTTTCTGACGAGATATTTCTAGGGTTCGTCTGCCTAACATAAGCACTATTTTGAGCAGGACATTTTACAAATATAAATGGAAACCAAGGCATTTGTGTGCAATCTGATCGTTAATTAAGGTTAAGTACACTTTTCACGTAATCCAGCGATTGTCCAGAAACATACCTGTCCGCCGCTCTCCTCTTTACACAGGTCTATTGCAAACGCAAGGTCCATAGATGCGAACACGGCATCTGCGTCAGGGCCCTGGGAAGCCAGGATCAGCTGTCGCAAACTCTCATACATAACATGATCAAAAAAGGCAAAGTCATGCCAGTTTACCTAGGAAATAAAACAAAAATAGATCAGTACAGCACAATATCCACAAAGTAATATTGGCACGTGATGTTATGTATGGACCGGAAAACCTAAAAACCTAACTGCAGCTCTTGAGAAATCAACTGGGAGCAAGAGGCGTAGCGTACATTTTTGGATATAGCCAAGTTCCACATCCACAGATTTATGTTTTGGGGACTTTGTTCCTCTTATGACTTTCATCTCTCTTCCACCATCACGAATACCCGCGCTTCACCCCTTCTGTGGAACTCGCTTCCGTCAGATTTTCTTCCTTGTCTCCCTTGAGAAGTGCACAACCTTTCCTCCCAACACTCTCAGCCAGCCTCCTGTCTAAGCCATCTAAAGAACAACCTCAACAGCTCATCCTGACCCGGTCAGCTTATCCACACCCCAGCAGTTCTCTCCTACTGTTCCACTCCCCCCCCACCACCACTCGCTAGATTGTAAGCAAATGCAACACAAACTTACTTTTCTACCGAGAAGCACTTTGATCACTTGTCTGTTCAGTGTGATAGGACATAATTCATTCTGTAGCAAACATAAACCAAGGATCCTGAAAAATAAAATAAAGCGCCATCATAAAAAATACCGACGATTCCTCACATTTTAAACAGCTGTGATGCAGTAGGCTAGCAAGGCAATAAAAATAGCATTTTTAGAGCATTCATTATAACTCATCTATTAGCATATTTTAAATTAAAGCAATGGGGGGGGTCTTAACTGTGGTGTCCCCCCAACAATGGATTTCATTCATTATGCTACCATCATGGTGAGGGGTCTCACGGGGTGCCGGGCTTTGTTGTTCTTGCCTACACTTCAATTGTATTAACATTTATCCATGTTGGTGGCATGTATTGTAGTTTAGCATTGTGTATTGAATGTTCTATATTATAAGTTTTGCGTTTAATTTGTGGGTACGCAGCTCTATATGTATATATAGACGGCTAGCAGGGCACCGTGTTTTACAGCTGCTGTTATGACAGACATACCTGCCAATATTTCGAAAGCAGTTTAACCGAGCCTCGGTATTTTTCCCAGGTCTGGGAGTGTAGAAACCTCTTTTGCCAGGCTGGTAGAAGAGCGAGGCATTGTCGTCGCCATCATCGGTGTCCGTTAGCTCCATGTCGACGACACTGCGACTGGAGCCGTGACGTTTGCGGTTCTCCTGCAAAAGGTGAAAAACAAGTGCTTGTAGAAGATGTATCATTTACCGATAAGTAGCTGTTATTTAAGTATGCATATCTAAAAAAAAAAAAAGTATAACTACCCTTTTAAAAAAACAAAAAAAGAGTATAGTTTTCATGTATATGTTCCAACAATAAGCACGTTACAAGAACCTTACCTGCACCTTCTCAGTTGAGTCTAATAAACCAAGATCAAGGATGCTGTCTGCTCCATTTTCCCTGCAACAGATAAAAAACAATAAAATTCATAGAACACACGGGCAACCTTAACCGTATTGTTGACCGCACAAATGATGTAGGTAACTGTAGTGCTAACTTGGCATTCCTCTTACCTGCCATGTGCAATGATCAGCTCCATGGCCTCGTCCACCCTGGCCCTCAGAGAATCTTCGCTGGCGAGCAGCAGTAGAAGTTGCGCAGGAGACAGCTCCAGCAGCATGCCGGTGATTTTACTAGCAAATGCCTTTAGAAGAAGTTACATTACTTATTTGCGATTTCCACACTTTAAAAAGGGTCAGTTATATAAAATGACATATCTTTTACATACTAGGTTTACAGGGGTTTTTATGGTATAATGGCACAATGCCACAGAGAGCAAGAGACTGAATAAGATGGGCAAGACAGTTAACGTTTAAACAAAGTAACAAAATCAGAAACGCACGGCACGCCGCATATTTTTTGTTGCCATCTGTTGCTTGCAGCTAACGGCGTAATATGACGCAAGCAAATACACCCAAGCCTTGAAACAAGTCACAGCCACTCAGTTGTCCATGACAAATTGTGAAAAACGCTTATGAGCTAATGTGCATGATATAAGCAATAATGTCAAGGTTGGGTTGCACATTAAGAAGACCCAAGACCAGAGATTATCCTTACGGGCTGCATTGCTTGCACGCGAGGGTACAGCCGCTCCCCGAGAGCCTGTCTGTGTGCTGGAAGCGGATCCGGATCATCACTGGGGTTTCCTTCTGAGGCCGGCCGGAAAGGACGAGTGTCAATAGAAAGCTGCCTCCTGAAGTCTCTGCAAAGAAAGTATCCGAAATGCTGTGTTACATATACCCGAAGGACATGTACCAAGCCTCCATAATCACTACATTAGAAACCAACCTGTCTCTATCACGGCGAGAACCCGCACGCAGACCGCTACTTCTTCGCATGTCTCTCTCCCTTTCACGGTCTCTCTCGCCTCGGTTTCTTAATCTTTGCATTAAGCCTTGAAAATTAAGAGGGGCAAAGTTAGCATCATAAGTTATTACGATGAGAACATCTGTTTATACACGGTTCATATTCATGAGCAACCTGTTATTTCACAAAAGCAGTTGCTTTATTTGCTTGAATATTGTGCTTATTAGCGGGTAACCAAATCCCGGTCGTTGGCAAATGTGACACACGACCTTACTTGTATGTGTTCCTTTGTTTGCATTTTGGATACAGTCAAGACTTGGCAACTTCTCATTCGATAAGAATGCTTGCGCGACTGCAGTGTAAAAACTTCGGGCCACTCCACTGCCTTCTCCCGGCTCATCCTTGAAGGTGACCTTTACTCTATGGACGGCCATTGGCGTTGTGGCACATCTGCGGCCAAAGTGATTATTTAGTTGCCTCATTGTTTGCTGAATAAGGAGGTCTCTGTCTCTATCAACCTAAAAAAGTAAAATGGCCAAAATTGAGCAGCCTGCACACACATTATTAAAAAAGGAAACAATGACCTAAAAAGTGTAACGCAAAACAACCCACAAACACAAAGCTAGAAATCCCACATAGCTAAAAGAATGGGAACAAAAAATATAGAAAGAATATATTTAACATAATCAGACATCTTAAGTTCCATAAATATGTATTATGCAAGATGCTGGCCCAAATTGTAAGTGTTAAATTGGTATTACGGGAAAAGCTTAAAACAAGCTACAGTGTTTTTATCGACATATAACATGCCTGAAATCACAATACAATGAAATCACCTCCAGAGTCAAGTCTCTTGATTGCTGATTTCGAAGCTTCTCCATTTCTCTGCGGAACTTTGATTCTTTTACTTCAAAACCACCCAACTCTGTCAAAATCTGTTTTTGAAAATAAAAAGGTAGTCAACTAAAACAGCCGCACCTACGCACAGTAAATGATACAGAAAATACTTGAAAAACAGAAAAACTCACTGATCCCGGCTCCGCACCAACATCCTCCATAAACACTCTCCCAAAAAGCTCGAGGGACAAACGCCAACGTCCTAAGAGCATATCGTGAGAAATCACCATGCCCATGAAACTGCACTGCGGCCTGAGAAGCAAATAAGGTTAATGTATGGTTACTCCAGGAAGAACTTAGAAATATATTATTGGCAATCATGCTGTTGCAGACATTTACAAAGCCTGATGGACTTACAAGTACATTTTAAGTTGGTAGGGCTGCATGGGAGATTGGAGCGACCCTTTACATTTCTGTATAACTAGTATTTGATTTTACATGAATCAAAGATATGTTGCCTAAAATTAAACTGAAATTAGATATATATATATATATATTTTTCCTAACAATGTATCCATACAAAGGGATATCATGGGGGGGGGGGGTTAATGTACTTGCATTATTTACCTACTTTAATAATCCATAATTTGATTTTGTTTAGCCCAACATAAAACTATCAAAGATATACTATTCCACAAGTTAGGCAGCACTTTTAGTGCTATAAAGTTACCTTTACATTGGGGTTAAGCCCTTAAGCCACATATCATGGATTTAATGTACCTGAATGATGCGAGAGGTGGCCCTTCACTCTCCGTCAGACCGATTTCTGCCAATAAACTGCTCTTCAACTGAGCCGCGAGATCATGCGCTGAAGGTCCTGGCTTAGAGCCATCTGGTTCTTCAGGCGGCACATTTTGATCTTCTGTTTCTTTCTGCCGGCTTTGCATGCTCATCACATTTTTCAAGTTGGCTGCGTAAGACATTTTGGTTGGGAGGACCTACACGGGAGTAAAGAAGGCAAAATATTAACATCGCAGCCTCACGTGAATCGACGGAAGCAACAAAACCTTTCTGAAGGCACCACAGTAAGTGGAGACCTTCGTGCAGGAGAAGTTTGCGTGGGTTGGCCCGTTATAACGTGAAGTCACAAATTTAGAAAAATCTACTTTTCTGCAAACTTCAAGCTTAAAACAAAGCAAGTATTTGAATGGAATTAACATAACTTTTACATTTTGACCCCAACTGACATGTAACGTATACATCTATATACATGGAGCTTTCTGCATGTACATAGACGTTTAACGTTAAATTTACTTAAGCTATTAATGTGATCAAAGTTTTAGACCTAAGCTGTTGCATAAATGTTTTGTTTAAAACAGACTATACGAACAGCCGTTCATTTATAACAAACAGAGGTATTTCTGTTTCTTACCTCAAGGCAGTTTCTGTCCACGGTTACTTCCATTAGGCTTTTCCCGCTGTTAGCTGAAGAATAGAGGCCTTGACTTGGACGACCAAACAAGTCTTCCTTTCGAGCATTGGGCTTTTAAAAGAGTAAATCGTAACAATGTAAGTACAAAATACTAAATCATAACTAGTTTGCATTAAAGCAACTTGCATGCAGTAATGTAGGTTAGCACTGACAAAAATAACTTGGTTTTATTAAAACGTCCTTTACCTGCAGATCTGGAGGCCGCCATTGTTACCAGTCATGTGATATTTTGGGTGGCTTTCCCTGCTCAAACACTCAATTGCCAAGTAGGTCCTTCCTCCATAGACTCATTAGTCAGAGTCCGACATTAAGATTGAGCCGTTATATTAACGCTGCATAGATTTTAGGGCTGCAACAACGAATCGATAAAATCGATAATGAAAATTGCTGCCAAGGAATCTCATTATCGATTAGTTGAATCGATTTTATCGAATATAAAATGAGGGGTTTTTTTCAGAGCAAATAATCCCACCTCAAACAGAGGTCGGATAATAACACTAAGATCCAGATCCCCCACAGCGCTGCAGGGGACGCCAACGGGCGCCTGTGCGATGCGCTCAGACATCCTCTGCTACTGCTGGCACTTCCACTGGGGCTTCTATGATGGAGCACCGGCATCACAGGGTATATCTGTGGGGGGGGGGTGGCAAGCCGGGGCTCAGATGTGCAAAACTGGGAGGGCAGGTTGGGAAATAAAAATACATTTTTCTTTTTTTTTTATACTGTTTTTAACATCCAGTTTGTTCATTAAACTATTTAAACAAAAAAAAAATACTTCACTAACTAATCGATTATGCAGCCCTAAGATTTTATATATGTAAAACTAGAACCGCTTAAAAATTATATTAGTGCTTTTTTTCCCCTTAAAAAAAAAATTTAAAATGGTGCGATGATCAGACATGCATGTCCATACAAACTGAGCAGAGGGATCTGAAACCAGCCAAGCTTTGCGTCATTCAAGCAGCAAAATTGCCCAGTACTGCCTAAAAGGTATTAATCTGTGAGCCCAACGGCAAACCTCCAGAATCTCTGCCAAACACTTCTAAATCCAATGACTAAAATAGGTGAAGATTATCTAGGCCTGGAAGAAACACCGTGGAAATATAAATGCATAACCCAACAGAAAACATGAAACCCACGGCAGACATTCGGTGCAATGCGTATTTTAGGCAAGTCTAGTTAGAGCCCTGGCGTGAAGTCAAAAATCTGGGCTATTAAAAAAACGAATCACCTGCTCAAGTTTTTTTTAGCTAACAAGCAGTCGTATTATCGATTAAATAAGCGCAAGTTATTTGAGTCAATGTCAGTGTTTCAAGGCTTAATTCAGCAAAACGGCTGAATAAAAATACCACTAATACTAAAAGGCCTAATACACACCGGTAACGTTACTTACCAGGCTGTGGTACATAACCCGCACCGACAAACCAAAGCATTCATAAAACAAATTGTGAACCTTTTCATGTATTTATAATGTAGTTCAGCACGTGAAGGAAAAAAAAAAAAAATACCTGGAGAAGATGTGGCTGGTCAGCTAGCGGGATGGCTTCTGCCAGAGGAACTTCAAAGGGGTTTGGTGGAATGCAACCGAGAAACGTCATAGAATCTGACCGGCGGAAAAATGGGTGATGCTGACCAGTCTCGGCTGGTAATGTATCTTCTTCCTTGTCATTCAAAGTTGAGCCTGATAATTACATGAAATATTCTTTAAGCAACATGATTAAGAAAATCAGAAAACGCACGGCAGCTGAAGGGAGTATAAACCCCATGTTCTAAAATTTCACACGATTTTGAGATTAAAAGAAACACTCAAATCCTTAAAGAAAATGCACACTAAAGTCCATTGTAAGTTACGACCCACAAGTGAACCTGCATTAGTAGCAGACAGCACACACGGAGAGTGACAGGCTGTCTGCAAGGGAAGAGCGCGTGCGACTGCGTGGTGCTAAGAGTGTGCAGGGGTAAATTAGAATATGTGAGAGTGAGTGTAAGCGTACTGTGTAAGAATGTGTGTGTAAGAATGTGTGTGTAAGAATGTGTGTGTAAGAATGTGTGTGTAAGAATGTGTGTGTAAGAATGTGTGTGTAAGAATGTGTGTGTTCGTTTGCATATTCCTGCACTGAGGCGCCAGTAACCCTAGGCTGACCCCTGGCATGAGTTGACACGCACAACAGTACATGCATGTTTAATTAATCTTATTCTCTAGCTCACTACAGCCTAGACTCCAATCTGCATTAACAATCCCCCTCCCCTCCAAAAAAAAAACAAAAAAAAAAAAAACTATGGCACGGCAAAAAATTCATACTAACTCTGATTTGTGTCATCGTCGTTTTCATGCTCAGAATCTTCATTATCGAGGCCAAGTTCCAGTAATTCTCGGGTCCTTGGAGAAAAACCAAGTTAGTGGTTGCACAAAGAAAATAATCTTACAAACAAAAGCATTATGAATGTGTTGACGAGATGCCTGTAATATAGGTTTAATTAACAGGATTTAAATTAAGTGTGTTCTGGATGTCAAACAAGAAAACACTGCGAAGCATCTCGAGTACCTCTTTCTTTCCAGCTGCGGAGTGTCTAGCGTGGTTTGCTGGTTCATTGCCTTAATCCAGTAAATAAGAGCCTGGAAGACATATGCCACGTGTTTCAGGGAGCAGACGTCCAAAACCGGGAGTACATCAGAATGCTCATCGTTGTGAGAACGCATGAGAGAAAGCGCGTAGTTTAGAAAGTCTCCACGAGCAGACATTCCTTGACGAGCACTAAGCAGAGTGGCTCTTCTGAAAGGAAAGAACACTTATAAATATTTTATTTAAAGACTGAATGAGCACCTAAAACCAAACCAGGACCCCCATAATTTAGGGTTTATTCACTAAACAGACAGTTGGCAGGAATGTGGAGGTTTCAAGTATCAGAGCATAACCAAAAGCACAGACGGCACTAACCAAGCACTGCAGTCAGTGGTAAAACCGTCTGTATAATTATATTATATATTTTATACATTACACAAGAACTATTTATATTTTTTCAGCTTCATACCTCCTTCCCTCGAGGGTCCTCAAACTGGCCTCCTCACGTGCAGTCATCCTCTCTCTCCGAGTGGAATTTTGGGAAGCATGGAGAGGATGGTTTGGGTGGCCTGGATCGCCAGCGGATGATAGCGCAGATCCGTAACGAAGCTGGGCCTCGGTGGAGTCCATAATGCTAACCATCCAGTTCCAAGTTGGTATAAGTTTTTCTTCAACATAGTTCTAAATGACAAGGAAATATCAGGGTAAACTCATTTTTCAGGAAAATCCCGTTTACAGTGCCCTACATCCTTTTTCTAATGTTCTTAAGGACTACATGCATCCCATGCATATTACCTTATAGATACTATAGAGATCACCATGTTATGGATGCCAGTGATATCACAGTGACAGAGATCGCCATATCATTTAATCATATATAAAACTACCAAGAACCTTCTGATCACCAAGTATGGCTCTCCATATTCTGGCTTTGCTGAGAATTAGATTCTCTCCTCACTTCTAAAGACCTTTCGGCGAGTGTAAGCATTAACAACTAAAGGAAGCAATTGCCAGATTACGCAATCGGGCATTCCCGTTAAAGAAATTGCTACTGCTGACCAGGGAGAGTTTAGGCTGACCCGGCAGCTAGCAAGAGGCTGTACATATTGGTAGTGAACAGGTTAAATTGCATGTGGAACAAAGTTTCAGGCATCATGAACGCTTTGGTCCATTTGAGGTCCACTGGGGCTGCCCTAAACATATGACTGTCAGAGCCCTACCTGCAAGTTAACGGCATCTTGATAAGTCAGCTTCACAGCAGCTGGGATCTGAGAATAAACCAAGTGATTGTACTTTGGGATCAGGCCCATCAAGTCCGATATTTGCCTAATGACTATGCTGTATGCACGTGCGAGGCTGCTGGCAGAAGTAAGGTAACTGCTAGAATTGCTTGCTTCGAGGGCAGCTGCTGCACTGGAGCTCATGTTACCGCTACGGCGTAGGCTGGATGGCTCGATGTAAATCAGAGCACCAGAACTCGCTGCATGGGGAAAATATAAAAGAAACCAAGATTACAGCATTAATCAAAACATTTATAAAAATTAACTGCACAGATGCAAACCCCCCGCCAAACAATTTAGAAGAGATGTCTTACACATTACAGCAAAAATCACAATCAAACACTTGCACTGCCTTTAAGCAGAAGTGCATTTAGGAGAGATTTCCGTGAAGTGTCCACTTGCCTGCGGGAGTGGAAGTGCTCGATGGGGCAGCATTGGGTGCTCTCTGACTCTGTGTGTTCCTCACTGCCCATTGCATGGAGCGGGGAGCCTGGGCAGCGCCATTAGCATGGGAGCTATTTGTTGATCTCTCCAGGGGCTCGTCGATCATAAAGGTTTCCTGGTCAAGGTCATCACTTTGACTGCTACTGCTGTCCGAGTCACTGGAGTCATTAGACTGAGAATCATCCTCTGAAAAGAAGGCTGGGACGCTGCTTGCACCTGCGGAGCCATAGTAATCCACGATAAACAAGCTAGTCCCTAATTCAATTTACCAATTAAATGGTCACATTGCGTTCACCCGTTATACCTGCTTCTGAACCGGCTGTTGCTGCTGTAACAACACTTCTCCTACCACTAGCGTTGTCCTGATTGCTGTGATTACTCTCGCTGTCACTTTCTGTCTCAGCCGCAGCCAGAAGATCTAACTCCATGTCGCTTCCTTAAGAGGCAAAAAACAGTTTGAGGGATACAAAAAAATAATTAGGGTCTGATAGGTCTTTAAATAACAGGCTGTGATTATACATTAACCGCATTAAACATTTAGTACTGTTAAAAGTGTACAATGTTTACCATCCTCATCATGCTCATCATGTTGCCCCTCAGCCTCAGCATTTTCTTCCCCATGTTCCTCCTGTTCATCATGGTGGTCTTCCTCTCCAGCAACCCCCTCCACTACTTCCACCTAGAAGCAGAATAGATGTAAAATTAATAAATACAAGTAAAACAAAACAATTTGCTACGAACCACAATGTATTTCACTGCATTCCCATCTGTACATGCATCATTTAGTGACTGGGGTTAAAAGCAGATTCTTATGTCCCTCCAACCTGGCTGCCTCGACTGAAAGCAGCAGTGCAAGCACCAAGCGCACTGTCTGCAGCATGGTCATCAAAAGTCAACGGAAGATGCGATTCAAGCGAAATCAATAAACATAACACCAGCGTACAGCTGGCATACATGTTATCAAGCACATGCAGGAATCACATATGTATACCAGGACTGGCCACATGTGGAAATTACTCCGGTTCATTATTTATAAGCTGATCGCATCACGATGCAAACTCAAGTAAAACCCAAGGTACAACTTCCAAGATTACCTCTTCCACATCTGCTGACACAATGTCATCCTGCTCTTCATCTCTGCCTCTCACCGGCTGAGACTGACTTATTCTTCTTTGCTGGGGGTTTCTAATGATATAGGATGACTGGGATGGATTCGAGCTGCACAACAAACAAAATGAATTCCAGTTTACCAACAGCAAAATTAAGGCCAATGTTTTAGTTGGTTTGCAGTGCCAGCCTGCCAGATCTTTGGAAAAATAATTACACCGACACACCACCTCCTTCCCCCATCACTTCTTTAATACGTTTTACCGGCTTTTAGCGTCCCAAAGTAAAATAAGCTTGTTGCACATAACACATAAGCAACAAAAATATACAAATACATCAACAGCCAAGTTCACATCAATAAAAATGCAAAAAAAGTTTAGTTATAAGATTAAAGATCTTGTTCTTGTGCGTATCTCCTACATTTCATGATAAACACTTAAAATAAAAGTCAAGAAAAAAAGGACTGCAAAACTTGCACACGCCACTAAACGGAAAAAGGGAGCCAGAATAAATAATGTACAACAAAGTCACCGATTACTGGAATAAATGAAGAAATTGACTTATGCGTAACGGATCACTAAAATCAGACTTGGCTGAGCACCAGGACCATACCTGCTCGACTGATCGGAGGAAGGCCTTGGTGGGAGAGGTTCCACAGAGAATAGTTCTTCGCTGCCCTGCATCGCATCTATACTTGTACTCGCCAACGTAAACGGTGCCGTTGGACGAGCAATGCCCATTCTCACTGGGACAATTAGTGATTCGGCAACATTGCACAACTCCTCCACAGCATAAGGGAGCAAGGCCTGGAACACTCGCTTGCACTTGCCAATTGGCTGTGGAATAAAATTGCTAGAAATAGAGGGAAAACAGGAAAAAAAGAAAAGCTATGAAAAAAGTAACTTCAACAGATTTATTTGCACAGCCATGTGTGTAATTCCCACAAAAGCAGAAAAATACTAGAGCGAAAACATTAAAGATGAGGGGGGGGCGCTCACTTTTTCTTCTTGGAGGAAGCCATCTCAACACTGAGAATGACAAAGACCCGAGCCACTGAGCGAAGAAAGCGCATTGTGACAGCGACTGCTTCTTCTCTGCGGCCAGGGGTGTATTTGTTCTGCAATTCCTTCACAAGGGTTCCCAGCAACGTATCCAATAACTGGAAAAGAATCAAAAAATTACCCAGTCAAACCCGCTGACAGCCACAGTGACAGATTCACAATCTCCCCTCCAAAGAAATTAAAATAAGAAATCTATTGAACATCTTAAGGAGAAACTAGTCATTTTCCTCTCTAGATTTTATTTTATTAACTATGCTTTAAATGGTTGTATGGCTCAACAACTGGAAGCTGTTTCTTCTTATTGAAGAGACCTTTACAGGTACTTTAATTTATTAAACTATGGCTCATGGAGAAAAAGGAAAGAGAAGCAGAGAAACGTACCAAAATGTCTGCAGTGCATTTAACGATAAGGCAGTGGGTGAAACAATCTAGACGAATGGTACCGCTCTGCTGGTTCAGGTAGATTTGTTCTTCTGGAAGGAGATGACCTATTCTACTGCTGGCACTAAGACTTGCACAAAAGAAAAAACGACAGATGAGCACTCCTGATTAAACATGCAAACAGGTTATATGTTGCGAATGAGACGGCCCCTTTGTACCACGACAGCCGTTATTCACCTGCAGCTATGCAACAACGTAGCGAGAACAGACAGATTACAAACACATTAAAAAGTAGGAACTCACGGGTCTTTATTTTCTTGGGAGCCAAACATGATCATAGATTTCAGGGCATTCCAGTCTTGCAAGACACGTTCAAGAGCGAGCTGGGCAAACCTTGGCGGCTCCAAGTCATGGTCTGGCATATCTGAATCTATAAACAAATCGTGATTACAATTAAAATTAAAGTCTACACAATTATGTACATGTGTGCCATTCTAAAAAGAATTAAAAAAATTATGCAAAGTGGTGTTAACCCTCCCCCCCCCCCCCAAATACTAATTTCCAGGAATGACCATTTTAAGAGAGCAATGTAATATCATGAAATGGTATTACCGACCTTCAGGATTTGCTGCTTTGCGGTTTCGATCTTCTCTGATGCGAGGTGGTCGGTACTGGCAATGTTCTACGGTCTGTCTGGCCACAGTCTGGACCAAGAAGAGAAGAAGGTGCTCCCCTCTAGAAAACAAACTTTGACTTAAGCTTCTCTGGGCACCGACAAACTTGGCATATTTGCATTCTATTCAAAACGTAGGAGCGCTCATGTAATCCGTAAATTCACTCTATACTGATGCTGCTACTGAGGAAAACAGAATCCACCTGAAGATTATTCATTTATATTCAAAGAGGTTCAAGACAAATCGTTTAGAAAGAATTAAAAAAAGCAGGAACACTTTCCATATAATGCTTATTTATTTATATTTTATATTAATGCCTGAGGAAGGGCCCTTACTACTTAGTCTTGAAAGTTTGCAGTTAAACTCTGTTAGCCAATAAATGGCATCATTTTAACTATACTTTTCTCCTGTTTTCCAACAGCTAACAGTACAAACCTATTGATCACTTTCCATATAGAAAGCACAGATGCAGTATTAATGGGACACACACCTGCTATTTGGCATCGTCACCAAGTTGGTAATGGTTAGCAGTCTGTACAACAGGTCGAGACGAGCAGACTTTTGACCTGCAATTAAGGTTTTGCATTTACATTTCTCCCAGCAGTCGCAATAAGCTGTAGGCGATGTCCGCTTTAACCTAAAACAAGTAGAAAAGTCATCAGAATTAAAATAAAGGAGCTGTACGTGGTTAGGCTGGCTGTTAAGTGCACAGATACATTCTGACTTACTTGCAGTCATGTCCCTTGTGGCAAACTCTTGCACACTCTGTGCAGCAGCAGAGAGACTCCAATAAGCCACATGTCCGACACTCAAATATGTCCTGTTGAGAAAAGGATTTTTAAGGTGAATTACAGGCACCAATTTTGTCCAAAGAATCAAAAAAAAAAAAAAAGCTGGTACCCCAGCTTTCATGTTTTGTACATTTTCCAACATTCTACAAATCGGCAATTTTTGTTTCTTTCAAGAAAATAAAAAGCGGAATTGTCACTTTTGTCAAACGCTACAATTTACAGCTGCAACACAAAGTAAATTAGATAATCCTGACTCTGCTGCTAAATCATCTCAACTTCCATGAGAAGACAAAGTCCTCCTCACTGGCAAAAACACAAAAACCAGCCAAAAAAACCACAAACACAAGATATAGGTACTTTTAATAAATGATTGTAATAATATAGGATTAAGTTACCTGATTGATATGCTCAGCTCCTGTCCAGGTGAAGCTGCATGTATCATTGCAGCAAAGGACGTAGAGCGGAGAGTCATCTGCATTGGTTCCTGGAGGACAAATCATTCCCTTGAATACGTCTTCCTCCTTCTCGCTGGCGTTGGCTCCAGCTGCAAGAACGAAACATTTGTCCACTAAGAAATTATACCACAAACCAGACAAAATCCCTGCACAGGAACGGCACTTTGTTGCTTTTGGCTTACCCTTTGCAATTTTCTGAGCAGTCTCCAGTATGGTTATGGCAGCTGGGTAGGCTCTGCCGCTAACAGCTGACATGAATGGAGTCATGCCTCTAGCATCCCTAGAGAAAGATTTGCAATAATTTAACATGTTACAAAACAGCATGGGGTGGGATGTACATTATATATAATATATACACACAAATAAAGACATACTTGGCAGAGAGAAGATCTCTTAGGTAGGGCTGCAGGACTAAGCTATCACACAGCAACTTCAGAATAAAGTGAGCATTGGCTTTACGATCTTTGGACTCCACAACGGAGGGCTCGGTAGATGGACCTGCAATAAGCACACAAAACAGATGCATGCGCAGCTTTGATTAATTTATGGTATGGATTTGTGCGTTACACTTTACGAAGTTCCGAAAACCAAGTCATGACAAACTCTACACCGTTTCACACTTCCATATTTATGCAAATTTCTACTTTTCCAACACAAGACTAGTAGATTTCTGACACCTCTTCCACAGGATGGGC
Source organism: Spea hammondii (assembly GCA_029215755.1). NCBI lineage: Eukaryota > Metazoa > Chordata > Amphibia > Anura > Pelobatidae > Spea > Spea hammondii. The sequence goes on along the minus strand of JARDYJ010000005.1, from coordinate 13,569,706 downwards.
TGCAGGAACTTTTCATCAAGCAACTTACACTTACTCATTGTTCATTACAGACTGAAAATTCATTTAGATCAGACAGAAATGTTCTTTTTAAATTAGAAATAGTACGTCCGACATTCACAACCTAGTAAGTGTAGATAGTGGGTAAAATGTAGCCTTACCTGGTATGGTTGAAGTACTAGGGCCTTGGCCAGTGCCCGTAGATGCTGTGGTAAGGGATCCTACAGCAGGGGCAAGGATAAAATCGATGTCCCCATCTGTTAATATAAAATGTATACCAAGATAAGCGATAAACAGTATGTTAATTTTTTTTAACATCTATCATACCACATCTGAAATTGCCAAATCTTCATGATCACTATGCAAGTGCCGATGTTTTACTGTACATACCTGGGTCCATGGCTGGTGGATCAGGAACCCAGCTAGGTGGAGCTATTGGAGGAGATACAGGGTCTTGGTGATCACTAGCGGCTCCAGCTTCATGTCTTCCTAGGCCAGCTGCCCGAAGGGATCGTCTCATCATCTCCCGCAGCCTCAGGCTTTAAAAAAAAATAAATATATATAAATAATAATGCAGTAAATCGCATACAGTCAATAGAGGTAAAAAGCCTAATAAAATGTACTTTGACCATTTAAACAATAAGGGAGTCAAACCATTCCACTAACATTTATACAAATTTGACTACTCCTTACAAAAGTTGGAGAACTTTTGTGTTTGCACCTTTCACCATGTCTGCTGCAAATATAAGGAATCACCAAACACGTGTGCGTGTGCGTGTGCGTGTGGTTACATAACAAAGACTTGCCCTTCCCATGTTAAACTTTTTTTTTAATCTACAGTTTGAGATAATGCACCAGCAGTTTCTCCTTCAAGCAACATTTAAAAACACAGGAAATGAAGGATGAAGACAATCTTAAGACTTAAATTCATATATGTAAGCGGATCTCCAATTGTAACCTACAGCACAATGCCCACTCGCTTCTCTGCAGCACATGCATTCACACACGTTGCAGATATTTAATTTTATGATTGCGGGATAGTCTGGTTTAAATGTACCTTCTGCTACTGGATGACCCGGCACGATTTCCAGGCCCGTTGCTGGATACCACAGAAATAGCATTGGCAATGGCTTCCACCGCAGACAGCCTTTCTGCAAACGTATTCCTTTCCGAGCGCTCTGCTTCTGAAACAAGAACAACCATTAGTATATGAACAGCAATATTGCACATCCTTGCAATCCTTTAACTTTCCAAGATGTACAAACAGTCTCCCTACCCCACCATCTTATCTTTTAGTCTGTCGTTCCTATCGCTCCAACAAAAACTAATCAAATCCTTTAGAACAGTAATAGAGGGGACATAGGTGCATTAACTAGCTAAATACCAAATAACAATCCTAGAGACTACAATACTTGAGGCAGAACATGTAGAAAGATTAGACTACATCCAGCAAGCAAAACACAAGAGTGCCTGCCCAAAAGGTGAACTAGGTTACAACACACCTGTCCTGAACCGACAGACCATTATGGATGCACAGAGCGCAAGTTCCTAATTGCACCAGTAGCAAGATCATGTATTTTAAGATGGATAAAACACGGTGTCACTCGTGTCATTTCTATAAACGCTTTGGCAGAAGCACAAGATATGGTAAAGGTGGAGAATTATTGTGATGTGGCTAGAATGTCTAAAATACGTTTCATACAAATGACATGCCCAGTATCTCAAGATTCTATTATATTTATACACATATTATAGGCACATTTTGTTCATATGCCAATGACCTCCAAAAAGGTGATTAAACATCTGGTGTATTGTGTAACTTATATTAAATGAAATATGGCCAGAAAAAATTAGTCAGATTTCAATAACCTATTTGGGGTCAATATAGCACATAACTAAGCGTATGATGTAGTTAAAGATATTTACCCTTACCTTCCTCTTCTTTCGTTTCCTTGTTGCTTGTTGGAAAGCAGACGGAGACGCATGCATGGAGAATGTTACGATTCCCATCACACCGGTGGCTGAGAAAGGTTTGGAGCATCTGAGTGTTCTGATCCAAAACAACACCTTGCTCTAAGTTTATCAGGTACTGCCGGCACGCCTCATAGTCACATCGCAGGATATGCTGCATCAGGGTCTGTTTCTGCACACAAATACACAAAATCATGAGTATTGACTGCTTAAAAAAAAAAAAAAAAAAAAGTAGCGTCTTGGTATTTAACAGCATTTGCATTTTTTTCTCAAATACCAAGAGGTTACACTGGAAGTCCAATGCGCAAAGGAGCAATCCCAACAGGCAATAAATTAAGTTAGTAAAGCGGACTGACAGTTACAGCACATTTAAGATTTTTTTCTATTACATATGAAAAATTGAAGGCCACAAAATGTGCAATAACTACTTTGTAGCACCCTAATACTCCCTAAAAGTAGAAATTTTAAAAAAGGTAAATAGAGGAAACAGTGATTGAAGAAAAAGAATATGCATCTGTACCTCAACAGCCATAATTATTATGGCAGCTTTCTTCTTGATGGTTGAATTAGCTGGCAGATTAGTTAACGAGTGAACTCCCATACCAAGGCTGCTGATTGGTGGAAGATCAAGCCAATCAGGATCTCTTATGCCACCCATACAGTCTTTAGCCATTGGATAAATGGTACCATTTCCATCTCTCAGGATGATTGGCGACTCCTAGTGAATGAAAACTTTAATGTTAACAGATATTTGTTTCATCTTAGTGTTCCAAAGTTGGCTAAATAGTTCTAGAATTAAAATCATGTGTAACTGCTGGAATGCAAACCATAATCCACCAACAATGAATGGCAGACCTTCAGGACATCTGCTCCACGGCAGACAGATTCACTGAGATCGCATAATGTCATTTCCTGAGCTTTCAGAGAAGCCAAAAACACAGTTTCTGAACACGTACACTGAGTTTTTCCTCTCGCTTTAAGGACTTATAAAATTGCATTATTTACTACATACAAAAAAAAAGGTGTAAGGGACAAACCTGTCCGGCAGTAAAAATGGCAACATTTCTCTCATTCTGTCCAAGGAAAGCAATGCTGCTGGTGGGAAAGTTGTTTTCCTGTTCAGCTTTTCCAGTAGCAAGATCAAAAATACAATACCGGACCCAGGTCCCAGTCTTCAAAACCGCATGGACACCTGTACCAACAAAACAGAAGCAAAGATATAACTCCCGGGAAAATTACTATGCCGCTGTATGCTTCTCCTGTGCATTTAAGTGTTCTGCAATCCTTAAAATGCACAGATCTTGATAAAAATGAGAAAACACTAAGGGACTTCAGACTGTATACAGAGGGAAGATTAAGTGAACATGAGTAATAAAAACATATAAAGCGCACACACACACAAAAATATATATATTATGTAAAAGAAAACAGGCAACGTGTAAAAAGGATATCACTGAAAACAGTTGTGACTAAGAGAAACCGTCGCCCAGTGGAAGTTACAGAACTTTTAGGATTTATACCTTCCGATAATTTACGCTAACAGTGGATATGAATGATGCTACACTGAATAAGTCAAGGACTGGAGTAGTTTGAAGTAGGAGCAGATAGAAATAAAAAGTATGATAATGTATGGGTTAAACAATTCAAGAAAGGATCAGTTCAAACCATCGGACGTATTTTTTTTGTGCTGAAAACCTCAACCGGTTGACGGTCCATTACATGTATGACTAAACAGACATTAGGAAATCCATTATATATCTGTAAGAATCACTGGCCGTGTGATAGGTGTGTTACTTCACTGTTGGGTGGGTTTGTCAGTCTGGTCTTTTACAATATATGAGAAATGTTCACCATAAAGGAGAATTTAAACAAAGGTGTTCCATCATCCATTTTTCCGCGCATTATCAAGTCTCAAAGCAAAAGCTTCAACCTTAAAATGCCAAAGGAAGAGCCTGTAAAGAGACAATATTAAAAGGATTTTTCTTCTTGGCATATCTTGATAAACATTACCTTTAGAATCTACGTTCACAGCCAGGATTTCAGTCTTTTCAGGAATGCACAACTTTTTAGGAGTCCGTTGGAAACAGTCCGGAACTTTAGGCGTTCCACCTGTTTTCACTACCTAAAACAGGTTCCCAGTAACAAAGTTATTCATGGAAAGCTAAAGTTTTGTTTTTTCTTAACCACATGAGAATTTGCACAATAAAGAGGGGAAAAAAAAATAGAAAAATCAACAAGGCTTTGAACCAATTGTTAGTACATTGGAATGGAACATTACTGCTTTATTAGCAAGACATACATTTTAACAAAAATTTAACAAATGCTGCTACCGAAGCATAGCTAAAGGGCGTCCAAGGCCTCAGTACATAGATCAGTAAAGGGTCTCTTGGGAAATCATATTAATTAAACAAATTAAGTTGCATTAAAAATATTAGGTTGCTGTCCAAGCAATATGTATAACTCATACTACGAGGCTCTAGGGAAAGAACATCAAGCAACTACCTGAAGCTCGTCAATTCTCAGTAAGCGACAGTCCTGAAGAAGAGATGAGGGGTCTGGATCACATCCAGGATTACATTGGCTACTTGAATTATTGGAAGTGCCAGGGAACTTCACAGCAACATAAGCCCCATCAACTTTAAGCACCTGAAAAGATCCAGATACAACATCACATACGGACACTGAAGTTTAATGTTGCATTGTTTCTGAAGTAATCCAAAGCAATTATACAGCAGGGCTTAACCATATCCCAATACGTTGCGGCTAACCTTTTAATCAGTGCTAGCATAGACACGCTGTACTAGGCAGGAACGTTAAAGTAAATCATACTATACAAACCTTGCCCACAGGAACATTTTTAACATCTTCCACAAAAACAACCTCTCGAAGTGACCACTGTTCTTCGTTCACCTTCTCTTCTTCTTTGGGAGCTGGAGTGGATCTCCGACGCTCTGGAAAAGAAGTACACAGATGCATACAGTACACACAAGGTTTACAATATTTACTTTAGGTAATCTTATAGAAGTAATATTAGACACACAAGTTTATCAAGTGAACTGGAAGGAGCCTAAGTTTACAACATTTACTATTGATGTGCCACAAACATAATAACCGATCACTTACTGTATGGCATTGAGGCACTACTTGCTATGGAAGAGGCATCACTGCAAGTGGACGCTGGAGAAGGTGGTGGACCCATTTCTGTTTTGACTGGCTCCTGTTTACATTCAGGCCTGAATGAAAACCAAAAAGGTTAGTTGTATAGCTGTAACGATCGCTTATGGCCATTACTAAAATGCAGAGAGCAGTAACAGACTCCCAATAATTTTACAGCGGTACTTCCAGGAGCTGGAAGTGCGTATAAAAGTGCCTGGATATGGCTCTCACTTGGCCTCTGTGGTTTTGCTAGATTTCTCCATGTTCTTCAGACTCTCTGGTGAGCGCAGCTGGAATCGGCAGCTGTCGTTCATGTTCCACACGGACTCCATTAAAACTCCCACTTTAGGAATCCCAGCACTGATTGAGAAGGCTACGGCTCCAGCGTGGTAGAGAGGGTTGTTTCTTAAGCATACCTGCCAAAAAGATTCATTCAATGTTAGGCACTTACTGCTCAGGGGTGAGCGATACTGCAAATCATAACACTGGTACACAAAGTACTCCATAGCTTTCAACTTTAGTACCACTTCCAATTTCAAAGCATGCCATCATAAATCATTCCAACTGTTTAACCCAAAAATAGACAATATTTTCCAAAAGTGAATAGCCAGTGACCCACAGCAATTTCATTTAAAAATATAAAAAGCACCCATTGGCTTTGTTAAAAAAAAAAAACATACTAACCCCCGCAATTAGAAATGAACAATAGTTTCCCTTCACTAAGAATTGCCTAAATTTAGCCATAATGGCTCAGAAACATACAACAGCCATCCACTCAACAATTCAGTGCCATTATACTTGTCCAATACCTGGGTACCAACAGTGATATTTGGAATGGAAGAAATCCCACCACTAGACTTGGGTTTTTTATTCTTTGCACGTGCTTTTTCAAGCATTTTTTTCCTCTGACTGAATGGAACAACACCCCTACAAGGTAATACGAAAAAAAGCATTACATTTGGGATAGGAGGTGCATTTGATCTATAAATCAATCCTTTAATCCACTGCATTACCTTTCTATGCATTTCTCAGTGTCAGACATTCTTGAAAGAAGCACTTACTGCAATTGGCTTGTCATGACGTAGAATGATATTTCTACTAATCGAGTGAATTAACCTTCGCCCATGGCACCTCTAACAACCAATGTATGAAATGCCTTCACAATGACAGTCATAGCAAATAAAAGATGCACAATCAAGGGGCAGCCCGCTTGCAGCAAAACCACGATGGCAAGAAAGCTAGCAGGTTATCATGCGAGTTTGCGTCTACACTCCACACTTGGAAATCAAGTCAATGAGGGGGTTTTGTCTTTTGGATAAGTAAGGTTGAACTTGATGGACTTTGTTTCCAACCTAAATTATTATGTTACCAAGTTGCTAGAAAAGTGGCTGCAGCTTGGGATATATGAACATTTTATGCACTGTACCAATTCCATCCTTCCTAAAAAATAAAAGCTTTTCAGTCATATATTGATATTTCTTTAAATTGAGCTAAAGGTTGCACTTCAAGTTATGCAAAACAGTAAGAGCCGAGATCAGATAAAAGAATGTGTAATACTCACCACCAGTACAGATTATTCTCTAGTTGTGCGCAGGTGTAGAGAGCGCAGCAATGTAGCGACACAATCTTATCACCTTGTAATTCCGGGAAGACCTGGGCAGTGTGCTCTAGTTTAGATGCAACAGAGCTTAAGGTCTCATCAACCCAAGTGGCAACCTAATAAAAAAATTAAAGCAGACATGTCAGAATAATAAGAACTTTCAGCCATGTGGTATAGCACAAGACCAACGACAAAGGGGTTATAACTGTGTAGTACAAACTAGTTTAAAATGGCGATATTTACCAAGAACTTAACATCACAGAATTGCACAATGACCCCAGAAAGAGGATTGTCTGCCACCTTCTCTTGGAGTCAGCTAACAGACATGCTTATTCAAACTTCACAGGATATCCAACCTCTTTTGCATGCCATTAAAAGAAAAAATGTATATTTTATCACATCCAAACAAGAAAAATAGAAGCCTACCAACCTTGTTGCTTTCAGTGGCTACTGTAGCTCTTATACTATTTGCTGAAAGGAGGACTATTTTCTCATTTGCCAAGCCTAAGAATGTTATTCTCGGATGATGTAATGATGGATTCTATAAGAAGAGAGACAAATTGGTATAGCCGGTAAATTTTATGATTCAAATGGGAAATTAGCAGTAAACCAGTCACAGAATATAGCAGAAGCAGGCAAAGAAAACGCAACCTGTGGGTTTCTGTACGGTTCCGACTCTATCCACTTCCACTGATACAGCTCTCCTTTACTGCTGATGGCAATCAGCTCAGAATAAAGTGCTCCGATAGAAATAAATTTTGTTCCATCCTACGCAGAAACACATTGAAATTGATTAACGTCTAAGGCTGAGGGTTCTCGTTTCAAAACAAACCCTTATTTTTAAAACAATGGTAACATCTTTTGAACAGAATAGGTCTCTGGTTCTCCTTCAGCCTCGTTGGTCTCGGTTCACTGCTGAGGACCGCGTACAGGTGTCAGATGTTAAACATGCCCACTACGACATAATGATGGAAGCAGGGATTCTTATGCAAATGTCAATACCTTTTCTGGCCACCACTGCAAGTCTTCCCCTAGCGACACAGGACTTTGGATGGGTGTATTCTTCTTATCCAACACAGGCTCGCCATCTTTACTTGTGGAGCCTCTTTCATTATCGAACGAGGCACCATCAAGCCATCTTCGCTCACGCAAACGCAAGACTGACTCACGTTCACGCAACAGCTCAGAGTCTCTCTCTAAGGGAAGAAGGAGAACTGGTATGCAATTGGGTCACACCAGTGGGATAAAAGTAAGCCAATCTCTATTTGAGACCCCTTTCTTACCTAGAAGCACGTAAAGCCTATATATCGTTAATAAACGTCTCGCCATCAGCAGCTATTAGGCATTCTAGTGCAGGGTCAAGTGAGACAGCTACATGGGAGGTCACCTAAATTTGATGTTCCATCCCGTCTCCCCCCTATTAAATTATAACTAACTTCCCTCCGCTTTAAAGCGCTAACCAGGGCAGGACTGTTGAATAACTACATGGTAAGATATCTTTTTAATATAGCCTTCAGAAGAATAAAATGCAATACACATTAGCATTTTATAAAAGGTAATAGTGCTATTCAACATATAATTTAGTAAGTTACCATAAGAGTCCAAATCACTGAACTATTTAAAAAAAGTTGTTTAGAGAGATTTAACAAACAGCAGGCATTTCATATTCGATTACCTTAAACGTCTTTCCATTGCTCCTGGAATTTAATGTTCTGCCTACATGTTACATGGTGGTAAAGTTACAACATGGGAATGCTAAAAACTACAAAATATAAAATAAAGACTGCTATTTGCCAAGAAGTCAAAGGCACAGAATTACCTCTAGATGAGCCTATCCTGGAAAGTGAAGAGCGACGAAAGGATGGATAACCAAAGTAGCTAATATCTTCTGAAAACATAGCATCAGCATCAATTATGACACTTGGGTGAGCAGAATGAATGTCAGCATCCAGCAGTGACATAAGATCCTCTATAAACACAAGGATCATAAGCCGTCATTAAGCAAAACAGAACATACTGCCAAGAGACATCACACCATCAAAACTAACGCTACTACCAAATGAGGTTTACCAACAGTACATTGGTTTCTTTTTGTCTTTTCCTACACCAAGATCAACATTCAGTTTGGAACACTGACCAGCCTGAAGTAATCTCTGTGGTTTTGCTACAAGCTTTAGGAGGTTTAAATACTTAACTGCACTTACCACCAGGTAAGTAAGATTCACTGGCTGTATCATCGCCATCATCACCATCTTCATCATCCCGACTCAACAGATTATTTACCGCAAGGTTCACATCAAGGTTTGTCCTCTGCAACTCTCTTATGATGACACTTCGAGACTTTCCTTGAAGGACAACCTGGGCCTGTAGGACATAGAGAAGGTGGCTTATTAGCACATGAAAATATTCTTAATTGCACTTTCATTCAATAACGAAAACCAACCCCAGGACACACGGTGACCACTCCACCATTGTGAGAGATTTTCCCTAAAATCCTGGCAGGGAAAGAGTTAAAATACTAACCCATAGGATGTCTAGTTTAAAAATAAAAAAAATAAAAAATTGTTTGGTTTGTTGGGGTAAAATTTAATTGGCCAGGTTGAAAGATGTCCCAAATAAGAGAGACGCAGGGCTACTAACTATCAAAACGAAAATATACACACAATCCTCCGGGATGTCCAATTAAAAAAAAAAAAAAAAAATCTACGGTTTAATGGGGGTAAACTGAATTGGCCAGCTTCAAAGATGTTTTTATAGGACATGGGGACAGGATTACCAAATTTGGCAAAAATGGTTTTGAAATGGCAATGTCACTCTTATTTTTGAAATAAAAGTGAGAAAAACTGCTTTTCTTCAATTGTTCCCCATAATTTATATTTTTTATAAGATTAAATATGATCAAAAATAGTATCTTCAGAAAGCCCTTCTTGTGCTAAAAAAAAAAAAATCTATATAACATGTGCACTGCAAAAATGTTAGCCTCTGTCACAATGGACAAAAAGAGGAAAAAGCCGGTCCTTAAGGGGTTAAAATAATGCAACACCAAACCTTGAACACTTGACACAAGTCAGAACACTTCATCTGTTAGTGCATGACCACATTAGGATAGTTTTGAAACACTGGTGCACTAAAATATGCACAGTAACCCCTGCCAAAGCTCTATAGGATGCATTTTTCGATTTCCAAGAGAAGCACCTGTGATATAAGTTCCTCCGGAATTACAGACGCTGGAATAACAGGTTGCGGCTGACTGCCTAGTAGTCCAGAGCCCCTGTCCCTTCCTGTGCGTATAACTCGTGTCTGCCTTCGAGAGTCTCTCGCACCAGCTGAGGAGCGACCAGAAGAGCCACCGCCGCTTCCGCCCACCCCCGAACTCCAACGACTTCTACGAGCAGAGAGAGAGCAGAAGTTTGTTAATAGTTGCAATCAGGGTACATGATAAATTTCTGATCACTGGATGCGTTATAAAGCACAACATTAAATAAATGGGGAGGGGGGATGCACTGACTTATAAATGGTCTATATGACAACACGTAATAGCTTTGCATAATGGTACATTTCAAATGGGATTTCAGCATCTAACGGGAGTGGACACATTAACTGCTGGTTTCCCCCCCAACAAGACTAGTCCACAATGCAGTAATTATATTACAAACTTAATGAGAAAATACACCATCGAAGGCACCTGACAACACAGGACAGCACTGCAAGTAAAAAGCCACAGAACACTTCACAAAAATTCCACCTTAAACCTAGTAGAGCAGAAGGAAAGACACACAAGACTTACCCAAGGGTGTTGCCTGCCAGTCTTCCCAGAGTTTCAGAACCAGACAAAAACCAGGGAGAGTCGCTAGTCCTGCCCGGCCTGGATGTCCTTCCGGCCCCTGAGCCACTGCTCAACTTTGAACTGGAAAAAAAGATGGCGCACATGTCAAATTAGAAAAGAATACAGTATTTTAAAAAGAGGGAAATAATCTACGCTGTAAATTAAAGCCTAAAATCAATGTCTTAGCCTGGCACCATACAAGCCTAAGAAACAGCCTTGGGAAACTTGTAAGTATTGTTTTCACCTTTCAATATACAAAACAGAATTATATGCTCGGTGTGGTTGCTTTGCTAAGTGACGGAAAAGGAGCTACAAGGGGAATCTCCATTAGTATTCTAAGATAAAGTATAAAAACAAACAGTGGACACCCTAGGGTGCCATGTTTACTGCAGAACCCCAAAACCCTTGATTTCCACTACTGATTAAACATGTATGATGTAGAACATAAAAATGCCTGGAGACCCCTGTCAATTTAAGACTGAAGAACACGTGAATTCTGGACACAGAATATCGTCAGTGCCCCAGTTGACATAAGTTGAAATTTTCAGCAACATCTCCTGATTACAGTCATAGCCCACATTTTGTATGTTCCAGAGGGCCACATGCATGCTTTACATATTAGCCAATATTGCATATTTGTAATACTATTGATTTAAATGAGCGGGTAGTGAATTATAAGGACGACCCCCCAAAATCTGAATATTAATTTATGAAAAAAAGAAAGCCTGAATATAAGACGACCGTATAGGAAAAAAGTTTTACCAGTAAATGTTAATTCATGTAAACTATGTGAAAAATTGTTTGTTAGCAAAAGCTACGATTGAGAAAAATATTTTGTTTTTATTTCCTTTTTTTTTTTCAACCTGCCCCCCCAGTTATGCACATCTGCCCCCAGGCTTGCCACTCTGCCCCAGAAATGCCTTATACGCCATATATGCCACTGTGCCCCATGATATGCCTTTTAACCCTCTATATGCCACTGTGCCCCATGATATGCCTTTTGACCCCCTATGTGCCACTCTGCCTCCAGAAATGCCTTATACCCCTATATGCAACTGGCATTTAGGGGGTTAAAAGGCATATTATGGGGCAGAGCGGCATATAGGGAGGTATAAGGCATTTCAGGAGGCAGAGTGGCGTATAGAGGGTTAAAAGGCATTTCTGGTGGCAGAGTGGCATTAATGGGGGTTAAAAGGCATTTCACAGAGCACTCTGCCTCCAGAAATGCCTTATGCCTCCCATTTAACACTCCCTCCCTCCTCCAAACGTACCGGTGCTTCTGAGTCCCCGGTGCTTAGTCCGGGCAGCGTGTAGAGCTCTACGCGATTCACGTACACAACTTCCGCTCTACGCGCTGCCCGGACTAAGCACCGGGGACTCAGAAGCACCGGTAAGTTGGGGGGGGCATACACAGGAGGATCCAGGTCCCCTGCATAGCTGCAGGGGATCTGGATCCTAGTCTCATAGTCAGACCTATTTGAGGTCTGATTATAAGATGACCCCGATTATAAGACGAGGGGTATCTTTCAGAGCATTTCGATCTTATAATCGAGCAAATACGGTATTACTTATAGAAGGGGTGAGCGGGAAGTGGTTATATATTACTTATAAAACGTCTTAGGAGTACTGTATTATATTTTCAATATTTTTTCCAGTGCAGTATGGGCTTGATATATCTCTGGGGATCTCTCATACAAATGTATGCCAGTAATGTCATGGTGAAATCACTGGGCTGCCAAGCAATTTTTTTTATTTTATTTTTTTAACTTTTCCCTTTTCACCCAAAGATTAAGGATTTTACTGTAGAGATATATATCCATTTTATACAGAACCTTTTGACTAGGCTGCACAGTAAAAATGTAGACTATTTTAAATATTTGCAGAGACTGCCTGATGCAGCACGTCTTACCCATCATTGTTCTCTGGTTTACTCAATTCCAATCTGTCTGGTTGAACGGAAAACCCAATTCTGCAGATTCTGCCATCCTGAAAGGAAACAAAATCAAATAAGTAGTGAGAAACGAAGCTGGCGCGGCATTCCTGTAGCGCAAAATGTGAAATGTACGCGGTGCGTCCGCAGCGTACCTCCAGCAGGAAAGCAGCATGATTAGGTCCAACCACGCACTGCTTTATAGTCGTTTGCTCCAAGACATTCAAAGGGGGGTGGCTGTGTGCATGGAGAGAACAGAAAATAGGTCAGCTGATAAGACACTTTAAACATTGCACTAAATCACACTCGGTAGAAAACAAAAAGGCACAGCTTTACTGCCACAGCATGGAAGCCTCTTTTAAAAGAGTAGTGGTGCCCAGGATCTCGTTTCCTTTGGGTGCCATTAATGGTGGGTACCCAGCTCCCAGTAGCCGCTGCATTAATGGCCAGGCACAGCATGGCGTCTCCATCACAGTACATTGCCTGGTCTTCTGCTTAATGCATATTACACTTTGGTATATTACATGACAAAAATTACAACTCTGCTATAAACAAAAAACCACAAACGACAATAGTTGGATTAAATGTAAGAAATAAACTGATGGGAATTACTCTTCAGAGCCGTTAACTGTTCAGAGATATTTTGAACAAAGCACACAGCTTTGGCTTCACTAGAGAACCAACATACATTCCCCGTCCTGGACTGACCTCGCTCCTCGGAGCACGCCAGCATGTGCAAAAGGGGAGGAATTATCACGCAAATCCATGTTTCAGTACATAAAGACTGGCTGCTAACACCATTACTTTTTTAAATTTGTATACACATGTTGGAGTGCACTGAACAAAAGTGTAGAATCTTAAAAATATATATATATAAAAAAGGATTACATTTAAGAATGAATATCCAAATGTGCCAAGTTTACATGCACACTAAACAGGTCTCTTCTCTTTATTTTGTATCTTAAGCAGAAATAACTTTTAGCGGAGTGACTGATTAATCAAAGGGGCTCCCCTCAGATCACCTACTGAACTAATTACTTTGTATTCAGGGTGTCCCTAAATATACGTTGAAAACAATTAAAAGAAGAGTCTAGCGCGGACCTCTTGCCGCTTCATAACAGCATCAGAATTATGCCAAATAGCCACTTAGCAGAAGAAAATGCAGCCGTAACGAGACTGCAGATAATACGAAGCGCCATTCAAAAAGTTCAATTAGGAATTCGCCAGCCTAGGAGAGGCTTTACAGAGCAACATCGGATCCGTCTCGCTGCTACCGGGCTTTGGACAACATAATACTGATTAGCAAAGAAAAAAAAAATAACTGCTTACCTGGAGAACACAATATTCAAAAGGGACGTTTCTGAAATATTTTCCAATTATCCCCACGAACACGCAAACATAAAGGAACACGTAAATCCTAATACCCGAGACGTGTTCACCACGTCACAGCCGGCTGTCAATGCTACACGGCGCACAATAATACTTATGGTTCCCGTTTATTTCTGCAGAATGCCCCCATATGCTTTTGCGGCAGCCTTCTACATTTAGCCAAACATCTCCCCGCACGTGATATACTCACCTCCAGCACTGGCTCTGGGAATGCCGAGGGCAGGGGGCTCTTAAGATTCCCCCCCCCCCCCAACGTATAGAAACATGACACAGAACGTCATCAGGGGGTCTTATTCTAAGCCTAGATTGCCAGCTAACGTACAGCAAAAGTAGTAGGCACTCTAAGGGTTAAAAGGGACATCTATGGTACTTTATAGATACAAGGCCTTTAAAAAGTCCAACAAGTAATATCTTAAGAAAGGTATACATTGGAGTTAGAAAATAAATATCGCTTTGCAATGCTATCTAAAAATGTTTTTATTTAATTTTTTTTAAATCCCTTTGGTGTCAAACACAAAAGCTCTTAAAGATGAATAGTTAGTCTGTAAGGGAAAAAAAATACCTGTGGGGAAATAAAGTGAAACTAAACATACCAAAAAAAAAAAATATTTTATCCGCGTGCATTGGTTGATAAAACCAAATGAGAAAGAGATAAATGAGGGTTGAACCGATGAAATTGTGCTCGGCCTGTACAATACAAACTATCTTTAAAGAGATCCAAAGAAATATCAGGAAGACTTTAGGTTCCAAGACCCCAACGGGCAGAACGTGTTGCCCATAACTGTTAATAGCGGGTTATATAGAGGGAAGCCAAACATTATTAACCCCCCACAGAGACGGATCTCACGGTAACCGGGGCACTCGATTTAACAGGAAGACAATCCATATGCAATAAATACTCAAAATATTAAAACCACAAACTGAACGGTAAACTTGAAATTTCCATTAAACTGGAACAAAAACAAAACAAAACAAAACAAAAAAAACTTTACTTACCTGCTTAGATTGTATTTATTCAACTTTTCAGAAACTTCTCTTAGTCTGGAAACAAAATCAAACAGTATTCTATTAGTCGATGAGCTGCAGCGGCAAAGTCTTTATAACAAACGCATACCGAGTGCCCCCCCCCTGCAGAAGACCTGCTTAATTAACTTAAATATTAAATCAGAAGGCCTTATTTTTCATTTTTAAGATTGTAGCAAAGTTATAATAGAATAGAATTTGGAATTGAAGCAGCATCTTCCTCAAAAAGCACCATGCATGTAAAACGTCATAAGCAGACACCGTCCGGCATGGGGAAGAATGACCATCGGGAAGACTGATGGCTCCACGGGGCAGTCTTTCCCCAGTTCTGTGACAGAACCCATCTTGCACATTTCCTCAGGCCGCTGGCCGGGGTTTCTGCTAACTTTCAGAATATTGAACCTGTCGTTCGTTCGCTTTTGTAAATACTATGAAGCAAATCACTCAAGACAAGACTGATTTTATTTTTGTAACGGGGGGGGTGTTTAGAGCCTGCGGCTTCTAACGGTTCTTTACACGTTAGGAAGTATCAGCCGTTTCTTTTGGCATGCTAGCCAGCCCACCCCACAGCATCATTGTGGACATGGTAGCCAACAAGCTATATCTGGCAGCCTCCTCCATGGGCAGAGAAACGCGCGAGGTGAAAGATGGCCGCCCCCCCCCCCCCGTACAACACAACAGTATATCCCACAATCGTGAAAGCTCGCGTGACCTGTGGCTGGCGAAGTGCTTAAGGCGGATCGTACCATCAATCGGTGCCGTTACCAGAGAGCGCGGCACTTCCGAGCCCTTAAGATTAACCGGCCAATTTTGAGGCCGCAGGTGACAGCTGGAATCACAGTATTCAATATGCTCCGAGGGGATTCACACACAGCCAGGCTTTAAAAGTTAATGTTGGCGCATTTTTTAATTAGGTTTAATGTTTGGCTGGAGATTCTACAACTTCCCTGAAGACAGCCATACTTGTGTAAAAACGCACAAGTTCCACCATTTACTTAGCAGAATATGCCTTTAATCCTCCAACTCTCCCGACACAGAGGCATTAAAAACACCCTTACATATCCCAAACCGAAGCGTCACTCGTTAGATTACTTGGTACGACGTTCCTCACCAGCTATACTATTACAAAAGTATAAAAACCGAAGGGAGCCGACATACAAGACACAAGCGTACAACCTACACACGACCAAACGTGCCTACAAACTCCTAAGGATACAACGTTACCGGAAAATAAACACGGTTACACGGCCAGCAAACCAGTAACACTTTACAGGAAACTATACTGAGCGAGACCTCGATAGTAAATACCAGGCAGTCTTTGTTGTCAAAGAGCTGGGAATGCAGAATGTCGTAAAGCAGTAAAGATTATCTTCGCTGAACCAAGAGGCCCAGCGTGAAGCGTACAGAACAGGCCAGACATCATTCCCCTCGCACCGGATCTCACGGTTGGGTCTTTGGGGTCAAGAAGGTTGCGCTCTTCAGGCATCAGGAAAATCCAAAGTCACCACAAAGAAGAGCCGAAGCCAACGCGGGATCGATCACTCCAGAAAACGGAGTTGAATTGTTCTGGAGCCCGATAGTGGCGAGCGTCACATCACTCCAACGGACAATCCACGCGGTCAGCCTCTATGTGGTTTTTTTGACCATGAAAACCTGCTTCATGAACCACCCCGGCAGTCTTTCCTCGTACCAGGGAACATTAAAACAGAAAAATGATATACGCTTTAACAGCCACATTCTACGAGAACTACCGCACAACAGCCAAGGTGGCACCGTGCCACCCCAAACGTCACCATGCTGGGCAACAAGGACCACTTCACTGCCAACACCTGGCTACTTTATACGGAGGATGTGGCTGAAATGGCCAAACCCGCTAACGACGAGGCTTCCACATACATGTAGCGTATCAGTCTTAGGGTAACCAGGGCTTTTTAAAGCAGCAGCCATGGCCCAACTTATATTTCCTTCATGGGGTAACTGTCTTTGCCTCGCAGCATTCTGATCAGTGTTTTATGCTTTACGCCAAGACTTGGTAAATACTATTACTATATAATAGTATAATACTATAGCACCAGAACGCAATAGACTCACAAAAATAAAAAACGTATGTTTTATTCATTACTTAAATTATGCCCATGAACCACTTATATCAGGCTAAGAACAAAGGTTTCTAAAGTTGTTTTTTTTAGCGTTTAACATTTTAATTTTTTTTTATTTAAATAAATGACCCATTTATTATTCGCCCAGAAAAAGCTTTACCCCCTATGATGGTTTCTAGGTCTGTTTTATTTTTAAATCCAATAGATGTCTGAAGACTATCAGAGATGCGTTACATCTTCATCCATAATAATACAATAACGTACATCAACTGCTTATAGGATGTTCTCAGTGTTTACTTCCAGTATAGATACAATTACATTTGCTGCATTGAGATGCATCAGAGGCATAGAATGTGGGGCAAGGCTTGGCCTTCAACCCCAACCGTGTGGCGAGGCACCAAAAATACGCCACCGGGACAGAGATGCTCCATTTTAGTATTACACAAAGTAAAAGCGCTTCAAAGCGGAGGAACGATGAAGTTACTTAACACGTAACATTACATTGCATATTATTAGTGTTGCTGTAAAGCACAGCTCTGTCTGTTGGGGCTATCAAAACGCTCGACATAAATACAAGCTGTCGCCGATTCACTTCTGGTGCAGCAGTTCCATGTTGGCAGCGTGCGCTATAAACAGCAGAAGAGAATGAAAGGATACATAGAATGAGATATATACATTATATATAGACTGACCGGCTAGAACACGTCGGAGAAACTGTCATAATTACTAAGATGACGCTCTCTATTAACCATCATAGCAGTCACATGACGAAGCCGTATCCCATGTGCCCAGGGCACGTGAGATCATCAACTCTAATACATCAACTAGTCTGACAGCCAAATCACCTAAAGCATAACGAGTAACCGGAGAGGATCCCGATGTGTGCTTTGCCTGCCCTAAATTCTACCAATAACCTTAAAAAGCCTAACCGTATGAAACCAACAGCATCTATTTTACCTTCAAGAACTCTTCCCGGCTCGGAAATATATATATATACATACATATATACATATATATATACATACACACACACATATACCATTAAAGGAAATAAAACCATAAAGAAGAAAAGCAAAGTGCTAGATAGTATTTGATAAATATCACATTATATACACAGTACTGTTCAATAAAGCCTTGCGTGTATATAAATATATAAAAAGCTTTATATAGGTACCAAGCTGCACATGTAGAATGAGCCATCACGTAAATCGCCCAAACTCGTCATGCTACAGACATGTTTTATAACCAGCTTCAGTACAAAGCTCCTGCATAGACGAGGCTGTCAGAGTATTTATAGTAAGCGCCATATGTTTGTACAATTAAACACGAAGCCGGCCAGCGCCATGTACAGCACACAGAACAGGACAGATTGCTGCCGGCAGTAAAGTTTTTCGAAGTCGGGGCTACTCGCTCCCTGTAACTACCCGGCCCTGAGGAACCGTAAAATGATGTCTCCTAAACCCCATAACAGGCCGCCCCTTTGTCACATTCCCCCAGATTAAAGGGAGGGAAGGCAGGAGGTCTAGGCCTGGTCTCCATAAACCTCAGACCACCCCCCCCCCATGTATGAAGGGATCATCCATCCTCCCCAGCCTCGTTACCGGTCATTAAGCTGGTCCTCGGTGCCAGGCAGCGGGTGCACCACGAAGTGTATGGACGTCATGGCGAACAATCCGCGCTCCACACACCCACTCGGCGGCAGTAGTGATTTCTATCCGGGGTTCGTAGCACAATAATAGGGAAAAAAGAAAAAAACAAAAAAGAAAAATGTCTGCTGTGCGCCCCTCTAGGCGGAGCCAAGCACGCTGCTTTTTTTTTTTTTTAAATAAAAAAAAAAAAATAACACGAATGCCGGTTTAATGACTATCTCCCCGGTCTCAGTAGTCTGTTTTTATTCCACCTTAACCGTCTCCACAATAAGAATAAATAAACAAGGCGATGTCCTGTAGCGGCAGTGTGTCGGCGGAACCCTCAGCTAGCGGCCGCCATCTTGCAGCTTCCCAGCAGTTTATCTCCCTCCTCTCTCCGTGGCCTATCCTACGATGAAAGCTCGATGTTTATTCGCTCATGTTTGAGGGCTCAACCGGTCGGAACGCGTATGTAACGCATGCTGTGATTGGCTAAAAAAGAAAAAGAATAGACAGGAGTGCGCATGCGCGTTTGGTTGTCTTGACTTTTCGTTTGCAGTTGTTTTGGGGAACAGGAAGGAGATTGATGGATGTCTGTTCATGGAGAAATGTATATGTCTGTTTTGTAACACGGGTTCCTCCATTACCCTTCACTGAATATCATAAATTTTTCATTCAAGCACTAAAATTGTAACCTACAGATATAGGGTGTGGGGTGGCTGTTGTGATATTTTTATGAGGCCATTTTCCAATAAATAATAGCACTTTGTATGCATTGGTTTCCTCTGTTATAAAAAATAATAATAAAGACAACGGATGTTCCATGTATTGTTTGCCTCTATGACACTACAATGGCTGAACTGCTGATCTGTTATAATTATGCTAGATATGTTGTGTAACTGTATGGCTATGTTTCCTCCTAATAATGAAACTTTAAAAATATGGCTGAACAAAACAAATTTTAGTGCCCAAAGGAAGGCAAAATATTCCTGATAATACGTCACTCCGAGGCAGCCACGATGCAAAGGATTTAAATTTACTAAAAGGAAAGAGGACAGGAGAGTTTCCGCTTCTTGACTTCATTATGTATTATGAAGGGCCAACCCCAATGAGGTCTGCTGCAGAAAGCGCTTGGTGGGCCCTGCATAATGTATAGTTAAATCAGTGTGATCAAATTATATAATATATAGGGCCAGTTTAACCCTTCTTGCATGAGAGGCTTGCCAGTGTGGGCCCTTCATAATGCATAATAAAGCTGGGAGATTCTCCAAAAGTGTTACAGGCTGGGGATAATACAGGGGTTTTTTTTACAGGACGTAACACTTTCCAAGGACATTTAATTTATAGTTAAGTACTGAAAAGCCTACATGATTTTCCAGTGTGCAGGCCATAAGCAACTCTCAAGAAAAATAAATATGCATCACAAACACCTGATGATGTCATAGCACACTGTATATCACCAGAAGCCTAGCTATGTTTTTTCTCTGTCACACTTGTAAGGGTGCATGTACAACACCTCCTACCCCCTTTTTTCTCTTCTAATTCCTGTAAATCAAATTCATCCATTTAAGATCCAAAGATGCCTTCCAGCAAACCAACTTCTTCTCAGCATGGCTTTGAGGACAACAAGGAGAACGACGTAAAGCGCAAGGAGAGGGAAACCAAAAGGGCTGCTAAACATAAGGAAGAAAAGGCCTGCATCTGTGGGCATTTATGGACTGCTGATGATGAAGACACGCAAGACTCAATGTAAATAATCTTTCCATGTTTTATTGTGTGGCAAGTTTATAGTAACAATGTTATTTGGTGGATGCCACAGATTTACTAAAAGGCCAATAGTAAGATTAAAGGGTTAATGTAACTGTTTTTATGTGCAATGCTTCTATTTATATGGACTACAGTGATTTGCTACTTCTTTGATCTCATTGCGTGAGAAACTTATTTGCTCCGTTTAATAAAGTCATGCCCACACCTCTCGGAGGTCGTGACATTGGTAATTCTGTGACGTGATTTCCCTGCTGATCACCGAAAGGTTTGTGAATGAACGAGAACGATGCTCTGGAATTTGGCGCCCGTCTGTTATGGTACTTTGTCAAAGGCTTGTAGTAGATTCTCTGTTTGGTCACATTATTAGAGAAGGGGGTGTTACGCCTTATTCTGACGTCCAATGAAACGCAGCCTCCAATGGGACAAACCTCTGCTGCATGGATCTCTAGTGAGATCTAGGGAGATGTGCAATGGAGACCTGCGGCGATAGAGAAGCCTGTTCTTCCATCAGAGCTGTAACTAGGGCTCTTGGCGTCTGGGACCGGGCCAGAGGTTGGACGTCCGGTCCTGCATTGATGTCAAAGCCATGTCTGGAAGAGGAATGAAGCTGAAGGGGGTGCAGGAGCATTGCAGGCCAAGTGGCTGAAGTGTGCCCCATACCTTGTACCACCCGGTGGAGATTCTCCTCTTGTCTCACAGAAGTTGCGGCCTTGTCTTTCATGCTTCTTTTGGTAAAGTTAATATCAAAATATCCACTTATGACAGAATCATATATTCTGATGAATTATGTGTTCTCATGTGCCCTTTTCACTGGGGTTATTTGTAAAGAGGGAGTCTGTTAAAAAGTGGTGAAAGCAGTGCAATCACCATAGCAACCAGTGGAATGTTCATGTTAACCACTCCGCTGATGTCAGTGGGCATTCCCGCTGATGGTGTGGGCGTTCCTGCTGATGTCAGTGGGCATTCTCGTTGAGGTTGTGGGCGATCCCACCGATGTAATTGGGCGTTCCCGCTGACATCACGTGACACGCTGCTGTTTATGGGGGAAATGGGCATCCCTGAGACCTGGAGAAGCGACGATTCTCCTGGAGTCTCTCGGCAAAACTTTATTGTTCTTATTGTAAAGGACCCTTTTTGACACTTTACCTGCTTCTTGAAATCTGAATGTTGTATCTTGTTTTTTTTTTTTATAAAGTGTCGCTAAGCTTATTGCCGATAAAAAACACATTTTTGTTTCTTGTTCACTTTTCTTTCAGCATGAAAAACTATTAATTTTAATAAAAAAAAAAAACAACTTAATTTAGTGCATATAACCACTAGGCATTACAATGTCATCTTGCAGGTCGGCTTCCTGTCCACACCATCTCATGGAGGATATCAAGAGGGACCTGAGGCACGTTCACAGGGACATGATCAGGAGTCTGGAGCGCATGGAAGACTTTCACTGCGGCTTTGGATTTGTATGCCAACTGGATGACGAGGACAGCGATGATACAATGTAAACTGATCTTTGCAATGTACTGATTATAAGATAAATAAGTGTAAAAGCTGTTACGTGACATAGGGATGAGAGTCTGCATTTTATGTTACAGTGAAACGGTAGGCATGTGTGTTCTCTAATATTTTTAACACTTAAGGAGGTTATTATGCAAATGTACTCCTATGAAGCGTGAGGTTGGCGCAGTCATTATGGTTAGTGTTTGAGTAACCAGCCACCGAACTTCCTGCCACCTGCTCTCTCACCAATGTAAAGCAGCAGATAACTTATAGAGGTGGAAGGGGACAAAGTTACTATCTATCTCCAACCCATAGGGAATGTGTAGTGTTCCGGGGCCCGACTGGCTATAATGAGGCAGTCCCGGCACTTTAAGGCCGGCCGCTGCCTGATGACGTAGGTGCGGCTGATGTTTTTACGCTCACGATTTTACGCTGCGATACCTGATGTGACGTTGGTGTGGCAGATCGTGTGAGTATAGGCGGCCATGATGGCCAGCACCCCACCTGGCTTCTGTGGTTTTCTATCTTCTGCTTCTGTTTCCTATATGTGGTCTAATGTGATAGATTAAAGAAGCAATACATGAAATCTGTATTTCATCATATACTTATGTCCTTTTTGACCAGCATATGTCACAGCTAAGTTAAAATGTAAAGATAAAGTTTTTCAAAAATAATTTGTCTACTTTTCAGGTTTTCCCCAAAACCCAGCAAAGCCATGGACTTTTCTCAATCCACCGACAAGATGTTTATAGCGACAATGAAACTGGATGGGTTTTCCCCAAGAGAAATCAGCGTAAAGGTGAAAAAGGGCATGGTCGTCGTTTCTGGGAAACATGAAGACCGCTACGACGACAACCACGGAAAGGAAGGTTACAGAAGTAAGAGCTTTTGTAACCATTTCAATCTGCCACCAAATGTTAAAGAAAAGAACGTGAGACATTACTTCGAAAATAGACAAACGCTGAGAATTGAAGCTCCTTTCAGTGAAGCCGTCAGTAAGAAGACCTTTTGATGTTTCTTCAAATGCTCACCTACATAGTTAATTTAGCTGCTGGAGGAAGGTGTTTCCCTTATTGGTGACCCATAAGATCAGTCTTGATTTGTTATGCACCCTAGAATAAAATAGATTCCGCAACGCAAGAGCTGAATTGATATTTTTCTGTTCATTTTATTAGGAGAAACCATTCTCAAATACTGAAATGAATCTGTTGTTCTTTCAAATCTGTGACTCACACTGGGGGTATCTGCGTTGACAAGATCAGAACGATTACCCCTCATGATTAATTCATTGTGCGCTTCTGATGAAAGTTGATCTTTCCAGGTCGCTTTAGACAGATACACACACCAGTTTGATCAGAAATGTGTCATCTGCCACAACTATCCCTGTTAAAAAAGGTCTAATATCTCCATACCCATTATGTTTTTAAAAAAGTACTTAATACAGTGAGGTAATTAAAACATGCATGGGATAGGCATAAAGCTATCCTGAATCTAAGACAAGATCATGGACTGATTAACACTTCAGGAAAAAATGGGCCGACTAGTGTTGCCAAATGGTTCTGCCATCAAATTCCATATTTCTATGTTTGTTTTGATGAAAACACCAAATTACGGAATATTGGCAGTTTGCTGGAGGAACATTTAATGATATAAACATAACATTTAACCACTAATGCTAACTCACATACACACTCACGCTTACACACACTCTCTCACACACTTATATAGATTCATGCTCACACACTTAGTTACACTTTCACTCTAACATACCTACATACATGCATACGCACTCCCTACATTCCTTACCCTCTCACTCATCCGCAGCTTTCTCTCTGGTGTAGTTTTTACACAATGTTACGTGACCCCACTACGTTCCTGCCCCCCCCAAGCCAGTCCCCCTGGTTGCACACTACATTGCATGACACATAATCGCTGCAGTATTCTGAGCTCCAGCAGGCTTCCAGGTTACCAGGGCAGATGTTGGAGTGTGCCAGAGGATCATGGGTAGATGAGTACTCACATGAAACATGTAGGTAAGTAAAATAAAATAATTATTGGGATGGAAAGCATTAGATAAAGCATTTAGTATGTACTACTTGCAAAATGCTTTATTAATACAATATTGGTAGGAGCTCCCCTTTAAGATTTGTATAGGATATATTAATAGAATGTGTGAAATTTAAAACTCAACAATTCATTCAATCTGAAGACCGTACTAACTCAGAAAAGGGTCTAATTTATACATGGATGAAAAACCCCCTCATACCATTTTGGAAATATGTATTGTTGGCATTTTGCTTTTAATGCAACCGTATTAGGAAAATCTTATTTGCTGTTGTATTTATTTTATTAGATTTTTCTTTTTATAAATTTTTTGCGAATAAATGTAATTATTTAATTACAAATCATATGACTAGAGTCTATTCTGAGATCTCTCTAGAGATTCATTATATATAAGGCTGTATATTTGTATCTCTTCCATGCATGCCTTATTTTTTGAACTAAACAAGTGCTAGTTCAAATACAAGAATACCTTGATTATCTTCCTACAGTCACGCTATAGGATGCCATCTAAATGCCTGCAAATATTTAAATAACTGCATACAAACACACAAAAAATAAGTTTCTTATTTACTTTATCTTTCAAAATACACTGAAAACTGAATTCTTTCCACTAGATGGCAGCACCACACAGTCCTTCTATGAGACAATGTCCTGATTCTCAAATCTTTTTGTTTCTGACATACTATATGATACCCAGGTACCCTATAAAACCTATTGTGTATAAAATTACATTAAATACAGGAAAAGTATGCAATACACAGAACTTGGGTGCCAGAAATATGGTTGAAATGCAGAACATTATGCGTCGAGGTTCTTCAAAGTGAATGGTACATGCAGCACCATTACTTTTAGTGATAAAAACCGTAACAATGGAAAGCGGATACTATGATCCTAATTTGCCATGATGTAATACCCCCAAACCTTATGCTCTAGACTAGTCAGCCTATGCCAGAATGCTCCACCGACTACTCTAAGTGGGCCGACACACTTACACTTGGACTTAAGAGTCAGTCTAACACCCAATTAGCAGTGCACCAATACATCGTTTGTGGTTTCCTTCATCTCAACATATGAGAGAATTTGTTTCTGTATTCGTAATGTGAATTGCGACTCTTCTTCACAATATACTAATATATAAGGTATCTGAATATGTTATTTTTGGTTAAAAAAAAATAAATAAATATATATATATATATATATATCTACCCAGGTCACTGGCACATCTATTTGACATCCGATCTACTTCACATTGGCCTCCTGTGATACAACATTGAACATGAACCTAAAATAGCCTCCAAACCGGAGAGCTCAGCTGTCTGGCATCCCCGGTCGTTTATAATTAATGGCAATGCCATAGTATGTAGGGAAGCCCCTCAAGGGCAGACAGAGGAGAAACTTCCTCGAAACAGCTGGCTGGGCCATACCATCCTGTTTACATTTACAGGCATCTCAATTAAAGAATGCGGCTGTGAATAAAATAAGCAGTTTCATACAATTAGTTTTGGAATGAATATATCTAAAGAGGTTTCTTCTTCTTTTGGTCATTTATGCAAAGAAAAAAAACCCCATAAACGATGACGTAAAACCATAATGCATGTCGGATTATATGTATGCATGTATATTGGTATTGACTGATTGGAGAGCTTGGAGAACAGTTAGGATTATTAAATGTCATCCCCAAAGAAAAACCTTACTGATTCATCACTGGGTATACTCAATGGTAACATCTTAAAGTATTAACAGCGTATGTTTTACCGTTACATGATTTTTTGTAAAGATAAAAATGTGGGTTAATTAGTAAGTCCACATTTCTAGTACTATTTATGTTTTCATCTTGCAAATATGTTCTAAAAATTGTTGGGAGTTACCAAAGTCATGAGCGGTGACACATGAAACCCCGTTATAAATAGCACAGACTGATGCCCAAATTAATCTGAGCCACTCCTTACCTGCTTTGGGTCCGTATATTGAATAGATTCCCAGACATCGTCTTTTCATTTGAGACATTTGGAGTTATATAAAGATATATCTATGTCAATTATGTCAAAAAAGTAGATATGTGAATGAAAAGGTGCACGATCATACCAGAAAATATGGCACATTCTCATTCTTATTTGGTTGTCTGCTGACACAACGAACTGCTACAGATGTCGTTTTGATCCATCTGCAAGTGATGTATTTTTTAAATATCGATTATTGTGTTGCATGTGTTCTGTTAGACATTGTGCCCGTCATGGGCTTGTGATCCCTTTACACATGACCTCCATTGTCAGGAGAGCCATCTTGGATTTTGTACGCCCTACGGTTAAAACCTGGAAATGCCTGTGCTGTGTTATAGACCATCTTTCCAAGGCTGGTAAACAAGGGTTTTACATCATATCATATCTGGGTCAGTCGCTCTGGAAAGAGCTGGCAGGGTGGTGGACCCTACAAATTGTGAAGGTGGACATCGGGATGGACACCTTGCAGACCCCTGATTGCCGACTCTTTCCAACTTCCACCTGGGTTCCATGGACCCATTGGCACTCATTGGCACCGCATTAAAGATGGCCCTGAGTGTAGGCACATACGCTGCTTGTGTGGCAGACTGGAGCCTCAAACAAACCATAGTACACTGTCCACAAATGCCACAGAAGCCACTGGATCACAGCTGGTATCTACATGGTTGTTAAAAGCTGAGCACCAGGTGTGGTTGAAGAGGCCTCCTCTGCAGGTAGGTGGGTCATGGCAGAGAACTAATTTGCTTAGGCTGCTTAGAAGCTTTAATGTCAGCCCTGCCTAGGATTTCATTCATCCACAAACATTGGACTTTTATTGAGGGAAGCAGAGTTGCACTTCAGGTCACAGTTTGTTCTCATAAATCCTTCAAATATCTTGATTCCCTTTTGAAGCATTAATCTCCTGAGCAAACTCTTAGTGAATCAGGAAGAGAATCATATTAGGAATCAGGGCCATTGCACCTTGGCTTTCTTTCATAAGCGCTTTCTAGTCTGTGATGAACACACAAAAAATCAATATAAGTGGAACTCTAGCCAAGTTACTTTATCAGCCTATTTAAATATTTACATTGGGACTTGCTAGTGTTTTGGTGATTTGCTTTACTATTATTCGAGACCGTAAAGATGTCTAACATTAGGGCTTTTCATTTATGTGCACAAGGTTATTATAGTGTGAAAAAAAATATCGTATTTAACAAAAGAAAAAGCTTTATTTAAGGCGTTCTTTTGTGAATTCGGAATACTCAAACACATGTACCAATCTTAGTCAAACACAGACTTTATTCTCAAATAGACACGCACTTAAACCGTACCATCATACTCTTCAACTGCATGGATACCGCACTCAGACTGAGACGTTATTATTATTATTATTTATTGTTTTATATAGCGCCATCAAATTCCATATAAACTCGCTCACAGCCACTCACCGCTGTCAGCCGCAGAAGAGCAGTCACACTACAGAGGGACACTAAGAATGTAATGCTATCTTAGCGACAAATCTTTGTAGAACTTTATTATTGGTCCGCTTGAAATTTTTTAAAATTTTGTAGATATGAATAAAAACTTGTTTTTGATCCTGAAAATCTTAATTTTGACATTCCAACTATTTTCTGAATTTTAGAGTAATTGTTCAATAACCACCAATAACCCTAATGAAAAAGGTTTAAGAACCCCTATAACTGGGCTCACTTTTATTGGATCTTCATAAAAAAAAAGCTATAACTTTAAGACACGAGTTGTGGGGTGACGTAACATCATGTGACCCCACTGAACACCCACGTCTGGAGTACAAGAGAATCTCCTGAATTATGACTCCAGGCCCTGGCGTTGCATTTCAGCTCCCAGGGGATACGTCCAAAACATTTTTGAGTAAATGCTTAACACGTATATCTCAAAACCATAGCACAGTGTGTGCTGTTGCCACGTCCTAACCACTGCGCACTCTAAACCTTCTAATAGGCACATTGTTTGTCGTAGCAGAAGCTCATTACAGCAGATTTGGTGCAGGCTTTAGCGTGAATACTTTGTTTGCTGATGTTTGTTTTGATGTCATCTTACCGACGTGTTAAATTAATATCTTTGTTGTGTTTTTGCAGCTAATAATATTTAACAATATTATCAAGAGATATAGCTAAAAATATAATAAAACTACAGTTATGGGTCAAATATTCAGCTTAAAATGAACATAGATGAATTCATACCCAACAGGACAGTCCCAATTTTCAGGCACTATCGAGTTGTCTCTGGCAGTGGGGATCATTGGCCGGTTGGGGAGATTCCCTGAACTCCCCCGACTGGCCCATGAAGCCGGAAAATCAAGGTCCCACGTGGCTTCCTAACAACACAATGATGCTGAGCTCAGTAGAGCTTGTAGTAGTTTTTTTTTATTATTATTATTGAAGTCTAGAAGCCACGATCGTTATTTAGGATTTAATTAGGGATTTCATGAGAAGCATTTTCAATCACAGTTAACACCAATTAAGGTGTAGATGGGTTACACGTACTTTATGAGTACTTAAAACAGGTACCCCCCTGCTCCGTGGTCTGACATTGAAATCAATGTATTGCCCGTGACATTCACCACTTGAGTGCTGCAGCTGACCAGAGGCTAAGCGTATCACATGCCAGGAGATGTGTATGGCCGACCTGCATGGGAAATAGATGGAGGACAGGCAATGAAGAAAACGTATTTGGAGCATTATGTTGAATCCCCCTGGGGCTGATAAAAACATCAATAACATAGATTTTATGGGGAATATAAAAATAATTCAGGTTATACTAACATATGTCTGATAAATGAAGGGTTAATACATAAGGCTAACCAGCAGGGGAAACACAAAGGAATAAACTCAAAAATAACGAGGCTAAATAAAATGATTTGCTTAATTATCACTTACCATATATATGAACCGTCACTTAATAGTCTGTGGCATTTATCCAGTGGGAGATTCCAAGAAAATTTGAAACTGACACGAAACAGAATGCTCCAAAATTCTAAATCTAATCAAAATGATCACTTTCCATGAAATGGGATGACTTTATTGACATGTTTTTTCAAGAACACGGAGCGTTTGAATTGCCACAAACTATGATTTAACACAATTTTTTTCTGTAAGATTAACGCAAGGGATGTTATCCGGTTTGTCACAAATGTTATCACATCTTTATTATCAGATATGATGTTTTAGTGGGATTTGAGATTTTGGTTTCTGGGTGATTGACTCATCTGCTGTACTGAGTGCGTAAAGCACCCTTATTACCAGCCCTGGTTTTTGTAGGACAGTCCCTATTTCCAGACACTCTACCGATAGCTGCCTTATTGTCCCTTTTGTGGGGCTGAAGGGGATCAGGGGTCATATGGGAGACCCTCTGAACTTGAGAGCTGTGAGGTGGCTCTTGGAGTAAGGTGGTCCTATTTCTTGCATATGTCCCTGTCTCTCCTGCCTCTAGCCACAAGCTCCAAGTCCAATACAGGTGGACACCTGAAGTGTTGGGGGTATGGTATAGGAAGGGCCCTTTTTGAACCGGTACGAGTAGACAGGAAGAAGGGGTCGCACCGGGCGCCCTAGAGCCACAGGCCCTGTCACAGCTGTGACCGCTGTGACCCCTGTAGTTACGCCAGTGCTTGAAGACTGTTTGGTTTATGTTCGTCCTCACATTATGAGAGATAATGATTTCTGTAGTTTCATGTTTATCCTGAATCCAATGATCACATTGTTACAATGTAGCCTAATTTACCAACATTTTGACAGACAGTATATCTCTCTATAATGCCCTTACTGATATAACATCCCTCACTGCCTCGTTCCAGCTTATATAGGCATTGGCACGTTCGTCGGTGCCCTAGGCCTAAACCAGGGCAAGCCGCCTGCCACCCCCTCCGCACCACCCTCCTTTCTCTGGGAGTTGTGATATGACATCATATCCTGGCGCTTCACTGAGTGGGGCAATGGCAGGCCATTCAGTCCATGTATGCATTGGTCTTGCGTTATATTTAAGATAATCATGGGCCTATACTAAGCATATTTAAACTCCCTCACGGTTTCCGCAACCTCTTCTGCTGGGAGGCTGTCCCATTTATTTACTCCCCTCTCAGAAAAGCAGAACCTCCTTACATTACATCTAAGCCTCTTGCCCTCTATTTTCAGATTATGACCTCTAGTTCTCTCATTTATTCTCCTTTGAAATAAAGTTCCCTCCCGTACTTGGTTAAATCGCTTTTAATGGATGTATTTAAATATTTTTATCACGTCCGCTCTCGTCCTCGAGCGATACATATTTAGGATTGGGCTGGGCTCACATTTGGCCATATCCAGGAACACTTATAAAAGACTACGGTATTGCTGGATAAAGGAGATAATCCCACCTGCCTTGGTAACGTTGGCAGAAGCTCTACACTCCTCTATTCTTAGACACGCTTGACTATTTGAAGGTTATTGACCAGTTTATTTATTGCAGTGATTTTTGGCATTGAGTTGCTATGCTGGAAACACATGCAGAGTAAACGTGTGTTACACGTGTTATACCACATCAGCAAAAAAAAAAAGGGGGATGTGCTAGAACACGTGTGTAACAAGCAAGCACCCACCTGTACACACACCTTGGTAATCATACCAAAGTTAATCAACATACATTGTAATAAGGTGACAAAGCTGTCCGAAATAAGAGAAATAAGAGATGCCAAATAGAAAAAATAGAGAAACTACCATTCACCAATATCCAAGGAAATAAGGTCCAACCCTCTAGACTGTAAGCTCATTTGAGCAGGGCTCTTCTGTAAGTCAAACTGTTATGTTACATCCTACATGTTCTGTCCTGTCCACCCATTGTACATCACTACGGAACTTGATGGCGCTATATAAAACCTTAAATAATATTACCCACTAGGCATACACTTTCAGGGCCTGGTGGGTCAACCTGCCCAAGTCAGTCCAACACAGTACTATTAGATGAATCTTAATGTTAATAGATTTAGTTCCAGAAATTTGTGTTCTATTTATCTTCATTCTTCTTTATTTGTGGATAATCACAGCAGGAATTCACCGTATAAACAGAGCAAAAGACACGTACTAGATGGCTTTTCACCTAGTTGGATCAGTCCTTTTTATTTGGCAGACTTCCTTGAAAATGAGAACTATATTTTAGAGACTGGTATTGTACTATTGAGTTCCAGCAAATTTGGCAGCCAACCATTTCTGATTGTGAAATACCAAAAGTAAAAGAGTTTGACAAACAAAATCTATTATTCTCAAAACTTTAAAGCAGCCACCCTCCTTCAGAAGTCAACTTGTTTTCAAGGAAGCATCTAATTCTTGCCAAAAGGAGGAATGCAATCTTGTGATTAAGTTGTTGACAGGACATAATACCAAAGTGCCATTTTTAAGTCAATTCTCCATCCTCATGTAAACTACAAGACATGGATTATAGTGGATTATGTACCTTCGCCAAATTTCAACAGAACCCACCGAAATTATGATTTATATTGGTTCCCAAAGCCATGAAGAAGATCCATTACCATGAAATCTGTTATTTAAGGGCAAACATATCATTCCAGACAAATCTAGGGAAAATGAATGCAAATAAAAGCCAGGAGGTCAGCAGAGGAGTCCTCCTATAGTCATGCATCCACATGTATTTTTGCTGTTTTTAAGAATGGATTTACTCCTTTTTGACAAAGCAAAATTTTAATGTTAAATGCACAGTGAAGTCCATGTTTTATGTTCTCCAGTGCATGCAAATTGGGCATTCTTTCATTGTTGTTGTTAGAAAATGACTCTTCTATCCCACTGAACCCCTTACAGACAGAGCTGTTTTGTAGTTTGTGTAACGTTCTTGACAATGGCTGTCTTAACATTTCTGCGGTGTTTGTGTTTAGCTGAAATTCTTTCTCATTTACTGAACCCACACAAATTATATATAGTTTTTAGTAGATACCATTAATTTGATTATATCATCTAATCTACTATAAAGAACATAATAAAATAGAAAAACACTTTTATTTCAAAAATATTCTACTCATCTACAAAAGCTAATGAAACCATATACTTTCGAAAATTTAACACCTCCAGGTATCTAAAATTTTACTCTTTCCATGCACTAATTCTACCATTTTTGTCTACCATTTTGTCTACCATTGTTGGTAGTAAATTTACATACTAATATATGTTACTGCCAAACAACACTCGAATAGGTGTTCAGCAACATCTTCTCAGTATGGTGATGCTACCTATGCATAGGTTTGTCTTGCTGAAAGACCACATTTGGGAGGCGCGCATTTTTTAATGTGGAATTTTGACATATAGGTATCCTGCGCCCATGTCTTATTTATCATAGATTGCTTCCTAAACATGTTACAGGAGATGGCCGCCACCATATTCTATGTGGTGATTTTGAAGGCTCCTGAGAGCAATTATATGGGGCCCCTACATTTTCTTTTGGTGTTGCTGAATGCCTCAATGACATTGATCTGTTTATTTACTCACTTAACCTCATCAAATTCTCACAAACTGAATGCATTTCCTGGCACATCAATTGTCATCAAGAGATTAATGCCTCCTAAACTGCCTCTCCTGAATACATTGAATGAATACATTGGGAGTAGCAGTAGCCCATCACATGCATGTTAACTGATGTTTTGCTTATATGCTTGATATTGACTGCTGCTTCAGTGGCTTCATTGTGAGTCCTACTGAGAATGTGAAAAATTTATACAGACGAATGCTTCATGGTTTCAGCAGGTGCAGCAAGGGGAGGAGAAAAATGATGATCGATATGCAATGCAGTACAATTTATTTGAGTCCATGCAAAATTTAATCCAATAAACATAAAATCTAATTTTGGTGGCAGGATGAGGGATGGTTCATCTTTTAGGACAAAATTAATTTGTACTTAAAAGGCCCTTTGTTTGCTTTTGTATTCTCTTTTTCCAACCTCACTATATAACTATGTCCTGTCCTCACAGAGTAGGTATGGAAAAATCAATTAACTCCAGTGAGACAAAATTGATGGGTTTTGGTTTTTCTCCAAAACCGTCTGAATTAATTTTGTATATGGA
Organism: Spea hammondii; assembly: GCA_029215755.1. NCBI lineage: Eukaryota > Metazoa > Chordata > Amphibia > Anura > Pelobatidae > Spea > Spea hammondii. The sequence continues at coordinate 13,536,705 of JARDYJ010000005.1, read as the reverse complement.
GAGCCAAGAGTCGTGTAAAATACATAAGGCTCAGCCAAGTTTTTCTACCCCAGGCCTGTAACACATTTTAACTATGTAGATGAAAGTATCACAAGGATCGTACCTTTGCTGATCTTTTCTTTAATCAATTAATGTTAATACCCTGTTGCTTTCCCTTCAATGTTTGGGGTAAACTGGGGCACCTAGAGGTGCACCTAAAACCTAAAATTTCTGATTAGATAAAATTAGAAGTCTACAGTTATAACTTTTCTTAAAACCCTCACCACCCACAAACAAATTTTTGATGAAAGCATCATGAGCAAAAATGTATTGTGAGGATCACAAAATGTTGAGTGAGGATCACATCATAGTCACTGAATTTCTGTAAATCCCAAAGCATGCTTTTTGAGTTCCATAGATTGACGCATTTGTATTTTCTACCACAAATTACTAGAATGGATAAAAGGAGCTGATGTCCACCAAGGTCGCTCCAGTGATGCCCATTTGGAAAGAGGAGGAAGAGGAGTTTAATGCCGCCACAAAGGTCATAGTCCCAACAAATTGGGGAAATATTACTGGTACCAGATCAACGGCTTTTATGGATAACTTGTTACAGTACAGAGATGCATTTAATAGAATATGTGACAGATTTTAATTCCTCTATACTTTACTCATCCCTGTGGATAAAGTATGTATAATACTTTTTTAGGTGACATGTGACATTTTGCTGGAGGGTTCCCTGTATTTTAGTGTCGAGACTCAGAGCGATCCAGTGCTTGGCACACAGAGTGAAAACAAGATCCACATCTGATTTACAGCAGCATAGCAGACCTACTAAGTAAATAAACAGCGGACTTCATTGGTCCCTTTGTCGCTCTGCGCAGACACACTCTCATTATATTTCCTTCTCTCCGTGCTGCATGGAGTGATCTAGAACTCAGGCATTTCAGGGTGGAAATTGTTACAAATTTTAACAGTTGCCACTTGAAAGTACTACTACCTGTCACACAAGTAAAGAAACTGGATACAAGGTTTTAGAATGTCAAATCAGTAGTAGAGCTGTCATAAAAGGTGCCTGTAATTCTACTCACAGAACGGCTCTAACAATTGCCCTGAGAGCCCTCTCGATTCCTAGAAAGCACAAGCTTTTCATTTCTGGTTTTCTGTCTGGAATATTGTTTAGGTAACAGCTTTTGAGCTCTGGTATGCCTACAATTACCCTAATGGTCAGCTAGCCTCTTGATTACCCCAATCTACCATTCAGTGGGTAGCGGTTGGCTCGAGCTGTTTTAATGAGGACATTGGATAAAGGAAAGAGGTACAACAAAGGAACAGGAGGCCATGAGAAAAACTTCTGGCCCAGTACCAGTTTATGACCTGCTCCACTGACAACGTTCTATCCATTGTTATATCCATGGTGCTTGTTACAAGTCTGGGACAACTGGGGCGGGATAACAGGGGTGGTGATCCTATCATGTTATGGGTACTAGAAAGCCAATACAGATGATCCTCATGTTTACATTATATTCCGGTAAAAAGTGATGTAAAGTGAAATAATCATACCTGATTCTGGGAATTTTTTAATTTCTGGATAAGGGCTGTTGAAACCCTGGCCACTCATTGCCCTATTTCACATAGCCCCACAATATGTCATCCCTAACCTCCTCTTATAAAGAGCAGGAGAAACAGTGGTCCAGGGTACCAGTTCCTTGGCAAGGAAATTATATAAGTCAAGTCTATTTTTTATAAAGGAGTATATTGTAAAAAAGATTACCGTTTTTTCCTCAAGATCCTCACATGTGATGTCAAATCTTCTTAAAGAAGTCATTATACCTACAAGATTTAATGAACTCTATTAACAGTATCAATCATTCACAGCCCACTCATCGGTGCAGTATACATTTATCTAATACATACTGCTTTACATAAGACCATTAAACATGGAAGCAATGTAAATAAAAGATTGTATCACACGGCATTGGGAATTTGTTTTTGTAGAAGAGGACATGGGACCATAACAATGGGAAGACAATAAGTCTGGGTGTGCCGCGATGCGATATAAGGTCAGGTCTATAGGTAAGGTCGATATGGAACTGCCTGTGTACTCTTGCTTTAATAAAGCAGGGCAGGTAATGGAGTTGTGCAATATTTCCGTGTATTTCCCCACAGTTTGTTTATGAGTCGTCAGCAGGAGAAAGCGGGTGTGTGGCTTTCCTGTAACGAAGCTGGCAGGCTTGCTGGTATTTCGCACATTTGGCCTGAGTTGGCTGCACCGTCTGGCAAAGCATCAGGTTTCTCTTCTTTAACAGGTCAGCAATGTATCATCCTCTCCTTGTCTTACTTCAGCGGGATGTTCTGTACTGAGAGCTAGAGCTGAAACATTGAACAAAAATTGAATATGGAACAGGCATCTGGCTCATTGCCAAATGAAGCAGTGACAGGGTCATTGTATGGATCAAACAGGAGGGAACTTCCTCCTGTAACAAAACCTAGAATCCCACTCAAGACCGTATTAATCAGGGCCCCAGCAGGCACGTGATCACTTTTTAGGAACGTCATTATAGTTAACAATGTTTGTAATTGCCTAAGGGGGGTGCTTCGTTTAGGCGGTGTGAGGACAGGCCTCTTCTGTTTTGACACTGCGCTCAACTCGTTGGGATATGAACCCCCTTCGATCTGTTCATATCTTAAACTAGAGCAGGGGCTGTGGCGTTTAAACCAAATATAAAAATATAACAAAGGTTCGTCTACATTCAAAGGTATTTATTATAAGGTAACAACACAGCAAACACATTTATCTCATATACACACGCATAGCCAAACCCCACAGGACAACAACCCCCTTTTATCTCTCTCTATACATATAACAATTTCCTTCAACACAATTTGATCTCACCCAACGTTAAGCCTCCAGATCCGATAATAGCTGTCAGGCCCCCAGCCCCTCATCATGCCCCTTACCGGGGTCTTTGGCTGGACGCCGTGCTCCGTTGCGGGGCGGACTACGTCCTCGTCCTCCGGTGCCTCCCGTGCCGGCAACCACGCGGCAGATCATCCGGCCATCACGGCCGCCAGCGGCAGTTGCTGCGAGGCGCGCCCCCACGCTGTTGCGGCCGCGCACGGCAATTACAGCAAGGCGCGCTCCCGCACAATCCCAATCTCAGGCGCCCTCTGCTGGCCGCCGCACGGTAGTGCAGGGCAGACTAAGTTAACCCCTAATTAACCCCCATGGTGGGGAATACTTATGCTCTCGGGTGTAGGTGTAACACCTGTGAGTCAGTGGGAGGAACCTGGCCTGTAGAATATAAAAACCCAGCTCACCCTTCAGTCTGGGCTTAGTTATTGAGCTTCTAGTGCCTTGTGTTCTGCTCTGTGCGATTCCCCATTTATCCTGCCTTTTTGTGTTTGACCTCCTGGTATTCGACTTCGGCTTGTTTCTCGTTATTGCTCCTTATTTATTGCCTGCCCTGACCCGGATTTATCACTCGGACTTTGTATTTGGCTTATTCTTTCCATCTGGTGCTACCCTGCTCTACGCTCCCTACCTTTCCAGCTAGCACCCCGACAATAGCTCACTGCTGGGAGCTGACTCTTACCACATCCACCATGGAGGAAAAGGAAAAAAAGAACTGAAAGAGTTCATGTGTGGCATTATATTATATACCCTTCATTTGACATCACATCCTGTTTCATCACTTCCTTTAGTGAACTGTGGGAGGGAAGGGTTCTAAGAACGCCCACCTTAATGTTTATGGGGACAAGACAAGTTACCAGGGCCAGATCTTGTTGGTCTCCCTCAAAAGAGGGGAACTACTGAAGTCTACAAAATGAAGGTCAACCTACCTGCCCACCAAAAACCAAGCCTTCAGGGACCCAGCTCCACGGAGCCAATTCCACCAAGTGCAAACTGTGTCAAAAATGAATATTACAAAAAAGAAACCACACATGTATAAAAAAACATTTGAAAAGGTCAAACAAGCATTAAGTGCAATGAAGGGTCCCAAGATGTGATTAGTGCTCTCACCAGCATCATCAGTGATCAGCGAAACACCACCATGAGGACCTATTGATCACCATTTCTGTAGTTGAACGTAGCATTCAGAATAATGAACTTATCCACACTACTTCATTTATTTGTTCTAACACATCTTGTATACACATTACTGTGATATTAAGGACTGGAAAACATTCTACGCTCCTACTTCAGGGAAGGAAAACCAGATTGAAAGATTTTGGTCCCAAAAGAGGATCCTTTAATGAGGGGGGCTATGCTCTATGAGAAGGGAGGATAGATGTGGCTTAATGGTATGTCAATTCACATCCAGGCCATTTGTCCTGATTGATAGCAATTGTCCCCCCCGATATGTATGTTATTGCAATAGGCCATAGTACAAAATCAAAGGGCTGATGTGCTGTACAATCTTAAATGCTCAATGCACAAAACATCCTGACACGATAAGTCATTGCGCAACAATCTGAAAATAAACACCTTCACTATCAAACTCAAACAACAAGACAAACCAATAGATTTGTGAAAACCAGCTCATTATATCAACATTTGCTTTGGGTAGGATTTTGCAGAAAAGAGAATATGTCTCCATTTTTTTTTATAAGAACGATTTCCCAATTAGCATTTAGGAAACTTAAGATAGTTCAGAGGAGGTCTACTCTTATTACAGAATAAAAAAATCAGGAATGGATCCCAATATGTCTGGCTTGGAGGAGGGAAGAGAGAAGGAGAAAGAAACATTTAAATACTTAAAGGGATTTAACAAACTACAGGAGGGGAGTTTATTTTAAGGAGAAAAAATGATAGACCAATAGGTCATAATCTGAGACTAGAGGGTCACAAGTTTAGATGTAATGGGATAAAGTTTTACTTACTGAGAAGGTGGTAGATAACTTGAATAGCCTCTCAGCAGGAGTGGTAGATGTTACATTTAAAAATACAAGGAATTTATGTATATATATCACTAGAGTAAAGTTCTGAATGTATCATCATGGAATTAAATGTTTGTACTTGTTTCCCAACTGTAAAGAAATTCATAAAAATAAAAATAAATATTGTGCAACATTGTTTCTCACCCATCATTTTCCTGCTCGTTGCCAGACTGACCTGTTTTTAAGGTTATCGCCGCCAAGATATAAACAAGGCGATCACTGGCTGGGTCAATTTGGCCAATCCTCAGGACGGGATCTCCGTAAGCAATAAGCATGCGCTGATTTGGGATAAACAGGTAAAAATGAACTTAGGAAGCCTGAGATCTCTGCACCTACGTGATAACTTCAGTAACAATGTCACGAACCCTGTGTATTTTCCTGCCTAGGTTTAAAAGAGACAGCAGTTTTCACATTTCAGTATTATTATTCCTTCGCAGTTGAATGAATAATTGCGTGAATGTTTCTTTGTTATATTTTATTTCATTTTCTTAGAAAATAATTCATTTCCTCTTGACATTGGCATCAGTGTTATTTGGATCTTGGTTTTTCTCCCCTAGGTATTTCACCAAATAATAAGACCCAATGAAGATACAATTTATGGACAAAACGTATGTGCAGAGCCCTGCTAATTTTTGAGTTTAGGTGGTTCAGCTGCACCCATCGCTAACACGTGTATAAAAACGAGCACATAGACGGCCATCTGTGTAGACAAATATTGTCAGTAGAATGGGTCAAACTGAAGAGCTCAGTGACCTTAAACATAGGTCATAGGATGCCACCTTTGCCACATATCAGGTTGTGAAATTTCTGCCCCAATCACCTATAAGTGCTATTATTGTGAAGTGCAAATATCTAGTAGTAGCAGCACAGCCATGAAGCGGTAGATCACTCACTCACAGAGCGGGGCTGCTGAGTGCTGTAGCGAGTAAAAATGATCTGTCCTCAGAAGGATCACCCACTTCAGAGCTCCAAACTACTTCTGGAAGCAACATCAGCACTGAGTGTCAGGAGCTCCAAGAAATGGGTTTTCATGGCCGAGCAGCTGCACACAATCCAAAGATCATTATGTTATACCAAGTGTCATCTGGAGCTCGGGAGAGAGGTAGAAATATGTTCTCTGGACTGATGAATCTGGAGGTCTGATGGGCGAATCTGGGTTTGGCAGATGCCAGGAGAACAATACCTACCAGAACACATAGTGCGTACTCCACCTAACTTTGGTGGAGGAAGGATAATGGTACAGGGCTGTATTTTAGGGTTTGCTTCAGCATACCAAGACAATTTGGACAATGCTCTGCTGTGGGGTAGGCCCTTTTCCATTCTAGCATGGATGCGCCCCAGCACACAAAGCAAGGCTCATAACAACATTCTTAGATAAGTTTGGCATGAAAGAGCTTGACTGGCCGCACAGAGCCCTGACCTCAACCCCATCAAACACCTTTGGGATGAACAGGAACAGAGATTGCGAGCCGGGCCTTCTCCAACATCAGTGCCTGAACCTCATAAATACTCTATTGGATGAATGGGCAAAATTCCCACAGAAACACTCAAAATCTGGTGGAAAGAAGAGTCTTCTCAGAAGAGTGGAAGCTGTTACAGGGACGAACTACATAGTAAAGTCTATGTATTTAGAATGTGACGTCATCAAAGTCCTTGTTGGTGAAATGGTCAGGTATCCCAATACTTTTTTGATGTATTTGCTGACCAAGCATGAAGGATTCTCAGTGTACCAACCTCATGCCAAGCATTACTGCAATGTGAACTTCAAGTTGTTCCCCCTCTGCTATGATATCTGCCACTTCTTATCTTAGACAGTCATCTTAACATCCAACTTATTCAACAGAAACCCTGCCATGTCTATCACATGAAAGCTTCTAATGACCTTGAGCCACAAAGTAATCTCAAGCGGGGCCTTGGGGGATATTGCAAGAGTTATCAACCTGCTTGACCACAGATTGATTACAGCCTGGGTACCCTGAGCAAGGACCAGGGCTTCCACACACTCTCATGTTTTGTAAATAAATCACCAAAAATATTACGCATTTTTTTTTTTTCAATTTCAGAAATTGCAAACTCTCCTGTGTCAAATCAGCGATATGCCTGAAGAGCACCTTGAAAAGTTTTATCTAGGTGGGCAGTTAGGATTTCCTGGTATTGTTAATCAGTAATTTAGAGCCACCATTCAGGGGTTCATTCAATTCACCAAGTAGTTGTTGACATTATTAGCAATGGCTAATCTGTATCAAGATTGTAATGTTTTTGTTCCCTTGTCAGCCTACAAGAGGCATATTTCAGGGAAAACTAAAAATACTCGCGACGCAGATTGTTTAACACTAAGAGCTTAAAAACGTTCAGAGCATTAACCAAAAACCACTTTGGGGGTCAACCTGTTATTTCTGTATGCTAGGAGAAAATGTTAACTCTGAAGAATATCTCACTTTCCCCCAATCCTGCATTTATCATATGGTATGATTTATTGGGCCAATACTGTATCAATAGGAACTGTTACATGGTGCTCAATGATCAACATAAAGCCAGGTAAACCCCCAACATGTATAGATACAAAGTATAATTCTTCAGGTTGTTTTTGTTTCAAAAAAGTTGCGTAATGCTTCTGGAAGGGTGTGTCTGTATTTTGTGCTGTGAAAACGTACGATATCTTGAATGATATAACAAGAGAATCTACAATACTCCAGAAACTCCAAAGTAACAGCCATGTAATCATTTTCTCTAATCTGTTGCAGACTAAGCACATGTCCCTGGACGATAAGTTTGCCCCGACATCTCATCTGATTATCCGTCATCCAAGGCAGCCTTTCAACGTAATTCTCCACCCACTATCAGGCAGTTCTGCCCTCTACAAACACTTTTAAGAGGTAGAATGTGGAAAGTCTCCAGTGCAGCAAACTTGGGAACTCTTTGGGTTTGAACCCAGAGCCACGGGTCAGTTTCTTCTTCCTACTCCCACCCACTAAAGATTGTCTGGGGCTGGTTCCACACCATCATGAAGCTGCGCCCCAGAAGATGGGGAACTCCTGGCAGCCTTCTCTGGGAGGTTCCAAAGGGCGCATATAGATCAGAGTTAAGCTTTATTACTGACCTTATACCAAAGAAGAGAGATTCGTCAGGTCTTTATTATATTGATAAATGGGTCTTTAAGACAAAAAAAAAAACTTAATAGAAAATTGTTCTTTAATTTTGAACAAGTATAAAGTACAACCATAAGAAATACTGTGCAAATATATGATGTAGTCACAAAAAAATTAACATGTTCTCATGTGCTCTCACATTCAAGGAAGAAAACCGAATGCTTAAAGCTTATCAACATTGGTTAGCGAACAAACGTCATATTACATGCCGTGTATAACCAAGAACGTTTTAAATTAATACCAGTCTGGTACACACATCCGTCAAAAGTATATTTGTGACCAAAGTGCAGTTTAAGAAAGATAAAAAAAGGCAGGAGGAAAAAACAAACACAAAAAAGCAAATAATAATGATGATTTTTAAGCAACCAAAAACTGATGCTCGGTTAGTTTAATACATCAGACCTACTCCCCAAACACTGACTCATCTCCAGATACTCTTCTAAGAGAAGGGTAAGCGAATGAACTGAATGCTTTAAAAAAAAAAAAAAAAAAAAAAAGGACTTAAGAAATGCATAGGTTTTATTTTTGGACAGTGGAGGAGTAGGGGCTGCATCGGAGCCCCCTACCGGGTTATGTTAATATGCTACATAATACATCCAAAACACACAACATAATCCTACTCTGATCAGGCAGCATGTAACAGTCCCGTAAGAGCACTTCATATGTTTATCAGTAGTTTTTTGGGTTTGTTTTTTTTTTTCTTTTTGGGGGGGGGGGTTGTATATAAAGGAAAACAAAAGTTTTTTTCTCAAAAGTGCATTTCACTATACAATCAAGTCTTAGCATGGAATGGAGAACATACTTTCACAGTGCTGAGTTGCCGAAAATGTTAATGCACATAGGCCCAATTCCTGCGTTGCCTGAAACCTAGACAGTTTGTGCAAACAAACAAAAGACATGTTTTAAAACAACAATTCTGCAAGAAGCACGATGAGGGAAAATAATTATAGGAGTTCTGGAAAATCCTGAGTGAGATAAAAAAAAAAACAAAAAAAAAAAACCACTGGAAAATAGTGCCGATTTATATAAAGATTTAAAGAAAACATATCTAAATCCTGTAACTGTTCCGATTCTGTGAAAATAGAAAAACATGCACCAAATAAAAAACAGCAGATACATTTATTTTTACTTAATTATAAGAAAATGTCTTTTAATTAAATATATGTACAAGCACTAGCAGTCTCTGTTGATACCGCTTTACCTTATGGGTATACTTTTTAGAACCTATAGGAGTAAAATTGTAGCCAGGCCTTTTGGTACCAGCTGGGGGGGGGGGGACCTTTCAACACTCACAAGCTAGCAGGACATACCATAAATGTTTTGTAAGCTCCAGCCAGAGCAATCGCTTACACTAATGAGATGGTTATAATAATGCAAAAAGTATTTGGCTGCATTATTGTCAGTGAAAAGAAATACTTATGTGCACATATATTGTTACTGCATTATCCACTTCTTCAGTGCAACAAACTCAGGAATCCAAGACACTCTGTGACTGCTGTCATCTGGTCACCAACTCTGTTTCTGTCTTGCAGTTGGAGTCCTAACCATATTCACAGCGAACAGCTGAAGTGATTTTACGTCCGGGCCGAGGCCTTGGACGAGTAAAGAACATTTGGTTGCAGAGTTAACCCTGTTTTTGGTTTCACTGAACAGGAGCCGAGGCTTGTGGCACAGCTAAGTCACTAAGCCGGCTCACCTCCATCTGCCAGGTAGGCAGCTTCTTTGTCGAGAGGTGACGTCTTGCATGTTTTGCCAGGTGATCGCTGCGCATAAAACGTCGGTCGCATTTCGGACATGCGAACTTCTTTTCCCCGGTGTGCGTTCTGCGGTGGCGGGAGAGCTCATCAGAGCGAGCAAATTTACGGTCACAATCTTCCCAGCTACAGCTGAAGGGCTTTTCTCCTGAAAAGGACAAATGAGAAACATTACATTATTAGAATTTTCTGCGTCTGTACGTCTCATGTTTGCAACTCCTCTCACAGCATGGAAAAGTAGCGTCCCTATGACTGGAGTCAGGCCCCCAATAAACTGTGCTTTACATGCCGGCTAAACCCTCACAAAAGTATATTTCACAGCTGATATTGGAGGAATAACACTGTTAAGTAACATTAGTAGGAGTTCCCAAAACCAAAAGAAATGGCCCAGCTTACCAAGAACTAATAAAAATTGCAATCGGTTTTAAAGAACTATAGAGGTCATGTATGAAGAGCAGCACTGGTGCAAAGTGGTAAAAATGATCAGCAGTAACTTTACACCAGTTGTTATAGAAAATGCACTATTTTTACCAGTTTGTACCAGAAGCTCTTCTTTTCACTCCTTGCCAACGGTTAAGTGCTATACCTGTATGCGTTCGCATGTGTGCCTTTAAATGGGAGCTCTTGAAGTAAGTCTTCCCGCAGCCGCCGTGACTGCAGATGTGACTTCGGATGCGCAAGTTGTCTGTATGTGAAAGGATCTTTGTTTCAGAAGGCACAATACCGGGTGCCGGGGCTATGGGTGACAGCTTAGTGCAGCTGGTCAAGAGAGTCTTTGCATTGTGCACAACTGGCTGTGGCATTACAAACATCACCGCTCCTTTAGGCACTTGTGTTCCCATGTAAAATAAGGGTTGCACGACTGTTTGGGTCGGAGCTGGCTGTGAATTGGTAACTACTGTAGTCACTACCGAGTTGTTTGAAGAGAAGGGGACCATCTGACACAAGACTGGCATCTGCGAAACCCCACCGGTGCCAACAGGGGTGGATACGAACAGTGGAGGCGATTGGGTTTGCAGTGGAATAAGACAGGTGTCTGGAGGAGATGGCTCGTGGATACCATTGTTGACACTAATCTGACAGGCAGTTGGGAAACAGTCATTCTGCACCTGCTGAAAGCAAGGCACATTCTGTGTCTCCACTTTAATTTTGTCTTTATGACACAATTCTCTTTGTTTGTTTGAAGCCGGATGCGGCTGTGCAACAAGACCGGGCGCACTTTTCTTCCAAGATTCCTCTCGCTCACGTAGAACTTTGTTTGTGGGATTGGCCCGGAACATGTTTGGGACCGCCAGAGGTTGGCTGTAGCGCAGAGCGTCTGCTGTATGGCGAATCACGCTTGTCGCCTGAGCTTTTTGCTGCAATGTTACGGCAGACGGCTCTTTAATGTCCACTGCTTGATTACTACGAGTCAGGCTAGTGAACGGCTTGCATTTTTCCATCACTGGGGCTGGAGACATTGACTGAGGAGACATCTCAAACTCCGGGGGGCTGTAAGGAGGTGTTAAACACTGCAATAAAGAGAAGGGAGAAAAAAACAAATAAAAAAAAAACTCTTCCATCACATGAAACGCAATTATACATAAATAAATAAGCCCTGCCTTTGAGATCTACTCGCGGCCAAATAATCTAAAACTTTCTATCCCCGATTCACGACCTCTACGATTGTTAGATCTTAATGTGAAGATGAACATTCCTTTAGTATCGGAATGCTCTGTTATGTTGCAATATATATAACTCTTTCATGCGGTGATTATTAACTGGGAAATGAACCGAACATAAGACAGACTTACAAAGGCAGGGACAGGATGGAACTCCGGTGCATTCATCATCACGCTGTCTTCATTTTCAGACAGGTCGGACGCCGGAGTAACCGGCCTTATCTCGACATACTTATTGGGTTCAGACTTCCAGCGGTTGCTCATGTACATGAGCGCCTCTACTGCTTCGAAGTGTCCTTTCTCCGTGGTTGCGTTCCACAAGGACCCTCTGCGCTGCCGTCTCTCATCTACTTCCATTTTGTCAAGCTAGCGGAAAAAAGAAACAAAGATATTAACTGATTGCTACTTTCTCATGTGAGCTGCGATTCCGTATAATGCATAGTATCAGAAACTCGAAGGGATGGCTTTATGCAGGTCTGTGAATGGGCGCTTGTCTCATAAACAGATTATAATTATCGAGGAAGACAGGATGCTTCTGCTGCAGCCGGTTTCTCCGTCAAACAGCGAAAAGATCTACGCCCACGCGTTAAGCATGCCACATATGACAAAACACCCCAGCTGTGGCAAACGAGACGAAAGTATATGGAATATGCTACACGGGTGTAATGTCACAAGAAAAGCTGGCTAATCGCACCCATTGCCATATTTAGAGGTAACAGATGGCCATGACAAGCAGCTCATGAAAGGGGTAAAGTGCTGCTGATAAGGAACAAGCAGCATCCATTCAATAGAGAGTTAGCAGGAGAGGTGTGGGTTAATTCATCTATCTGTTCATTAGGAAGGGTCAGCACTGGCAAGGTTCTCCAGCTAAAGCCTGACCTGGCCCTGTATAATGTATAACTAAAAGGGTACACAGTATACAGGGCCTGCCAAGCTCTTCCTGTAGCAGAAGCTTTAGCGAATAGACCCCTTTGAGAAGTCACACTCGCCTCTCCATCAGAAAAAAGACCCTTGTTTTGGATGATCTAATCATGGTCTAGACACTGGATGTGAGATAATTGAAAAAAAAGAACATACTTACATACACACACATACATACATATATACACACATATATGGAATGATACGGCATCCTTTAACTGGGAGCACATATTATAAATGCATAGAATTATGTATATGAAATTCCCATGTTATTTATTGTATTGTTCATATGGGAGATACAGTTTTAAAATTCATAAAGAAAAAAAAAAAAAACATCCTCCTCACGTGACACAAAACCTGTTGGGGGTGGGGGGGGGCAGCAGAGGCTTACGTGACAAGTTGGAATTTTCAAGAAAAGGTTTAACCCTTTGACTGACAAACATTGTTTGACATCCCAAGAAGTCACTTTTACCCTGGGCTGCCCAGCCCTGAATGGTAACAGGGTATATTTAGGTTCGTGCCACTGTTTGTAAACTCCATCCATATATCGGTGCCGTGTATCACAAAACGTATGTATTTCTGTTCTGCCCGCCCCCAAATCCAAGGTCCAGCGGTGTCACGCGCCGGACAGCAAAGTAACTCACACCACGGCCCCCACCTCACCCCAGAGATGCAAACACACCGCAGCGCGCTTTAGCCAATCAGCTTCGGCGCTCAAGCCAATTGGCCTTCAAAGAGGACGTTTCCCAAACAATGATTGGCCCAGGAAGGACGGGGCGGGCACGTGAAAGGAACGTGATCAGCGGCTGCCCTGGAGCACTCCGGATGCGTGAACACAGCAAAACCTTTCACCTACTTTCCAACTGAAGGCGCTGTGAGCGTGCATGCACTATCGCCGCGCGCCCCCGAGCCAGCACGTTCCAGCTCCGAGCGAGCTGCGCCCAGCTACAGCGCAGGCATGATCTTTCACATAAAGACCCACGTACCCCACGATGTACCCCCCCTCCGTGCCGTTATACTGGCGGCACCCCAACACCGCCCGGTACGCGCGTTTACACACTTTTCATGTTACAATACCAGTGCGTGACCCGGTGTGACGGACAGGGACTGACAGAAGAGAAACAGGTGACAAATAGTGCAATTACAAGCACTGCCCCGGGCAACCCCTTCCAGCGCATGCTCTTGGGTTACAGGGAAAATAAACAGGGCGAGACGCATAAACAAAACGGGCTGGATGACGGGTGTACATCTTACCTGGTCCCAGGCACTCCATATACACCCGTGCGGAGCACCCCCTGTCAGTCCCAGATATCATACAGGGATTTCCACCCCATTAACCAGACCTTCTTCCGAACTTTACACATTGCCGATGTGCAGGGGTTCATATATCACCCCAGTACATGAGCCCTGTGTACGGTATCATCAATCAGATTGCGCTAATGAACTTATTACAGCTCATTGCCCTTTCTCTGTATAGAACACTGATAATCACTACCTGCCGCCAATTAATTCACACCTGAGTAATGCATCTATTGCCCGCTATAGGGGCACCTGGTACCTATCCCACCCCATGCACTGCGCTGTCTACCCCTCGCCAGCTGTCCCGCATTCACAGAATCGGTGCGCACCCCAAATAATCCACCCCCTTTCCCGATCTCTGAGTATTTTGCCCCAGTGAACGGGTAGACTCACCATGGCGTGCGTGTCGGGGAGGCAGCTCATCGCTCGTTGCAGGCGCCGTGTATCGGATGCTGTGCTCTCCGCTCCTGGCTCTGATACTTATTTTATCTTTCTTCACTCGCTCCCAGCTGCTCCATTCAGATACTACTCCGCTCCCAAACGTAGTTGTGGGCGGGAAGAGCTCCTGGCCAATGAAAGGCAAAGGTGTGTGAAGCGGCAGCCAATGAGCGGTCAGGCAGCGCGTGATCAGCTGCTGCTAAGCGGCGTGGAAGCGCTGCAGTCAGTGCGTGGTACACAAACCGCTGGGAAGTCCCTGGGTGATGCAGCATCACCGGCGGTCTCTGTAACGAGAGGCTGGGAGAGGGTGCGTGACTCATTGTCACGTCTCAATCCTGTTGCGCTCCCATCCCCCTGTAGATAGCAAAATGCAGAGCAAGGGATAATGGCTGACCAAGGGTCCCGTGGCCCCCACCCATGCCTTTGTTCTCTTCAGGTGGAGCCCTGGACAGTTTTATGTGTGATCAGAAAAGGGCCTGTGATTGGTGTAAAAATAATAAGAATTGTGATTATTTTATGATCAAGGATGATATATAAAGGGTGACGTCGTGTTCACAGTTTTTAAAATGAAATCCTTTTATTAAACCTAGTTTGATGATTGTAACCAGTAATTGCTGCAGGGATAGTTAACGTATGAACGGATTAGTTTAAGGAAAACTGGCATCGATGGCAAAAGTAGAAAAACTAGTGTTCTGATATCCCATACCCATACAAAAACTGGCTGCATCAACAATCAGCAACTTAACAGAACGGAGGGAGAGTGGGGAGGAATACTCACCCAGATGCTGAGAACAAGAAAGCAAGACAGCTGCGCCCTAGATGGATAGAGGGCAACAATGGTGAGGCATGGGACAAGCCAGACACAGCTTCCTAAACCTGTTTTCCTTGCAAGCAGTACCCAGCTATGAACGATGAATTGTAGTTTAATAACACATCCCAACATTTTGAATCAGAGCGCCTGTCATTTAAACATTACTGGATGAGGACCCTTGTGACGCTCTGTGAGGCATTTGGCCCACGCTCCCCACTGCACAATTAGTTAGCAATCTGGCAAAGTGCCTAAAAATCAGGACTGTCCCACAAAAACCAGGACAATAGCAACGTTGAATAAACAACTACTGCAGTAAAGCCAGACCTCATTCTATCCCCAAACTGCCCCAAACTGAATGCTGCTCTTTGTTTTATACATATATAGATTTTAGTCTAATTTGCCAGATGAAAACAAAGCAAAAATCTCTGAATTTTTGTCCCAATTTCGCTGGATGTTTCACTTCTACTCAATCACACTGTCTCCCTCCCCTCTCTTCTGTGTATCGCATCTTCTTGTTCTTCTCTTTTCCACATCTCCATGAACATGACCTCCTGGCGAACTTCTGCCAATATAGTGGAGCTTTCGGTGACATCTTCTCCCCCTGATTGGATGATTGGAGGAAATGATGACACCACAAGCTCTGCCATTTTACCCTAAAATTACCTCATGTGAACTTCCTCCAAAATAGTGGACTTTCCGGTGACATCCTCTCCCACGATCGGAAGCTCCACCATTTTGGTGGAAGTTCACTGGGAGGCTATGCCTATGGAGATGCAGACGAAGAAATAAGATAGAAGAGAGGAAAAAGAAGAGGAGATCGCCACTTTTCTTTCTTCCTCTCACCCAACAACCTGTCCCCTTGACTCCATCCCACCACACCTCGCAAAGTTTCTATGTCCACCCCTTGGTCCATCACTTACCCACCTATTTAATCTTTATCATCTGGAACTGTACCAACAGCCTTCAAGCATGCACTAATCACACCCATTCTAAAAAATCCTTCCTTAGATCCCACTTGTCTGACTAACTACCGCCCTATCTCCGTTGCTTGAACGGATTGTGTACAATCGCCTTACTAACTTCCTCTCCTCTTTTTCCCTCCTTGACCCTCTACAGTCTGGTTTCACACCCCTTTACTCTACTGAAACAGCTCTAACAAAAGTCTCAAATGACTTGCTCTCTGCCAAAGCAAATGGTCACTTCTCTATTCTAATATTACTGGATCTCTCTGCTACTTTTGATACTGTTGATCACCACCTTCTCCTAGACTCACTTGCTTCTACAGGGATTCGAGATACAGCTCTCTCCTGGATCTCATATTTCATATATAACCATTCCTTCTCTATCACCTTCTCTGGCAAGACGTCATCACCCCTTCCACTTTCGGTTGGCATCCCCCAAGGACAGTCCTTGGCCCTCTAGTGTTCTCTATTTATACTTCATCTCTTGGCAAACCAATCAACTCATTTGGCCTCCAGTATCATCTATATGCAGATGATACCCAAATTTACTTCTTCTCCTGATCTCTCTCCATCTCTCATGTCCCGTATTACCAACTGCTTGTCTGCTATTTCTTCATGGATGTCACAACTCTACCTGAATCTTTCTAAAACTGAACTCATTATCTTCTCTCCTTCCATCTACACCCCACTCCCTGAATTCTCTATCACAATTAACAACACAACTATCTCTCCTACTAACCAGGCCCAATGCCTTGGGGTCATCCTTGACTCAAACCTCTCCTTCATCCCTCACATTCAGTCCCTCGCCAGATCCTGCTGCTTGAACCTAAAATCATCTCTCGCATCCGCCCATTCCTCACCCAAGAATCCACAAAAACTCGACGCTCTCCTCTGCAGTCTCTCCTAAATGCCGCTGCTAGGCTCCTCTTCTGGTTCCCCACTGTGTGAAACCCTCCACTGGCTCCCAATTACCTTTAGAATTACATTTAAAATCCTAGTACTAACTAAGGTCCTCCATAATACTGCTCCTCCATACATTTCTGCCCTCATAAGCAAATACTTTCCTACTCGATCCTTATGTTCTTCCCATGGGCTAAGGCTCTCCTCCTCACTTATCACCTCTTCCTTTTCCCGTCTACAAGATTTCACTCAGGCTGCCCCATATCTCTGGAATCTACTTCCACCGAACCTTCAGCATTCACCCTCCCTCCCAACATTCAAGAAACATCTAAAAACCCACTTCTTCAGAGAAGCCGCACCATCTTAGCTGCTAGAACTTCCCTGTCACTGATGCAACCCCGCACTACCTCTCACCCTTTCTCTGTGCCTTATGTTTGTCCTCAACCCATTCCCTTAAGATTGTAAGCTTGCGAGCAGGGCTCTCTCCACCTAATGTATCGGTTTGTCTTAGTCTGTCAATTCTCGTCTTGTCAGACCCCTTGAATATATGTATTGTATAAAGCTCTACGTGAATTGTTGGTGCTATATAAATAAAAGATAATAATAATAACAAGAAGCTGCAAGACATGGAAGCAGAAGTGGTTGTCAGGAAAGGTAGTGAGTCTTCCAGAAAGCATGAGAAAGTGAACAAAAATGTGAGTGGGAGAGAGTGAGTGATATATATATATATATATATATATATACGGACCAGCCATAACATTATGACCACTGACAGGTGAAGTGAATAACACTGATAATCTTGTTATCATGGCGCCTGTCAGTGGGTGAACATTTCATCCTCAAAGTTGATGTGTTAGAAGCAGGAGAAATGGGCAGTGTAAGGATCTGAGCGACTTTGACACGGGCCAAATTGTGATGGATAGACGACTGGGTCAAACATACAGATGAGTTGGGTAAAGCACCGGGTGTGTCACCTGTGCTGCACTCGTAAAGCTCTCTCTCCTCCTTAATGTCCCAGCAGGGTCTGTTTAATCAATCCCGAGCCATGACGCAAACCTCTACTGGGTGATCCTAAAGCGAGAAGAATAGTAAAATCATCACAGTTCTGCAAAGGTCAGGACTGTTGGGAGGTATGTTGCTTCCTCCCTGACTTGGGCACTCCAGACAGCTGCCTGGGATGCTTGGAACTCATACCAGCCCTGCGGGAAGGCAGAGATTATAACATCCAGGACTGTAACATTAACTCCACAGGGGAAGCAGCCAGCGACTATTTATTATAAGTCAGCGATCTGCAGACAGGAGCAGTTTCAAGTGGCTTTGGTGGTCCAACTGGGACACTGGGTTCAGAGAGCTCTGGAAAGCTGGACGGGTGCCCTCGATTTATGTTAGTGGATAGATTTGGTAACAGATAAGCTGCCGTTGGAGTATCCCAAGGGCTTTTACCGGTAGCTTCCCTCTGAGCTCAGGCAGTAAGGTTCCCTGTTTCCTATAAAGACACAGATAATGAGTTCTTTACTGCAAAATCTGTGGCTATTTATACTATTCCTAGAACTGCCAGAACGCACACTTTATATATATATATATATATATATATATATATATATATATATAGATGCCCCCACCCCCTGAGAAGGGAATGCAGTGATTGGAGACTTTACAGCAAGTAAGACTCCGCCCCAAGCCTTGGAAGGTTTACACCCACTTTATTTCCAGGAATGGTTTCAAAGTAATGGGGAGACTCTGTACATCCATTTGTTTTGCAGGGAAGTAAATAGGGGCAAGATTAGTAAGGAATTATTAAAAGAGGTAATGCCCTCCTCCCCCATGCGCCGAGGATTCTTGTCACCGATTGTCTGCTTGTAGCAGCCAATCAGCGCCAGGAAAGCGCTCCCATTGAAATCAACAGGAGTGCTTTCCACGCGTGCTCACACAATTCAAACCCCTGTATCAGGTGTTAGGAAAGACTGCGCGGAACATGGCTGGAGAGGGTGGGAAAAAAGGGGTAAACGCAAATGGAGGGATTCCATGTTTGCTGGGGGGCACCACAAAAATCTCAGCTATCGGCATTTTAGAGTTGGATTACAGGGAAAGGTGCAGTGGAGGAGATTTTTTTATTGCTGTTATATTAAAGAATAGCGATAGGTGGCGCTACTGTGCAAGTGCTGTTGACCCACAATAGTTAGGAGGAGTTCATACAATTATCAAAATGTTAAATAACCAAAATGTACTAAAGACTGTCACTCTCTTTTTAACCCCTTCAGGCCCGGGGTTTTCAAACAAAAACATTTTTTTTGGGGTCTTTTTTTACCATATGTTTGTTAAAGCATGAAGCAATATTTCATGAAACATTTTTTTGTTCAGGAAAGAAGGGCCTCCTTTAAAAAAAATACATAAAACACAATAATTATTAGTCATAATAGGTAAAAAAAAACTATGCTAAAATAGAAAAAAAAATTAAACCGTGCCATAGCTGAACAATGACCCAATTTATGTCCAGCAACATCTCCTGATTACAGTCATACTTTTTTTTATGACCCAGAGGGCCACATCCATGCTTTATATATTACCCACATTACATTTTGTATTATTTAAGGGGTTTGGGTAGTGATTTTTTAAATATTTTTACTTACTTGAAGAGGTGTGTGTGTGTGTGTGTGTCAAATCCAGCCGCTGCTCGGGTGAGCGGCAGATCAGGTGAGTGTCAGCAGCCCACTGGCCATTAGGTTTAGGATATGACCAGTCTGAGCCTGCTTAAAAAGTAAAGTCCCATGGAAAAATATTCCTTTAAATATTTAAGCTTTAAATATGCACTTTAATGCAGCTGATAGCCCCCTTGGTCCCTTTAAGTTTTTGTGATTCTGCAGACTCCCCCCATACGCCTTTGCCCACCTCCAGCTGCTGCTGACCACTGGAGTGGCAGATTGAGTGAAAATGGAGTGCAAATGGATAGCAGCCACCAGGCATTTGCCTAATATGGCAGATGGCGAGTCCTGGCCCGAATAAGAGAGTACTATATATCCTTGTGGATAATGCACCTCATTAAATAAATCAACCTTATCAAATAGAGAAATATTCACAACCTATCAATTCCAAAGTGTATATCGCATGACAAACATTTCCAGAAGTATATGAATGAGCCAAAATGTCATATTATTAAACAAATAACTCTGGAAATGGACTAGCACTAGTACTACTCTGTCTGCATACATTATAATCATACATTCCACTTACATAGCAAAGTGTACTATAAACACAATAGTAAAATATAAAACAGATTAACTGGTTGTTAGATTAAAAAAAAACGTGAATGAAAGAGAAGCATCAATACTTCGACCTGTAATAACCAACAGGGCTGGAGCGTAAAATATCTTGGGGAGAATAACAAACATATTAAGTACTGCCGAGAGAAGCAGGGTAGTTAAAACTGGATATGTTGGATCTGTTTCAAGTAAACCTTTTGCTAACTGGTTTAATAAACATGAAATAGAGCATATCAGCATATTTTAGGAGGGTGACTTGAAACTGTATCCATTGGGGAGGAAGTGGGTGCGTTAGTGGGTGTACTGGGGGTGTGCAGAGGTGGAGTGGAGCTGAATGCCTGTTCTATGTCTTCTGGAATACGTGTGCACTTAAAACTTTGGAGGAAGAAGACACCGGCACTTTTAGAACCCGCTGCAAAATAAATGACAAGAAATATATTAAAAAAGAAACTTGAGAAAAATAATAATACATTTTTATTATTAATAATAATACAAATTAGTGAAGTAGATGCAAAAAGGTTAGTGAATTCATATAGATGAATATGCATGATTATAATGCACACATTTCATTAGAACAGATAATAGGGCGATACTCAGCTTTCACGCATATTACATATGACAGGGGTGTCCAAGTTTTTTCTGCAGTGGGCCACTTAATCAGAATTGTATACGTGCGAGGGCCGCACTCATTTTTCACTGTGAGAAAATATGGCCTTTAATAAGATATGCAGATTAAAATAAAGTAAATGACACAAAACCTTTACTTTTCCTCTCACTGATTTCTGGGCCTAGAAAGTTTTGTGACTACAAATGCAGGATTCTGGATAAGTAAAAATAAAATAGTTCTATTTATTCTAGGGATGCACCAAAATGAAACTTCTGGACCAAAAACGAAAATTCAGGGTTCACTTAAACGAAACCGAAAATGACCCCCCCCAACCTTTAAAAATAATAATAAAAAATCCCACACTTTTAATAAAAGTAAGTTACACACCAAAATTGTACAAAAAAATTATATATTATGATTGTTAACAGCAATACCCAGATTCCAGCATGTACTGGTTGGCTGGGCATGCTAGGAGTGCTGTCAACAATCATATATAAATTAATAGTTATTGTATTTTTTGTCCAATTTTAGTGCGTTAACACACAATTGGACAAAAAAAATCAACAATATGACTTGGCATGATAGGAGTGTGATTGCTAACAGCAAACACACTCTTTTTATACCCAGGCAACCAGTAAATGCTGGAACCTAGGCATGATGGGACTGTGACTGCTGTTAGCAGATTGCTGTTAGCAATCACACTCCTATCATCCCAAGTCAGCCAGTACATGCTGGTAAAGGGTGGCTGTAAGTGCAGACCCCATACTGCTGGCAGCATCAATACACAAGGGGGGCAGCTAGCCAGGTTTCAGCATGTACTGGCTGACTTGGCATGATAGGAGTGTGATTGCTAACAGCAAACACACTCTTTTTATACCCAGGCAACCAGTAAATGCTGGAACCTAGGCATGATGGGACTGTGATTGCTGTTAGCAGATTGCTGTTAGCAATCACACTCCTATCATCCCAAGTCAGCCAGTACATGCTGGTACAGGGTGGCTGTAAGTGCAGACCCCATACTGCTGGCAGCATCAATACACAAGGGGGCAGCTAGCCAGGTTTCAGCATGTACTGGCTGACTTGGCATGATAGGAGTGTGATTGCTAACAGCAATCACAGTCCCATCATGCCTAGGTTCCAGCACTTGCACATCCATGCTATCACGCACACAAATTAATTCATTCACAGATTCATTCCCTCAATCACGCATACTCATTCAAACACCCTCCCCCACCCCCTTACCTGCACTACAGCTCTCGATGCTGCTCACAGACTTCAGCAGGGGGCGTGGCCTCCCGCTTCCTCTGTGCAGGACAATAGACCCTCCCACAAGTAAGCAGCAGGGCTCTTGTGATCCTGGCTGCCGATCTCACGCGGGCCGCACGTTGGACGCCCCTGACATATGTGATTGTAATGCGGAATTATTCTTTTATTTACATGGTGGTAGGAATCAACACAGTGAACCTGTTATCTAAACAAATCTCCAGGGAACGGTTACTGGTCGTGGCGTTGTTACTTCCCATAAAGTGTTTTTTTATTTATTGTGTCATAGATTAATATGTCAGGTCAGTTGTCGAGAGTTCTTTTTGCGGGGTCCTTTAGGTTGAAAAAACACAAGTTCAACCCTGCTGTTGATCCAGAAGAAGGCAAAAGGAGGAAACATGGCTTCCTGACTCCAAAGACCGGGTCAATAAGCAATAATTAATTGTGTCCTTATTAACGTAATATCCTTGTATGTTCTTTTCCAAGACGTTCAGCAAAAGCCAAATAACTACCTACCTGTATTCGATAGAACATCTGAAAACACACACGTCCATTGTGCTGGCTAACGATTACTAGTAAGGATCCCCTATATAAACATGAAAAAAATTAAAGGGCGGGGGTAAGTATAATCATGCTCAGGGCATGTTGTTTTTTTTCTCTGTAGTGGCACCTATATTACGAAAAATGTCATAAGCAATACCGTAAAAAAACACAACAAAAAAAACCCAAAAAACATGGCAGCCGTAATGGCGCACCACGCTCAATGATGATCATACATACTGTGTATGATCCGTGATCCACGATCAGCTGCAGCGACATATAAGGGAGAAGCTATCCCTACGCCACACATTTTTTACTAACAAATACAAAATAACGCAGGCACGAGTATAGTTACAATGAAAATCCCTGCTGTCGACAAATGTATCTTTAGTCTAAAACTTTAAATTATACCTATATTACAAGTGGAAATAATAAGAAATACAAAGCTGGAACACCCCATACACCACACACTAGACACACACACACATTTATATATATATAATTATATACATAAAGGGGATCACACAAAAAAGCTTGCTGAAATGCTGATCTCGCCGTGTTCTTTGCCGAAGGGTCACTGCATTTCAATGATCTGGCTCAATTTGTCACGTCACGAGAATGCATAAAAAAAGTAGGACAGAGGTGGCTCAGCACATGACTGCTTACTGAAGCACAGGAACACATGCACTGACTCCAAAATCTATTATTACATCAGCCGCCCAACTCAGGGAGATGCCATGCTAAAAAAAACTTTATTATATATGTCATATGTATATGTTTTATTAGGAACTATTAGGATGGTACGATAAGTGTAGTATTCTACAGACATCATCAGGTATGACAGGTGTGTACACGTTAGGAAAAGGAGGTCCCTGCTTCGCAGAGCTTGCAATCTAAGTTGCGGTGGGCAGGCATAGAGATGTGGGAGCAAGTAAGCTTTATTTCCATTGCTGTGCCTCGTATCTTTTAGAAATCCCAGAAGTCGTGAGCACTACCTATTTTTTGGATTTTATAATTTTGTTACTAGTATTGTTGGTTGTCTTTTCTCCCCATGATGTATTTTTCGATTTTTGGCAAGGCATTGGAGTGTGCTTAAATTGGGCTGCTGCTGTATACAAGGGATATATTATTTATATATATTTCCTGACTTCTTTGAGTGCTTGGGCTACACAGATATTTTGTTGTTTTTTTTTTATGTGGAGTTGCCACAAGGTAAAGGATGGACGTGAGGCATATAGGTGGAAACAGATTCCGTGTCAACCCTGGTTGCACAAAACGTGAGATTTACAAGAGAAAATTGAACGAGATACATCTGCAGTTCTGATGTAAAGCCCGTGGAATCCAATGGGCAGTAGTCCGCTTAAAGGTAGCAGCTTTTGGTAGACCCCGAGTAGCAGATAGAGGTCTGGGGAGGCATCCAATTCTCTGTTCTGGATCCATAAACATCTCGTTAGAGCCAAAGTACGATGCAAGGCTTCCTCCATAATCTGCAGGCTGTTCTGTAGAACCTGCAGAAGGGTCTTACAGAAGCCAGGTCTACTTCACGGATAGTGGGGCTATATTTACCTTCATAGTGGCTGGTGAGAGCCCTTCGTCGAATTGTATGTTGAATTTCTGGTGAGGATGGATAGATGTGGGTGCTATTTAAATAGGGGTGGTAGTTGAAAGACAACAATGCAAGAGTTATAGAGGTTATGAGGTTGTGGTCAGAGTAGAAGAGGGGATGCATGGAAATTCATTAGGGATTATTGACCATCTTTCTGTGTACCAGACTCCGACCACTGATGAAGGCACGGGGCCCAAATGATAGAAGGGTCATCAACATGGCAATAGAAGTCCTGAACGCTGCACTCGTATCTGCCACCTACCCATACAGCGCAAAGGGTGCAAGCCAATGTATATTTAGTGGACAAAAGCAGCTTTAGTGGTTAATAGAAGCTTTCAAGACCTCAGGAGTTCTTCAAGTTTTCCATTCCAAATGCATTTAAGGATTCAGCTATTCTGAGATAAGTTTCATAAAAAAAAAAATTTCTAGTTCAGCTAACACAATGGCAAAGGGCTTTTCTAATGATCAAGCAAGCAGTCTTAAGTTTAAAGTTTAGTGAACACAACGCATTGTTGGAACACCGGAGTGATTGTTGCCAATAAAGGGCCTTGGAACGCGCATTAAAAACCAGCCATTTCCAGCTACAAGTCATTTCCACCATTATCAACATCTGCACTGGATTTCTGATCCAGAAAAGCTTTTTACCTGTCTAGATGTGCATTTGTGTATGTGGACGAGAGGTTGGGGGTGCCGGCACGGGAGATTGTCTAAGCGCATCGTGCGGACAGTCATTGGCTGCGGCGATGCGGGTGAACAGCCTCCGCTGCCGGCACGTCTGCACGATGTCCTTTAACAATCCCGGCAGCGGAGGTTGTTTACCCCCGCATCACCGCAGCTGGTGACCGTCCGCACGATGCCTTTTACCTCTGCCCCCAAGACTTACCAGAGAAGACTCCCGGGTGTCTTGCGGGGCCGGCGGGGGACATCTACGCAATACGCGTATACAACTTCCGGTGCCGTATTGCCTAGATGTCCCCCGCCGGCCCCGCAAGACACCCGGGAGTCTGCTCTGGTAAGTCTTGGGGGCAGAGGTAAAAGGCATCGTGCGGACGGTCACCAGCTGCGGTGATGCGGGTAAACAACCTCCGGGCACCCCCAACCCCAACCTCTCGTCCACATACACAAATGCACATCTAGACAGGTAAAAAGCTTTTCTGGATCAGAAACTTTTAGGGTGCGGCCTATATCCGAGCCAATACAGTACATTTTCAATGCCAGCCACACACGCCTGTAACATAGTAACTCAGGTTTTGCAAATTGTATGAAGCACCTCTTACTATTCTAACCACCACATGCGTAGCATGATATGTAACAGTTATGTTTAAGTCCATTATATCCTCACAGCTGACAGCTCTGGTTTAGACTCACACTTCACGTTTGGCTCTTGGTCGTTCTGGACCTTTGCAATCACTGTCATTACAGATGCAATCGAAGCAAATGGCAATCTCCTGAAGGGGCTTAAAGATATTGAATTCAGTGACTCTACACATTAACCCTCAAAGCCAGGATCATAGGTCTCATTCCAAATGAGCCATAAAATAGTCAAATTCTGCACAAAATTTTATTGCAATCAAACATTACGACAGTTCAAAAAACAAATAAAAACCAATACGATGCAATTTACATTTATTAAACTACAGGTTAAAGCACAAATTTACACAATCTAGGGACACTAAACATTCTAAATCACAAAGGTATTTTCACAGACATACTGGAGGAGAGACAATAAATTTACAAGACTTTCTAACAGGAATCCTTAGTATAAAAACTGTACTTATTGTAAACTGTTACAAGGAACCCAGGTCATGGTTTCCATCTCAACTAAGTCATCCATTTTGTTGCATATTTTATTTAAACCGCACAGAGGATGGGAAAGCTGGCATGTTTAAATGTGGACATTAACGTCTAATGCTCGCCCCAGTGAATTATTTTTTAGCTGCTTTTTTTGCCTGGTCCCAATTTGCCTTCACTGAATTTCAAGTTTTGAATTGAGGTTCACTCAAGATCCACGTTCCTTCCGCCCCGGAATGTTGACCAGGCAAGCTAAAGACTTGTACCTGTAGGTCTAAAATGAGCAATGAGATACAAGTTAAGCTGCTGTGGAGAGGTGGTCTTCACCAAACCTAAAACAAGGCACACAGAGGCTCTTCAACAGTGCTTCCGATATAACCCCCAAGTCCTGAATTTCATACCTAAGGGGAAAAACAAAGAATCTCGTGTAAAGTCCATGTGTTTAGGCTAATGAATATAAGTATACAACATGTCAAGCATTTTTAACACCATACTGTTTAAAATTAGGGAGCCTACCACTTTTTATAAATACACTGATTTATAATTTCTCATTAACCCGACTGATGTCGGCCAATTCTGCTTGGAGGAAGAAATGTATGCATAAAACTGTATGAACGGCTCCGCAACCCAGAACCTGGACTCAATCTTTCCAACACATACTTTTTAACAAAAAAAGGCTATGCATACAATGAGTTCACAGCATAAAACTAAGTTTTTTACATTTATAGTCTAACATTCTGCGTAATGGTGACATGCTACCTAATACCTAAAGGAATATTAGGACTACAAAAGCCTTTGATTCAGGTGAGACCCAGTTTGTAAAATTTCTTGAATCCAATTAACACCACATATAAACTGCAGTTTTCTAGAAAGTGATCCATTTTACCAATTATTAGCAAAAATATATCTAATTTCACAACACTGCAAGGTTCAATGCTCACCAGTCATTGAGGGACATGATGTTGTACAGGGAGGGCCTTCCAAAATCTGTAAACGCAGATTGTTCATTCAAAGTACCAGACCCCATGTTCTCAAACACTATCCAGTCGCCAACATTCAGCTCCGGTAGCAGGCAATGGTCCACAATTACATCAAGCTCATCATAAGAGGGCCCCAAGAGGCTGCTAGCAAAAAGTGGTACATCTTCCTCGCATTTCTGAAACAAAGTATTCACTAGTCAGTTTCGATACGCGATGTCAGGCACTTGCTGTCTAGATTAGACTGAAAACGGAATTGTGTAAATTTTGAAATCATACAAAAATGTTTTAAAAATAATCTGAATTTGTGTATGCTTTATTTACTAATCTGAATAGGTTCTTGGCTGCAAAAGCTTTGGCAATTTCTACTGCTCCACCGATGGCTGCAAAAGCCACTTGGCATTGATGAGGAACCACAGGAGAGGAGTAAAGCCGACAACGGCCCATAACAGCTTCAAGACAGACCTCTCAGATTTTACCCACACTGTGAAATTACACTTTTGCTTTCAACGATGCAGAAAGCCACTCTGTGTGCTGGGGGAGACGCATCTATATTGTTTGAAGCCCCTTAACAGACAGTTTGTGCATCAACTTACCTTGTGGACTTTAGGAGCAGTATGTAAGCCGTCTGACAGTTTGCTCATGAAAGACCCATACACCCCATCATTCATGCAATAAATAAAAGCTGGGCAGTTACTTGTTTGCTTGCCTAAACAGAGGGGATAAGAAACAGAACAATGAGATTAGACTTTTGGAAGTTCTACACAATTACACAAACACTTACAAGGTTTCTACAGTGTTTGGACAAATCTAGTGGCTACAAAGATTAGAAAACAAAAAATTGTGTTATGGAAAAAAAAGTGCTAACACAACACAACCACTGGGTGAGTGAACAAGCAGCAAAATCGAACGCACCCGTTAACACTGGTTAGTGACTAAAAGTTCATGTTACCTACAACAAAACATTCATAATTTACACCAAACTATTACACCAGCTTCTATAATTGTATTGAAGTACACTTAGTACCTCCAGAAGGAAGATTGTGATCATATTCAACAACTTTCTTTGTAATGATGTTAACTGCTAGGGTAAATGCAGATGAAACGTAATAGCTCCCAGGCTCGGCAATAACGCTAATTCCAGAATCTTCGGGAAAGTACGCATCCAGCAGTGGACTGACAGCGTGATTAACCTACAAGACAAGGACCACCAAGTCATTTAGTTCTCAATAGTCCACAGGCAAGACTCTTACACTCACAACCACAAGATCACTACTCATGTAATCTCTACCTAAACCAAATATGTCATCGAGCCAAACAAGCAGCACGCATGCAGGAATACAGGAGAAAACAAATTACCTCCTCCAGCTGGAATTCACTGCCTGAAAATCCTCCACCAATGTCCAAAACATTCAGCCTAAAGCCAAGCTCTTCCTAGACGAGAGAAAAGCCTCTGTTATCCCAGCTTAGAACATTTTCTCATAAAAAAACAATTGCACAGTATTGTAGTTGTTTCTTGTAAAGCAAGACCGTACTTACCGCCATATCATATACACATCTGGCATCAGACAAAGCATGAATATATGCTTGTGGGTCATCGGAAGAGCTTGAAACATGAAATCTGGTGGATGAAAACATTATGAACATTTTAACCACAATACTAATTATTCAATTCGTAAAGTGCACCTTATGAATGGCAATTACTTGTTTATTTTGGGTCATCCATGAATGATCCCCTTCTAGTAAATAGTACAATTTGATTCTCATCTGTAGACAACACTGCATTTAAGAGACAGGATTGACCTGGCAGCGCTGGGCATGTCAAAGCAGTCTATCCTGAGCCAGGCATTCATAGTGATCACTGTAAAATAGCTACCTGGCTACAAACATATTCAAGTGTGTATTTGTACCATAAGAGGCCAGTAGGACATGCCAACGGTCGCTATCTGACCAACACCGATTGCAAACAAAAATTACAGTTCAAACGCGAATTTAAAATTACAAGAAAAATTTTTTGTATTTCTAGGTTTAAATGTAAAATGCAAAGAGCTAAAACAGAGTCAGACACCAAAACAGAGAAAATCATAGCAGTCTCCCCTAATATTAAAGATTCAGAACTAAGGAAAAATACTCGTCTTCACAGCAAACTGTAGTTATTTACAAAGTTCTACACATTACAAAAAGTAACAAGGCAATGTAACGATTTTGTTCAGCAAAGCGGAATGTTTTTAAGCTCATTTCACACACAGAGTAAATGGCGAGTGCAATTCTGCCACCTAGTGGTTAATGCAGGTAATGGCTTTTGTTTAGAGACCAAAGAGGGGAAAACCCCCTTATACCATGAAGAGTCTGGATAAGGCTCCTGCTAGCAAATACTTATACAAGATTCTAACCAAAGTTTCTTGTCCATTACATGTCACGGCAGCTGTATTTGTTTTTAAGTATGTCAATTGCAAATATACCGGTACTATGGTTTAGACAAGCTGGACACCTTTTATACTTGTAGCAGACGGGCTAAATGTATATATATTTCTCACATCCACTATGCACAATCCCCATCATTCTAATGACTTCCAATACATGACAAGGTCCACAAATTTCAACAAGCCCAACATTTGAATTATTTTGGTTATGTAGCTATTTGGGTCACTAGCCCAAACTCACACAAATTCATACTTGAGCTTTTGGCAATTTAACAAATCACGTTCTATTTCACATTAAAGACATAGCATTTATATGTTGGCTTTCTTTCTGGCAGAAAATGGGTTAATGTAATTTGAATGACTCACTTCACTCCAATGACTTGAACATTGAGCTCCTTAGCACACTCCAGGAGGTGCCTGCAGCTCTTCAGCGAGGAGCCAAACATCATGTTCATCTCTTCATGTCCGCTCATACCTTCTGTGGCAATATGAAGCAAGAGCCTAAGAGAAGGGGAAGATGATTGGGGCAGTTGGTTTACATCAGCACATGATGTATTGCAGAAGCATGTTGATAAAGGTGCCAGAGCTCGAGTGCCATCCTTGGAAGAGTCAAGAACTTAAGTGAGTAACAATCCTGTATAGAGAAAAAACTAGCAATTAGGGCCCACAACCGGGGAGCCGAGAGGGACAAATGGAATTACAGCAAGCCATGTCTAAGCACTTTTAAAATTCGATGGGTGCTGTAAACAAAAAAACAAAAAAAAAAAAAAAAAACAAGTTTCAAAGGAAAAACTGAATTTCAGTGATACAAAAAAAATCCTCATCAACCGGCACTCATTAGGAAATGAAAAAAAAAACAGGTCACCTTTATGAACGAGTTTCCAGTTAAAGTAGACGCGGAAGGTAACAATCGCTGAAACAGGTCTTTGGGAGGTTTTTTTATTTAAACCACATCGTTACATCGCAGATGCAAAGAATATGAACTAAATACACGTGTAGAGAAGCCCGAAGAACATTTCTGCCAGCTAGTCTTTACAATTACCCCATAAACAGGCTGCCCGCTAACAACCAGGCTTGAAATGTCTTGCATTAGTGGGCAAACCTGTTTTCTAAATGTAGAGTTAAATGACGAGATGTCGCTTTTCTATTTAAAGGTTTGGCACATGCTGAATCTGAAACGCACTGTAATCGGGGCAGATTAAGGAACGCTCGCAAACCGGCATGAGTGACGACTTACTTGGCATTAGGGTGGTTACGTGCAATTTTCTTTAATTCTGTTTCATTATCACAAGTCATCATAGTTACTCCGAGTTTGGCTGCATGCTTGATCTGAGAAGCCTGCTTGCAAGGATTAGTATACACCACATGATCCATAGAGACGCCCAAATCATACACCAACGTCATCTCATTCTGAAATAAAGCACATTAACGATACTTTAATAACGCTAAAGTAGACCTTTCCAAACTACAATAAAACCTTCTGAGATTGACTGCAAACACGCGACGTGTCTAGCCCGGCAACAAATTCGATACTTCTGTGCGCCTAATGCGAGGCTGCATTTATATATAAAAACGAATTGTATATTAAGTATCATTTCACAGCTGCCACCTTAAAACGTTTATCAGACGCATCGGGGAACAAAACAGTAAGTTACGGTACGTGAAATCAGGGAATCCAGGCTGAGGGGCCGTGTGTCAAACTAGCTTAAAAATACAGATAACATTTCTAAATCAGCAGGTTTTCAAGGCTTTGCAGTCCATTTACTGATGACTGCGAGCCATACAAGTCATCCTACCATTATAATAACAGACAAGGTTACACTATACACCGTATGCATTTTATTCGCGCGGCGGCGGCATCGGATCGTGTCGTTGTGCAGCCTGCGTCAGATATTCAATGAAAGTTATAGTTCCGATATCCTACATTCAGAAGAAACAAAATCTGTAGTTTACTTACTTTATTGGCACAAGCAAATCCCACACCAAGAGCCGAGAGGATCTCGAGTACAGCTGGCGAGGAGTTGCACCGCACGGTGTAAAACGGCTTTACGCGCCCCATGGTGTTTTGCCATTCAATGTGTTTCTTCACAATCTTTCCAAGGTCAGCAACAAAGAAGGCATTTTTACCCGTCTGTGAATGGAACACCAACAGTAAAATCAGATACAGCAAGACGCCTCATACCAGTGTAATCGCTACCCGCTCAACATGCCATCCGCTACCCACTGTATACTTATATTCTTCTTAAGATTTGCTTTGGGAAATGCCGCTGTGTTAGTGAGAATAAAGCCTTCAGTTCATAAAAAAGAATGCCCCGGGATTAAGGCACCTCATCACAAAACATTCACTGCTCGCTATGTGATGCGGGAACCCAACTCCTCATGACATGCTATATGACATCGTAACACTGATTTCAGTTCATTCATTGGGTTGCATTGCAATAAAGTGGACAGTATTAAAACATCGCCTGGCCCTTTTAAAAGCAGCACTCCGGCACCTGAAATCTAAGGTAACGGGCAGCTTCATCAAACGGCCATTTGGAATGATTAGTCAGTCACTGTATGAAGAGAGTAGAGATGCGCCGTCCGCCCAGAGCCTCGTAGATCATAGCCTAAGACCCAGTAACATCTGCCGTGCGGCTCGAGGCGCAAAGAAGCGGCACATCTACAGCAAACTATCAAACAAGTTACACACAAAACACGTTCCTTGACACAAAATAGTATGGTGTGCGCAGCAAAATGCAGAATTTAATCGAAAGATGGGCTGGTTACGGGGTCATTCCGTGCCCCCTACCTGCCGGAAAGCCAATCATTGCAGCTTTCAGTGTAACTAATGAAGGCTGCCGTCTTAACACAAACATTAGAGATCACATTATCCGCTCCGAACACCACTGAGACACTGATCGATGCTGGTATGATGTGTGTCCAATCAGCAGCCGGGTCAGAAGGGAGGGTAAAGGGTTAATAAGTCTAACTGCTAAGAAGCATTTTGGAGCAGTTGTTATATGACTGGATCTGCACAGGGGGGCACTTGGCAGACGCTTCCTACTCTTCTCTGACCCGGTTACCGACACTTTCTACGCTCATGTCCAATACGTGAATCTCGGCAGCGGTGGAAATATGCAAAAAACCTATAATATATATATATTTTTTTTAAATACATTTTTATATTTTTTTTGCACTGGGAAGTAATCTGAGATCCCAGCAGGTTCCCCGGTGAGCTTCCCGTGGGAGTCATTGCGTGACGGGGCATTTCTTATTTAATGATATAGCAGCACTCGAGCCATTACACAAGCAACACCGGCTTCTGCTGACAGGGGGTCCCGGCTACCAGCAGACCGCCGGGCCGGATCTCCCATGCAAAGGAGGGAAATGTCCCTGCTGCTAGCAAAAACTGTGTGTGGACACACCTGTACACCCAAAGGGCAGTGAAGAGGTTAATCTAAAGGCACCAGGAGACCACTGTTTTTAGAGGTCTCCAACACATACAATGTCATCGAAACGCAACACATTTCTGCGGTTCGTAAGCCGCCGGGGCCAAACGCGGACCCTTTACTCACCACCGTATGCTCGTAGATGTAACTGTCCATGACATCTCTAGGGGATGCAGATTCATCCAGCAGCCCAATGGAGTAATTCGCATCTTCAATAAATCCTTTCATCTCAGCCGTATTCCGCAAAGCCGACAATCATAAACCAGTAAGTGCCAAATAAGGGGTCAACAAGTCTTTTGGGTCCTAAATATGCAACAAACTGTACAGAAAGGGAAAAACACGACAATTATTGCCGGTTTGGGACACAAAATAAAACACTAAATGCTAAAGCATCTGAACACATTGAAATGTTTAAAAAGCATTGAGACGTTTATCTTCTACAATGCTGGGGCTCGATTAAAGATATTTTGTATCAGTTATTTTAGAGCTGCTAGACCGCTGTCCATAACAAATCTGTGTGACAGCAGCTAAAAAGGCTTCATGGTTTTAAACGTGGACATGAAGAAGAACATGGCCGCCTCTGAGATTAGCTCCGGAAAGGGCTTCTGCCCCAACAAAATCTCCCAACTCATTCATTCACAAGGTTTGGATGTGTTTTAGTCCCACGTGTTGGAATGACGATATAAAGCATATGTCTGCACATTCATATGGAGAAACGACCCGCCGCCTGCATCCACACGTTCCAGGGAATTAAAGCATTTCTCACAAACAGTAATTGATAAAGTGTAGTAAAGGCTAAAACAAACATGATTCAAATATACACAAAAAACACTATATCCCAAAATACATGTAGATGTAGAATACAAAGTTTCTAAAGTTCAGACTCCTACCTAGAGAAGCGAAGCCCCCCGGTCCACGGCATACTCCCAACTATTCGTTTAGGGGCTGAGTGTTTATAGACTTCCCGGCGTGTTTTGACTCGGGTCCGTCGGCACCTTCGCTATACTATGTGCCCAGGAACCCATCGGCTGCCCTTTACACAATACGCTACTAATTGGACATCCTTCTGAGCAGGGGGGGGGGGGCTTTAACAGTCCATTAAAATTGATACAATCAAATACTAACTAGAATGTCTGCACGTCGCCAAAAAAACAATAGCCAATTGACACACCCGATGAGTTCTATTTATAACGTGCCCCAAACGTCACTATTCCCGGCGGCTTTCAAAACCGTCTAAAGAATACATGAGCTCTTAAGGCCAAGCGCATGACCGACGCATTGTCACTCGCTCGCATGTTTATAAACTGGGTAACAATAGTCATCTGAAAACCTACGCAGCACAGGCACCACGTCCATTACTGACACAAATAGCCTCTAACCTATTAATAGAATCCCCATTCTGGAGCAATTACACTTCGTATCAGAGGAAGAAATTCTCCCGAAAAGTTAGTTAAGTGACATTCTATAGAACTCCGCTGGGGACAACCTACACGACTCAGACACCTAAAGCACCCGCTTCAAGCACCCGTCACAAGCTTTATTAACTTATAGAAAGACAATTTGTAAGTTGTTATTAATGGATAATTGAGCAGTCCACTGCATGTCAACACGCTCCACAGATGGCTGGTTAGACATAACAGTTGGGAAACCAAAATAAAGTCACCCTGTGATGTCAGCACGTGACAGCGTGCGTCTCAGTCTTACACGTGCCCATAGGGAACGAAGTATCTGGCTTGCTGCCGCTGAATCCAAAAATTCCAGATTACAATTTCTTGCAGAATACGGTGTATTTGATGCATCATAACTGGGATGTACTAAACGGATTTTCTCTACATAGCAAATTGTGTGTCAGTATCGGTCATACATATACACGATACACTGTAG
Organism: Spea hammondii; assembly: GCA_029215755.1. Taxonomy (NCBI): domain Eukaryota; kingdom Metazoa; phylum Chordata; class Amphibia; order Anura; family Pelobatidae; genus Spea; species Spea hammondii. The sequence goes on along the minus strand of JARDYJ010000005.1, from coordinate 13,502,108 downwards.
GTCCAAGCAGCTTGATGCTTAAACAGAGATCTTAAAGAGAACGTAATCCCCAAACACTAGTATTTTATATGAAAAAGCCAACTTAAGGTATACACCATGGGAGAAACCACCTTAAGTTATACCTTGGAGACCTTTAGCCAAGAAATAGAGGAGATAATTCTGGCCCTGCCACAGGCTGCTGCCAATCTCAACTACCACAAGGAAAACCATAACACAACAAGCCACACAAGCTACAGATCATTTTAACCCCTTCATTCCCCTATAGACGTACCAGGACGTCCAAAAAACGCCTATTAAGAATCCCCTATGGACGTCCCGGTATGTCCAGCCCTTCGTGCGGCGTCAGGGACACATCCCTGCAGCTGCACGGGAGACCAGGCTGTCGTTTGACAACCTGGACTCCCCACTGACAGCAGAAGCCGGCATTGCCGGCTTCTGCTGTCCGATCTCCTGTAACAGCTTCCGGCATGAAAGCCACTGTACAGTGCGATCGCGCAGTTTCAAACGTGCGATCGGGCATTCCCTTCCGGGTTTTGTCAGCAGAGTTTATTTTTCTAATCTTCGCTAGTTTTTATTAAATTTCTCATTCTAAATTTCCAGCTAATCATCCAACTATGGTATCAAACGAAAGCTCAATCTCTCCTTGAAAAAAAAATAAAAAATAGTTTACATGGGTACACTATTCACAGGAAAAGAGAATCATCGCTAAACCGACATACCCCAAAAGTGGCAAAATTGCTCCGGGCTTTGAGGTACCAAAAACCCCTGGGATTGAAGGGGTTAATAAATGAATTCCGACAAAACAAAAGCCAATCCCCATTTCACTACAACAGCAGCGATAGTGATTCAGAGCCCTATTCCCAGATGCAATATAAATACATTGTGCGTGATCCCTCTCCCCAAACCGGTAAAAATAAATATAAAACTTACATGGACAAGTTAGGAGATGGAACCTCCTATCATCAGCTAGGCTGCCAAGGCGGCTCGGCGTTGAAGTCAAAGAGTTCTCTATAGAGCGCTTTCCCTAGCTCAGTCGGGTAGTTGTACGCCTTGACAGAAAATCCGCCCTGCAAAGAGAAATGTGAAAATTCTATACAAATGCTCCATATAAGTAATAAACGTTATTACGGCTCAGTTCACGGGAGAGATTTATACATGCATGGCAACACAACTTACTATAAAGTCATTAATATGAAACCACAAGCGTAGCCCAAAGCCATTGAAGCCCCTCGGAGGAAATTCCATGCTGTGCGCTACTCATACAGAACGGCTAGCAGAGGTAAAGCGACATGCCCCGGACGTCAGCACGTCTCCAACACCGCAGCTAGACACGCAAGACCATAATTTCAATAACTAAAAAATGGCGCATTTACAGATGGGTTACGCATCACCGAGCTCAGTGTGTCCGGTGACCCTTACCGGCATATAACTGTGAGCTGCACTAACTGCTACTAACGGTCTATAACCACCAGCACCGAAATGAGCAAACAACCTCTGTTTGCATTCACTTATGTAAAGAAGTCTATACGCTACATGCAAACATTTACAACACGCGAGGACTGATTTAGTATAACCGATAGATTTTCTGCTTCGAAACAAAGCAATGAATTACAAGAGAATGAAGCGCTGCCTAAATTGTTGGCGCTATATAAATAAAAGATAATTATTTAATAGAGAACGTCAACCAAATGATCCGGCAGCCAATGTGTTCACCGCCGGCACACATTCCCCTACAGCCCATGCAGCAACATTCATTCGCTCTCCAGCAGCTACTTCTTGACCCGATCCTCCCATCAAAGAGCAGCTTTCTAGAAGAATGAAAACTAGTGACGCAGATGACCTTTTTTATATAAATTTATATTAAGCCGTTGTTACGACTTACAGCTTCTGAGAAGGGACGTGGAACATTTTAACAGTCCGCGTGTCCATGCTGCTGCGTATCGGTAGATACCCTCCAAACGTACCAGAGAAAAACGCTGACTCCGCTAAAAAGAGACTGTTCAGAAACAGATGCTAACCGAGCTCCAGAAACCAGCGCAGAAATGGACTAGAGTTTAACGTACCCAGAACAGCGTCTTACGCTATAACTAATGGACAGCGGCACGGATTCATCTGTCAATCCACGCGGAATATGCTTGCGCGATGGACTGACTCACAGCTTTATTCCTGGCCATCAGATAAGTGGAAGCCGGCGAGGGCAGCGTACATTGTTCATTTAATGACAGGAAAAAAAAACTGCTTGGGCTGGTCCAGACCGGAAAACGACTCTCACCCCACCCAACACTGGCCCCCCATCGCCACCGTTACCACTAACATCATAAAGCATGTGACGGGGAGCCGACAGCAGCGGCATGGGACAATCGTCCTCTGGGGACCGCAGCGGCAGTAACCCTTTAACTGCCAGGGCATTCCACGGACAGGCGATGGGGTCAATGTCAAAACAGCACTCGAGATGAATTTGCTGAGATTCATAGCCTCGAGAAGTCAGGGCGACCGAAGCATTAAACAGAATACACACCGGGCTCAGAGGAAAGAAGCCGGTCTGGTGCAGGGAAGGTAAACGGCTGTTCGCTGTCTGACAGAAGCATTAAACGCCCGGGAAAAGTACATTAGCTGCCCATAAACCTGTTACTGTCTACACCACCTGTGGCCACCAACGTCCCTGAACACAGAACCTAAACCGTTCCGGGGAGCTGTCTTTATTCAGAGTACGTTTACAGTTACCCAACACGTGCTTCATTCCTGCCGGCACTTCTACTAGAACTCTATACACAAGAGTCGCAGCTTCGTACCGGCTGCAACAGACACTCCAGCTGATGTGGACTACAACGCCAACAAGGTTCAGAATGTAAGAAGACGGCTGAGAATCATAGGAGTTACAGAACACAAGATTCAGAGTAGAGCATTACCACACCTGTTGTAAGAAGGATTACAGAACATCTCCCGAAATTCACAGCTTTTGGGTAAAGTCAGCAAAAAGCCTGTATTATCTGATGTAGTGGAGGCAGGTTATCCTGACCTAGGCAGCTTCATACAGATACATCAGATATGCCCCTTTCTTAGACAAGATTAAAGACACAAGCAACGTAACCAACTTAATAAAGCAAAGTTCCAGCATTATACGAAGTCATATGTTACAGGCGTGATTTCATAACCTGCATGACATAAGGAGCTACCACACGCAAGGCTGACAGGATTGTAGAATAACAGAATATACCTTGATGTGCGCACATAATCCATGGGTTCTAGAGCATTTAGTAGGAAAGCTGAATACTGAAATACCCATAACTGGGTAAAAGTAGACTTTGCTTATATTTCTATCGGGAGAAATATTTAGAGAACAGTTTCTGATGAGTATTGCAATATTCAGTTTGCGGGGAGAGGGGCAATGAGATTTTCAGAGGAAAAAAGCCACAGTAACAAAATACTAGCAAAAAAGTAACAAGATGCAAGTGAATAACGGAGATTGCGATGTTATTACACACATACGTGTTTCATCCTTAAATACAGCGCTGGGTACAGTAATGTAGCTTAAACTCAGTTTTATTTCATTTTGTTCTAATAAACTTCTATCACCTGCAGAGCAGCCGTCACGGAAGCAGTCATGTCAAACACCACACTAAGCTGATGCTTTATGGCAACGCTAATGAAGTCCTGCTTGGAAATTAGGACCGAGTCATTCTATTTTTTACCACAAGGCTGTAGAGTAAGGAGTTTGTGCGCTTGTACACTGCACTAAAAATAACAGCGCTGGAAAACACTTTTAGACAGCTGCCCAAGGACGTTACATGATCTAAACAATTTGAAATCAATATTTTTCATGTAATACGTGTTGGGGGAACTGCTCTTTAGGAATAAGATCAATTGTTGGGCCTTAGCCCCTGCCTGGCAACAGCAGCTTACTCCCTGCCAGTTCCCTACATTATGAATGAAATCTCAGCGTGACGACCGCGATCTACAGGTAACAATTCAACGCATGACTGCACTAAAGACACAAGACAAGGAAGTAGATTTCAAACACAGAAACATTACATCAAACTAAATCAAAGGAGGGAGCCTATACCGCCTGCTCTATGCATACATCCCATCGCACATCAGAGGGACACCCATGTGACCCAGGGAGCCCCCTAAACAAAAAATACACAGGAAAATACTTAGTGAGCCCTGCTGACAGCGCTCACCACGGCAACACTGGAGCCAAGTATATCACATACAAAGACTTATTCCGCCACACGTGTATGTAAAATTCCTACGGCAGGGAAAGAGTCAAATGCATGGGGCTTCTGCAAAGTCCCCTATGCATTTGCACAGAGGAAGATGGGTAAATTTAAAGGAACCACAGCGCTTCCATATGCATTAAAGTGAATAGGATGACCAGCGCGTCCCTTTAAATACCTTTCCGAGATCTATACAATAAAATGACTAGTCCAGTCACCTGACATCTGAATCTTAAGCCATTTAAAACGCGCAACTACTAGAACACCTTTGTTTTTTTAAAATCTCCCGCCCTCCCACGAGGATCCGCCCACTCAACGCTCCAGAGTGCAGTGCTGCCGTGCACGCGCAAATCCTCCGTGTCGGCGGGATCGCGCCTGTCACGCGCATTTTTTTTATTTGAAGTGCCTCAGAGAGGGCAGATACCTGAGCCGCCGCACGGGAGCGCTGCTCATGCGATCCGTCTGGCGAGTTACTGCGGGGGGAGCAGAAGGAAAAATCACGATTTCCACGATTCTACCCCCCCTCGCTGTATGCAACCCAAGGGTCGGCCATATTGAGCGAAGCCTTTGCGCGCCGGGATCCCTGGCTATTACCGCCACGGTTTCTGGCGTATCGGTTTCATTCCCTCGCGTCAGAAATGGCCCTCCGCTCCCCAGGATACTTACGTGAGGTAACGGCCCAAAGGATTTGGGAAATCGTCTTCTCTTTTTTGGCGGAATTTTTAAAGAGTGACGTGGAAACCCAAAGCAGAAATTAAAGAGGCTTTTTTTGCCATAAGCTTCGGCGTGGCACGGGCTGAAATTCTCGCTGTCGTTTCTGGCTTGCTAGTGTGTTATCTGCGTTCGGTGTGAAGGGAGGAAAACGAGCCGCCGGCGGATATCGTGCGCGTTGTGCCTGCGTGTAAATGGAGGTGAAGTCAGACAGGAATAAGCCAGCCTGGGCCGGCTCCGAGCGAGCCCCTTATATAAAATCGGGCTGGAGGGGTGGGGCTACGGGCGTGAGGCGTGGTTAGCGACGGCGTGCAGCTGTACTTTGGAGCTGACGCCAGTGGGGTTATTGTGGAGAAGCAAGAATGCTCCATCTTTGGAACTGGCAGAGGGGATACGCGTGACGGAAAGCGCGACTGTGCCCGAGCTACTCAGACTATGGCCTTTTCCGTTAATTGGATTGGGGTATTTAAGGCTTCTGTGTGTCGGGGCTATAGTATCGCATGAGGGAAGCTGAGGGAGCGCTTTTGCTCTAACACACATTATATAAGGGGCCCCAAACATAGTTCCCTGAACACTGCTGGTATTTTAAGTGGCCGGCGGGCTCCATGTCTGCTGGGGATATAATGCGTCTGACTGAATAAAGTAATTCTTTAGTAAGGGTATATTGGCCCTTAACACCTGGGGCATTTTTGTTGTTTTCGCTTGTTCGATCATACCTATACACACACAACCACCCAAACACACTAACATACTTATACACACACACTAACATACTTATATACCCACTAACACACACTAACATACTTACACACATGCTAACATACTTATACACACCCACTAACACACGCTAACATACTTATACACACCCGCTAACATACTTATACACATAACACATGCCAGCGTACACAACGTAAAGCAGGGCATTACATCGATGTGCAGCCCCTGTGGTGCAGAGTGGTCCACATAGGTTTCTTGGTGCACATCCTTTGATTCTGATGCATCTGAGATCAAATTAATTTTTGCGTCATACGTGCAAGGTGTTTGTCACGTGTGTTATTAATCTACAAAACTGGCAGCTAGGGTTCATCACATAATTGGTTTCTGGCTTCATACACATGGGTTGACATATTTCTAAACACAGGTACCGACATCCTCGACTGGATAGATATGAGGAGAGAGAAGACTTAGATCTGGGCTTTTTATTGCTTACAAAATTCAGTCAAGATAAAAACTGTTATTTGGTAGGGTGGGGAAAAAAAAGCGGTTTGTATGTTGACATAAATTTGTTTTTATGATATGACGTAGTAAACAAAATAGGGATTACATCATCTACGTTGTTATCAACAGGAATGTCATAAAGAGATAATGCTGTGATGTCACAGCGGCAAACACTGATAACCGCTCCAACATTTCATTTACTCCCAGACAGAGCTTCACCTGCTCAAAGGTTATATGCACTCATGGTCTGATATATCATTAATAACTATATATATATATATATATATATATACACACACATACATACATACATACAATCTACTTATAAGATACAAATTATTTAAAAGTATATAACTTACTGTTACCGTTTTCTCTTATGGGTTTTGTTTTTAGAGTTTATTAAAGTATAGTGTAATAATGATCTGTTTTAGAATATGGTCTTCTTCTCATTTATGGATTACTTGTTGATACACAAATGCCTTTGCACTAGTGGTTTCCTAGTATAATGCCAATATCATTGGTAGAGACTATTCTGGAATACTCAAACAATGAGGCCGGCTGTTGCCAAGATCAATGGTTTCCCCAACAGGCACCTCTGTAAAAATATATATATCTCATGGGAGAAGAAACAGGTGGATGGTTAGAATAGTGCTCTGACGCACCCCCCCCAAAGGGATCATAACCAACTGGTAGGAATAAACAATTGCTTTATATTAGTCATTAAACATTATCCCATTAAACATTTACATTTTATACACATGTAAAACTGATTGCAATGTACGACCCATAAGTGTAAGGAATGTAATTGTAGCTGGTCAAGAAGGTTAACAGTCAGTGGGTAAGTGTAAGGACTGTCGTCACGAGATTCCCAGTTCAGAGTCTAAAAACAACACAGCTCCCAATTAACATTTAACATCAGCTACTGCTGAATGTAGTGAATTGAATTTGCAATTACTGGAAATCTGACAATGACTGTTCAACAAGTTCAACACTGGCCAGTACTAGCACATTATAGAAGAACTTTGTCATCTGCATTTATAATCGGCCAAGAAATGTTAGACAGAATGTATCATTGTCAAGAATCATCTTGATTGATACAAACTGTTAACCATTAGTCTGTTTTTCTACAACAAAGTGTATTAAGGTGTTTATCTGTATATATTGTATTCACCAGCCTTAACTATACCATGTCATCGCTGATGCATGTTCATTTTCTTCTTTAAACAAAGGTGTACTCTACACCTATCCTACCCTACTTTATGAGACTCTACACTGACCCCCAGAAATTTCTAAAAAGCTTCCTGTTTATGGACGCAAATTAATGAGTGCTATACATTACTCCAGACCTCTCTAAATGTAACAAACTCACACGCCCCATGAGCTTCTCCTCTTTTGGGTAGGCCAAGCCTGCAGGACCTCACAATGACCTTGTGGTTGGTAGAAGGCCCTCTAAAGAACTGAGACCCTAGAACTATGAAAGCAGGATTATGTTACAGGACAAAATAGGTTTAGCTTTGCAGGTAACACATCCCAGGAAACCAACCAAACAGCAGCAGAAGGCAGAGAGATGACATATAGTAAATATAGCGCTACAGGGAGCCTGATCACCCAACGGGGCATAGGCTCCCTGGACCTGCCAAATCTGTTAAACCAGAATACACCCACCGTCAGGGGCAGGCTGGGCCAGGGGGCCCACTGAAGTGGTCGATTCGGCCGCGCCAGGGCCGTCTTTAATTTTGGCCAATAGCCTGCAACACCCGCGGGCCGGCAAGGGTACATTAACCAGTACAAAAGGGGGCATCAATACACATGGGAGGGGGGCTGGCTGGGGGCATCACATAAATGAATACACAAGGGTGGTGGGGAATAAATGCACAAAGGGGGCTGGCTAGGAGCACAAATGCACATGGGGCAGTACACAAGGGTGTAGGGGGAATACATCAAAACCAAAGGGGGGCCCGGCTGGGGCATCAATATGCAAGGGGGAAACACACAAAAAACAAACCAGTGTGGAAAGCATTTTTATGCTTTGTGTAGATTAACCCATACTGATGCGGATGTCGGTGCGGCAGAGCCTGTCCTGGTATTTGTGTGTTTGGGTGTCGGTGTGGCAGAGACTGTTTTGGTGTGTGTGTTCGGGCATTGGTGTGGCAGAGCCTGTCCTGGTGTGTGTGTGTGTGTGTGTGTCTGGGTGTCGGTGTGGCAGAGCCCATCATGGTGTGTGTGTTTGGTCATCTATTTCCTGGCACTTTACTTACTGTAGAAATAAATAGAACTATTTTATTTTTACTTATCCAGAGATAAAACGCCTCCTGAATTTGTAGTCACTTCAGAGGACAAAACTTTCTAGGCCCAGAAATCAGTGAGAGGAAAAGTAAAGGTTTTGTGTTATTTACTCTATTTCAATCTGCATATTTTATTAAAAAGGATTAGTGGTGCTAAATTGTGGCTTCAGGCATCCCGTGTACTTTTTTTTTGTTGATTTGCTGATGTACTCAGAATCCCATCACATTACATCAATATGCATTAGAAAATCAGGAAAAGTTCAGCATGGATGGTGGGCTGATTCGGTGGCTCAACGGGCCACTTGACTAGACTTGCCCCCCCGGCCTTAGGCTGTCAGCTCCCCCATTGTCTGAATAGGGAAACACTGGCTCAAGGTCAGTGACAAAAAAACAACACAGGGGCCAAAGGAGGCTTACATATTACTGCTGGCAAATCAACAAGCAGAGTACATTACAGCCGTTGGAAAAGGGTGAGAAGCATCTTTGATGATCATCTTCTAAATTCATGGAATGCACAAATCAAGAGGGTGTTTTAAGGTAAACAGAAATGAATGCATCATTCAAGCACTATGCAATTCTATATATGTTTTGTACATTTTATTTATTATCTGGGGTTAGTGGCTTCTCTATTACAGATTATTAGATATAAAGATAATATCAGATTGCAGAACAGAGAAATGCAATACTTCAGTAATACATTCTTATGCTAAAATGTTTACCTAGTGTAATAGGTTAAGTGAGGAATTTGGAAATGCTTAAAATAAAGTAGTAGTTAGTTGTAAATATAACAATTTCCACTTCTAACCTGGTTGGCTAAGTGCACTTAAACATGGTAAAGCTTTTATTAATGTACACGGAAATCTCAGAGCAGGTAAGAGAGGGTCAGTGCCACCGAGACTGAGTAAAATGTGGTTAAAAGGGAAGTGAATGAGATCATCTCTTTTGCCATTTATATTTGCTTAGTTTTAAATAAATATATGATAGAGGTCTGCACAGTGCCTACATCTTTGAAACATGACATTCTAGAAGATGGAAAAAACACAATGTGTTTTCAGAATAAGACTTTTAGGGACACTACAGTCCCTTTTGCAAATGCATGGAGACATTACACAGAATCCTTCCCATATATATTTGTCCTTTTCTCCACCCCAGCCAGTTTGCGTGCTGATGTTTTTGGTTGACCATATCTCTGTGTACCATGCGCAGATCCAGGGGGTGGTGGGCAATGGGGCATGCTCCGCAAGCAGCGACAAAGGGGTAAGACTTTATCCTAATTTCAAGAAGGAGATGGGGTTGAGTGGGGTCAGGTAACCTCATGTTGAGTAACCCCGTGGTAGCACACAAAATATGCTTCAGGTGGTAAATGAATTGCGCTTGTGTAAAGGCATGTTAGAGCATTTCTGTGTGGCAGGGTATGTTAGTATGTGTTTTTGTGAGTGTGCACATTTGTGTTAGTCAGTGTCTGGTTGTGTTTTTGTCAGGATGTGTGTGTATATTGGTATGTTAGTGTGTGTCTAGGTATGCTAGCGGGTCCTGGGGTATATTAGTGTGTGTTTGCTTGAGTGTCTGTGTGCATATGTGTGACTATGAGTGTCTGGTTGTGTTAGTGTGAGTGTCAGTGTGTTTGTCACCTACCCACCAGTCCGCTGCCAGGCTAGGCCTCTCGTCCTCTGCTCAGCTGTTGAGACCGTCCACTTACATCCAGTCAGCTCCATCGCTGGCTCTGTAAAAGCTGTAGGTGGGGGTCTATTGAGACCACCGTGCACAAGGGGTACAAATGCTTACATTTATAAAGTGGGAGCGTTTTCCTGCCACTGATTGGGCAGCTGAAGCAACAGGGTACATTACCAACTGTATTTTACATAACACATATGCAGATGAAACATTTTATTTCACCAATTTTCCTTCACATTGTGTAGAGATAACGCAGATGATCTCCACAACTGGTGAGTGCTTTGTAAAGGCTGACGGTAAGAGTTCACTTGCGAGCAGGGCAGTACATTGACAATAAGTAATAACTTTAGGTATAATAAAGTAAGCTCTGTAACAATTTGTTTACTAAAGAGTTTTATGTGGTGGTTTATTAGGCTGTTCCTCGTAGGTGTTTTGGCGCTCATGCATCCCTGTCCGTGCTCAGTTACTGATCACCAGCTTATATGCGCCTGGTTCCTAGTAATTCATTTCATTTTGCTAGCCCAGCTATGGGCTCCAGGCAAAACATTTCTGAATATCCTGAATGTAAGAAAAGACCAAGCTGATTAAGGTCCGAGTCTCTACGTCTGGAAGAATGTGCTGACCAGATGGGCCGAATGGTTCTTATCTGCTGTCAAGTTATATGTCTCTATATTAATTCAGCATTCGCAAATTGCATAATTGTTTTACCCTCTATTACAGTCTATTTCCACTGAAACACGTCTACCAACCTTGTCAAAAAGTTTATTCTGTGTGTAACCTTGGTGGACCACTTTTAAGGCTGAATTGTTATGTGTTACATAGTCATGATGTGTTTTAGTTACAGAAATGAATAATGGCATTGTATGTACTTGTTCACTGTTATTGTTTGTTAAATATTTGGACAATGGAGCTGTCTCTGTGTGGGAACTCAGAGCAAGAAGACTTTGTGATGACCATACAACTGATGCCAATAAGACCTCGCTTCCCAACCTTCTCCGCAGACAAAGAAAATAACTGGTTTTAGTCAAAACTGATAAAACGCACGGGCACACAAAAAAACAAAAAAATGCACCTCCCTTTGCTGTGCCTTGCAATGAGTTTTCCTTGGAAATGAGCTGGTGAGCGAGCCTGCTGAGAATTCGTAAACATGTAATCCCTATATGTGTGCGTGCGTTTAAAGAAATGGATGCTAAGAGCAGTGGAAACACAATACCAATATTTCAGGTATGTTTTGTATTTGGTATAAATTCTGTGTTATGAATTAAAGTAACTGACTGACTAGACCTAGGGCTGTAGGTCCATGGGGTGGCAGTTCCTCTGTCGGGCTCCTCAGTGCACCTCTACTCAATGAGCCTATTGGGGGGTGAGAAAACACCCTTTAAACCAACCCATTTATACCATAGAGGTCTGTGCCTATCCAGTGCCATCTCCATAGTATCTTCGCCTAGTGTCAGTCAACGTTCAGAGGTTGAGCACGGGGATATGACATCAGCAGAGGATGGAGGTCACCAAGATGTGGTTGGGAATCTACCTGGAGTTTGGGCAGCACTCAATGAAAGTACAACACTGGTAAGTGTTATGTATAGCAGTGTTAGCAGGCAGTATATGAACATGGAATGCATTGTCCTCTCTCCATGGTACTAACAGGTGGAAAGGAGTATTGGATCCTAACCTAGCCGCGATAACTATTTTCCTCCTTTCAAAATCCACAACTATTTGCTAAGAAAGAAATAGTAACAATAACTTTCTGTCTGGCAATCGACAGTATTACATCACCAATTGCTTGGGGTGTGCTTTTTATGAAGGTGATTAAGTACATTAGAGAATATTTTTACAGACCTCCTGGGCAAGGAAAGGTTTTAATCTCTCTTCCACACCTTCTTAGGTCACTGACACTACCTATACATATTGTAAATGCTAGAATGTTAATATCCCAAGGTTATGGAAATAGTAAGTGCTTCATGTATATGAATATACCAAAATGTGTGTTACTTGTAGGGGGTTATTCACTAAACAATGAGTTGGCAGGAGAGTTGCAGTTTCATGTTACCTACTTTACATTACGAAGAATGTAAATAGCATTATATAACGAATATTTAACACAGTGGGATCTAATTAGTCACTAGCTCAGCTCTTTCTGCAGAAGGTTTGCTGGTTATAGTTTGTATTTATGTTTGTGTGTTAGAGTGATTGTGTATGTGTTAGCATGAAGTATGTAAGTGTGATAGCATGATTGTGTGTGTTAGTATGAGTCATATCCCAGCACACCATATCTTAAAAGCACACAGAGCCTTTTAATGCAATGTATGGAGGCTATGTACTAAATCGTAAATGTTTACGGTGAACAATAAAGAAATTGTAAAGAATATACTTTTTGCAACATTTATTGTGACTATAAAACAAGACCACGAATCAGGCTTGAGGTTTTCTCAAAAGGACAAAAAGAACAGACTAGATTGTCTAAAAGGATTTTGCCATCGAATTCTATGTTTCTATGTATAGAGTTTTCCCCGTATTGATGCCATGAAAGGTATGAACTGTTTCCACGTGCTTTAAATTGAGCACTTTATAAGTTTTCCCATAAACAAGTATTTGACCTGGTTGCACTGGTTTGTTTTTTTTTGCCGTTGCTGTGGCATCAACTAGAAACCCACGTCTTTCAAATTAAAGTAATATTGCTAAATACATATAATAGATAAAAACTTATCCTTACCTCAAATGTTGGAACTGCCGCAGGTCCTGTGAGGATACAGGCTAATACCACTTTGGAGCGTTACATAGCAGGCTGGTCGGAACCCCTGCTTTATGACACAGAATGCAAAGAAAACAGATTTCATGGGCATCGAGGCTCTGAGTGTCCCTGAAGGAAAGTGACGGAGTAATTGTGCTCTCCTGCCAATAAATTACACTTTAAATTAATGATGACAAGGACTATTGGACTGAGTCTGCTGCCTAGAACCTGATAGTAAAGGGAAAAGTACTGAGAAGCAATATTTTGCCTCTGACAGGATCACAACACACAAAAGACTGTCTCTCATTGTGTTTGTTGTCTCCCTAGAGTGTTAAAGGCGGGCCGGACTGGTGATGATGGGGTGGCCCTGGCACTTTAAGGCCAGCGGCTGCCTGATGACATAAGTGCACCCAATGGCTAAAAATGTACAGCTGCGTGCTACATTTTTATGATCACATATCCAGCCACTGGTCGGGTGAGCGGCAGATCAGGTGACTGTCGGCAGCCTACTGGGCATTTGGTTCAGGCATGTGAGGAAAGAGTTCACATTGATTTTATTGGGAGCTCTTTCCTGCCATTCATTGGCTGCTGGATGTAGCCAATCAGCAGCAAGGATCGTCAGGTCATGGAGGAGGAAGGCATCTGCAAGTCTGCAGCTACTTTTCTTTCCCCATTTTCTAAAGCATACACATTGTAGTATTTATAAAATACGTTAATATGTGTCCATCTTTGACCGGATCTGTCAGGGACATTAAACTGTCCCTTTAAGTACAGTGCAGTATATAGTAATGTAGCTTAGCAAATGGTCTAATAAGCTTTGCTTATCTGCAGACCTGGAGGCTGCCATTTTTGTTAGTTCTAATGCTAATGAAGACCTTCTATTATTTACCACAAGGCAGTGAGATAAGGAGCCGGGGTGTCTTTCTAGTAGATTTGCCTCTCATAATGGAGCTCGAAAACATACACTGCAGCTGCCTGGAAACATCGTATTGTACTTTCCCCAGGATTAGGAGATCAGATGCAGGTCTCTGATTATACAGGCATCCTGTCATACGAGTAAACTGCAGCTTGGAGATTCCCCTTACGCTTCGGAGTACTAGTGGCAGCAATCCCTTTAATGCCTCCAGCCTCTCATAGGAAATATAGGGTCAGCACTCTATAAAACAGTGTGGGAACGATATGCTTCTCTATCGGACTTCTCCATGGTGTATTACTGGATGTTATTTTCTGATCATGATAATATGGCTAATTGTTTGGGGTATGAGTTCTTTTGGGTACATGTGGGGGGTACATTGACCCTGTGGGCTTTCAGTTAAGATAATAGCATCAGCTACCACTGGCAGAGAAGGTCTAGTTGACTGGGAAGGGCTAGTTGACTGAAGAGCAAGAACCGCAGATAGGAGAATTGTATAAGCACTGATACCGCATTGTTAAAGTTACCTTTATTGTGAGTCCAAAGTACTTGGTAATATTATCAACAAATGTCAATCAATAAGACCTATGAATCATTACATGTTTATTGCAGCACTGCTTTGTTGTTTTCTCGGACACCAACTACTACATATTTTCTGAGCATACATTTGGTAAGTATTAAATAAATTGCAAATGAAAAAAAAAAATTTCAAAAAAATAATAATGGTCACATGTATATATTTACCACATGCAGTGTGATAAGGAGCCAGGGTGTTCTAGTAGACATACAAATGGCTAATGTGTAGCTGCCTGAAAACATTATATTATGCAAAAACTAGAAATATTTTAATAAAACAGCACAGCATTTTAACATATTTTTTAACTTATTTTTAATTTGATAAAACTAATAAAAATGGTAGGAGTTTCTCTTTAAATGTTAAGAATTACAGTATATTTAAAAGTGATCCCTGGTGGAAAGTTTAAAATGTGGTCTTATCACCATAAGGACCCTGCCGATTGGAGCAAACTTTGCATCGGAATAACATTTTGTACATATGTTGGCCTCTTTCAATTCTTCACATATAATTTTTTTTTATAGAGAGTAAAGTTTTTATTTTTTTAACTCTTAAGAATTGTAGTTCTTACTTATTTTAAAACTAAGGTTTGCACAGTTTTTGTGTTAAAAGACTCACTCCAGTACAGGTGTCGGATTTGTGTTTATAACGCGCTATGGTATCCTTACTTACTTGCATAAGGACACTGCCGGTACCTATACTGTTGGCGACCAGGTCTGTCCATTTGGACCCCTAAGTTGCAGTGAAGGGGAATCTTAATGCACCAGAATACCAAGATATTTTGGACAATGCTCTGCTTTCAACTTTGTGGGAACAGTTTGGGGAAGGCCCTTTTCTAGCATGACTGTGCCCCAGTGCGCAAAGCAAGGTCCATAAAGACATGGTTCGATGAGTTTGGTTTGGAAGAACTCAACCAGCCACACAGAGCCCTGACCTCAACCCCATCAAACACCTTTGGGATGAACTGGAACGGAGATTGCGAGCCAGGCAATCCTTCTCGTCCAACATCAGTACCTGACCTCACAAATATGATGAATGGATGAATGGGCTAAAATTCCCACAGAAACGCTCCAAAATCTTGTGGAAAGCCTTCCCAGAAGAGTTGAAGCTGTTATAGCTGCAAAGGATAGGAGGTAACTACATACTAGTGCCCATGGTTTTGTAATGAGATGTCCAAGAAGCTCATTTAGATGTGATGGGCAGGTGTCCGCATTCTCATAGAATGTATCTAAGCTTTGGTTAATCATTTCCTTAACAGGCAAAAAAAATAGTACCTCTTTAACTGTCTTCAATCCTACTGTTCTATGCTGGTATTTTCATTTCCACTGAACAATAAAGCTTGAAGCAGAGAGACTTCTGAGACTTCAGAGAGATGGAAAATTCAAATGGCATATATGTTTACAGATATTTTTCCATTGACTTAATTTATTCTCTCCAATTTTCTTATTATTCGCTTCATAATTTAACAATCCTTTCCCTTCCCTATTTTTCTAACCCGTGATTTATCCCTCATTCCTTCCACTGCCATGTAATTCTCCTACTGCTTTCTCCCCACTTCAAGTGGCCCTGAGGTTCAACTTTGTCCTGTGTGCATTTGACTCACGGATTTCCAAAATGCCTTACAGCCTGTACATGAATCCAAAATAATGCAAATTCTTCCTTTCATAAGCATTCCTTCCATGCAAGACAATCAACACGGCAGAAATCTCACCGGGGTATAAGTGATAAAGTGTTGTTGCAGTTCTTCTTTTAAATAAAAAGGCAAATGATTTCCACAATTACTCTGCTTTTCTCAGCTTGCGTGTTTGTAAAAGTATAATGTAAATGTCTGGCTAGCTTGCTTAGGAAATTCAGTAATACTTTACTGACTTCAAGAGCTGTAGACAGTTCAGCACTTTCCTATCGTATCTTTCTTGACTAGAAGTCATTTGATGAGCAGACAGGAAGGTGTTTGTCAACATGACACACATCTCATCACGGTACAACAATGTAATGCTGATAACTTGTTATCTGTAAGTTATATGTATGGTGGGGTTTTCTTCCCTTCTGTTATTTTTTCTCGGAATGTCTTGAACTGATGCTAAAAATAGGGGAATTGCATATTGGTTGGAGTGGAAAGCACCCTAAAGATGGTGCAAAGAAGGGTTCGGACATACATATCAAGGAATGTGAAGGGGGAACCCAGGGGAAGGAACTAATAGGAGGTGAGCAAGACTAGCAGACAGTGGGACTGGCAGATATAGTGTTTGGCAGGCCTGGACCGGCCATCGTGTACACCGGACGAATGGTGCCTGATATCACTCCATAGACACCCTTTCTGCGGCTCGGGCCTGGTTGGTGTAGTGTGGGCCACCGGCTGGTTAAAAAAAAACAAAAAAAACATAACCTGTCAAATCCAGCTGTCACCTCGCTTACATCATTAGGCGGCCACTGGGCTTACAGTGCCAGTGTCCCAGTCTGGCTCTGGTGTCTGTTGAGTGACAATAGATACAGTAACAATATTACGGTGGTAGATATAAGTTGGCAAGACACAAAAGTCTTTGTAAATTATTATTGGTAGAACTGGGTCTGTCTACGTGGGATCTCTGGCAGTCACCACAAGCTTTTCCTAAAATGAGCAATATCTAGAACATCTTAACAGAACTTCAATTGGGCTCCATGACAAGTTTTGTGTTCAAGAAAAACTGAGTTATCCTTTTATACTATACTATATTATATAAGAGAAAGAAGAAAAAATACGTATTAACCTGACCCTTAGTCCATTCAGCTCATTGTATACTCTATACAGGATACAACTGTTATCTAGGGAAGGAACGTAACAGGGCTGTTACTGTACAAAGTGCAAAGATAAAAAAACACAATAACATGATTACCTGTAGAATAGGCCATAAAACGTAACTTTCATAAGGAAAACACACACATTGTAACCATATACACTAAAAAGTGATTTCAGCATTCACTAGCTGTGTACAAACACTTATAGAATGACATATCTTGCAGTTAAAGGGGAAGCGTCACAACTTGAAGGATGCCTAAAATCATTAGTTAGAATAATGGAAACTGAGACGCCATTCTGTGTATAAAACTGAAAAGTGATGGATTCTCTTTAAGAGCTTTTATTTGCTTATTTGTATATCATGCTGGAGAGAGAGAGAGAGAGAGAGAGAGAGAGAAGAGCTTGTGTTTTAATGTAGTGACCCAGCACTTTAAACATAGTTTGCTCCAGTTGGTTTACGGTAGATTTTATATGCTGTTTAAGGTGTCAGTTTTGTCTCTTGTATATCTCTTCTCTGGAGAGAAAAATGATTTGGTCTGTCTGAAGCTTTTGTTAATAACTACGAGGTCTAGGTGTTCTTTATCGGAATCCACTAGGTAAAAGGTTCATTTGAAAAGGGCTGAAGGTTCGAAATCAACATTCTCAACCATGAAGAATGTCGTCGCAAAAACCTAATTACAGTTTAGTGCCATCAATTAATGGATTATTTGTCTAGTTGTGGAACTATCGTTTTTTTAAAGTCAGTCCCCATTTTTGTCTTTCGGGAACATAGAATTTGTGGTAGGGAGGTAGCGCTGTGGAATTTACTACCGTCTACCATACCCACATGCAAAAGCCGGAGCCACAAGTTCCCAGGTATGCCCATGAGCCAAGTGGGCGATCTGCCCCCCAGTTTTGCACCAGGGGGACGGCCACCCCACTGGACCTTCCGCCCTACGCCTGGGCCTAGTCACCACATACGATTAACTTTATCTTAAAATCTCATGCGTTTATATTTATGAGTTGGACTTTGTGTCAGGGATTTTTACAGCAGCAATTACATGGTGAGATCACCGTCACGTGAAAACAATGCACTTTTGTTTTGGATTGCTTGTTTGTGTTTGGAGAAAACCCCCATTTGTTCCAACTTGAACCGTGTCCGTGTTATGATAATGGCTGAAGCTATTAAAATTTCAACAATGCGGAACTGCTTTACGGACAGGTAGGTTACACAACATATCCTTAAGACAAAACAAAAAGAGAAGAACCCAGTTACTGAAATGAAAAAGCAGACAAAAAAACTAAAACATATTTAAAATGCTGGTGATGAAATCGTAAAGAATCTCCTCGCTAAACTCACCTGGAACTAATGCGTTCATTCAGGCTCACCTTGCAATATAATAGTACTAGGCAAGCAGTTACTATCCCCGTCCCTGCGAAACGCGTCGGGTATTTTTCTGCATTTTTATTTTCATTCCTCGTACCTTGCTGGCAGGGAATGACACCTATATGATTTTAGCTTCAATGAGAGAGGGGGACACTATAAGAAGCATTGGAATTATTGGGGTCCCTTGCATGCCCTGACCCTAATAAGTGTTCTCTTGGATTTTTTTTTTAGGGAATTGAAAACAAAACCTATGGTGGTAGAGAATTCTCGGCTACATTTAACTTAGATTCAGAGATATTTTGTTTGTCTTTTACACTATTTCCATTTCTCAAAGCCTTGTTTTTGTGTTATTTTGAAGCAGATCCCTACAGCGCAGTTCTCGCCCCATTCTTCCTATAGCCAGTTATTAATCCTGCATCGTAATAATCTCCCTGAAATAATACATTAGATTATTCCCTGTAGCCAAGAGAAAGATTATGTAACAGAACAACTTCATAAATGCTATGGAATCTAGAAATGCGGAGTATCATTTCCCAGCTTTTTTAGAATAAATGCTACAAACACATATTCTCATACCTTGGATTGTGTGGCGTGATCACACCGTGCCCATCTCACTAGGAAAAGATATTGGTTCCCTTTGTTATAAAAGTCTAAAATGTTATATCTAAAAGCTTGGATATTGGATTGCCTCCATGCAAGGGGAAGAAAACTTCGAGTGGCCACATCAGCCATGGAATCCTGGATAAGGCATTAGATGTTTTTATAGCAATTTAAAAAAGTGAATCCAAACATAGATGTTATATATGATCTATTAAAGGCATAAATATTGGTGATTTCCGTCACTCTATAGGGCCATATATTGCTTAGCTTGCCACTACCTCAAAGTACCCCAAGTTTGGTGAGTTCTATCTAATTTTACTCACTTTACTCCCTTTAACTTAGTGGTGGGCTAAGCAAAATAAGGCCATATAGTGTGATGGAATCCCCAATATGTATGCCTTTGATAGATCATATATAACACATATGTTATTGTTCTTTGGATTCACTATAAAAAACAATATATTTTCCTAGTGAGATGGTTTAAATTTGAATGGCATTCGCTAAATTATTGCTTTATTTTGTGTATTTATTGGTCATTATTATTCTAGCAGCAACCCGGGAATCTGAATGCGTATGGCTCATGTGCTTATTCTCAGTTGTTATGCCCTGGTTTAGTATATGCCCTCCACTGTGTAATATGCATAGCATGTTAACCTAGCATAGAACAGTTTTCTATATTAAGTAATGCCGTGTTTGAGGAATGGCGTACAGACGGATTGCCTTTATAGAGCAAGCACAACATTTAAAACCCATGAGCTAAATTTAGCCCTCGTAATAGCCTGACACAAGGAGACAATATGAATCTAACATGATGTCTCCTAGACCTAAGTCACCAACCATCTCTGATTATTCTGTAGATATGTCCTCCAAAGGAGACTTAAAAGCATCACCATTAAAGTTCAGCAATATATAAAATTATAATATTTTACCCCCAAAAACACGTTTTTAATGAATCACCTAACAACATGAAACAATGTAACTGCACTTTATAGGGGTCCACACTGGTAAGCTTCTCCTGTTAGGAAAGCCAAGCTGGCCCTGCATATTACATTCGTCATATTTCTTGACCTTGTCTCTCTAATTTAAGGGCGCTGTTCCACTTAGACAAAAATATGAATTGAACTCCCTAATAAGTTAAGCAAATAAAACTTTATAGATCTATCCGTCTTTTCACATACAAGGACGCAAAACATTTAGGAAGCCTCTTTCTGTTTCTATGGCAATAAGCAATCAGTGCCTGCTTTTCTGTCACGTGATAATTATCATAAAGAATTATGAAATAAAAGAGGAAAAATATAACACAAAAAAACCCCATTATTTCTAAGAATGGTTTAGGTATTTAACAATATTGGAATGATGATGAGCAGTGTCGAAGAAGCCATACACTTGGTGACAATATACTTTTGTTTGTGTAACGGACATTGACAAAACTTCATTTCTAATAAGAAGATTGTACTGTAATACTGAGGATTGAAATGTAAGACACCTCATTTCAATAAAATATGTAAAATCTACACTTCTTCTGAAATATCTATGTTTTCTTAAAGGTGCAGATATATCATGAACTGGGAATACTTTTCATGCAACAATATAAACACAAAATGTATGCACTTTGTTACACGGTATACACTATGTCATGATTTTATACTTTGTAACGCTAAGCTCACATTGATACTTGTTGTTGAACCGCACAATACAAATGTGAATGTTTGCTACAGAATATGGTCAGAGGTCAACTTTGCAACAACTATCAAACTGTACATGACCCATTATAGATAATAGCTAATCGCCATGCTTACGCAAATGGATTTTTCTCTGCTGCTATTAAAGGAAGAACCACACCTAAGAGCAAAGGGGACTAATGACTGGACATGTTAAATGATATCATTATATCCACAGCCTAAATAAAACAATAACAAGACTAGAAATATTTCCACATAGTGTATATTTGCCCACGCATTACTTGATATATATTGACCTTAGGTTTTCCAATACTCAAGGAGACAAAAATGACGTGACATCCCACCGCCGGGCATTCTTATGGCTTGTGTCGGAAGGTATACCCACATTTTGAGTGTATCAGCATTTATACCAACGCACTTCTGACTTCGCTGTGGAAGTACAAACCTGTAGGTTTCAAAAACCCCAAATGTACAATGATTACAACCAGTTGTCTCTTATGACCCACACCAACTAGGCAGCCCATCTGCTACATAATGACCCTATTGGGCAAGATCAGGCTTGCTTGCGCACCTCAGCTCCATGGGCTGTTTGGAGAGATCAGAGATCTGACTTGTAACCGGCCCCTTTACCCTATGGAGTATTTGCGTCTAGCTGGTACAGCCTCCATAGTGAACCTCATGAGCTCAACATAGCTGTCGGCGGCCATGGAGGTGAGTGTTACGGGCCAGCCTGCTTTTCTGTCACGTGATAACTACCTGAAAGAATTCTGAAATAAAAGAGGAAAAAGCTAAGATATGTCTATGATTACAACCAATGAGTCCAAACACAAAGATAAATGTCACATATGCAACAGAGCTAAAGGAATGGAGGAAGTAACACATAATTAAATGCAGACTAGACAGCAAGACTGTAAAATCGCAGTCCCAAAAACGTTCTTAGAACAGGAGTCCTGCGTCGGTTACATTGTTTTAACAGGGCAAGGGATGTACAGGTTTATTGATTTATAAAGCGCTATCATATTCCGCAGCACTGTACAAAGGGATCTGCTTTGGAAGGCACACTGAGTGCTGTTAGCTCCTGGTCTAGGATGACCCGACTTAAAAAACATTCGGGGACTTTTATATTTATGTATATGCCAAGTGTCCTGTACAAAGTGGACATTATATTGTTAACCCATTATATAATAACTCCCAGAATGTTGACAAGCTTTTTTTTTTCTCATACTCAGTATTATTCTTAGTGGAGCTTCAATTCCATCTTAAACAAAGAGGGACAGTTTTCGCACTACCTGGGCTAACCACAACTACTGCGGAGGCTTTTAAGTATAAACTGGATGGCTCCTTGGCAAAAAAGGGTATTCAGGGGTATATATACAGTAGTAATTTAAAATGTGTTAATCCAAGGATTATTTTGACATCCCATGGAGTCATGGGTCACTTTTTTTTTACAACATAATCTGGATCAATGTAATCAGAGATGTCTTTGATTGGTTGAATTATTATTATACTTTATTTATAAAGCGCCGACAGATTCCGCAGCGCTGTACAAAGATGAAAATGTTACAGATAACGACAGGTACAATAAAGCAATGAAGGGCCCTGTTCCCGCAGGAATTTACAATCTAGGTGGACTTGTTTTCGTCCATGTCTTTTTTTCCCCAAAGTTACCAAATCTGTAACTGTTGTGACAAACCATGTAGCACGAGGGCCATAAATGCCACCGTTAGGGGTCTTAAGCACGGTCCTCTAGGGCAATCAGAGTCAGGAACACTAGCTTGTATCAAAAACAGCGCTTTAATTTTAACTCCTCAAACGCCAAAACCAAATCATAAAAATAAAAACCTAGCTCCCAAATGGAGCCCTCTCTAACTATACTATGCTGGCCCAGACTGACCAGCCTAATCACCTGTGCCCGATGCAGGTCCCATGGTAACCCCAGACCGGATCCTGCAGACCGTTAACCTTTTGGAAAAGCCGGCATGGATTTTCCACAGAATGGAGGAACGGCGCATTGGCCCACCCTGCTCTCCAATTGCTCCACCCCAGGGACCCATATGTATCATCTTCATAGCATGGCATGCTAATCATCTCCCTGTGTATAAGATTACTAATATAGAATTCAAAGCAAAAGTTACATTTGAAACTTAGCTTTATCTACACCCAACACCATTTCTTGCAGGTGGACTGATGAGGAAAGATCTGAGTTGCAGATGAAACCTCAGATCACGTTCCTCGGTCTAGCAGTCCTTACCACACAAGGTATAACTCAACCAAATTCTAAACAGAACTAAATATGTCAAAAAAGACAAAGTGGAAAGAAGGCGTTAAGACAAAAAGAGTTGTGAACATATTTATGTTCACAACTCTTTTTGTCTTAACGCCTTCTTTCCACTTTGTCTTTTTTGACATATTTAGTTGTGTTTAGAATTTGGTTGTATATTGTACAGACAGTATATTGTACAGTTTGTATATTGTACAAACAATGTATATTGTTTAGACAGAACACATTGCCAGAGGTGCAATTGTGTAATATTGGACGTAATGGATCGTGATTTATACATTAATATGAAATGTAAAAATATAATAAGGAGAAAACAGAACATGGATTGAACACACATAAAAGGAGTATATATTGCAGACAAAGTAATTTGGATAGAATTACTCAGATAAGTAAACAAGGTTTTGACATGATTTCTGAGAATATGATGAAAACCATTTAACACGTTGCCATTTGCCCATTGAAGCCTGAAGAAGGTCTACAACCCCACCAATCATGCCCACACAACACAATACCATTTTAGATTACGGGAATCAAAGCTGTCATGTTGAGGAAACGGATGGTGTGAAAAGTTCTATTACATTTATGGTATTTTAGGAATTATTTAGGTGTGGCGGGAAGGCTTGTGTGTGTTACCTTGTGAACGTCTTATATAGCTGCTTACCAAACCGGATGAACAAGACGGATAAACACCAGTTTCACTTGCTGTCCTTTTCTTCTTTTTTACAGTGTTTTATACCTCAGCTGGTAAAGATGATTTGAGACAAACACTTTTCTTTTGAGTTTTCACCAGAAATGTAATAAAGTCCACAGTGACGTAATGCAAAATGCCCTGCAAACGATGTGCCCGCCACATCTTTTACAGTCATATTTATGCCGTACAGAAGATGTGTGAAACATGTCACTATGCATGAGAGGCTTTGAAAGTTGCACGGGTGTGTTTGATTGACATTTGGTGAGTGTCTAGCGCATGCATGCCCATGCAAGGTGCTTCACATAGAGGAAAGTTACCTTTGGTTCTTTTCTGAGTTGAGCAACCTCTAGAAATGTCCGACCTTAAACGAGCTTTCATCCTCCAGAGAAGATCAAGATGGCCAGGGGAGGCCATCTACCAGAAATGTGCGTCTTGTGGGGCTTTAATTACAATTCCATTCCACTAGCGGGTCTACAGAATACTTAGGTAGCTCTTGCACTCTAAATGGATTTATGATGACCTTGTATGGTTTCTACGCAAATCCCATTAAGAAATGCATGTTGGAGAAGACTGCAAAGTGGGGCATTCCTGTGTATTTGCTGCGGATATGCATGGCTCCACTGACTAGGCTTGATCCCAGGATAAAAGCTGCCCCATAGAGATGTCCCTTCACAACAAATAGCTTATCCCTATGATGAATTTCGTGCATACTTTGTGCATACGTTTAGAAAAAAAAATTATACTGCAACTTGTTTTGGTCGCTTGTCAAATTTGTACTGCATTTAATCACTAATCAATGTTTATATTAATATTGGAATTATTATTCTAATAATTGGAATGTATCTCTAAACAAAACATCCAGAACATGTTCCAATGAGGTATATTTTAGCAATCCTGGGTCTAAATCACACCTTTAAAAAACTGTATGTATGAAGTAGATTTCAGGGGATATTGCTTTATCTATAAACATATCACTATTCATTACATCACTATTAAATACAATAGTTTGGATTTTATCTTGAACAAATAAAGGAAGGAAAGTTGAAAATCAAGGAGTCTTGTCTCTATCAATGAGCAGGGGGAGTACTGCAGGAAACGTGCTCCTTGATGACCCTTGTCATAGCCAGTTGTTCAAGTGTCAGCAATTTTTTGGAGTTTTTTTTATTTTATTCAGTGTAAGGTATAACTTTTAAACACAAAGTCTTTCAAAATAATATCCTATATATATATATATATATATATATATATATATAACACTTTGAAAAAGATGGTCAGCACTCCAGGTCTTTAAATTGACAATTTCATTTTATTCAAAGTCAAGTGGACGTTTTAATCATTACTGACTTTCATCAGGACATGTCGATGTCCTGATGAAAGTCAGTAATGACTGAAACGTCGACTTGACTTTGAATAAAATGAAATTGTCAATTTAAAGACCTGGAGTGCTGACCATCTTTTTGAAAGTGTTTTGTATGGAAACTGCTGGTTACTAGCACCGGGCTTGGAATATTTGGAATGGTGTGCAATGGACTCTGTGAGTAAATATATATATATATATATACACACACACACACTCCCATGCAAATAGCGGCCATTTTTCAATCGCAGGTGGATTCATTTAAATTTTTTTTTGTTTGAGTTTTCTTTTCTGTGACCCTTTAACCCTATTCATACTAGTGAGCAGAGGGATTCACCCAAAAACATATTTTAATCCTCATATCTCAGAACAGGAACGGGATGCAGGTTGAAGGAAAGGCACAGCTTAGGACCTGTAACTTTTATAGGTTTATTTTCATAAACTTTACACCCCTCCCCTGTTGCAACTCGCATCCACTTCACCCTCCTGCATGCGAGTGTATGCACATTATGAGTGATTATTTGTTAACATGAATTCAACATAGGGAATTTATGAGTTGGACTTTTATACGCCGGTGCAAACACTAATGGCCAGTTAATCATGTACATGCGGCTGCCTTCTGGTTATGTGCAGCAGAACGTTACGACCTTAACACTCTTCATCTACACACCGAACGACCGGATCTGCTGCACGAGCCGTAATAAAGGTAAGTCTGTTGCACCATCAGCCACCAGCCCACCAGGCATTTGTCCAGCTTGCCAGATGGCCAGTCGGAGCTTACTCCATCCCAAACATTCTACTGCAGTGACTCACTAATGCTGGCAACCAAATGGTTCTAATAATAGATAGATATCACTTGTCTGAATCTGGTCAGCCATATTTAAGCAGGAATCATGATATATCGGTTGAGATACTGAGATATCATTAAACATGGATAGGAGATAGGAGTTTCAGCTCCAGAAAGTGTAACCCTGAGAACTTATCCAGGCGAAAAGTTTAACAAAAGATAAAAGAGGGAATACATTTCAAATGTATGCCTCACACTCTAATTCTAAAATAAAATTTAAAAACATTCACATTTAAAGCCCCCAAAACATAAAAATACACAGTTAACTAAAGCCTGAATGTGCCGCCACGTATACACAAAAATACTAGAGATCCCCCAAATACAACAGTAAAAAATAATAATAAAGACCTTATGGATAAGGCATGGATGTGATCAGGGCCGGTGCAAAGGCAAAGTAGGCCGCGGTCACTATGGGGAGGAGTGGTTGTAGCAAAAGGGGAGGGGCTTGTGGGGTGGAGCCAGGGGGCGGAAAAAATTGGGTCTAGGGTGGACCAGGAGGACATGTAATTATGAGAACTCACAAACAGTGAATGATGTCAGCAAGGACTCTTTGTGCCCCTCACTATGTTGTGAACTCCATCCTCAGCACAGATCTATGGACCTTCTCACTTCATCCTAATTGTCCCACATGTCCTGGATCAATGCAAACAAAACAGGCGATTAGTAGAAGTTCTTTGTTCTTTAGTGAGTCATTCTAATTTTTCTTTTTTTACTGCAATGATGGGATTATATATATATTCCAAACTGGCATATCTCATTCATCTTCTGAGCAGAATGTGTTCCTCTTTTCCACTTTGTCGTACCCCAAAAATATCAGTATTTACGATGCACGTTTCTTTACCGTACTCCCACCGTCAGCAACCGTTTTACATTGTAAGTAATTGGATCCACAAAATCAACACCAAAACCTTGCATCAAGGAATATATTGTATGGAATATTGTTTTTATTACCTTCATTCACCCAACAACTGTGGGGACTTCACTCCTGCTGAGTGAACACCCAACACGTTTCGTGCCCAATAGCCTGCGATAGCGGGACCCTGCGCCATCTGCCCAGACACTGTCCCACAGAAACCAGGACAATTGAGAGGAATGCTTTACAAATATTGTCAAGAAGAAATAATGATGCAAGTAATTTGAGATAGTTGCCCAAGGAATACAGAATGCATATTTTGTATTCTGTAACTCTAAACAACATTATATGCAGCAGATCCAGTTTTGATTCCAATTTTTAGGGTCTGTTTCGCAGCTGCTAACAAGTCAGATATTTCAAGGGAGCAGGGGTAAAGTAGGCAGGGGGTAGCCAGAATGTGCGTGGGGGGTGGTTGTGGTCAAACACCGCTTCCCTGCCTGGAGAAAGAAGAAACTGATCTGAAGCAGGGCTTCATATGAAGGCTCGGAGTCAAACCTGGCCAATTCCCAAGTATTTGGATTAGTAGAAGCCTTCAGGTGAAAAAACATCCAAGCAGCTGACAATGAAGGGTGAACAGTCCTCAAAAAGGTACATTATTAACTCCTTCATGACAGAGGGTGTCAAGCAGAGTTGAGATACAGCTACATAAAATCTCACAAATCAAAAGCATTTCTGGATGTTATAGACTAGAACACGACTGTTACGGGAAAACAATAATCATAATTCAATGTTACTAGGAAAGTTTTACTTGGAAATGAATCACTGTTGGGCAGATAAATAGTTGCAGCCTCTGAAGGAGCAGCCATGTCATTTCAGTCTCTCATTGTCCCATAGGGTACTTTATGTGAGCGCTTGAGACATTTCATTAGGACACTAAATAGTTGACACCGTCAACCATCAATAACAAGAATTTCAAATGCAAGAATTACACGCTGCGGCTAATTCTGGACGATAAATATTAGAGCATTAAGGAAACCATCAATGGGAACAAGCCTATGTAAGGCTTCTGGAAACATAAAGTGCAGCCTCTCATATCCAGCTGTCGGCCAAGTTTACATTATTAGGGAGCCGCCGGCCTTAAAAGCCTCATCTTTCCCAGTCTGGCCCTGACGACCTCTCTTTGACAACTCATATTTGGGTTAAAATATTAATAAATAGGAGACACACAAAAGCAAAGCCAAACTTCTGAGAATAGGCCCATTAAACTAGAAAGGGAACACCGGCTACACGTAGCTATTTATGTAACCAGACCCATCAGATCTGGTGCCAGAAGCATCCCGACGTAGCACGGTGTCATACCAGGAGATGCATAAAGGATGTTTGTCTACAACCACGCGGAATATGTCCTCCCAACAAATGATGTGACAAAATATCGTAACCTAAATCAAAGCTTCATCCTTACTGACTTCTTGGTTCAACCGCGGACCAAGAAGCAAACAGAAGCATTGAGAAGAGCTTTTATTTAGTGAGTACTCGGGAAATGATTTTTTACTCTACTTTGACTCTAGATATGCTTCCATAAACTGAATTCCAGAGACGCAACACATTAACTTTGCTTTTTCTCAGGCTTTATATGGAAGAAGATATGTGTGAATATGTGAGCGAAGCAGTGTGCACGGAAAACATTTCAGCTATGACGTAAAGCATATGGCCGTGGCATATAATGCTCTAGAGGAGATTACTAGAGTAGATCAACCTAGAACTGCAAAAAAATTATTTTACAGTTGTATAAAATCTCACTTTTCATGTAATTCTGATACAGGCTATAGCATTCTTGAAAACTAACTTTATGCGCAAGAAATATAACTAAAAGAGAAAAATGATCACTCTTAGCTCAAAACCTCACAGCAACAATTTGAACTAGTTATTACCAATTTAGTAAAAGTGAAACTGGGTGATATAATTCAAACACTGTATCAAATCACCAAATAAAAGAGGAAAAATACATATGTGCGAACATGTCTGTCCTCTTCAGCTTTCTTAAATCATATTGTGCAAATCGATAGCTTCTACAACACCCTTAAAATAAGGATTAAAATACAGGTTACCATAGAATGTAAGTAAACCAATACATAGAAAAAAAATATCAGCAAATTCCAGGATGTCTAATTTATGATAGTTCTTCTAAGTCCGCATAAGTATTCCCAGTGTGATAAGCTTAATGATGTAATGCTGAAGAAACTCTAAAACGACATAAAAATAAAAACACCTTTAATAAATAAGATTCTGCACCCACAAAGCAAAACATGTTTAATCAGAACCAATGTGTAGTTCTCCAGCACAACTCATCCTGATATCTGATATCTCCTGATGCTATTGTTTAGACGGAGAGGTGTTCACACGGAGATGGCAATCACAATACAGTTGGTGCAATCCACAGGCACCTCAGAACAACTCGTGACATGTATCATCTATAAGGCTTCAGGTGATCTAACGTAGAGTAATCTAACAGAACAAAATACAGTAATAGTATATCCAGGAATGCCAGGGGAGGGCTGGCACCTTCTGGCCCTGGGGAGAGGTTGGGTGAAATGGCCCCACCAGCCCTCTTACCCCCTTGGTAACTAACAAAGCACTGGCACACATTTACACACTCACACACATACTTACACATTACAGACACTCTAACACACACACTCACTCATGCTAGAACATTCATACCAACTCTAACATACACACAAACATACAAACATACCCTTCCCTTACCCCTTTACCTAATCGTGAGGCTTCTTTTTAGCTGCTCGAACACATTGTTCAAGCAGGCTCGGTTTTACCACAGGGCCACGTTCCCACCTCTGCGAGAGGGCAGGTCAGCAGGAATGGCCCTTTTTGAAGAATTTTATTTTGTGTCTTTGCATTTTGTACTCTAGTTATGTTTTTAGACAGCTGAATTAGTATTTTGTTTTAACCTGGGGATAGGTGACCCTACACTGATCTGCTCCCGTGTCACCATAGAGCTTCTGCCTATAGATTATGAGCTCCTAGTGAGTTCAGCAGAACTTGGTTAAATTCTTAATTACCATCTTTCACTGGTTCTGCCTGAGTTCAGATGAAACCCTAACCTTCTGGCATGTTCAAAATTACTATAAACAACCTGAGGCTAAATTATTTTTATTATTGATTTATATAGCACTGCCATATTCTGCAGTGCTGTACAAATGGTAAACGTGACATACCTAGTAGTGCATCACATACGGCTGAGTCCTGCTCAAACGTGCTTACAATCTATATTCTAATATACGGTATTTATACAGTAAGTTCCATCACGCAAGAGCAGGCAAATTATAGGCATGCTCTAACTACAGAGGCACTCCTCTAATCATCAGCTACGAGAAATAATGTCACTTCGAGCCCATGAGGAAGCAGTTAAGGTTTCAGGGTATATATACCCCCTTTTATAGCCCATTTACAGGATGAGATGTGCAAGGTCTGCCATTAACAGCTGTGATCAGCATGTGAGTCAGCCGGGGACGGATGTACCGGGGATCTGTCTGTATAATGTGATACGGCACGGAACAGGTGATCCTGTTAGATACCAGTCAGCTGTGTGTATCTGACCTCTGTCAGACCCTTTATACAGCCTAAAAGTTTAAGAGCCTAATATACGCTATAAATATTATTTCGGAATTCATTTTAATTTAATTAACATGTTAACATTTATCAAGAGGATAGATTCATTTGTGCAACTATGTAATACACGCCCTTTATCCGCCAGTGGTAGATGATATCATGATTATTATCTTTTATTTATATAGCGCCAACAATTTACGCAGCGCTCCTTGCAATACATATATTCAAGGGGTATGACAAGACTAGAATAGACAAACTAAGCCATACTGATACATTATGACAGTGGAAAGAGCCTGGTCGCAAGCTTACAATCTTGAGTATAGGTTATCATCTAGTAAGGTACTCTGATAATGAATGTACGGAGGAACAGACATTTTTGGGATTGCTGTAAAGAATCAGCTCAGTGTAGTGGAGCAAGGAAAGTCATACAAAATATCACATGACTGACAACAATGGCAGCCTCCAGTTCTGCAAATAAAAGGACATTTATTGGAACAAAATGAGATAAAACAACTGTTACTTTGTACAGCATTACATTTTATGCTCAGAATATTATTATTATAAAAATATATTTTTGTCTTGTTTCACATAAAAATATATGTAAAGAATTAATATGCAATGAGAAACCCTTTGAATGGCAGATATTGCTTATATTGTTGTTTTTGTCACATTTTATTTATATATTGTACATACCGCCCATATTTCACTTATTTTAGACAGTTGCGAAGCGTTCATTCAAGGCTATTTCTCCAGTTCTGTAAATGCAGGAAGGATGTCCCGGTTTCACTCCCAGCTGGAGCTGCATCTGTCTTTCCTCACTATGTTAAGTTTCTGGTCAGATGCCTGTAATGAAATCAGGTACACAGGGGGTATAAATTTTCTAAGCACCAGTATATTCCATGTATGCACCCGATCTGTCATTCCAGCAGCCGATCTGTTGCTGCCGTTTGGCCATCAGCTGCATACGCCCGGCCGCATGCTATATGAGCATAACACATACCATGCAGCCTCTCATAGCCTGCTGTTGGCCACACATTTACCCCATTTGGTGCTAGGGCTGCCTCTTCATCCCTAGTCCGACCCTGCTTTGGGTTGTTATTAGAATTAGCCACCCATCTACATATATTCTCCTTATGTCATAAACACACAGCGTTTCTGATATGGCTGTGTACTACGTAAATCTGTGGATATTAGTATCAAGATTTCTATGAATGTCCTTGATACAATCTGTGTATAACATTCTATAATTCTTTTGTATTGTTTAATTATTTATGTGTTGCTATTTGTAGGTTTTGAAGTAATCCACAGATGATTATTTTATGATTGCCCCAAGGATCTTGGACTTCTGGGGTGTAATCTTTTTATGGTTTAAAATGCATTCAACATGAGAATGTCAAGCATTTTCTAACATGAAGGTTTGCAAACTTCTTCCACTGAGTTTCTCATGGAAAACGTATAAATAGAATAATATTTACTTAGAAACTTTTATAAATATATCGGTGTTCAGTGGGTAGAGGAAAAAAATGTCTAACAACAAAACACTTCAAAAACAGTAACATGCAGAAGAGGTCATGCGAGTAATGTTTCTGAACCACTAATGCAAAAACGAGTATTGCAGTATGTGGTCATACGTTTTGTTTTTCCATTGATCTAAGAGATTTTTTTTTAGGCCAAGCATTTGAAAATATCAACTTCACTTCATAAAGACAAAACCTCAACAGAAGACACGCCGAGCTAGACACGAATGTACTAGTGGAAACACGAACGAAAAATAAAAAATACAGCTACCCTGAATCGAAGACAAGACCGAGGGCTGCTGAGTAAGGTATCTTGATGGACTGAATCGGTCTTATATGTCATAGAATTCTGTGTTTCTATTTTTCAGAAGAAACGATTATCATTATTAAAGCTTTGTTTAAAGATAGAAAGGTAATACCACAAAAATGCACAAGTATAGACACTGATTGCAGAAAGAGGGAGATGGTCATGCAACATGACAAACCACTGGCTAGACCTCACTCAGGGTATTGAACGAGACACTTGCAGAAGATGTTGACATTTTGAAAATAGTCCAAACAGTGGAAACTGAAATAAGGATGTATTTAAACATAAAGGAAAGACTAAGATCTCAAAATATACAGCTTCCGAAAACCCAAGGGGATGACATTCACAGCTAGAGTTTCACATGCTCCTCCAACATTTAATTTGTCCAAATCAGAGGCAGCGGAGGTATCACAAGGAGGCCATGTAGGAGCTGCACACAGACCTCCACTGGTTTTCAAGCTCCCTGACTCAGAGTGTGTAGAATACGTAGTATGGTCTCCGAGAAGTTGCTGAGGCTGATAGAACTTTTGAAGGCTGAATAATAATAAGCATACATGCTGTAGGCACAAGGCTGTTCACGGAGGTGTAATACATTAAGGACCCCATTGCAAGTTGTGTTGA
The DNA here is from genome assembly GCA_029215755.1 of Spea hammondii. Taxonomy (NCBI): domain Eukaryota; kingdom Metazoa; phylum Chordata; class Amphibia; order Anura; family Pelobatidae; genus Spea; species Spea hammondii. The sequence goes on along the minus strand of JARDYJ010000005.1, from coordinate 13,469,257 downwards.
GCAGCCTCCCTCTCCTCCTATCATATTGTCTGTGTCTCTGGATATGTGATTTCATAGATGCCAATGGTATAACGAACGCCTTACACATGCTTGCTCAGAGATGATTGCAAGATTTATTAGTATCAAGTTCCATTAGTGCCAGTATAGAATCACCCACTTGTGTACCAAGAAGTCTTTGTGGGCCCCTAGGACCTGGGCCCTCTTGCACCACTGGGGTTTCAGGGCCTATAATATATACTTGGCTGCCCTGAATATAAGACAATCTGAAGGTCAATCCAAAAAGTATAATCTAAATATCCAATTTATTTTGAGACAGGCGCGATAGACCTTCACACCTGCAAACATACAATATATAACTGGAATTGCCTTTTATCCAGAAGCAGGATTCATTAGAAACCGTCGCCTGTCTAGACAGGAAAGAATAACAGGAGAATGATCTGATATGGTATCCAGTAGCCCAAGATTACCTACTAATCCCAAAACGTTATGGGTGTGATATACATAACAACTGCATAAATACACTAGACCTATTCACATAGGGATATACAGTTCCACAGAGGAAACCAAAGCTACTGAGCTCAGGGATTTCACAAATGTTTAGGACGTTAGGCCTCTAAGAATACAAAAGAAGGCCAAGGGTCAAAATCCATCTAAGATCTTAAGAGCGATATGGAAATGGGCAGACTAGGTGTGACAAGAAGTTCTTATCTGGCGTCAGATTCAGTGTTCGAAGCTAACAATAACCTTGTAACGGAAATCTGTAGATATACTGAAAAAAATGTCCTACATTCATCCAATCCTTTTTTTATGCCTAGAAACAATAGTTTTAAAGTTATTGGCAAGACACAGCAGAGATCCTGCTCATTTTTAATATTCGGGGACTCTATATCCTCTGGCAAAGTGCCATAGGAGTACAGAATGCCAATGTGATTGTGATTGCCAATGGGATCATGAACACAAGTAGAAAATTCTAGATTGGCAAGTTTAACATCTATAGTGTCTAAGTTATTTGAAGAAATAACGCAGAATAAAATATTAGACTATAATGAGACAATCAAAAATTGATATTAATTTTATGAACAAAAGTTTCTTCCAAGCAAACCTCCTGGTCTTCTATAATGAGGAAAGAAGAAATATAAATTTGCTAACAAGCAGAAAGTTTTTATGAATGGAGTAATAGCATTGGGTTCTACTCTTTTGCTTTTTTTTTACAATTTATATTTATTAATGACCTTGAAGTTAGTATTGATAGTAAAGTGTCCACACAAAATTGTTTAGTGTTATACATGCAGCTCACGTTATAACAATGTTATGAAATTGGGAGAAAGGTCCGAGGAACGCATGACAATCAATATATGTAAGGTTTCCCGTTATATGTTTGTAATTATCAAATTATCATCACTTTATTACCTTTCCAATGAAAAAAAGTTTGCACTTACAAAATGATCATTAGTCTTTGGACAATCCGTACAATCCAAAAGAATGCGGAAAATGCAAAACAAAATACCGCCTGACAATCCACAGGAGCCCTGAGGCAGTGACGCTAATATATTCATACCTGGGGACCATAACAACATGAGACTCTTGAAATATTAACCCTTTAATAGTCCATCATGAAGTATTTGTATTGACTCACCAAATGACTCCAATACTGGACCTCATGGAAACCTTGACTTAATTAATTCAGCTCCATTCAAGTAGGGATATCAACCAGAACATATGGGTGGGAAAAGCACCAGCTGGGAGTCTTAGATATGATCACAGCAGTGTCGAAAAGTAAGGAGTCAGCTCCAGACTGTATAACCGTTTGAATCCGAGCCTTCACCCTACGCCCCAGCACACAAAGCAAGGTCCATAAAGACATGGTTGGATGAGTTTGGTGTGGAAGAAATTGACAGAGCCCTGACCTCAGCCCCATCAAACACCTATGGGATGAACTGGAACAGAGATTGCAAGCCAGGACTTCTCGTCCAACATCAGTGCCTGACCTCAAAAAATCCTACTGGATGAATGGCCCAAAATTCCCACAGAAGCACTCCAAAATCTTGTGGTAAGCCTTCCCAGAAGAGTGGAATCTGTTATAGCTGCAAAGGGGGACCAACTACATATTAATGTCCATGTATTTAGAATACAATGTCATAAAAGAGTTGGTAAATTGGTCAGGTGTCCCAATACTTTTGTCCACATAGTGTATCTTTATGGTCACTTGGCCAGATGTATGTAATATATCTATCTACAGCCCTTTTATATCTCTTTATATGTCCTGAAAATAGCCTCTTACTAATAATCTCTCGATCAGATCACTTGCTTCTTACACAAACATTGCCATACTCTACGTAGAATGCCTAGAATACGTTATTTCTAAGACTGTTTATGATAAACTGGACTAGGTTTTATCAAATTTCAAATCGAGATCATGCACTTTTACATCATTTAAATCTAAATGACAAACATTTTGTGCCATAAAAATATAGAGAAGCTGGAGAGTGTTTGAAGAATGAAGATATATATGCATGGAATGTTGCTCCTATACATTGTGAGCCCTAATGCCAGACAAGATACCAGATAATCTCTAGGTCTGACATTCCTAGACACAAGAGGCGTGAGACAGCTGTTAATCTTTTATTCAGCAGACATTTGGCTGCTTTGAGAAAACACTAAGGTGAATGCCGAAAAATATCACCTGTTTAAAAGCACAATACACCCTCTGGTGATGATGTTTGGAAATGCTTGTACATGTGTGTATATGATCTATAAGCTTCCAGATGCATGGGTCAAAGAGTTGCACAGATCATAAGGCTATCAGGTTCTCCGATAGATCCATGGCTTGTGAAAATAACCATATACGTCATTTTCTAAATGAACAGATCAAACATAGCTTGTAAGCCCATGAGAGCAGGGGCCTTTTTTTCCTCCTTCAGCTTAACTTTATTTGGTGGTATGAAGGGGCATCTAGTGAACTACTGTATACTATAAGCAGGATTAAAAATACGTACTTAAAATACAAATGTCATCAATCTGTATACTGAATCCCAATGATGGCAATGCTGCACTATCTAGGAAAGGTACCCTGGGGTTGAACTGATGCTTCTACCATCTCAGCATCATTAGGGGATTAGGTGGGGGCGCCCAGCCAAGCTCTTCCTCCAACAGAAGCACTCTGGGGATGGCCCTTCATAATGTATAGAAGAGTTAAGATCACAAATTCCTGACTTATACATTATGTTATGTTATATACTGCATATAATGTCCTGTCTACCCATTGTACAGAACTACGGAATATGATGGAGCAGTATATAAAACAATAAATGATAATAATTATGAAGACCCATCCCCAAAAAGCTTCTGTGCAGCAAGTGTTTGGCTGGACCTGTATAACGCATAGTTAAATGGGTAAAATGCTTCCAAAGTCTCCTTGTCAATGAAAGTATGCATTGTGCAGGGCCACCTAATCCCTTGTAGCTGAAGGAACCTGGCAGTGTTTGCCCTTTCTACATTGAATAGGGAGTTAAAATCTCGACTCTCCAGCAAACTTTCCCTCTGGGAAAACCCCCAAAACGTTATCTTTTATTCATTAAGTGCAAACAAATTACACTGCTCTGTACAATTTAATTAAGGCAGTTTAACACATAAAAAATACATATTAATACATACCGACACATCAGGAGGTGGGAACCCTGCCTGTGAGCAGCCGTCTAGCCTTATGGTACTTTAATACCACGTTCCTGGCTTATGAGGGCCGTGCTCGTGAGCTTACAATCTAAGGGAATAGTACGAGTAATTGAAACAAAAGGAGGAGTGAAAAAAGGAGTAGTTGATCTCTAGTAGCATTAATTAGGGGTAAGTGATTTAAGGAAGCAAAATATTAATTAAAAAAATGAGGGGGGGGCGGCTACTTGCCAATAGCATTAATCGAATAATTCTAAATAACAGATTATTAAGTGACCCTTTATGAAAGATTGGCGTAAAGTGCAATGAGACTCTAGTCCAATATATATATATCTATATATAGTAGATTTATATATATATATATATATATATCTTTGCTTACTTATTTTAGAAACACTTATCTTGGCTCCTTTAGGAGTAGAAAGGATGCGGAGGGGCCCGACGGCTCCAGGGATCAGGGCCAGCAAAGTGTATTTTGCAGGGTTACATTAAAACAGTGCTGCCCATCATTATACATTTTTGTAAGTATCCCTTTAATCCATTGATGACAATTGACGGTTCAGGTACGTCACGCACTAGCATCCAGTTAGTGACAATTGACGTGCCAGGACCGTCATGGCTTTAAATGCTGAGGCATTCAGCAACACTCTCGGCCATGTCTGGCCCCTCCCTGAGGCGTCAACGTCCGCCAGACGCCCGGTTTTAAAAGCGTTTAGGAGCTTCAATGGTTTCACTGAAACGCCTCGATAGCAAGGCATTCAGTAACACCGAACACCCACCCCAGGACATAGCCACCACTGCAAGATTTTGCCACTCGCAAGATGGCGGTGAAAAAGTTTCCAAGAGGACCCTCCTGAGAACTCTGGCTCCCCTTGCAGGTTGAATACAGGTACTGGAGTTGATACAAATCAATGGAGTCCAGCTTTCTAATCACAATGTGATTAGTAAAATAAATGGGGAAAAATAAGAAAAAAAATACATAAAAATAGTTTAAAAACATATATTGAAAAATCATAACATGTAAAAATAACTTCCACTTAAGTCACCATCAGGGGAACCTTCCAATTTAAAAAAAGAAGGCAAAAAATATTAAATATATTAAATATATATATATAAAAAAATTATGAGCAAGCCCTAAAATTAGCGCTTTATCTTGAAACAAATACCCTGGGATGTCTATTTTTTTTATTTTATTTTTTAAATATATGGTTTTATTGGGCACACTGAATCTTTGAGACACAGTCTCAAAGATGTACTAAATAGGGCATGGGCAGTGGATTACCAAATGTCAAAGTTCAACATGTTCTGATTTTGGCCGTTTTGCCCCAAACAACCAGGAAAACCCATGCATGTGGGGTATCACTGTACTCAGGAGATGTTGATGAAACACATATGGGGGTGTTGTGTGACAGTGACATATACCAGGAGCTGTAAATTTATACCTAAAGTATAACATGTGTGGGGAAAATACACATAAAATACTACTGCTAACTTTGACAAAGGCTGGTGGTAGAATTAGTGCATGGAAACAGTTTAAATACCAGCATTTGAAATACCCTCCCGGGTCTAGTCTTCAAAAATATATGGTTTGATGAGGTAAATTGCATTGGCCAAATTCAAAGACGCCCAAAATAGCACATGTGGGAGGAATTACCAGATTTGGACAAAATGGTTTTGAAATAGCAAAACGCACAAAAAAAACATTGGGTATTTCTAAACTCAGGACAAATAGCAGAATCTATTAAGCAGGTTTTGTTCATTAGCTTTTATAGAGTGAAAGATTTTTTTCCAAAACGTTTCACAATATTTTATACTTTTTTTTATAGTAAATATGATACAATAATTGTATCTAAAGAAAGCCCTTCTTGTCCTGAAAAAAACTATATATAACTTGTGTGGGTTCAGTAAACAAGAAAGAAGAAAGCTACAACTAAACACGAGCAACGCAAAAATGTTACCACAGCCATCTGGACGCTCTAATACACACTGCCCTTCAATATGTGCGATACATAACGGAGTAACTGATTCCCCTCTGTGAGGTTATACATCACACCTACTGCAGGGGGAGCACTTTATATGTGCAAGTCAGCAATATGTAAAATACATGCGTCCTGGTAACACGGCACATTCCCATAAGGCTAGAAAGGAACCTCATGGTGAAGCCCCTGTTACTCAGGACCCCGGCCACTGCCCTATAAACCACAGCAAACCCCACGCGTCATGTCAAAATGCAGAACAATGACATGTGACAGACAGCCTTATATACCCACCCCTGACGCAAGCCACCGTGACGTAAGCACGCACTACGCAAAAATAAAAAAGGAACTTTAGCAATTGCGACTATAGCCTATAGCCTAGTTCTAAACACCACACAGAGATGTCACTTGAAATGCTGCTACATGTGTATAGCTCAAGTACTGTAATCAGTGTTCAATGATAACTAGTAATTACGTGATAAAAAAACTGCTGCTGGAGTCTTCATGTCTCGCTACTCTCACATAACTTTCATGTAGGGTAATGTATATACTCGTGTATCATGTCTCTTGTGTTTCGAAATCGTTCCAGACGTTCTTCCACATGCTCCGCCTCTTCCTCTTATGATTCCGGCCCATGGGGGGGGGTGCTCGGCTGTCAGCTGACAGGTTCACGTGACCGAGTGTGTATGTGTGAGGATGGCGGAGGTGTTCTAAGGCCGCCGACCCTTCTTCTGTCACCGAACCCGGTCATATCAGCAAGTGATTTGGCTGAGAGTGGTGGGAAGGAGACACACTGCTACCGGAGCTGCTACACTGTGCCAAGACCGGGCCCTGGCCGTCCATTCTGCCTGTGAGTATACGCGCGCTGGCGGATGCCGACACGTACCAATGCTAGCCTCTGTAACGCGTCTGTTAAGGCCGAACACTGGGCTTTGGACCTGGGGTGTTATATGGGAATCATTTTTCGTGTTTATATAGATAGAATATGGCGTTCTCGTTTGACATCGTAAAGGCTGTGCTGTCATAAATTAGGCTGCAGATACCCGACAAAAATGTCATAATATGAATGGAGATTGAGGGATTTTATTTCTCGTTGCCATGGTAATCTATAAATTTGGTGCGGTTTATTGCTTTGGTTGTGGGATTCATTCATTAGTTTCTCACATAGCAGTCATAATGAATGCTTTTGCTAGAATCAGATCTCCCAGCACCGTAGTTACAGGATTTCACGGCCTGGAATTGTAGTTTGGGGTAGCCGTATTAGTCCAGTGTATAAGAATGCAGACTAACAGAATGTTGCAGAATCTTGTAATACCTTTTTTATTGGACTAACAGTATTTAAAATAATAGATGAGCTTTCGGGAGTCCTCCCTTTATCAAGTCAATGCTTTTGAAAAGCTCGTCTATTATTTTAAATACTGTTAGTCCAATAAAGAAGGTATTACAAGATTCTGCAACATTCTGTTTTTTGCATGGCCTGAAATGAAATGCAGGAATTGCATGCAAATTCTACAAGCTCCTTATGTTCTAAGCACATTATATAACCTTAATATGCAGGCTATTTGCATCCAATGCCACTTAGTGGTTCCAAACCTTACAGGTTTCATTCTTTACTGATTCCTATTTATTTTGTTTGTGTCTATTATTGTTTACTTTTATTTCATCTGTATACTTGAAAATGAGAGAAATCTCAAGGTATTCTTCCTCTTAAAACCCTTATTGTTCCCATTTTACATACATGTTTACTTCTACGTGTTTGTGATCTAGCGTTATTTAATTTTTCCACGATGACAAGTGTAATAAGCCGCACTTGGGTCAGGATATTTTAATCCTATTTGGAACGTTTTTCTCGTGTAGTAGTCTTTTAGCTGGCTGTATAATTATTGTTTAGGATACCCTATTGATAAAACCACATTCCAGCCATTTAATATAACAGTAAGTCATTGTAGTGCTTTATTCTCCCAGCGCTCATATGCAAGAGAGGACAATGGGCTTCTTCATTAGTAATCATACCTTATTCTTATTAGTTAGGCCGCCATTGCTGCGCTTTTTTAACAGGAAGTTGGTCTGTTAAGTTAAAGGGAAATATTGAAATAAGGTAACAACCACCCAAAAGCCATCTATGGCGTGTTATGTCCCAAACCTTATAGTTTATAGAACATAATATTTATATAGCACCATTCAGTCAATAAAACATATAGGCAAATAGAGAATGCATGCAGGGCTCTGACCATTGGACCTTATAATCTAAAGGATGTATGAACGTACTTTTTTCTCTATATCAATCATCATAATGTCTTGTTCTCAGCACTCTTATTATTTTTTTTTATGCCTAACGCGTTCCACTATCCTTTAGTCTCAAAAATCATTACTCTGATTAAAATTTAGAAGGGCGAAATATAGGTTGTGATTAATTTCCTTATGTTGACAGCTGTAAAGGTGACATTTCCCCTTTTAATATTGTCTTTCTTTCTTATTGTGATTTTTTTTTTTGCCATTGATGTCCTTTAAGGGCATAGCCACGACATTTTGTGCTAATTTATAATTCACATCCCATGATAGAAAGATGTAAGGGTACCTGTTTGTTGGACGGCTGGATATGCGCAGCCGTACGCTACGCGTTTATGCTCACATAGCATGTGGTCCGGGCGCATCCAGCCACTAAAATGAAGCTTGTGCTGTTAATGGTCCTATCGCGTCAGCGTGTAGATGAAGTCATTAATGTGATTTTTCTGTACCCCCAACTCATCTGATAAGTGTTTGAAGGTGAAATCTTAAATTTTCTTCTATACAGTAAGTGAAACACGACCCAATTTATGTTCCTCAACATCTCCTGATTGTTTGTTCCAGAGGGCCACATCCATGCTTTACATATTAACCTGTATTACATGTTGTTTTTTATAATAGTGTTGACTTAAGGGGTTTGGGGTAGTGAGATATATATATAATTAAAGTGGCGTCCATCACTGGGGTTCCAAGCAATTTTTTTATTCATATTTAATTTTTTTCCCTTCATTTTTTTTAAAGGCGGTAAAGCTATTTTTCTACATCTCCGGAAAATTCTCCCGTCATAATGAACGGGAGCGGATTCTGCGCATGCACACTGGGTGGGGATCACTAGACTCCCGGAACTCTCGCTCGAGCCAGCACTGGATCTGGCAAGCAGGGGACGCAGTAGCTGGCATAGGCAAACAAGCAAATGTACAAACACTCCATGCGTTTCCAAGGAGGAGAAAAAAGGGGACGCTTGGCTGTCGTATATACCTTAAAGCGTATACAACGGCTCGAGCGCCCCTTTAAACCCAGCCGGAGAGATTCAGGTTGCCTAGCCGTGTATGCCGTAGCGCGGGATTTAAACGCATATTTAATGACCCCTTTTGTTAATTAGCAGAAGTGTCACATTACTATGGTTTAGCACAGCAAGCGTTTGGCATTAATCATTAAAGTTCGCACAATGGTCTCTGGCTGGTGTCGCCGTGTTCTCCGATTGATCAAAATCCACGCGTTTGTAAGAGAAGCTGTTGGAGACGGTTTTTCCTCTTGGCTGTTTTAATGGTACAAACCAATTTTTTTTTTTTTTTAGAAACAAATCTGCAACTAACACGCAATATTTGTAATCATGACTGAATTCTGGTTGATTTCTGCTCCCGGGGAGAAAACTTGCCAACAAACATGGGAAAAACTAATGGCAGCCACGACAAAGAATAACAACCTGTCCACCAATTCCAAGTTCAACATACCTGACTTAAAGGTGAGTGGGTCTGTGCACAGTCTGACGCTACACAACACCCAGGCGTCCAACACGTTCCACCTGTTCTAGTTTTATATGCTGAGCTTCAGGACGGGCAGCCCACCTAATACTCCACAGAGACATGCTGCTGCCCGGCACTGAAACAGTTACTGTTATATATAGTCTCCATAGATCCTGCGGGGTCTTATTGACCACCTATAAGCTAAATTGTACAAATACTAACGTGCATTTGAACAGTAGCAGCAGATCGGTGCACTGAGGGGCAGATATTAAGGATTGCAGGAGGGGATCAGAGGGAAAGCTGGAAACAAACACAGCTGCGCAAGCTGCCCTGGGGAAGAGACTGACGTGATGCTACGTTTTAAAATTACACGGTATGTAACAATGTGTGGTGTGTAACATGTCGCTTTGTAATGTCTGTAGGTTGGCACGCTGGATGTGCTGGTTGGCCTCTCCGATGAGCTAGCAAAACTGGATGCGTTTGTAGAGGGGTAAGTGTCCCCCATTAAAAACCTTTTTATTGAGTGGGATGCAATCTTTACATAGAGAAGCCCGTTTGTTCCAGAGAGTTATCTGCTAGAACATCAGATATGGTTTAAATAGGAAATACCAGGACCTGTACATTCATTTTAAAAGTTATACACGTCACCTTGACCCTCTGAAAGACATACCCAGTCTTATGTTAGACAACCTTGTAATTTTTCCATAGATGCTTACATTCCCCCAATATAGTACTCTCTAAAGGCTAATAATACGGTAATATAGTAACAAGAACTAGTGCTAAATAAATGTGTTTGCGAAAAGTGATATATTTTTTCAGTTGTTTACATGATATAAATCTGCTTAGGAGCGTAACTTACCGTGCGGATTTTATCACATGTTTACGTAAGATATTCAACACATAGCTGTGAAACGTGCCAGGAATTTGCCGGAGGCCTAGAACGTGTACCCTGGGTGGTAATAAAACGATTAGGTATTCACAAACTATACAACCTAGAAAACAGTCTGTCCTTTCTGCAATGTAACACAATAATACATTTCCATACATTAAATAAGCAAAATAATGTATTTCTTTTTCTACAGTAACCGGAAGCTGGTGGCGGTTTTATTAACACAATATATACCGTGTTTTCCTGTCCTTTTACAGTTTCTTAACCCGAGAATGTCAGTAATTGTTGAATACGGATAGTGAGCTCAGTGCTGTTTACAGATCTCCTTTAACCCCTTGATGACAATTGCCGGTCCGGGCACGTCACGGAAAAACATGTCGTTAACGACAAATGACGTGCCAGGACCGTCATTTGTTAAAACGGGTAAAAAAAATCGATCCGTGATCTATTTTATTTTATTTATTATTTTTTTTACCCAAACGGCGTTGCTGTAATGCCTCGACCTCGAGGCATTCAGCAACGCCATGATCGGAATCAGGGGCCATGTGTGGCCCCTCCCCGGGGCGTCAACATCCGCCATACAATGTATGGCGGCGGACGCCCGTTTTAAAAGCGTTTAGGAGGCGATCAACGATCACCTCCTAAACTTAAATGGTGTCGCTGGAATGCCTCGTTCAGGAGGCATCCAGCGACACCAAACACTTACCTCTTGATGGACTGTGACCGCTCCGGAGAGCGGTCACAGCCGCAGCTGCCGGTGATCTTCGCCATCAGCAAGATGGCGGCGACCTGGGAAAAAAAATAATAAAGACGAAAAAGTTCGCTAGACGGTCTCCTGACCCTCTAGAGAACTCTGGCTCCACTTGCAGGTTGAATATAGGTACTGCATTCAACCATGCAAGTCAATGGAGCTCAGCTTTCTAATCACAGTGTGATTAGAAAAAAATAAATTAAAAATAAAATAAAATGAATAATCATTAGAAAAAAAATAGTAAAAAACCAGTAAAATGTAAAAATAATTTCCCTCTGATGTCACTATCAGGGGAACCTTCAAGTTGAAAAAAAATCTTAATGTTTTAAAAAAGGCAAAAAAAAAATTAAAATATATATATATATATATATATATATATATATATATATATATATATATATATATATATATATATATATAAAAAATATATTTTTGTGAGCAAGTCCTGAAATTAGCACATTAGCTTAAAACAATTCTCGCATGGAAAGAGTTAAAATACTGGCATATTAAATGCCCATGGGGTGTCTACTTTTAAAAAATGTATGATTTGATGGGATAAATTGAATTGGCCGGGTTCAACAATGTCCCAATTAACACGGGGGGGAAGGATGGCCACACATCTAATTTCCAATTAGAAAAATGCACACGTATCAAATGTGGCCTTTTAGTTCCCCCCAAAAATGACAAACCCATGCATGTGGGGTATCACTGTACTCAGGAGATGTTGCTGAACACATATTGGGGTGTCGTGTGACAGCGGCATATACCAGGAGCTGTAAATTCATACATAAAGTAGGTGTGTGTGGGAAAAATACACACACAAAAATACTACTGCAAACTTTGAAAAAAGCTGGTGGTAAAGTGTGTGCATGCAAAGAGTTAAAATACCAGCATTTAAAATACCCTGGGGTGTCTAGTTTTCAAAAATATATGGCTTTATTGGGCACACTGAAATGGCCCGGCTCAAAGATGTACCAAATAGGGCATGGGCAGTGGATCCCCAAATGCCAAAGTTCAACATTGAAAATGCGCATGCCCCAAATGTGGCCCTTTTGCCCCCAAACACCCAGGCAAAATCATTCATGTGAGGTATCGCTGTACTATTGCTAAACACATATTGGGGTGTTTTAGGATAGTGACATATACCAGAACCTGTTTATTCATACCTGAAGTAAAATGTGAGTGAAAAAACAAATGCAAAAAAATGACTACCATAAAGTTTGACAAAGGCTGATGGTAGAATTAGTGCTTGGAAAGGGTTAAAATACTAGCACTTGGAATACCCTGGGCTGTCTAGTTTTCAAAAATATATGACTTGATGGGGTAAATTGCATTGGCCGGCTTCAAAGATACCCGAAATGGCACATGGGGGGAAGAATTACCAGATTTGGAAAAAATGGCTTTGAAATAGCAAAACGCTACCTGTACTTTTTGCCCCATAATGTGTAGAAAAAAGCAAAAAAACATAAAAACATTGGGTATTTCTAAACTCAGGACAAATAGTAGAATCTATTTAGCAGGTTTTTTCATTACCTTTTATAGATGAGTAAAAGATTTTTCAACTAAAAGTTAGAAACTTTTTTTAATATTAAATAATATGATACAATCAAAACAATGTCATCTAAAGAAAGCCCTTCTTGTCCTGAAAAAAACAATATCTAATGTGTGTGGGTTCAGTAAACGGGAAAGAAGAAAATTACAACTAAACACGAGCAGCGCAGAAATGTTAAAACGGCCATTGTCACGAAGGGTACAAAAAGTAAAATCAGCCTTTGTCACGAAGGGGTTAATCTTGTGTTGACCTCGTGGTTCTGTTTATTCTGCACCAAATTGTGTTAAGACATTTCTAAATGGACTGTTATTTCGAATGTAAAGATAAGACTTGCACACACATCCATAGCAAACTAATGTTGAAATATGAGCAATCTGAGCTACTTGATGATGCTGGAACATGTCCTGATAGCTTCTCGTACCCGACTTCTTCCATGGTTAGCTTAGTGAGGTGCCGGCCCATCGGCACAAGCTTCAGTTGACTGTATTCATAAAGACGTGGATGAATCAGTAGGAACGTTCCACTGGCTGGATTGTTCCACGTAGAACGCTTTGTTGCCGGAGCTGTTCTCTATACATGTTTGAGGATGTAAGTCCCTAGCAGTGTTTACTAGAAGGGTTATGTTTCTATCTGATACTAATAAAGTCACTGTTACGTTGTTCAGCTTTACTTGCTTTTCTTTATGCAAACGGCCAAAGTGGTGTTTAATAATAATTTGTCACGTTGTGATCGGCCATTAATGTGTAGTAAATTACTACAGGCATTTTCTATAGGTTTTAGGATTTATACTAGTAAAGATGTCTTCAACTTTGACCTGGAAGTCACTTTTTTATCATTTGTCCTCATTCAGGTTATAAATTTAAGTAAGACAATTTTTTCCCCCTCTTAAAGGTACCTAAGCATTTTCTAAGTATACAGCTCTTAAATCTTAATTAGGTCTTTATTTTACTTTTATTATAATAACTGTTTCTTCTTTTACCTAGAACGGTGAAGAAGGTTGCGCAATATATGGCTGATGTCTTGGAGGATAGCAGAGATAAAGTGCAGGAAAACCTATTGGCCAGTGGAGGTAAGATACAAATATTTAAAGCCCTTATACTATTATATATATGTTCTTGCATGGTATACCGTATTTCCCCAAGTATAGGACGCTCCCTTGTATAAGACGCACCCCTGTTTTTGGGGGCCAAAATTTAAAAAAAATAAATAAAAAAAATTACATAGTTATTGTACTGGCTGCCTGGGCATGATATGAGTTTGATTGATGTTGGCTGCTAGCAACTGTTAGCAATCACACTCCTATCATGCTCAGGCAGCCAGTCCATGCACATCACTTTCAGCCTCCCTGTGCCCCCTACACACGGATCCATGCTTACATACATACATACAATTTACTCCCCAACCTTACCTGAACTGCCGATCTTCTGCTGCCGCTCGCTGACTTCTGTGGGGGCCGCTGTTTCTGCCTTGCTCGACGCGGCTGCACAGGAACTGAGCGGAGTCATGTGGATGGGATGTGCATTCACGTGACCCCACCGGGTTCCTGTGCAGCCGCGGCGGATGAAGGTAAGCATCAGTTCCTGTGCAGCCGCGGCGGATGAAGGTAAGCAGCAGTTAGATTTTATTTATTTTTTTTTAAACTACCACCACTGTATAAGACGCACCCAATTTTTTCTAAAAAAGGTGCGTCTTATACATGGGGAAATACGGTATATGGTATATATGTCAGTGTGGCACTCCTTCCCCCAGTAACATGTACAGTAAACGAGGTTCAGATCTGTAACATTGGCCTATGACTAAGCGCGGGTGTTGGATGCGAATCACGTATGGCAGTCACCCACTGGGGGCCGAGTCCCCACGTCTGTCAGCCTGGCAATAAAAACGACAATTCAAGTTGATACGGGTCCGAACGTCTTATTAGTTTACAAACATTTCCAAGTGTGTGTCTGAGAAGATGATTTCTATGTCTATGTTGTTTTCAAAGGAATAGTTAAACGTTTGGCATGACTATTCCCTTTTCCTAATGCCATCAACGTGAAGCATTCCGGAACCCTTCTGCTAGGGCAGGACATGATAAATCCCAGCAGCCGAGTCGCTCCTAGATTTCTAGATCTGGCTTCTAACCATATGGGGACCTTTTGATCTATATGGTTGTACCGGCACTTTTATGCCTGAGACACAGTGGCGTCGCTACAGGCGGGCAAGGGGGGCTTCTGTACTGCATAGAGGAAGCGGAACCTAGCAGAGTTCACGTGACATCACATGACTCTGCTCCAGTTCTGCTTCCTCTGTGCCGTACCAGAGAACGCAGAGGGAGGCCGCGCCCTCTGCTGAAGTCTGTGAGCGGCATCGAGGAGCTGCAGTGCAGGTAAGGGGGTGGGGAGGGTGTTTGAATGAGTATGCGTGATTGAGGGAATTAATCTGTGAATGAATGAGTATATGAATGAATGAATGTGTGTGTGTGTGTGTGATAGCATGGATGTGTAAGTGCTGGAACCTAGGCATGATGGGACTGTGATTGCTGTTGGCATGATAGCAGTGTGATTGCTAAGTCAGCCAGTACATGCTGAAACCTATCTAGCTGCCCCCCTTGTGTATTGATGCTGCCAGCAGTATGGGGTCTACACATCACTTACAACCACCCTGTACCAGCATGTACTGGCTGACCTGGCATGATAGGAGTGTGATTGCTAACAGCAATTACAGTACCAGCATTTACTGGTTGCCTGGGTATGATAGGAGTGTGATTGCTGTGTGGACGCCAGGGCTGGCTTTGGGGTGTGCAACCTGTGATCTATGCCTGTAATTAAGGGGGTTTTAAATATACCTTTTAATGACGTGTTTTTATGTGAATTCCAATTGATCTATACCTGCAAAGCTGGGTTT
The DNA here is from genome assembly GCA_029215755.1 of Spea hammondii. NCBI lineage: Eukaryota > Metazoa > Chordata > Amphibia > Anura > Pelobatidae > Spea > Spea hammondii. Next base: position 13,453,782 of record JARDYJ010000005.1, on the reverse strand, counting down.
TGCGTTATTCTGTAGATCCATATCTGTATATTTCCATACGTTATTTATGTATACCTGCAAATAGTGTTTGTATGTCTTATTCAGTTGATTAATACCTGCAATGCTGTTTCCATGTATTTATTTGATCTATACCTGCAATGCTACGTTTCATATACTATTGTATACCTGCAAATACAGGATTTGTATGTCTGATTCTGTTTATTTGATATATACCTTCAGTGCTGAGATCACAAGTGAATTTCAGTTGATCTATACATGCAAAGCTTGGTTTGTGTGTTAATGTGTTGATCTATACCTGCTATCGGCAACTGGGGCTAATGTTAATATATATGGGCAGCAGGGGCATCAATACACAAGGGGCAAAAACACTAAGGGGGGTATAAACGACAATGCAGTGTGAAAAATCCATCCTGATGTAGACATCTGTGACGTAGATTGTGTCCTGCTGTTTGTGTGTTTTTGGTTAACAGTGTAGGAGAGCCTGTCCTCGGGTGTGTGTGTGTTGGTGTGGCAGAGCCTGTCCTCGGGTGTGTGTGTATAGGTGTTGGTGTGGCAGAGCCTGTCCTCGGGTGTGTGTGTGTAGGTGTTGGTGTGGCAGAGCCTGTCCTGGTGTGTGTGTTTGGGTGTCAGTGTGGCAGAGCCTGTACTGGTGTGTGTGGTTGTCTGTGTGGCAAAGCCTGTCCTGGCGTGTGTGTTTGGTCATCTCTTTCCTGGCACTTAACTTACAGTAGGAATTATTTAATTTATATTTATCCAGAGATAAAACGCCTTCCTGAAGTTGTAGTGACTTCAGGGGACAAAACGTTCCAAGGCCCTGAAATCGTTTAGTGGAAAAGTTATTTATTGTGTTATAATATTTATTTCAAGGATAAGTCGCACTCAGTTGTGGCTTCAGGCTTCCCATGTTGAATGATCAAGTATTATTTTAGCCCAATAACAAAAGTATAATTCCATAGCACATTACTTTTGGAAATTATGAATGCCCCCCCCCAGTTTGACTGTGGTATCATGTGTGCCCCCCCTATATATTGTTTCTAGAGTCGCCACTGCTGAGACAGGATTGTTAAGCAAACAATTTCCTTCGCTTATCCCTGAGGAGATGTGGACATGACAGTCCAAGCTTCAGATTTGCAGGTTGTTCCATGTTTTAAATGGTTTGAGTTTTGTAGAGGTGTCCTGTGGCTGGCCTAATCTATTCGGCTTGTAAACTCCGCACTTTTACTATTTTTGACACGGGGAAACCCATGCTGGTTGGTGTGGTATATTCTTTGTTTAATGCATAGTCTGCATCAGAACCTTTTGTATTCTTTTATTACATGTGAATAAAGTCCATCTCAGACTTTTGGAATCGTTAATGAAGTAAAACACTTTACGTTAATGCGTCTTTAGATCTTAGTGACATCTTAAAATGAGTGGACGTAAGATGTGCGGTCACAAGCTTGCGAGATCTTAGCCGCTCCTTCTAAATAACCAACGTTTTGTGTTAATCTGCGACACTCCAGCTACCGTATGCACCGTATGTCGGTGGACAACTGTCCCTTCAATGCATATAACATGTATGTTTGTGCATGTATAGATAATGCTGTGCAATTTGCTCATCTTTTGTCCGTCCTCACGCCACGTTTCGTTCTGTTTCAGTGGATCTGGTCACATACATCACACGGTTCCAGTGGGATATGGCAAAGTATCCAATTAAACAGTCCTTGAAGAATATTTCCGAAATAATAGCAAAAGTAAGATATTTCACAGATCATTCAAATTATGCCGTTATGCTCGGACCCCAGGTGATGAAAACCACTGTAATTGTGCCTCATTTCTGTTAGGCACTTACAGATTCTTGTGCCTGTACTATAATGCGGGCAAATGGGTCAAGTAGCACTCCAGTAAAGTAGCCTTTAAAGTGCGGTTCCCTGGAGGGCTGTTCCAAGAATGTGTTAAAATAACACTAAAATAGGGGCTTTCCCTTCCCCCTTGCATTGAGATGGTGTTCGGAGCTCTGAATCAATTATATATAAATTGGATTAGTAACCATGAAATGATCTTCTGGTTTTGATGAGACCACTTTTTTAAAGGGGGCGAAAACTTTTTTTTTTCTTTGTTTGTAAGACTTTTGTATTCTATTGTCGAGATAAACGTGCAAAAAGTTATGATGCGCTGAATCTTACCATCTCCGTCTTACTTCGCAGGGCGTTACGCAGATTGACAATGATCTAAAAGCAAGAGCCTCCGCGTACAATAATCTCAAAGGAAATCTCCAGAACCTTGAAAGAAAAAACGCGTAAGGATTCGTTTTATCGACATTTATCCCACTCTTTTCACTTTTTTCTTGTGGTTAGCAAAGTATTCAAGGATCTTAAATACTTAACGTACAGGATAACAAAACATTATTTTTACGTCCCACACTGTCCACTAATTGGTTATTGACACAATGCTCTCCTATCTTCCGCGATAAAGGGGAATATTGTATTTCTCTTTTTTTTTACCTATGTTCCAAATGCTCTTTTCTTATTATTATTTATCGTTTGCATGTGTGCTGTTGAAAGACCTAACAGGTAAGGACATTTTATAACAGTATTTTAGTGAGCTTTTCTTCCCACAACACCCCCCTCTCATGTTTGTGACTTGAAATTGTGTGTACAAAACTTTTCTTTCCTTCCTTCTTCTTCTTCTTTTTTTTTTTCCAACCATGGCTTCATTGTTTCCTTTGGCGTAACAGTAGCCAGAATGCTTTAGTCATTTTCATGTGTGATAGAGCTGGGCTGCTCAACGCTTAATGTTTTGGGTTTTTATGCTCTGGTAGAATTTGTAGGATTCGTGTAATTGGCAGAATAAGTCCCCAGAGCGCACATTAAAGATCGTTGATGAGCCGCGTGCTAAAGACCAGTGGACTGGCGGCTGTGAGATGTAGAATATACTTCTCCTGAAATCTGACCTTGTTCATGGGTTGTTTCATTCATTCACACGTGATTTGTTTGAGGAAGTGACTCACGCTGGTCCAAAGGCATCTTGTTAACCCTTGCCAATATCCTAAAGTAGATACGCGTGGCTGCTTGAGATTATAGATGGAGTCTTTGATACATTTTAGTGAACATTCATATAATAAGATAAAGCTTATACGACTTTGTGTTGCCATTTAGCGAGCAAACGTATTCAAAGAATAAATACATCTGTAGGGTTGTTCTATTGTCTATTGGCCTGGTTTTTACATCCCTACAATGAGAGAATACTTGTTTGCTCTTATAAGTCACATTGTATGGCGGTTATTATTAACCTTCCTTCCATTCATTCATTCTGTTTTCTTTCCCTGCAGAGGAAGTCTAATAACAAGAAGTTTAGCTGAAATTGTGAAGAAAGAAGACTTCGTACTAGATTCCGAATACTTGATTACACTTTTGGTGGTTGTACCTAAGTAAGGGATTATGTTTATTTACTTATTTCATGTTTTGTTTTTTTAAATGGTCAGTACCTGTAACGACCAATTAATAAGTTATTCCTACAAATGCCTATTGACATTCCCAGAGCAATTTGATTCATTCCTTCGACTTAACTAAACAGGTAATATTGTTTCAGACTGACCAAAGTTTAATGTATTCTCAAGAGTTATAGTATCCAAATAAATAAATTTGTCCTTTTTTTTTTTTTTTTTTTTTTTTTTTATCTATAGGCAAAGCTACAATGACTGGGTTAAACAATATGAAACACTGGCCGAGATGGTGGTTCCACGTTCTAGCATGTAAGTTACTTCAGAAATTCTTAACCCCTGTAGTCCCATGGGGGTTTTGGTACCTTACGTCCCAGAGGTTTTTTTTTTGCTATTTTTACCATATGTGGGTTTAATTCAGATTCCCCTTTTCGGTGTTTGATGTTCCCAGGAAAATTACATAACTTTTTTTTTTTTTCTTCATAACAAATAGGGGTTTCATTTGAAACCATAAAACTTGCATAAGATAATAGAGTGCTAATGTGTAAAAAGAAAACTAAATATTGCAATTTTCTTAGAAATTCTTCTACATTTTAGTTGCTGCTGTTGAGCAACATCCCCTGATGGAACAGGTTATGTCATGTGATGTCACAATGACATCACTTAGCTCACTTTTTTTTTTTTTACTTTAGCGATTTAAGATATTTACTTTTCTCCACTTGTGGGAAGGAGGAGAGACCTTATTTCTCACCCTCATCCCTGCGATCCCCCTGTCCAAGTTTTTTCTGCAGTGGGCCACTTCATCAGAATTGTATACGTACGAGGGCCGCACTCATTTTTCACTGTGAGAAAATATGGCCTTTTATAAGATAATGCAGATTAAAATAAAGTAAATGACACAAAACCTTTACTTTTCCTCTCACTGATTTCTGGGCCTAGAAAGTTTTGTGACTACAAATTCAGGATAATTAAAAATGAAATAGTTCTATTTATTCTAGGGATGCACCAAAATGAAAATTCTGGACCAAAACCGAAAATTCAGGGTTCACTTAGCCGAAAACGACCACCCCCACCTTTAAATAAAATAATTTAAAAAAAAACGCACTTTTAATACAAGTAACACCACAATTGGACAAAAAAAATTCAACAATATGACTTGGCATGATAGGAGTGTGATTGCTAACAGCAATCGCACTCCTATCATACCAAGGCAACCAGTAAATGCTGGAACCTAGGCATGATGGGAGTGTGATTGCTGTTAGCAATCACACTCCTATCATGCCAAGTCAGCCAGTACATGCTGGCACAGGGTGGCTGTAAGTGATGTGCAGACCCCATACTGCTGGCAGCATCAATACACAAGGGGGTGGCTAACCAGGTTTCAGCATGTACTGGCTGACTTGGCATGATAGGAGTGTGATTGCTAACAGCAATCACAGTCCTATCATGCCTAGGTCCCAGCACTTACACATCCATGCTATCACACACACATTCATTCATACACTCATTCACTCACAGATTAATTCCTTCAAACACACACACCCCCTTACCTGCACTGCAGCTCTCTCGATGCCGTTGGCAGAGACCAGAGTCATGTGAAATAACGTACATTCACGTGACTCTGCTGGGTTCCGCTTCCTCTGTGCTGTAAAAAAGACCCTCCCACAGGTAAGTAGCAGGGCTCTTGTGATCCCGGTTGCCCTGGCTGCCGATCTCACGCGGGCCGCACCTCAAGGTCTCGCGGGCCGCGTTTGGACGCCCCTGCTCTAGAGACTTACATTGGGAATTGCAATTCACATGGTCGGCCAGCAGGGGTAGCATATGTAACAATCTGATGCTTCACACTTTGTGTAAGTATCTTTACATTTAGCATCTTTGTTGATGCGTTTTAAGGTGCAAGTAACTTATGAAGAGGCTTCCTTCTAAACAAAATATTAAATGGCTGCTCTTGTGTGTTAGTTTCATTTCAGGAAGTCTTTAAGTTTGTTACTTTAATAGTTTTGTCTGAGTGTTTACAACTATCGTTGAAGACACTCTTTCTGTCTTATGGTAAACTTTTTTTTTTTTCAATTCTCTTTATTGAAAAATAAGTCATAAACACAGATGTACAGTGATGGTAAAATCTTAACTTATGGGAGCTTTATCCTTGGGCCAGTTAATTTAAGATTTGATTTCATAAGTCTGAGTCAAAAAATAATTGCAGTAAAGTGCAAATAAGCACAATTCTACTTTCTTATTTAAAAATACAATTATTGACTGGGTCCCAAACTGTGTTTTGGTTTATTTTTTTTTTCCCTTTTAACACATTTTCTTAATAAATCTTGACAAGCGGTGCCCCGTACCTATGTCATATCCATACCTGAAGCTATTGTTTTTTTTGTTTTCTGTGTAACTTTCCTCTTTAATATTAACTAAATTATTATTGTTAATATTATCTTTTTTTAAATTCTAACATTCTTATACTGAAATTACAGAATTTTTAGTTATTCATTTTTTTTTTCTTTGAATAGTGTTCTGTCTGAGGACCAGGATAGTTATCTCTGCAATGTGACTTTGTTCAGAAAAGCTGTGGATGACTTTCGACACAAAGCCAGAGAGAATAAGTAAGATAATTGGAAATCCGCTGGATGGATAAGTGTAAAGTAAGCGGCTATCACATGTTTACAACATACTAACAAACTAACATGCCTTCCTCTTCGCTGTAGGTTTGTTGTTCGTGATTTCCAGTATAATGAAGAGGAAATGAAAGCTGATAAGGAAGAAATGAACAGGCTCTCCACCGACAAGAAAAAACAATTTGTAAGAACCGTATTGGCAATTTTTGGTAATTTGATATTTGTTAATATAGTTAACGTATCTTTCTGTCCGTCAGCAGTACTACAAGCACACATTTCTGATTACATTTGGTGTGCCCATTGGGTACGCTGTTACTAGCAATGTTTAATGCGGAAAGCAGGGACAAATTTCACTTTGGGCGGACACAATTTCCAGGCTTTCGTAATTCCATATAGCTCTATTGGGCTCATTCAAAAGGCCTGATTGTATGTAGTCGTACTGAGCGTGTAATAAAAGACGCTGTGAGCTGCCTTCCGTCTGTAAACATCAGTATTGCAGCAAAATGTTCCAATTGTTCTGTTGTCCTCAGGGACCTCTGGTTCGATGGCTCAAAGTAAATTTCAGTGAAGCGTTCATTGCTTGGATCCACGTGAAAGCTCTGCGGGTCTTTGTGGAGTCTGTTTTAAGGTATATATATATGTAAACAATCTATACTGAAAGTGATTTTATTTTTCTTGATGAAATAACCAGTATTTACTAACTGGCTGTCTGCTCTGTGCATGTTTCCGTTTGTACTTCAAGTTGCGTCCTACAGTGAATTTATTGAGGGTCCTTGCCAAGTTTAACTACTGTTTTTTTGTTTTTTGTTTTTTGTTTTTTTCTTTTCTTTCTACTTAAAGGGATACTTTCTGCCCTTTAATGTATATGATACCCGAGAGGTCCCTTTAGATTTCTGTGGTGTTGCTTTTCTATGTGATTAGTATGCTCCCTGGGAGATCATTTGAGATAATAAAATTAATTTAGATAAATTCAAAAGAAGGCGTCTGGTCAGATGAGATTCGGAAGAGGGAATGGAATACTTATGGATACTTTTGAATTGAGTTATATAATTGCGATGTGTAGTGCTGATGACTGCTACCTATTGTAAACTCTTTAGCTTCACAAAATCTCACATTATAGTTTCTTTTTTTGCATGTGATGCATCTGCTGTATTGTTAGGTATGGCTTGCCAGTAAACTTTCAAGCAATGCTGCTTCAGCCCAGTAAGAAAACCATGAAGAAACTGAGGGAGGTTCTGTACGATCTGTACAAGCACCTGGACAGCAGTGCCGCGTCCATCATTGATGTGAGTAAAACCTCCTCGCACAATGCACAGTTTCAAAATCATATCCCGGCCGTGTTTCATCTCCGACAAGAATTAGTTGACCATAAATCAAGAAAAGGGGACGTCTTATTTAGCAAGTCGAAGCTTATTTTTAGGTATTTATTAGGTATCCTTTAAAAGGCTGCTTTCTTTCTCTTTCCAGGCACCAATGGATATTCCGGGGTTAAACCTCAGCCAGCAAGAATACTACCCCTATGTATACTACAAGATTGACTGCAACCTGCTCGATTTTAAGTAAAAGAAACCCCTAGGTGTATCATCCAATCAGAAATGAGTTTGAAGTACAGTGACGCAATTAACCCTGTGCTTGCTTCTCATTCCCCCTTACTGAGTTGATTTCCCTCGTAGTTGTCCTTTGAAACCTTGTTTCTTTTAAAAACAAATATATATAAATATATTGTTGCTTTTAATCAATGATGTATTTAAATGTCCACTGAGCAAATAAGAGTTTATTTATGAAGAGATTTATTTAAGGCCTGCAGTGTCTGAGCATTCAGTTGGCATTGCAGAGCTCGGCTGTTAGACCACTTGGCACAAAGGATTATATGAAACTTCATTCCTCATTCGTATGGTGATCGGCATCGATTCTCCCCGTTAGCACTGCTCGTTTAGGTCTTGTTTACAAGGGGTTATGGTGTAACCGTTTTATACCATTCCATTCACTGTATTTAGTTCATAAAAGGTGTTTCAATGTGAAGTTGTGATGCTAAGTATGTGTAATATTTAACGTTCGTGCTTTCTAAATGTTTCATAAAGATCTTAGAGCGCTGTCTGTATACACAGGATGAATTAAAATATACCTGTGGAAATATTTGTGTGAGTGGAGACCTCTGTTTACTGACCTATTTATTTATTTTTGGGAACCCCTCCAATGATTGAGGTGTATAGAATTAAGCACGTAGACAGGCATCTGCATAGACTAACAATGGCAGTAAGTACTGAAGAGCTGTGACTTTAAATGTAGCACCGTCAGTCAGTCTGTGGGATTTCTCTTCCAAATGGGGTGCACATCCACATAGGGAAAAAAGATATTTGACCAAAAATAGTGTAACTTTGTATGCAAATAGGGGATTAGCAGTATTGCAGGTAAGTAATGCACTCACATTTCCAAGGACATAAATGAGCTCATCAAAAAAAATATTCATTAATTCTTCATATAAAAACACAGCAGCAATTGGCACAGTATCACTCGGTTCAGTATAAGTATTGAAATGTACTGAAGCGTGTACAAAATAATCGGCATAAAACCAGGTACAGGGAAGTCCACCGTCCAGCACCAAGAGCACATTGTAACATGGGTTCTTTATATAAACACTTTACCAGTGTTTCAGAGATCTGGGAGTAAACGACATGAAGCGACAGACCCCGCAAACCGTTGTATCACTTACTACAGAGCTCCAAACTGCCTCTGGAAGCAGCATCAGCATTAGTTCCAAGGAAGGGTTATTTTAATGCTACGGCATAAAAGATGCTTTTAAATAATTGTACACTTTGAACTTTGTGAGATAAGTTTAGGGAAGGCCCTTTCCAGTTCCAGCATGACTGCGTCCCTGGGCGCAAAGCAAGGTCCGTAAAGACATAGCTTGCCCACATTTATTGTGGAAGAACTCGAGTGGTCTGGACAGAGCCCCTGACCTTAGACTCACCTTTGGGATGAATTGGAAGTCGCTTACGAGCCAGGTCTTCTCGTCCAACATCAGTGTCTGAACTCACAAGTACATTTTCCCACAGATCTACTCCAAAACCTTGAGAAAAGCCTTCCCGACTCTGTATTGATGGCCAGATGCTTTTGGGCTGCTTAGTGTACCTCTAAAAGTGTTTAAATAGGGCACAATATCTTTTAATCTGACTAACCAAATGACACTTTTATTCTACTTTTACTTTAATGCATAAGTAAACAAGATCTGCAAAATAATTCAGCTGCTGTTGTAAGACAGAAGATACACATTACTGTGCAAAGGTTTGGCGTCACTCAGCTATTTTCATGGCAAACAAATTTCTAGCTGTAGCGTTATTGCAAAAGGGATTCCTATGAATGTTTTCATAGGTATACAGAGGGCATAGGCATGAGTCACTTCCATCATTCCTGTGTTCCACTGGCACATGTGTTCAGTAATCCATTAAAAATCAGCAGTTTCTGGCTACAATAGTCATTAACGTCTGCTGTGTTTCTGATCCATTGCATGTTATTTTAATATACAAAATTTGCTTTTCTTTCAAAAAAAGACATTTCTAAGTGACCCCAAATGTTTGAGTGGTAGTATATATTGGTACACCACTATAACAAGAAGAGGCAAGAGAAGAAAAGGTTATGGAAAAGGAGATGCGACATGGAAGTGGTTGAACTGGAAAGCCACTACCGGCAGCTAGCCTGTGCGAGATCCTAACAGCCGTCTTCTGCGGTCCCCTCAGAGCTGCTTGAGTGTCTGTGTAGGTTATGTGCCATACCTGGCTCTCCTCACTACCTGCTCTGTGTACCGACCTTGGCCATGTCTACCTGTTTAGTCTACCGAACTCTGCATTGGCTGACTACCTGTTCTGCATACCTGACCCCATCTATTTGTGGCATTATCTATACACACATCCGGCACCCCCAGCAAGTGCTTTGCTCCCCGCTACTCAGTAACTAATATATGTAATCTGCCTGTACTGGAGCCCCTGCATTATTGGGGTCAAAGTACTTGGGGCTCATCCTCAAGAAAACTTTCCTCTAATGTTCTACTCAGCCCTTTATAATCTGGTTTCCATCCGTAACAATCAGCTAAAACATTGCTAAAATAAAATATCACTTCTCCTTGCACTCTTGGACTTCGGCCATTGACTCGGTTGGCAACCCCTTTCTCCTGCCCTTCGTTCTTATGGCATCCTTGACATGGCTGTCTCCTGGTTTAAATCCTACATGAGGCAACTTCTCTCTTTTGGATTCCAGTACCCTCTATCCACTAATGACACACAAACTTTCCTTTCCTCTCTTGACTCCTTTTGTAGTTGCATCCTGGATGGCATCCCACTCTCTTAAGGTCAACGCCTCCAAGACCAAGCATCTAAACTGTCCGATATTGTAATGTAATCTGCTGGTGCTCTATAAATGTAATCCTACTGTATGAGTAATGAATCCAAGATCATAAAATACACTTCAATGAATAATTCCCACTGCATTGAACTAGTAAATTTGCCTCGAAGTTAAATAGTTGCAAGCTGTGCTAATGTGTCAGTAATTCCCCTTGAATATATGTATTTTCAGAGGTGCTGCCTAAATTGTTGGCACCTTATAAATAAAATAACAATACTTAGTTCTCCATACTACATACTTCTGTTTATTTTTAATGACAGAGCCACCTCCACGTGCAGGCGAGCAATATGTTTTCTCTTACATATCTGCCTGACTTTTGACCATTATTTTTCTCTCTCCCTCCCTCTCCCTCTCCCATCGGGGCACCTGACCTTTACACCCAAAGGGTCTTTTATAACATCCCCTTATAAATACATGGACATTAAGATGTAGTAGGATCCCCCCTTTGCTATTATAATAGCTTCCACTCTTCCAGGAGGGCCATCTACATTCCCATTCATCCAGTAGAGCGTTTGTGAGGGCAGGCAGTGATGTTGAATGAGAAGACCTGCCTCGCAATCTCCGTTCCAGTTCAACCCAAAGGTGTTCGATGAGGTTGAGGTCAGGGCTCTGTGCGGCCGGTTGAGTTCTTCCACACCAAACTCATCCAACCATGTCTTTATGGACCTTTCTTTGTGCGCTGGGGCACAGTCACGCTGGAATAGAAAAGGGCTTTTCCCAAACTGTTCCCACAAAGTGGGAAGCATAGCATTGTACTAAATGTCTTGGCATGTCCCTTTCAGCATACCAAGACGTTTTATGGGGAGAGCGTAACATCTTCCTATGATGTCCTCTCCCTCGGGAAAAACTTCTCATCCGTATGATACATGCTACTGCTAGAGGTATGTATGGTTTTGCTTTTTTGCATCTTAGCAGCAGGCGAACATTATATAGGGGACAATTCACATTTGCAGAAAACTTTTGTCATACAAGCCCCTGCTGGGCAGGCACTGGGTTATAGCAATCAAGTTACTGTAAAACCTTGTATATAATACACGCCTAATTTAGAAGAAAGCTTTGCACAAATGCCATTGTTATCTGTATAAGAAGCGAAAGGTGATGTCCTAAAGCCGTTGAAGCACATGTAGTATTTTAATGTGGGCACATGAGGTCTCTGCTGCTCCAGGTTTAAACAATCAAAAGAAAACATTCTTAAGGAATCAGAGGAACTAGAAATGATTGCTTTGAATTGTCGGTCTGATGTAGTTCACATGCATGTGGGGGGGTACAGTTTGCATGATTGTACCTTTTTAAGAGGGAGCTGAAATACTAGATGTGGAGGATTATCTCTCTATGGGAGATCTGTCTTCAAGCTGAGTGTAACACAGTGCGCGTGCCATCACATCAGCACCAGGGCTTTATATTATTTTAGGGGTAAAAGTAATAAAAAAAAATGATTAGGAACACATAGTCTAATACCACTTACCATGCACGAGATCAGAAGTTGTGCCATATGAATTGCACCCCTCTACCAATGGTCAAACCTCGCCACTAAATAAAAAAATAATACATAAACATATAATTATATTAATGGAAAAAAAAAAAAAGAAATGGACGGATGAGGGTTTGTGGGCTGCAACTTTTTATCATTATGTTTAGAATATACAGTATATGGGGAAATAATAGGGAAAATTTCCTCTTTTTAACATTTGTACCATTATATTTTGTCATGTGATATTTGATGGATCATACATATAAAAAGAAAGCTTATATGTATAATGTAGGGGTACGTTACATATTCATTATTAATTACAGTACATATATATATATTAAAATTAGTTAAAACTTTTAAGTGTGAGCAATATCCAAAAATAGAAGGGGTCAAATATCTTTTCAAAGCACCGTACCTTTTAGATTAAATCTGTAATTACTTCACTTGTTCTTTTGCGCTTTGATTGCCAGGAAAACCTAATAAAACATTTTTATGTTAGATAACTAATTGAATAGATTGGTGCATTGTATGACTGAATGCTTTGAGAGAGCACAAAGCAATATATTTTAATACATATAGCTGCCTGACATGCATTCATTCCCTGTACATTTACACATTGATAAATAACGTGGAATTAATCCTCAAAAACAATGTTGGATCGTTAGGAAAATACACTCAACCCACATTGCTGTTGTGAAAGGAATTATACCGCTGGTTCCTATGCCAACTTTTCTTTTGCAAACCAATATGAAACTTCCGAAAATTAACGATATTCATTCTTTCCACTCCTTTCTTTTTTTAAAAAGAAGTTGCTGAGTGTATTTTTTAAGCTATATAACATATAATATGGACGCAGCAGAAATGAGCACAAATATAATTATATATACCGTGTATATATATTTTGGTAGAAACTTCATTTTGATTAAATTAGTAAATAAGTGCCATCAATTGTGGGTTCTAGACCTATTGGTCTTAGAGGTAAATCATAAACGGGGTCCTAGCTTTAGACCCTTTTTCGTCTCACCTTGCTGACTAGTAGAGATTCTGGTTTAATCTCTTTTTGCATAGAATCAAATTTTAGTTTAGATATAGTTTGGAATTCAGTTTTAAGTTTTAACTGATTTTATTTGCCAAAGCAGGAGCAGATTGACTTAGTAGACTAAATTTAGTGTGTTTTAATGATTTTCCCTATCTCCATGTTGTTACCCATGCTGTATGATAAATAAATATGTAATTACAGCTTTATAAACCAAGCACACACAGTGGAAAGTCGTGTCTGCTTTCCTTAAAATACTTATATGGGTTAAAAAGTCAGGTTGAGTAGAAGGAATAGAGAATTCATGGTCATTTAGCAACCTACCCAACCCAGTAATGGACTACGGGGGTCAATGGGGTCGTAGTCAGATAAAGAGATTCGACCAGTTGGATGAGACTGAACTTGTTGTTAGTAACGATGTAACCTATTCTAGTGTATGAGTTGTGGAGTTGTTAGCTCAGAGTAGGAATCTGGTGGTAATATCTGCATTTCTTAGAGGAAAAAAAGCGTCAAGGGAATGGTCAAAGGACAAGTTAAAATATCTGGTATTAAGCCGTTTCCTAACCTTAGAATAAAAAAAGGAAAAATATCCTCGCTAGTAATCAAGGTCTAGTAATATCAGCGTCCCCTGTCCTAAATGTAATACTCATAAAAGGCAGCAAAACTGACTATTCTTTACAGAGAGGGAACATAAGGAGTTAGGTCCCTAACATAAAGCCCCAATGCACATTTCACGGCTTCACGAGGCTTCATGAGGCTTCATCAGGGGGACTGAAATCAGGGGACTGATTTGGTTGAGGATTCAGTGAGATTTATCCCTTCTATTATATATATATATATACGTATATAAAGCATTGAGGATTCTACTGAAAAGTCATTTTTTTATCCACTCCTAACCTTGTCTGGCTTGGAATAATTTTAATGAGGTCATAGATGAGCAAGTGTATACCACAGTATATTAAACAGTTTATTGTACCCACCACTGCCGAATATCTTCTAAACGATCAACAACCTAGTGATATGAACTGCCAAGTCTTTACTAATGCTGATATTCCCTGTTTTTTGGTAGAGGTAGCAGGCGAGTGGAAAGAATGCATTGTGCATCATAGCTGAATTAGTTATTGTCCTGGGCTGTATAACTGTGCTGTCAAAGATAAGTAGCCTCTTTTGGATTTAAAGTAAAATGATATATCAGCTCGTCCACCTTATTTTCAACCTGGTTCATTCTCTCACCCAAGCAGTGCATCTCCTGTTTGCTTTTAGTTCATGCACATTTTCTGCAGTGGAGGGGGGTGTCAGAGGCCTCTGCATCGAGGACAGGTTTTTGCTTGATCGCAGTGTGATGTACCGAATAACTGCCTCTCTGCTTCGGTGCCTTGTTGGATGCCATCATGAGCAGGATTTTTAAAATGGGGGGATAAACTGCTTTGGATTATGTGCCTGATTGTAAAATCCAAAAGGAACAGACCTGTGAGAGATGCTATAAGCTGTACTGGAGCAGTCATGCTTTAATAAAAAAAAGGGTCTCCAAACTGTCCCCACAGAGTTGGAAGCAGAGCATTATCCAAAATGTCTTGGTAATGTCTAGAGCAGTGATGGCAAACCTTTTTGAGCCCAAGTGCCCAAACTGCAAACCAAAACGACTTATTTTTTTCAAAGTGCCAACACTGCAATTAAACCTGAATAACGAGGGGGCGTGGCCAGGGGAGGGCTGGCAGCCTAAGGCCTGGGGGGCAAGTCAAGTGAAGTGGCTCCGCCCCCTCGCACTCACCTTTCACCCCTCACGCTGCTCCCATCACTATGCGGCCATCAGACTGCTGGAAAACTTAACTAAACAGCCGCTGGGTGCTGATGCCACCGGCCGGAGCTACTTTAATCCTTTTTTTTTAATTTATTTAATATGCCGGATCGGCTTGCCATATTAACAATAAATAAATAAAGTATTAAACTAGCGCCGGCCGGCAGCATCAGCACCCAGCGGCCGTTTAGATAAGTTTTCCAACAATCTGATGGCCGCATAGTGATGGGAGCAGCGTGAGCGGTGAAAGGTGAGTGCGAGGGGGCAGAGCTTTCACCCCTCACACTGCTCCCATCACTTGGCGGCCATCGCATACGGCCGCTGGGTGCTGATGCCGCCGGCCGGCGCTGCTTTAATACTATTTTTTTTTCATTTAATAGCCGATCCGGCTTGCCATATTAAATCTTTTAAAAAAGTATTAAAGTAGCGCCGGCCGGCGGCATCAGCACCCAGCGGCCGTTTAGATTAGATTTCGGGCGGCCTGGGGGGTAATTGCCCCCCGGCCCAGCCCGCCCCTGGGCTTGGCTTCAGTGTTCTCTGGGGAGGGTTCTCCCCAGAGAACTGTGGGAGATGTAATCCGCGGGAGCCGACGCCGTGACTACAGTGTATGACTGTAGTCACGGCGTGCCCACAGAGACGGCTCGGCGTGCCAACAGCTCCTCCAAACTTTACAGCTGACACAATGCAGTCAGGCAGGTAAAGTTCTCCTGGAATCCACCAAACCCAGACTCACCCATCAGACTGCCAAACAGAGAAGCGTGATCCGTCACTCCACAGAACACGTTTCCACTGCTCCAGAGCCTAGTGGCGGCTGCTTTACACCACTAGATCCGGAGCTTGGCATTGTACTTGGTGATGTGAGGCTTGTATGTAGCTGCTCGGCCATGGAAACCCATTCTATTAAAGCTCAGTCCACACAGTTTTTGCGCTGATAGTAATGTCAGTGGAAGTTTAGAACTCTTCAGCTAAGCGTTGGTGATTTTTACGCACCATATGCCTCAGCACTCGGTGACCCCGCTCTGTGACTTTATGTCGTCTTCAGTTTCATGGCCGAGTTGCTGCTGTTCCTAAACGCTCCCACTTTCCAATAATACCGCTTACAGCTGGCCGTGGAATATCTCGCAGAGATGAAATGTCACAAACTAATTTATTGCAAAATCGGCATCCTATCACAGTACCACGCTTCAATTCAATGAACTCATCAGAACGACCCACTTTTTTCAGAAATGTTTGTAAATGCAGACTGTATGGCCAAGTTGTATTTTATAGAGCTGCGACAATGGGTCTAAAAATCCACTGAATTCAATAATTAAGTGCTGCGTCCCAATACTTTTGTCCATACAGTTTACATATTCATATTAAATATTTATCTAATAGGAATAAAAGCCTTTCACATACATTTAGCCAAATGTTTTCCAATACAGTGGCAGACCAGGATCACGTGGGTACCGGGGGCATCACTGTTACAAGAGGTCCCCTTCAGAAATGTTTGATAGACGCGGCCTGCAGCGCCGGTGCGTTATTAATCCATCGGCTGCTCAGTGTGATCACTACATTTCTTTTCTAAAATTCTGGAAGCTTTTTTTATTCCCCCATCGACATTCACAACACAATTCAGCTGAATAAAACAGAGGAGAAATAGTTGTTTATTTCCTTGTGCGGACACACAGAGATCCACAGATAGACGTGTGGTTCAGTGAGTCATTTATTCCATTTAATTAATTTGATTAAATATCTCCTTAATTCCTGGCATCCAAAAGCCTGCTCTTGACGACAAACAGACGTATTTAAAAAAACGTATTAGCACATAGTCAACGGTCAACTTTCAGACCATTCATGTTGCCCAAAATAGGGTACTTAATGGTTTAAGGAGTTTGGCATTTAGAATATGAGTGCCGGAAAACATAGCCTGTTATGCGCACCATGGTAGATAATCTGCTGATAAATTAGTTAGCTGAACAAAATGGCCTATCCATGGCCTATAAATTCTGTTCCCCCACTTTGTGATCTGGAGGGGAACCTCCTTAGTTTTCAAGAATCAGCAATGTTCTTTTAGTAAAATCACTGCTAACCCCCCACTGTGTATTCAAACAGCTACATACTTAAAAGGAAGCTGTTATAGTTTCTTAACATGAGTGTGATTATTAAATATGTATTTCAATATTTTGTGCGATATTTCTGAAAACGGACTTATATATGAACTGTTGCAGCTACAGCTTTTGGCATTAGCAAATGACTTTATTAAAACTATCTATAGTTAATGCTTTTTGTTACTCAATGGAATTGTTTTGGCAATATTTAGTTTGAAGGTTTACTGCATGGAAGTGGGCACGGGTGGCAGTCTGTGGCAAAGCCAGCAGTATTGAATGAATTTCCTGTTCTGAAGTTCTCTAATCTTACAAAGGCGAACAAAATCAATCAGCAACTTAATCGTAGGAGGTGATAACTTAACGGGGGGGGGGATAATTAGGCAGATCGTGAGAAAAAGACATTCAAAGAAAACGCTGCATACTTTCTTTAGGACTTTTTATTGCCCTTCTTTTATAATTCTCAACCATTTTTGACAATGAAGAGGTTAATCTCTTAAAAAAAAACCAAATTGTGCATCATTCCTTCTGTATGTAGGGATATATTACGCAGGATGGATAACTGTGATTCAATGAGATTATCTCTGCCAGCTACTAAGAATGGCTCTGTTAAGTGGTAAATATCCAGAAATGAGTTATCAAGTAAATATACATCTCGTCATTTTTAAAGGAACACACAAAAAAGGGTCGTGGTTTAATGGTTTAAACGTAATGTGATAAAGAGCAGGGTGTCCGTAATGGCCCTAAAACCACAGAAGGGATGATATCGCATGATACATCTTTATATACCACCATGGGGCATCTGGTCACTATAGAACATGGGCGTAGGAACCGGGGGGGACAGGGGGGGCAGATCCCCCCCAGTAACTCTTGCGGGGGGGGACCGATAATTAAGAAATCCCCCCCAGGGCCGTAGGAATCCCCCCCCCCTGCTACTTACCTGTGGGAGGGTCTTCTGTACTGCACAGAGGAAGCGGAACCCAGCAGAGTTCACGTGACATCACATCACATCCTGCTTCCTCTGTGCAGTACCAGAGAACGCAGAGGGAGGCCGTGCCCCCTGCTGAAGTCTGTGAGCGACATCGAGGAGCTGCAGTGCAGGTAAGGGGGTGGGGAGGGTGTTTGAATCAGTATGCGTGATTGAGGGAATGAATCTGTGAATGAATGAGTATATGAATTAATGACTGTGTGATAGCATGGATGTGTAAGTGCTGAAACCTAGGCATGATGGGACTGTGATTGCTGTTAGCAATCACACTCCTATCATGCCAAGTCAGCCAATACATGCTGAAACCTAGTTAGCTGCCCCCCTTGTATATTGATGCGGCCAGCAATATGGGGTCTGCACATCACTTACAGCCACCCTATACCAGCATGTACTGGCTGCCTGGGTATGATAGGAGTGTGATTGCTGTTAGCAATCACACTCCTATCATGCCAAGTCATATTGCTAATTTTTTTTGTCCAATTGTGGTGTGTTACCTACTTTTATTAAAAATTTTAGTTTTTATTATTATTTTTAAAGGTGGGGTTTTGGCTAAGTGAACCGTGAATGTTTTGGTCCAGAATTTTCATTTTGGTGCATCCCTAGAATAAATAGAACTATTTCATTTTTAATTATCCTGAGTCCTGAATTTGTAGTCTTTTTTTGGCCCAGAAATCAGTGAGAGGAAAAGTAAAGGTTTTGTGTCATTTACTTTATTTTAATCTGCATATTTTATTAAAGGCCATATTTTCTCACAGTGAAAAATGAGTGCGATAGGGAGAGGGTAGCTAGTGAGAAGGGAGGGTAGGGAGAGGGTAGCTAGTGAGAAGGGGGTAGGGAGAGGGTAGATAGTGTGATAAGGGAGGGTAAGGAGGGGGTAGATAGTATGAGAAGGGAGGGTAAGGAGGGGGTAGATAGTATGAGAAGGGAGGGTAGGGAGGGGCTAGATAGTTTGAGAAGGGAGGGTAGGGAGGGGGTAGATAGTAAGAAAGAGTGTGAGAGGGGGTAGATAGTGTGAGAGGGGGGAGAGGGGGTAGATAGTGTGAGAGGTGGGGAGAAAGTGGGGATCTGATGGGGGAAAATGCTGTCCCCCCATATTTTTAGGGGTTCCTACACACATGCTATAGAAACATCGAATTTGATTGCAGGTAAGAACCAGTCGGCCCGTCTGTTCATTTTTCCATGACTCAAACCCCCAATCAGTCCCTGATTCAGAATAGCTTTCTACCAATCCCATGTATGTTGAAATTATTGTATGAGCATCTACCACTTCTACTGGGAGGCTGTTTCATTTATCTACCACACTCTTTGTAAAGAACCTTCCATGCATCACATCAAAGCCCCTGACCATCTAGTTTTAGACTATGATCTCTTCTTCTAGCACTTCTCCTTTCAAATAAAATCCTCTCCTCTCCATTGTTAAATCCCTAAGTATTTAAATGTTTCTATCCCATCTCTCCTCTCCCCTCCGCACTCTACATATTAGTATCTTTTAGTATTTCATAATAACTTTGTATCCTGCAAGCCATTCACCATCTTTGTAGCCCTCCTCTGAACTTTCTCCACTCTGTCAACATCCTTCTGGAGATGGTTGGGATCAGACAGCTGCCCCGTTTGCCCCACGTTAAAGGTGGTTTTATTTTTTTTTATTTTTTTAATTTTATGGCATCTTATACATTCATTATTTTTACATATATATAGAATGTGGAGGAATTCAAATAGAAGGCGCAGCTTTACCGAGACTTTTTCAGTGATTTTCAAGCCCGCTGGTAGCTATTTATGTAATTAAGGCATTTACATTTTTTTGGTATGGACCCATTTGCAATAATAAGTATGTAAACGGATTATCTGAGAAGTCTGAAAGGTCACAATGTGATGCCTGTCAGGTAGTTAATCGTGGACGCGATCCATGCCAGGCTAACAGGGGCTATAAGGAGAGAATTATATCGCATACAGGACAGATGTCAAAGAGTCGTGCTGCCTTATACATTGGGGTCTGTATATTTGCATAAAAAAAATCTCTGGAGTCTATACTCCCCAACATACACACCATGGAACCAGTAACAAACACAAGGGGCTTGTGTACTGTGCACTGATTAGCCAGGCACAGCGCTCACACACTCATCACGTTTGCTGTCTCCCTACTGTGATCATGCCACGGGCAGGAACAGAACACGTGTAGCTCGGACTCTATGTACTATGATTCATGCAATTCACTCGCTCTGGGTTCTGGCACAAGGAAGGTTTTTAAATTGCTCTGCTCTCATGCCGGGATCAAGAGCCAACTCAACACTGTGCCCCACAAAGCATTGCTTCCGCGATATTTACTTGCTTATTATATCTGTTAATATGGAAAGGTCTCAGGTGATTATTATAACGATTATATTTTATGTATCTAGTACCAGCTAGAGTTGTGCATTCTCGTACAAATTTTAATTTTAACAATATTTGGCAATTTGCCAAAACAAATGTCAGGCAACGAGGAGTGTGGGCAAATGAAATTAATCACAACAAAGCTGAAATCTCTGAATTTTCATGGAATTTCATTTTCCACATTAACTCTCTGTTACACATTTTCTCACACTGTCATGCTCTCTCTCTCTCCCTTCCTTCTTCATCTCCTTTTTTTTTTCTTCTTCTTCTTCTTCTTTTTTCTTCCTTTTTTCCTCTTCTTCACTTCTGCACTTCCGCATCAGGACGGAGCCTCTGCATGAGCCACAAGGACAAACTGTCGCCTGATTAGAGGTTGAACTCATGGAGTGCTCCAGGAGACGTGGATGTGCTCCAGGAGACCAAAATAA
This sequence comes from Spea hammondii, assembly GCA_029215755.1. NCBI lineage: Eukaryota > Metazoa > Chordata > Amphibia > Anura > Pelobatidae > Spea > Spea hammondii. The sequence continues at coordinate 13,433,170 of JARDYJ010000005.1, read as the reverse complement.
TGCAGACGTATCCGTGGAGGAAAGAAGTGTTTATTATTGTGGAGTGGCAACAAGAGCATTCTATTAGTTTCCATTGTGATTGTTAAACATTAATATAAATATGTCCTCTCCCCGATATTCCAAAGCGAAAGGTGTCACAAAGTTCAAGTTAGGGCAAAATGACGACGCTTTTGATGACATCCTCTCCCCCAATCGGAGGTTCAGGGAGAGGATGTCCCCATGAGCCCCGATTTTAGTGGAAATTCCTACCAGATATGTCCACTGAGATTTGGACGAAGATAGAGGCAGATTGAAGATAGAAGAGGGAAAATAGAAGATGAAGACGATCCGGAAATGGTCAATAGAGCAGGTAGGAAAACATTTAGAGAGCATGAGAGAGTAAATAAGAGTGAGAGAGTGAGTGAGAGAGAGAGTGAGTGAATGTGGCCACAGGGCAATGAATTTAGTTCCCAAATTAAAAATGCACCCAGATTTTCGGCCGAAACAAATGGGCGTGGAATAAAAAAGAATGAAAAAGGAATCGTCCAAAATCGAACCAAGAAATTTGTCTGAATCATTTTTGGCCTAAATTATATTATATGTCTAGTAACTGATATCGCCAATATTACACCTATCATGCACTTCGGATTCCTTTATGCACCCCCCCCCCCTCCATTGTAACTGTGAAAACCAGCATGGGTCTTTATTTTTTGTGAGGATAGTAAGCTGTGTGTGGTCTTTAAAAAAGGAAAGCACATCCACCAATGTTTATCTATATCCGGATGGTGCAGATATTTGGCGATGTGTATTCCACCCTTTCTAATGAATAAGAGTACTCTGTGGGAGGAAGAAACGTCGTAGGGATGCATCATCCGAGCAACATCCAGTCACCATTAATTCTAATGAGATAAAAGAGTTCCACGCATATCCTGATTCACACGAAAGTGAATAAAACTGTTGCAGTGTTGTCTATTGTACACTAACCTGGCAAGAAAATTGAAGCGGAGCTTTTGATTCCTTCTATCCCCATGTTCTTCCATATTATACAGGATGTGGTGTAACACGTTCTAGACATATGTACATAACCAATATAATTTGGATAATGATGGCAGAAAAGAACCAACTGGCCCATTTAGTCTGCTCTTCTATTAATTATCTATTTTTCACCAGGCTGACTAGGTCCCGGACTGGCCAAGTGGCACACCAGTAAAATGCAGTGTGTGGCCACCAGCTGTATATGGCTGGCTGCATGCTACATAAGCATAAAAACATAACATGCTGACATTCATGCCAAATAAACACTCATACTAACACACACTCCCTCTGACACACAGACACACAAACTTACACACCCATGCCAACACTTATACACACACAATCATGCTAACACACACTCTCATGCTAACACACTTATACATACATACATACTCATGCTAGCACACGCTCATGCTAACACACACATTCACTCTGATATACATATATACATACTCACTTACTCACTCACTCACTCACTTTTATGTAACTATAATACAACTTTTATGAACAATAAACAGTTTGCAGATGTCTAAATCACCTAAAAAAAATACCAATACCCCAGAAAGTTCAGCTCTCCTGTATACTCCTTTTTCAATGAATAGACCCCAATACCAGTCTATCCCTCCTCCAAGTGCCAAGATCATATATACCCAGTGGCGTAACTTCCTCCCCCCTAGTACCGGAACAAAATTGTTTAGAAAGGGCCCTTACAGTCCTGTACCGCACCCGACAAAATCTCTAGATGCAGCCAACAAAACTCTTTTAAGGGATATGATTGCAGATATTTCTGAAAGATTAGTCCTGCTCTTCACTCCCAGTGTGGATCTGAGCAAGGAAGTTTACTTTCCAGTAATTATCTAGAACTTCTGGCAGTTTAGAGGAGTCAGTGGAGGAATCTATTACCAGAAAGGCTGTTTGCATCCATTTAGACAACAGCACTGTGGTCGATTTTATCAACAAGAATAGGTACAAGAAATCGTCATCTGGAGATCCTCTCAGGGAAGATGTATTGGGCAGAATAGCATCTAAAAAGCTGTTAGCAATTCCATCAGAAGGACTCTGAACCGCACAGCGGATTATTTGAGCAGGAATCCCATCTGTCCAGAATTTTTCCATAATCTCTGCAATCCGTGGGGAACCCAATTATAGACCTGATGGCGATTTAAATGCTTGAGTCTCAATATTTTGTTTTCTTCCCAGTTGGGGACCCAGAAGCCTTGGATGCTCTCTCTCAGCCTTTGAATTTTCTTCTGGCTTATGTCCTCCCCCCCACAAGACTGGTAGGGGTATCAGTAATTCGACATTGCAGCCTGGCCACCAAGGGCTTGGTTTTTAGATATGTAAGAAACTACGTCCAGCCCTGCTTACCACTCCAGGTACTTCAGGACCTACTAATTCAAGGCCCTCTGTATCATCCTAATCTGGGAATGCTAAAGCCCGGGGTTCTACATTAGGTGGAAGAGTCTTGCAAGCTGTAGTATAACGCACACTTTCATCTTTGGTAGACCTCTTGTGAGGGCTGCCAAAAATGCCTAGGAAAATGTGAATTCTTACCTGGGAATTTCTTTTCCTAGCACATCCTTATGCAGCACTCTTTTCCCACCCCAAAAAAGTTTTTTGTTTGTACATTCGTGTTCTCTTTGATTACAAAAGATAAGTAGAGTACTTTTTAAAGGTTAGATTCTTCCTGTCCTATCTTGGTGGAAGAAGTCTTTGTCCTGTGAGTGCTGCCTAAAGAAGCCCTAGAAAAATGGAGTTTCGAGGTAAGAATTCACATTTTTGACGATATGACTCCTAGAATAGAAATGGGAAATGGGTAGATGATTTAGAACATTTTAAACCAAGAGAGGAGATTTAAAGAAATGTGAGTATAATAGACACAAAATATTATCAGTAGATACATTCTGATCACAGAGGGATGCAAATTTAGTCCTTCCCCTATCCATCGTCCTGGCAAACAAAGAGTTATCCAGAAAAAGTCCAACCATCCCCAGAGAGACCCAAAGAAGTTATCGTTGGTTTATGGCCTACAAAGCTTAGTTGTAATTAGCCAGTTTCCGAGCCTCTGCCCATAACGCTATCATGACACTGCGGCATCAACAGATTCCTGCCTTGTTACCATGGTAACAGACTATTAGCACAATAACATAGTGTTGGTGTTGATTTATGTTTTAATATTAGGATGTAATACTAAATATATTGTCCCTAATATAGCCTGATACTGCTTTCTTCAAAGTACTAGGCCCATAAATAATACATTATTTTCCACGTTTAATGCTGCTGTATTGTAAAGTGGCCTACAAGGTCCTTTATGAACATTTTACATAAAGAATTTAGTGTAATTTTTTTTTCCTTTTCCAACAATGGGCTACCCTGATGGAGTAAAGCATAGAACACGTTAAAAGTATTAAATTATCTCTTTTTTGGCTTATGTCTCAAATTTTCTCTTTTTTATGGGGCAGTCACAGGCACCTTAAGCATGATGGGTGATGCAAAATAGCCATTGTGGCCATTGTGGCCATTGTCTGAATATGCACAGCCTTAGATTAGACTTTTATATATGTATATATTTTTTATTATCATTATTATTTTTTGCAGCGCGCTACCAAGAACTACAAGACCCGACCTCAGGATCAGTAATCACGTGCCCTATCAGCCACCAGTGTGCCAGATGCCTCTTGATTTAGAAATGCCAGAATCTACTTGTGTTTCATTAAATTAATATTAAAATTATAAAATACTTATTGCTGGCATCAGTTCTTTGTAATTGGGTTCCTCTAATAGCCATAATCTAGTGTTGTTTTTTTTCGTTTTCTTTGCAGAATTTCATAGTCACGCTATTGCATGAAGTACCAGGTTCGTACTCATTCTTGCTTCCGACATTGACTCACAGCACAGATGTCCCTGGCACAGTTGACACACGTCAAAGAATAGCCCTGACATAAAACCACTGGGAGCTGCAGCTCAGGAAATGAAGAACCCGTAACGGAACGTTCTACCCAGTATGCCAATTAAGCATACTTTGGCACTTAACCCCTTTCGGTGCTAGAAATGCATGAGACATCTTGCGGCGTGTTGGTATTCACAGTTACACTGAAAAGGTTAAAAAAAAAAGAGTTGTTATTTTAACTGTCACTAAAATCAAGTATTTAGCTAATATTCAAGCAACCGAATCTCCCAGAGGGTATTAGTTTTCTGACAAGTAATAAGCTACGCAGTACACACTGGATATGGATTTGCATCTTATTCATTCTTTAGCTTTACATAAAACACAGATTTTTCTCAGCATGGATTTAAGTGGGTTTTGTTTTATCTGAGCCTTTTCACACAAAGAAGCACTGCAAAGCAAATTGATGTTATCTTCACCTTGTAGTAATATTTGGGGAACAAATAGTCATCGACACAGTTTTACCTACACCTAGGTTCCTTGCTTGATGTCCCTTCTCGAGAGCGTGACCAGTGAGGTCACACCGCGTACCATGTGGAGTGATGCCCACGGGGGGGCCAGCATGGGCTATAGTGGGCCTTGACTGTTGTGCGGAGGAGGGGTAGGCTTTTTGGCGGGAATTTCGGGGGTGGAGTTGGGGGAAGATTATATAAATGGCTGCTTTCCTGGGCTCAGGAACCATTTTTTGTGGTTAGCTTACCTGGTTGCGTGTCCCACCCTCCCTCCCTTTTTCTTTTGTTTATAGGTTTGTGTCGTTTGTCACAGTCTGTGGGGCGGCAGCTTGCCAGGTATCCAGGGGGTTAATGTGGTGGTAAGTGAATGGTTGGTAACATCTGGTGGGAGGTTCTTGGCTGTCAGTGCTGGAACCTCAGGTCAGGGTGGGGGCATCTCGGTATGTCCCTTCCTTAAGTGGTATTTGGTTATGGTACCTGGATTACCGTATTTGCTCGATTATAAGACGAGGTTTTTTTCAGAGCAAAAATACCCCTCGTCTTCTAATCGGGGTCGTCTTCTAATCAGACCTCAAATAGAGGTCTGATTATGAGACTAAGATCCAGATCCCCCGCACCGCTGTAGGGGACCTGGATCCTCCTGTCTCCCCCCCCCCACACACACACACTTACCGGTGCTTCCTGCTGTATTGCCAGGGCGATCCGCGTAGACAACGTCCGCTGCAGCCGGAAGGAGGTGTGGCTAGCAGCTGGGGTTGTCTGCGTCCGTCGCGGATACCTTCCCCGACTGTCAGAGATCAGACAGTATGCACGACGGACGCAGACAAACCCCCGCTGCCAACTCCACCTCCTTCCGGCTGCAGCGGAAGGAGACGTCAACCCGCTGCCCCGGCAATACAGCAGGAAATTGGAAGCACCGGTAAGTGTGTGTGTGTGTGTGTGTGTGCGTGTGTGTTAAATGGGGGCATAGGGCATTTCTCGAATGCCTTATACCCCTATATGCCACTCTGGCACTTAGGGGGTTAAAAGGCATATTATGGGGCAGAGTGGCATATAGGGTGGTATAAGGCATTTCAGGAGGCAGAGTGGCGTTAAGGGGGCATTTAATAGAGCACTCTGCCTCCTGAAATGCCTTATACCTCCCTATATGCCACTCTGCCCCATAATATGCCTTTTAACCCCCTATATGCCAGAATGGCAGATAGGGGTATAAGGCATTTCTGGAGGCAGAGTGCTCTATACAATGCCTTTTAACTCCCTTAATGCCACTCTGCCTCCTGGAATGCCTTATACCTCCCTATATGCCACTCTGCCCCATAATATGCATTTTAACCCCCTAAATGCCAGAATGGGATATAGGGGTATAAGGCATTTCTGGAGGCAGAGTGGCACATAGGGGGTCAAAAGGCATACCATGGGGCACAGTGGCATATAGAGGGTTAAAAGGCATATCATGGGCCACAGTGCCATATTGGTGTGGCAAGCCTGGGGGCAGATGTGCGTAACTGGGGGACAGGTTGGAAAATACAAGGAAATAAAAACAAAAAAAATATTTTTCTCAATCATAGCTTTTATTTAAAAAAATAGTTTACATGAATTAACATTTACTGGTAAAACTTTTTTCCTTTAGGGTCGTCTTATATTCAGGCTTTTTCTTTTTTTCCTAAGTTAATATTCAGATTTTGGGGGGTCGTCTTATAATCAGGGTCGTCTTATAATCGAGCAAATACGGTACTTGGCAAGCTTGGGAGTTTATTGTATATATTTACATGTTGGTGTTTTGAGTCATTGTCCTTGTTAACGCACCTATGTTTATTGTTTCAGGTTTTGGCGTGACAATGACTCTAATAAATAAAATTGGCTGTGGCCTTTTCTCATCCATATTTATGGTGTGGTGTCATTATTGGGGGGTTTTTAATGGGGAGTTAAGCCTAGCCCGGAGAATCGAAGCTACAACAGTCATAGAGTGATCATGTAGCGGCCCAAACATGGGCCAGACATTGCTGGACTTTGCAGTGTTAAATTAGCTAAAACAGCCTCTCAACTTCAGCGAACAACTTGGTCTCCCCCATGTCAACAGCACCCAGCATAGCTGGTTCTTCTCTGGCGGATACAACAGAACATCGCTCGCACCGAACACCGTTATGTCAAGAGGGAATTCCCTTTAAGAAATCCGTCAATATATATAGAGGTCCTGCGGGGTCTGTATGGAATAAAAGCTGCCGGGTCACTCATGATCCCCCTGCAACAGATCTCATACTAAGAAACAGTAGCTTTTATCGTACGCATTGTGTTGGATGTAGTAAGTGTAAGCTCTTGTTTCTCAGGTAAGTATGACTGGTCGTGTGTTTAATGCATATTAAATACAAATATATATTTACAGACCCTTAAATAGCATTTAATGGCAGATAAGAACCATATGGCACATCTAGCCTACCCATTTTACCACCTATAGGGATATGTATGGAGGGCAATTCTGGAGCACAGTGAAGATATCATCAAGAGCATTCCATCTGTTGCTATAGCGATGCCTCCATTTGTGCCTCTTTGTGCAAGAACTGCTGTACAAAACGCCCGATTTTTCAGTTTTGACAGTTTTTAATTAATAAGGGAAGATCTGGCTATAGTTGGTTTCGTGTTCTTTCAAGCGAGGATGCTGGCTGATGGAGCTTGGAATATTTTGTATATTCTTTCAATTACAGAGCATGAGAAATAAGGAGAACAAGATCTGGATGTGCAAACAAATCAACAATGAGAAGCGTCCTTCCCAAAAATAGGCTTCGGATAGTCACAGAGCCTTCTTCAGGAATGTGAATCAAATGCATACAAAACAAACGACAAAGGGACAAAAGAAAGAACACACAGAATAAAAGACAATAAAGTGACTCAGGTATGTCATACAAAATTTCCTGGTAAGTCTTGTGTATCGCACACACACATATTGTATATATATATATATATATATTGTGACATTCATGTAGGATTGGTGGTGGAAGGGAGGTACGTTTCTCCTAGATTCCTTTCCTATGTGAAGTAACACCAGAGTCTTCCACCTGCTAGGTGATTAATTTAGGTGAATGAGAGGGCGGATATAAAAGGGAAGCCAGGAGGGCAGGTAGCTCTCTGGCTGAGCACACAGAAAGCCTGTCTGTGGGAGAGACATGTGAGTAAAGGTTGCTGGACGTATTATTGTTAAGTTGGCAGAAAGAAGCTCTCCAGCTGGTAGTGAGGGACATCCTTTGTATAGTAAGTGCCGGACAGCCAAGGTTTTTCTTTTGTTGCTGTGTTATATTTTTTTTGTCTTTGCAACCTTTCCAATAAACCTGACCCTGTGTCAGATTGCACAAACCTACTGCTGTTTGCCTGGTGTGAATAAAGACGGGCACTTGTCCCTTGTCCTCAGCGAGGGGCGATCCCACACCTACCACACAATATATATACCGTATATATATATACATACATACTGTATTTATATGATAAAGCTCTAGAAAACCTATAGATTGGACATGCTGCGTAGAGTTCACAAGGACCAAGTTATTCATGGGAAAGAAGAAGGGATAGTTGGAAAGCAATCATGGGGATAAATAAAGTATGTTGGATTAAGTTTTTCAAACAGCAAGCAATATTGTCGGCATTAATATGGCAGGAATAGTGAGTTAAAAGCAAACACTCACTTTATTTAGGCCCCTAGTCCTACAAATAAATGATCAACAGCTATGGGAAGATGGTCCACAACCGTATGCAACATAGGCGTTTTTCACACGACGTGCTTTGCCAAAAGCCTCCCATAAATATTAAGTTATTCCCCTAGAGTTCTAACTTTCTAGAAAGCCTAAGAATGTCATGGACTAGTAAATTGAGTTTAGTATCATTAATTGTGGCTAGAATCAGGGACGTTGGAGACAATAGAAGTTTAGACCAAAAGTAATCGTTTCGGAAGCAGTTTATTTTCATAGGACAGTGGTTGATTTGGAATAAAAATGTCCATGTGACTTTGGGCCCCCCTTTATTAAATATTACAGATAGAACATGAAACTGATTCCACTGTGGATGTAGGCTTTTAACTAGGAATATAGTTCCTAATGTATCATTTAGTTATAAAACTGTAAAGCTCAACAAAATAGAACTGCACCTTTAAATGCCCAAACGCTTTTTTGATGTAAACCTTTGATATGAAATTTGGCTTCATTCATAATTTAAATAATGCATGATTTCCATGTGACAAAAAAATTGTTATTGTCAGCAAAACTAAACTTCTTAAATATTTCATGTGAATATTTGAGAGTTGAACTACTATTTTGCCCGTATGTGGAACGGAAGCTATTTCTCAAACGGCAGAAGTTCATGGTAACGTATGATTCACCGTATCCCTGTTGGAATTATTATGTTCATGTACGTATCAATGAACTCCAGTTCTTCTTGCGGATCAGATTGTGCTATGTCAGCAATTTATTTCATTATCTTAACTACACTGGAAATGCTACAATTTGTGAATTTCACATTGTGACCTTTACCATAGCAGCGATTCCCACACACTATGTTTCTCATTTCTCTTAAACTCAAACAGCAATTTGCCTTAAATATAACTCAAGCACTATTAGATGGGAAGACATCTGGAACATAAGAACTTATCAATGGTGACACTCCCTACAGAGGGAAAGGCACTTCTTGATCAGCTCACACCTATGATATGACATCATATATAAGAAAAGGTGTACTAATTCTGATTAAAAAAGGTTATATACAGCTTTCAGGTACTTTATCTAGAGAGGGAAACGTCCAAAATTGGCCTTTAAATCTTTGCAACACACGAAAGAGCATCTAGGACTCAAGTTACCAAATTTCAAGTCTTATAACATGGCAGCACTTTATAGACATGCGGCAGACTGGGTAACACTACGATCCCTACACAGACACAGACCTGGATCAACAATTCACCGATCGCTTTGCGGTACAGGGTATTGATTTCTACAAATACAACATTTTATAGGTCATCAGACGTCCCACTTTACAGACACGGATTGGTACAGCTTATTAGAAGACAGAACAGGGACTAGGTACAGCATTACCGCCTGGTTATCACGTTTTCCACATCTTGAATATGAGGATTATATTTATCCACGTGTAGGGTCTTATCGGTTGGCTCTTATCTAGAAATGCATCACTAAATAGCACACCAGGCCTACTTATCCCCCCATAGGCAATTTAAAATGGGTATCATCCAGGTGGACGAATGCCCAAAATGTACCACAATTTCTGGGACTGTCCAAAAATAAAAATCTTTTGGGATGGTGTAGAAGGGTTTATGCGTGCTCTGGGGTTCCAGAGATATATGATCACGCCAGCAATGGCCACACTTGGTTGCTTGGGGGAAGGTCACTCTAGAGGTTGTCGGCGGCCACGTATAACTTTGGTGGTCGCTTGTAAAACAATCCATCACTGCTGGATACACCCAGCTCCCACCACCAAGTTGTTGCATCTTTTCCGTATATGGATTGGCTACAAACCACTATACATAATGAGCGAGATCCCAAAAAATGTTTTACTATGTTGGACGATTTTATAGAAACCTTGGATACTGCACTTACACAACAGCTAAAAAATAAATTACAATATACATCATGGTACTGTTCTCAACAAATGAAAGGCAACGTGCCGATCAGAGTTTTATCCCTATACATACACATATACATGCACACTCATTTATTAGACTTGGGCACCAGGGGCTCTTCGTGTTCGTCTTCGTACTCGTCTTCGGAGAAAAAAAAAACTTCGTATTCCGCGAATATTCGCCCGTTCCTGTCTTCTTTTCGGGCGAATATTCGTGGCCATTCTTCGTGCTCGTTTCATCTTCGTTTTCTCCCGGCTGCGTAGCAGGGGATAATACGGGGTTAAGAACACATCGGAGCAGCAGCAGCAGCAGATGCGTTCGCGCCGTGAAGGTACGTGTGTGCGACTCTATTGGTCGCCGGAAGGGGGCTGGTCTGGCATCAACAAATGAATTGCAGAACTGCAGAATGCACCTCATTCGTTGATGGCAGGCGAGTCCCCTGCCGAAACGACCAATAGAGTTGCACACACGTACCGAGGTGTACTGTACACAAAATGACCTAGACAAATGCTCCAAGGAACTTGGCCTCCTTTTTATCATACACAGTCACACATCCATAGATGTTTAATAAAAGAATAGGGATAATTTTACATTTTTAAATTGATTTTGGACCACTTGTAATACATGCCTAACATTTGCTACCTATTTATAATGGCATACTTTGCAACCACCCAACTTTTACTGGACAGGACTGGAAAAAAGCAGGACTGTCCACAAAAATGTTGGGTGTGTTGGCAGGTATGCGAATGGAAAAATGTTGGACAAGAACTAAAAAATAGCTTAGGGTTAATGTACGGTTATTTTTAAGATTATTAGCAGTGCACTGGTTTGGTTAAAGATGTATTATGTCTAAATAATAATTAAATTTTAATTTTAATGGGTTTATTTAATTTTATTTTAAAGTTATATTTATTATTATTTACTTTATTATATTTATTTAATGTTGTAGTGCTACCCTACCCAGCTATACCTATGTGTACTAGCATACCTAGTTTAGCTAAATTTGATGGGACAAGAAAAAAGCAGGACTGTCCCTGAAAAAGTTGGGTCTGTTGGCAGCTATGTGGATGGAAAAATGTTATAGTATGAAGTGTAAGTTGTAGCGTTAATGCTAGTGAGTGTAGAAGTGAAGGCCAGGACAAATAACAGGAGGAAAGGTCCTTGTGATTTGTGAATTGTACATGTGTGTGTTATGTGTGTTATGTGTTATGTCACTGTGTTATGTGTGTTATGTGTTATGTCACTGTGTTACATGTGTTATTGTGTGTGTTATGTTTGGTAGGTTGTGTATCAGATGGAAAAAAATGAAATGGAAATGGAAAAGGAAATGGAAAAGGCGAATGAGTGGGCAATTGGCGACCCACTCACCTGTTTCACCCCAGGGCAAAGCATGAAAGTCTGTCAGTCCATGGCGTTTGGGAGCGGACTTCCAGAGCTCAGACACAAGGCCCTAGCGTAAATTGGCTACACCGGCGGAGGTAGCAGACGTTGCCACACCGCAAACAGACGCAGCCAGGGGGAGAAACTACCTTAAACATTTTGGACATTTGAGGCATGACACTAGCCAGGAAGCGAACTGGCAGAGAAGAGACGCTGGCACCACAACCAGCAGCAGCAGCAGCATTGGGAAAGTTGAATGAGTGGGCAATTGACGACCTGCTCACCTGTTTCACCCCAGGGCAAAGCATCAAAGTCTGTCAGTCCATGGCGTTTGGGAGCGGACTTACAGAACTCAGACACAAGGCCCTAACGTAAATTGGCTACACTGGCGGAGGTAGCAGACGTTGCCACACCACAAACACGTGCAACCAGGGGGAGAAACTACCTAACTAACATTAGAGAAAAAATTTTTTTTACTTTCCAAGGTAAGAGCTGGGTAACCCAACTTGGGCAGATTGAATTTAAGAAAGGCAATCTGCTCCATCAGATGAGGTGCCATGCGTGAGCACTGTGGACTCTGTATGTTTCCAGTCATAGAAAACACGCACTCACTTTGAACAGTGGTTGGCGGACATTATAGAAGCTGCTGCGCAACCATTGAGAGTGCAGGCCACACACTCTTCTTTTCATCCCAGTAGCTAAGAGGATCAACATTAGGTGCAGAAGGAACTTCACAGAGGTAAAGTTTGACCATTTCAGCAGCACTACTCTCCTTTCTGCTGCTAGCTCTGTCAGATGGTCCAACTATACTCCCAAGTGCCTCTTCCCAAAACGCAGCTGCTCCACTCAGCTGTGTTGTTGTGATGCTTGTGGCACTGCTGCTGATGCTGCTGATAGGAGTAGCAGACCACATCATCTCTTCCTCCTCCTGTACCTCTCCCTCCTCGGACAGCATTCCCATTTTACGCTGCCAGTCACGCACCTTGTAGACCAATTGCTCCCGGTAGCTACTGAGAACATTGAATTTCAAAGCTAGCTTTCCCTTAATTCTTGGATCGCTAAGGCACGCTAGCATCATTTCGGGACTCTCTTCCATGCGTTTGCGAAGGTTCCTGACTATGGCTGCTACGTCAGGATGTTGAGTGCCACCTTGAACAGCCTCACGGTTTTCAAGGAACACATCCATTTTGCTGCCTTGATGGGAGAACACTGGGATTACCTGGGCCAGACTGGCAGTGTTTGAGCTTAAATTTTCTGTGGCGTCCCTGAATGGTTTAAGGACTGCCACTAGCTGGGCGATCACTGTCCAATCCTCCCTATTCAATGGAGAGGTAATCCCAATATTGTGCTCTGAGGCAAGATTATGGATTGCCCTCTGCTGCTCCAAAATCCTCTCCAGCATGTCTAACGTGGAGTTCCACCGTGTACTGACATCCTGACGTAGGCAGTGTACGGGAAGACCTGACCTCTCTTGCTCTTCCCTCAAAAGTTGGCTAGCCTTAACACTATGGTGAAAGTGCCCAGCGATCTTTCTGCAGCGGGACAGAACTACTGCTGCCACATTAGTTCCTTCTGACATTGCTGCCTTCACTACAAGATGGATGATGTGGGCTGCACAGCGCACACCAACAATATGACCATCTCGCAGCGCTTTCACCATATTGGCACCTCCGTCAGTTACCACAAAACCAACTTCAACATTGGTGCCCGCCTCTGCTCCCACCCAAAGGCTAAACATTTTCCTCATCGCATGCAGAATATTTTGGGAAGTGTGCTTTTCATCCACCACTTCTGCATGGAGAAGGAAAGATCGGTAGCCTGCTGCAGCAGCTTCCTTGGGCACACCGGGCTGCCACCAGTGTGCTGTCAAAGAAAGAAAGGCATGCTGCCCACTAGGTGCACTCCACAAATCTGTTGTGAAATGAACAGACTGACCAGCAGCCTTGGAAAGCTCCTCTTTCACTGCTGCAACACAGGACCGATACAATGAGGGGACAATGTTCCTGCTGAAAGTGGAACGTGACGGAACTGTATAATGTGGAGCCACAGCCCCCATCAATTGTTTGAAAGGCTCCCCTTCGATCATAGAGAAGGATGCCCCTCCAACTGCAATGAACTGACCAATAAGTCGCGTTACTTTATTGGCCTGCTGTTTGGGCATTGACCTTTTGGATTGGAATGCCACAAATTGTTCCAGGGTGCGCTGGACATGTAGTGCTCCAACCTGCCTTGGTCTCTGGCTGCCAGCACTGGCTGCTGCTGCTGCTGCTATTGGCTCAGAAGCAGCTGTTGGGGTTTTTCCATGGCCACCAGCCATGCTGCCTGCACTAAGTTTTACTTCTGCATCTTTCCCCAATAGCACAGCGTTGTGTTGAGTGCGGAGGTGATGCTTCATGCTAGCACTGGTAAAATGGCCAGACACTTTCCCTCTGCTTATTAGCTTCCCACAATGTTTGCACTTTCCATAGCGCCCTTCTTCAACATTTTCAAAGTGCTCCCAAATTGGGGCGCGCATAGCCTTGGAGTGTGCCTTGGGTGCAGGCTCATAGTCTAGTTCTTCATTAGCCAGATCGAATGGAATTCCTCCAGATCGAATGGAATTCCTGCTAGGCTGGAGCTAAGACTGATATCATCGTGAGACTCGTGACTAGCAGTAGTGCGAGCAGGAAGAACAGACTCTGCACTTGGCCTCTCAGTCTTGGTGGCTTGCTAGAGGTACTAGGAGGACATGGCATGACGGTACCGGTGGGAACAGTAGGCGCAGCACTAGTGGTGGTAGAGGCGGTAGAGGTGGGGGTGGTGGGGGTGGTTTTCCCTACAAAGGAATGAGATCGCTTTGGTTTGGGACCCCTCTGAATCTTGCTGCTAATTTGGCTCTGCTTGGTACCTTGCATGCTGCTCGTGGATGGGGAAGATGCTGCTTGGGGCAAAAGGCACGTCTTTTTACTCACTGGGCTAGTAGAAGTACTAGTTGTGCTACCCTTTAACTTTGAACGTGTTTCTGGTGCTTTAGGCTTTCCGTAAAAAACCATAGAGCTTGTGGTCCTAGCCGCACTACTACTGCCTGCTTTTGGTGCCTTTCCTTTACTTGATGATCCTTCAAGCAATGCTTCCCCAAATGATAAGCGAGAGCTTGGCCTACTTGGCCAACTAGACTGACGCAAAGGCTGCATCTTAGAACTGGTGGTGGTGCTGGTGGTGGTGGTAGATGGAGCTTGTCCCTCCTTAGTCCCAAAAGGAGGATCCATTTCAAATTTTGTGTTGTGTGTGTAGTGTAGTGTTTAAAAAAACTTTAAAAAAATCTTTAAAAAAAAAAAGGGGGATAAAAAAAATTAAAGACTTTGAATTTACACGGGCCTAAGAGCCTATCCTACTACTATGCTAAACCTAAAGCTATATTAGTATTCTAGTCTAACTCTAGGCAGACGCTCTCAAGCCCACTAAGATAAAGTGAGGTTAATTTATATATATTATATTATTAATAGATTAGAATTACTTATATTATGGATTATAGCTAGAATATAGATTATGAATTAGAAATAATTACTTATATATATTATAGATTATGATTTAGAATTTATATTATATTATATAATATATTATAGATAAGATTAAGAAGATTAAAGATTAGAATTATTTTAGTACTACAGCTAGTAGCTTGAAGCTTTGCTTAGTACAGTTGTTGTTGTCACACAGTCAATTTTTCCTGAAAAGAAATAAAATAAAATGTCACAGCAAGACAGTTAGCTTCACTGCTTGCTGAAACACACAGCACTTATGCGGCTGCACTCACTAGCCCAACAAGTTCACTTCACTGATGGACTGAGGTGAGCAAAACACTAAGGGTACTTTTAATAAAATTAAAATAAAATGTAAAATAAATGAGAAAATCTTTGCAAAACAGTTAACGTCACTGCTTGCTGATCAAAAAAGAACACAGTTATTTTACTTCTGGTTGTACACGTATTTCTAGTTGCCTTTTGTGATACGTATGAGAACATTGCCTGTTGGTGATTCATTATATGTGTATGCCTACATATATGTATATGTCCCAGTCACTGCGTTACTTTTTTTTTAAACAATTTTTTTTTTCTTTCATAATATTCTACTGTTTTCTTTTGTATGTTCGCCACCGCACAGGCTGACTTCTGCGGATTTTGTCACTCCCCTCCTCTTAGAGGACGCTGTTGAGACTTTTGTCTGACGGCTTGCTCTACTTTGTGGCTCTTTGACGCCTGTCTCTTTGACGGCTTGTCTGAGCCTTCCTTCCTTCTCTGTTACCCTTTTCTATCCCCCCTCCCCCCCTTTTTTTTTTTTTTTTTTTTTTCCCTCTGTACCTGTGTTACGGCGGCTCTCTGCTCCTTGTCATGAGTCTTACTGTTTTAACTATTAATGCCAAGGGTCTCAATACTCCCCATAAGCGGCGCATGTTATTTGCCGAGCTCAAGTCTAGGAGGGCTGACATAGTGATGGTACAGGAGACGCATTTACTAAAATCTTCATGCCGTCTCTTTAATTTTAAATTCTACCCAGTCGAATATCATGCTATGTCCGACAGTAAAACAGCTGGGGTAGCTCTGCTTATCCATAAAAATGTGCATTTCCAACTATGTGCGAAACTGGCGGATCCTAAGGGTCGATATTTATTGCTCACAGCAGTAATCAATGGGGCGCAGTCTACGTTACTCAATCTATATGTTCCTAATGCTAATCAATTATCTTTTGTTGAGAAGGTTTTTCTTAAACTCCAGAAGGTCCGCGTGGGATGTGTGATCATCGGGGGGGACTTTAATCTTGCTCCTGTTCCCAAGTTGGACTCTTCCGCGACTCTGTCCTCCAAATACCGGCGGACCCTCACGGCGCAGGGTTCTAGATTTCAACACCTTTTGCATCGTTGTGGCTTCTATGACTCCTGGAGAGTACTGCACCCTCTTGGACGTGACTTTACGTTTTATTCGAATCCTCATTCCAGCTATTCCCGTATTGATCTCATTCTGGTGGATAAGTTGACTCTGCAGTCCGTTACCTCGGCTTCTATTGGCAATATCACGTGGTCCGACCACGCTCCAGTCTGGATTTCTCTCGCCGGCAATCGAGACCTTCCTCCCCCGACATGGAAATTAAATGAAAGCTTACTTCAAATGCCTGAAATCTGTGCTGACATAGAGGATTCCCTTCAACAATATTTTCTACTGAATGCATCACCTGATTTACAGCCTTCCACGCTTTGGCTTGCTCACAAGTCGGTTATTAGGGGTCACCTTATGAAGTTAGCGGCCCAGCTGAAGCGGAAGAGGCTGCACTCCCTTTCTACACTCTCTGCCAAGCTTACGACCCTTGAGTTAATGGATAAATCCTCTTGGTCTCCGGCGACTCACGCGGAATTGCTCGAGATAAAAGCTGAAATCCATCGCATTAATCTTCAGCACACTGAACTGGCATTACGACGGCTTCACCAAAATTATTATGCTAAAGGCAATAAGGCTGATTCTTTATTAGCACGAAAACTCCGTGCCCAGGCGTCTTCCTCATCAATCCACTATTTACAGACGCAGGATGCTGGTAGACTCTACAACCCTAAAGATATAGCTGATCGCTTTGCCGCCTATTATGAATCCTTATACAATTTGAGCTCTCATCCTCAGACGCTTCAACCGCAAGATCAGCAGATCCAAGCCTTTCTCAACTCTCTTTCTATCCCCAGATTGTCACCGGATTGCTGGACTGACCTTATTAAGCCTCCCTCCGTAGAGGAAGTGTCTCGGACTATTTCAGCTCTCCAGCGACACAAAGCTCCGGGACCGGATGGTTTTCCCAACTCATATTACCAGAAATTTCACCATATCCTGGCCCCGCACCTCTGTGACCTTTTTACTCACTTTATGGACTGTACTGCTCTTCCTACAGAGATGGCTGAGGCACATATCACTACCATACCAAAGCCTGGGAAGACCCCGACTGACTGCGCTAATTATCGGCCTATTTCGCTTCTAAACACCGACACAAAACTCTATGCTAAAATTCTGGCTGAACGCTTGAATCGTTTTTTACCAACCTTAATTCGGAATGATCAAGTTGGTTTCATCAGAGGTCGCCAGCCTTCCGACAACACTCGGCGCATTGTTAACATCATTCATCTGTCCTCCATTCAGCGGCGGCCCTGCCTCCTCCTTTCATTGGATGCCGAGAAGGCTTTCGATCGGCTTCACTGGGGCTTCTTATTGGGTACTCTGCGTGCATTTAACCTTCCAGACGCTTTCATCAGAGCGGTCGCCCGCCTCTATGTGCACCCGCATGCTAAAGTTCGAGTTGCTGGATTCCTTTCTAGACCTTTTCGGATATCTAACGGCACACGGCAGGGCTGTCCGCTTTCTCCGCTGCTGTTCGCATTAGCGATGGAACCCCTGGCGATAGCGATTCGCTCGAATGCAGATATCAAAGGTTTTGTCTGTCGTTCTACTGATACGAAAATTGTGTTGTACGTCGATGACGTTCTGCTTACTGTCACGGACCCCGCAATATCTCTGCCGTCCCTACATTCTGTCCTTGAAGTTTTTGGCAACGTCTCTTTCTACAAGATCAATTGGAGTAAGTCCCAAGCGCTGAATATAGGTTTCCCTGCGGATACGATTGAGCGCCTGTCGTCTGTGTTCCCGTATGAATGGAGGTCTGATTACATTGTATATCTAGGTATTCGACTCACGAAATCTATCCATACTTTAGCTACAACAAACTATCAACACGTCTGGCGATCAATTAAAGGGGATCTCGTGCGCTGGTCCAAGATGGAGCTGTCATGGACGGGCAGGATTGTTTCGTTTAAAATGAACTCTCTGCCGAAACTGCTCTATTTGTTCCGCACATTACCGGTGGCTGCTTCACCCGCTTTCTTACGAGACATCCAATCAAAGTTGTCGTCCTATATTTGGGCAGGTAACAAGGCGAGGTTATCCATTCGACTTCTGCAGCGCCCTAGGATGTTAGGGGGCCTCGGGGTTCCGGATGTTACAAAATACTACCTTGCTGCTGCTCTTGCTCAGAGTCTCCTGTTATTCTCGGACTCGGCTCAAGTGGCCTGGGTAGATCTTGAAAATGTTTTTGTTTCTCCATGGGAGATGAGAGACTTACTCTGGATTCCGAAATCCGTTCGCCCATCACTTCCAAATCTCCTACCCGCTACAAAACTATCCTTGACATTGTGGGATAGACACCGCTCAATACTTGGTTTCCCGTCTACGCTGCCTTCATGTGCTCCTATCACGCTCTGCGTTCCCTCCTGCCCCATGTTTCTTTTGACTCCTGGAGAGAGGCTGGACTTCGCTCTATTCACCATTTTGTCGCTACAGACCATGTCCATTCCTTTCAACACCTAAAGGATGAGTACTCTCTATCACACAAAGACTTTTTTAAGTTCTTGCAACTTTGCAGCGCTATTCAGAAACATTGGAAACCAGCTCCTCCTTCCGCTCCTGTGCCCCGGATTGTTAAATTATGCGTCGCCGCCCCTGTGATACCTAAGGCCATCTTCACTTGTTACTTGGCTCTGTTGGATTGTAAAACAGATCATAAGCTTTCATACATGCTGGCGTGGGAACGGGAGCTTGATTGCTCCTTTGAAGTTCAGGAATGGTACTCTGCCCTTGAAGCCATCAGAGGTGCATCAAAGAATGCCACTCATTTGGAGACGGACCGTAAAGTCCTTTTTCGCTGGTACTATGTCCCTTCCAAATTATCGAAGATTTTCGCGTCCGCTTCCCCGCTGTGTTGGAGGCTCTGTGGTCAAATAGGCACGATGGCACATATATGGTGGGAGTGTCCCCAGTTATTAAATTTTTGGTCGGACGTTTTCTCCCTTATCAATACTTCACTTTCGATCCCGATTGATAGGTCCGTTTCGGTCGCCCTCCTAGACATGCTCCCTCCCGACTTGGACGCTCCTAGTCGTAAACTTTTGATCCATGTTTTATTAGCAGCTAAAAGCTGCATCGCTAGGAAATGGAAAAACCCGACACCTCCTTCTTTACAGGAGGTCCTTTACTCTTTAGCTACTACTCGTACTTATGAATGTATGGCGCACTCGGCGGTGGGCACCTCGCATATTTTTCAATCGATCTGGGACAGATGGGATCAGTTCTACCTTGCAGCCTTTCGGGGTCTCCCCTCTGGCTTCTTGCTTCCCAATATGCGTACTCCTTGGGGTCTGAGAGCCGTTCGTGCGTCCTGATGTGTTTGTCAAATTTTTTTATTTTTTTTTTCTCCCCCCCCTCTTTTCCCCCCCTTCTCCCCCTCCTCTTTTTCCCCCCCTTCTCCCCTCCCCCTCCTTCCTTGGCAGTATACCTACTGTTTTTCTTTTACACTGAGCAAGCTATGTGTTCCATTGTTGCTATCGTGGGTGCTGCTACCCATTTATCTAATGGGCTAGATATGTTCTACTCTGTCACTTGATGTTGTCATTGGATATGTCACCTCTGGCTATTTCTGCGTACTTCCTGTCCTTTTGCATATTAGATTCGGCCTTACGTTTGTATTCGAGTGTATGCGATGCTACTATATGACACTGATGCTTCGGCTTTCTATTCTTTTATCTCATCGCATGTATTTCTGTTGTTTTTATTTTTATTTGTTGAAAAATTCAATAAAAACTCAAGTGGTAAAAAAAAAAAAAAAAAAAAAAAAAAGAACACAGCACTTATGCGGCTGCACTCACTAGCCCAACAAGTTCACTTCACTGATGGACTGAGGTGAGCAAAACAAATGAAATAAAATAAAATATTATTAATTAATAAAAATTGACTTGGTCTCTTGCTGTTGCTAAAACAAAGCATAAACTATAGAGCTGCAGCACCAGTACTAATAAGATTAGCTGAACTATAAGCTAGTAGTATAGTAATTATTAATTATATTTTTTATAGCTAATTTAATTAACTATTAGGATAAGAATTATAGAATTATTGATATTAATGATTTTAGATTAGACACTAGTAGATGTCTTGAATGTCTACAGTACACTCTACACTAGTATACTATTACTAACTATAGTATATATAACTGACAAATATATATAATTTTATAATGTATTCAATTATTAATTATTAATATTACTGACTTTAGATTAGACACTAGTAGATGTCTTGAATGTCTACAGTACACTCTACACTAGTATACTATTACTAATACTATACTAACTATAGTATATATAACTGACAAATATATATATAATTTTATATGTATTCAATTATTAATAATATATTCTATTATTTAATTTATTTAAGCAGGACAGGCAGTAGGCACTAGTGCCAGCCCAGGGCAAGGGTACCCCAGTGCCAGTGAGGCACTGAGTGCACTGTCAACTCAACAGCACTACACAGTTGATGACAAATTAAATAAAAAAATTATTAAATTAATCAAATTATTATTATTAATTATATTAAGTAGCACTGAAGTGAGGATGAAGTACACTGTGAGAAATGGCAGGCTGAGGCTTACCAGTCTCACACAGAACAGAACAATCTCTCTGTAATGCTCGGATGCAGCACAGCAGTGTTGCCAAAGCAGTCACAGCGAAAAATGAATGGATCTCTCAGGCAAGCTCTGGTCTTATAAAGGCGCCTTCAGAATTAAAAAAACAGCAGCACAGGCATTGGACGAGACCCTTAGCGTGACATCACAAGAGTGAGCTGATTGGAGAGACGAGGATCAGCTCACTCCTGTTTGACATTTTGGCGGCTGCGCGGCAAAAACGAAGACGATCACGAAGAATGTTCGATTCCTCGTGGTTGTGAGTCTTCGTCTTCTCCTACGTTTTGCCGGCACTGTATTCTCTTCGGCGCATCTTCGGCACGAACAAAAAAACGGCCTCTTCGTGCTCGTTTCCATGTTCGCCCGAAGACGAATGCGCAAGTCTATCATTTATTATTATTATATTTTAATTACATAGCAGCAATAATTCATGCAGTGTCCCTTACAGTCCATACATTCAATGGGTCAGACAAAACTAGAATTGACAGACTTAGACAAAACGATACATTAGGTATAAAGTGCCCTGCTCTCATACTCATATATACATACTCATGAATTCACATATACATACACACATGCATACATACAAAATGGTGACAATTTTATACACATATGTTATTCTGTGTTATATCATATTCCGGCACTCAAACTCAGTCAGTGTGCTGGCACTGAGTGAGCACTGTGCTCATCTCTATCAGTTAGTTCTTCCATGCATTTACTGTATACAGAGAGATCAATGGGTCAATGGGGTGAGGAAGCAGCCCAGTCCACCCATGAGTCTGGCCCATATACCTGTATTCCTTTGTTATTGAATCAGGGTCGGCCCTACATTTCGCTGCTTCCTTACTAAGACATCTCTCCCGCCTTCTGCATGTATTTGCTAACTTACAAAAGAACCCCATGGTGATACCTCCTACTAGCCCCATTGGGGAATCCAATTTTATTGTTGAGTCTTTTGGTATGTTAGTGTTGAGTCTTTGGGTATGTTAGTGTTGAGTCTTGGGTATGTTAGTGTTGAGTCTTTGGGTATGTTAGTGTTGAGTCTTTGGGTATGTTAGTGTTAAGTCTTGGGTATGTTAGTGTTGAGTCTTTGGGTATGTTAGTATTGAGTCTTTGGGTATGTTAGTGTTGAGTCTTTGGGTATGTTAGTGTTGAGTCTTTGGGTATGTTAGTGTTGAGTCTTTGTGTATGTTAGTGTTGAGTCTTTGGGTATGTTAGTGTTGAGTCTTTGGGTATGTTAGTGTTGAGTCTTTGGGTATGTTAGTGTTAAGACTTTGGGTATGTTAGTGTTGAGTCTTGGGTATGTTAGTGTTGAGCCTTTGGGTATGTTAGTGTTGAGTCTTTGGGTATGTTAGTGTTGAGTCTTGGGTATGTTAGTGTTGAGTCTTTGGGTATGTTAGTGTTGAGTCTTTGGGTATGTTAGTGTTGAGTCTTGGGTATGTTAGTGTCGAGTCTTGGGTATGTTAGTGTTGAGTCGTTGGGTATGTTAGTGTTGAGTGTCTGTGTGTTAGTTTACGTGCCTTTATGGGAACTCTCCAGGTTTCGCCAGGAGGCTCTCTGAGAAGCGCCGCTTCTGCAAAGTAGGAATCCGGGTGACTGCACTTCTTTTATGTAATACATTCTGTTTACTTGAATGCTTCTCCATTGCTTTATGCGAGAACGAAGACTGGTGGAGTGTGACTCATATTGGATACAGAAGCTTGAGAGGTCTGATCAAAAGCGCTTGATATAGTGAGCAGTATACTGCTGACTAAAGAGTGAGAGCAATACATATTTTATTAATATATGCCTATTTTTTATATAGACTACACTGCACTAGACACTTTGTTTTTGTTCCTTGTGAGGTTCTGATCCTTTGTGAAGGAAAACTGGTCTTGCTACATAAGCTGACATTAATTTGGAGTGTTTTCTTTATATTTTGTCCAAGTGTTTTCACTGTTTGACATTATTTTTAGCGCACATCTTTATTTTTCCATTTTGTACTTTTTTCTTCTAGTTGTGCTGGGGCACCAGTGAAGTTTGTGCTGCTTTTATACACGGGAGCAGTGTGTATGCCTCTGTTTTATGAAAATATTTATGCTGCAAAATGCACATTTATTTGCCACAACACTCTGGCCTCATGTATGGCTTCAGCTTGGGTTAAAAATGCCTCTTAGTGCCCAAAATCCGGCTACTAAAGGCTACTTAACTGCAGTGTACATTGGATCTACTGCAGGTAAATCACATTGAGCATAAATGAACTAAGGGACAGCCATTTATGTACTTTATGTACATTCCGCACAAAACGTATGTGGCTGCGCATATATAGACCCGGGAGCCACACATGTCATTTAGGGGCGGCTGGCCTTAAAGTGCCAGTGCCGGCTAGTCATGTAACATATGTATAAAGGAGTTATAGAAAAGTTTTCTTTATCCCAGATGCAGTCACTGTATTTGAGATGGACTGTCACTTTAATTTTGAAACTCAAGAATCAATGATGTGACTGAACGTGTATGTGCCAAGAAAGGGGTTCTTTGAAAGGTTACACAGTTACTGACATGGCCTTTCTACTTGGAATTGGTAGCATGTCTGATTAGCAGACCCATTTGCAGGATTCAGCGGGGGGGATGATAGCAATGAGCTCATGCCACCATCGTTCTGGATAAGGGATATAGAATTGCAAACTGATATCACAGCACGGAGCAACCATCCCCCACCGGATTGGCTCTAAAGCTTGTTATTGTCACCGTGAGCATTGTGCAGCCTCCTAGATGAAGAAAGAAGTAATGGGCATGGGGGGGCATTCAACATTTGATTAACTCATTCACTATCTTTACTTGGCTTTGACAGTATGAGAAAGTGTATAGATCATACATTTTACAGACTTTTAAGTCAACAATATGTATGTTTTTGTGTATGTTAATTAGACTTACATACAAAGTCCAAAATAATTGTTTTAATAATTAGTTTTCAGGCAAGAAATTGTTTTTTTTTTATATTCAGAAACAAAATGGTTGGATGAGTTTGGTGTGGAAGAACTTGACCGACTGAACCTGACCTCAACCCCATCAAACACCTTTGGGATGAACTGGAACAGAGATTGGGAGGTCAGATCCAACATCAGTGCCTGACCTCACAAATGCTTTACTGGGTGAATGGGGAAAAATTCCCACAGAAACTCTCCAAAATCTCATGGAAAGCCTTCACAGAAGAGAGGAAGATGTTATAGTTGCAAAGAAGGATCAATGTCTATGTATTTAGAATGAGATGTCATAAAAGTCCCTGTTGGTGTAATCATCAGGTGTCCCAGTACTTTTGTCCATATATTGTATATTTCACATTGCAATGATTAACTATAGCCTTTTCTTCCTTAGCTTTTCTTTGCAACCAGTCCTTGATTGTTTCCTGTGGGGTTTGCATTTGCTAGTACTTAAAAAGTAGCAACTGTTAAATTTGTTGGCCTCTGAATGCTTAACACGCGTACCCACTTTGAACCTTAACCACAATTTCTGGGAATACTGCCAACATTTTAGAATAAACTGTCCCAGAAAATGTGTGAGAGCGAGAGATAAATCTATAACATGCAAAGAATGAAAAAATTCAACATTTCGTTAAATTATTAAAAACAAGTTTGTATGAATTTGAATGCACAAGTATAATTTTATGTATTTAACTAAAAAGGGACATATGTCAAGTTTTCCACTTTAGGCCAATAATGTATTAATAACACATAGACAGACAATATCACCCCAGGACACGTTCAGTAATAAATGTCACTCAATCTTTTGTCTGAAACATACGTTAATATGCAGTTAATTTTGTGCTTTCTTCTGCTTTTAACTTGCATTTTCAGAACTCCCCAAGAATGCTCCCTCATCTTCTCAGGATTTCTTTGACTGTTCCATGCACCAATCACTGTCCAGCCGAAGGCCGTGTATGTAGAAAAATAGATAAAACAGATAATTAAAAGCAGATATGTGTGCGTGTGTGAAAATTAAATACTCCCAATCAGCGACCGATTTGGACCTTAATGAAAGAAAGACTGTGACAGTAGGCAGTCTCTATATATGTTTGCATTCCACAAGTGCCCACTTGCCGAACTCGGGTGGATTTTTGTAGGTGGTATGGATCGGGGTAAAAAAGATTTCTTGACAGGCAGGTTAAACAAAAAAATCCTAAAGGTATAATTATCAGCAGCGGCGTAACGACAAGGGGTGCGGAACAGTGATGGGGCCCGTCTCCCCAGGGGTCCCAGGCGACCCCTATGACCGCTTGTTCCTGTCTCATCCTGCCAGTTCAAGATTGTTCAGAAAGGGTCCTTCCTTCCAGTTATGCCCCTGATTACCAGGTGACTATGAATCAAGGGCCGGTGCCGCTCCCAGATTACATTTTAAATGAAGCCTAGCCTTATGTTAAAGCGTATGGGGTATATGAAACCAAACCCCCCACATCTGCATTTATTCTCCTATACATTGAGAATCAGGAACATATCCAAACCTAGGGAATTCCACCATGTATTAGAGAAGAAGGTTTAACCCTTACACAGCACTTATGTAGAGAGGGGCTTGCCTGGCAATATTCTGGAAAGGCATGAGCACAGGTAATGCCCTGCCAGTGACGACATGCAGGCTGCAGAGAGCCCCGCAAAATCAATGCTACATACATGTGACGTCACTGGGAAGCTACAAACGTGAGACCTCCTCCTATTCCAAGCCTGTGACAGAAACACAAAGAAGTGCATCATCACCGCACAGCCGGGCTCTGCAAACAGCGCACCGAGCCGGGACCTCACCTCTCCCGGTGCACGGAGCCCAGCAGCGGGCGTCAGCAAGAGAACGGGAGCCCTGCGGCAGCGGCAGCAGACGGGGCAGGAGGCTGCTCACTGGGGGCAGATTGGAGGAGGTGGACCACCTGCGCACTGTGTGCGGGGAGGAGATGGAGAGATAACACAGGAGAGGAAAGAAGAAGCGTAGTGAAATCTATCAGGAGAGAGAAGCACGGTCGACACCGCCAGGGATCATGCCCACACAGCAGAAATCCACAGGCTAGTGGATAGCAGATGCCCCCTTACCCTGGGATCCTGGCACTTATGTCTCATCTGGTTACTGCTAACAGAATTCTCACCATGTGCCTTGAATGTTTGAGGTGTCTGTGGGAGGGGGCAGATATCTGATGTGTTCTTTCCCCTGGTGCACAGCTCGCATTGCTTGCATTATTCCTGCAGTAGTAACTAGGGTACTCCAGTGAGTTGAGTTGCACAGGCTGACCCAGTCCTACCTCCAGACACCGTCAGGGTTTGCTCCAGGGACCTTAAGTGCTGCAGTCGCGGAGAGGAGAATGGGCTGTGGGGGGAGCAGGGCTGATGCCATTGAGCCCCGTTATTATGAAAGCTGGACGCGAGAGACCGAGTCCACCTGGCTGACCAGCACTGATACCGAGCTTCCTCAAGCAGGACTGGGGCAACAATGCAAGGAGGACCACAGTGCTGGAGAGACTGGTGTAAGAGACAAAAGAGGACCCAGTCACCCTGGTGAGGATACTCACAATCCCACTTCATCCTCATCCCTACACAACTATTGATTCATGCTGTGCCATGCTCTATATGCTCTATATCATCTTGGGCTTCAGAGATACATGCATATGGAGAAGTATTTTATGTATGGGGTTAAGGGCAAAAAGCCAGCCACCACCAGCATCCCATAAACTTCATCAAACCATATGTATGTCATTGTTTTGTACACATTGTAGTTTGATGTTTGTGTGCATTGTGTTATTACTATGATTTTCTGTTATCATATTTGTGAAATCTGTTGAAGAATAGCATGTAGGCAATGAGTTTTCCAAAACAGCTGACAACTTTTGACTTCATTTCTTCAGTAGACCTCTCTCATCCTGAAAATCACAGAGACTCCTAGATGCATATACTTGGAGGCTTAGCCAACCCTAGTTGGGTGTAAAAAAATGTCTTCTTTCCTTCTATGCTCCTTTGGATCACTAAAAGTCTTGTAATTTCTTTCTCTCAAATAGCATTGTTTCTTATTTTATATATTTTCATTGTTTCATGTTAGACACAAGAGTACATTACTGGTAAGATCTCATTTATTCTAAAATAAGTAATCATTGTATCAATTTAAGACCATGATTTATACACCTGTCTAGTGTAGGACCATCCTACAGAACAGATACCATAATGTTAAGAAAGTCATTACATTTTCAAAATTAATCTGTGACACAGTTGAACCCACTCGCTGATGTCATCACATGACGTTTTACAGAGACAACACATTTTATGATTATTTGTTGTTTTATATGCCACCATCATATTCCATAGCGCTGTACAATGGTTAATTAGGACAAGTAGTAAATAATGTAACAATTCGACTTACAGAAACAAGAGGTAAGGAGAGCCCTGCTCAATGAGCTCACAATCTAGAAGGAGCTGGGGAGTATTACAGGTAAAAGTGTCACTCTCGGGGATGGACCAGTCGAACACTAGTTAAAAATAATAATATTGTTAGACATAAAAATTGTCCGAAAGAACAAGGAAAAAATACCTGACGGGTTATTGTTTGCTTACAATATTAATGCGGTGTAGGAATTTATGGTTCGTTTTCCAGGCAAACGCAGCATTTTGTATTATTCCGGTTATTAGATCAATGTTCAGCACGGAGGAATGAAGTATTGCTGGGACTTTCATTATTTGGTCTTTGGAAATCCATCACATCATTTGACACTCATAAAGTTGCAAACATAGACGATCTACAGGAAAATGTGGATTTATGGGTTCCGCCTGCTGTATGTTCTGTTATCAGTCAGATTTTAGACTTGTTCTAACTCGTTCTGGATATTGGAGATGGTTTCCTTAAACCAGTCTGGAATTGTTGGTACATTTAATAGGTGAAGCTGCACAGTCATGCCAGGCTTTATATATTATAAATCCACTTAAAATAAAATGGCTTGTGTATCTAATCAATGTGCTACGTATGGCACCTTTAAATTGCTTTGGATTCCCTGGGTTACACATTATGCATAAGTCTCACTTCTGGTGCTTTCCTCTGAAAATTATGAAATATCCTGGCTTAGCTGTAATATGTATATAGTTTTTGGATGTGCTTACATGATTGCGATACCGCCGGGGCCAGACTGGTGATAACGAGGCGGCTCTGGCACTCTAAGGTCTGTAGCCTCCTGATGACGTAAGTATGGCTAATATCTCAATTTGTTTTTAAGATCACATATCGTGTGGTCGGGCATATCTAACCTGTGGCCGCACACTGCTACATCTCATCTGCCACCTATCTAATCATGTCCAAAACACAGTTACAAAAAAGAAAACACTAATAACACGTAAATGAAGCACAAAAAGAGTCCAGTCATCATGTAAAGGCTACCTTAAGATCTCGCTGCGCCCAACACCCTGTTGGCTATATGTGGAACTGCATTTCAAACGGTCGAAAAAATTCCACATAGTGACCCAACATCTACAAATTATATCAGCCCATAAGGCAATTGCCCCCAAACCCCCATTGCCAGCCCTTCTCATGATTCCAGATTCTCATCACTATATTTATAAGGAAAGACAGAGAGTGTAATGATAGACTTCTATCATGTGTTTGTTCATCATGATCAGCAGACAGTTATATTAATCATTAGAATAGCAATCATCTAAATGTTACTCTTCCACACAATACTTAATGATGCTGAAAATATATATAGTAATTAGTATTATACTTCTTGACATTTGTAAATTTTCTAACACAACAAATTTGCTATCACCGTTTTTCTTCTTTCTTCTCTGTCTTCTTGTTCCTTTTCCTTCTGCACTTTTCTTTCTTCTACTTGTGTTTTATTTATAAATCACCAGCAAATCCAAAAAACAAGCAACAAGAAAAAACATGATACATACCGTGCCGTGGAAAATGACATGATTATTTATTTAACACGTGTAATAAAAGAAACTTTAATCTAAACAACCATTTGTACGGGAGGGCTCAGGGATAGGCGAAGTGTCCATACAAGGAGACCAGCATCCATGGCAAGGTTTGTGTAGATCTATAGAACATCATTAAATTGTCCACCACAGACCCCAAGTAAACGTTCACCATGAGACATGTTGGTGCCTTTTGGCTCAGGGAGAATGTAAAGCCAAGTGAGCCCTGCCTCCGCAAGTGGGCTGTTTGGAGAATTAGACCTGGCCCAGGGGGCAATTACCCCCCTGCATCCAGACCAGCCTGCCCCATAAAAGAAAATAAACACATTCTTGATAGCGACCCTTAAATTACCTACTTGTTTTCCTAATTACCGTATTTGCTTGATTATAAGACGACCCTGATTATAAGATGATTCCCCGGCAGACCTTCCCCGGCTGTCAGAGATCAGAGTTCCCCGCACCGGTGATCTCTGACAGTCGGGGAAGGTCTGCGCGATGGACGCAGACAACCCCCGCTGCTAGCCACACCTCCATCCGGCTGCAGCGGAAGTTGTCTACGCGGATCGCGTGGACGTCAACCCGCTGCCCCGGTATACAGCAGGAAATTGGAAGCACCGGTAAGTGGGGGGTGGGGGTGAGGGAGTGTTAAATGGGGGGGGAGACAGAAGGATCCAGGTCCCCCTCTATTTGAGGTCTGATTATAAGACAACCCCGATTAGAAGACGAGGGGTATTTTTCAGAGCATTTGCTCTGAAAAAAACCTCGTCTTATAATCGAGCAAATACGGTAAATACCTTTCCACCTTCTCTGCTGTGCATACGTGTTGTCAGTAGATTTTTTTTTCTTGTTCACAAAATTGTCATAAACATTTGCATAATTGTCATTATTTTTTTCGTTAAAGCTATAAACTCCATTAGCCACAAAATTAGTACACAGGTCTGAAACACTATGTGGGTGGATTATAATAATTTCTGTAACAGCGCTACGCACCACACTGAGCATATCACGTATTAGACCAAGGAATGTGTGGCAGAGGTTATGGACAAAAATCACACCTGACCTATTTCTCTGCAAAAAGCAGACACTTACTTTGTTGAAAGAAAATAATACAATGTCTCCAGGCTGCTTTTACACTGTTGCCAACAGTGTTGTGACTTTCCGTGGACCTGTGAGCATAATTATTTATAACTATGTATTATTATATATGTTTATTTTTACTATTATTATCACGATTTGCATTATAATTGAAGGGGGAACTGTTAAAGCATATTCTTAGAGGACACTGTGCTTGATAGGAACAGTAATGGTAAAATGTAAATGGACTTCTGAATAGCTGCTTGACCCTGCCTCTTAGTTTAGGTCTTTGCTGATCCCTGAAAATATTCAATGCACATTACTGCCACTTTAGAAGGGAGGATTTAATGTACCAGACAGCCTCACCAAACAGGAATGCATGTTAAAATACTTTAATACTCATTCTTTAACTCCTTCCCGACACCGGGCATACTATTACGTCCTACACGCCCCTACCAATGAGGACACAGGACATAATAGTACATCCTGCATTTAAATGTCCTGGCGTCCAATGACATTTACACAATATACAGGCACATGTTTTCCTTTTTAAATTCCCCCAACCAAAAAAACACCACAACCAGAACACAATGACTGGTATGCCACTAAAATGGAAAGCAAACAGACGCCAGCTATCGTTTCCTGACTGTCCATCTCAAGCTGGTCTCTGTATAGGGACCTGCTTCAAGAACGACCACTCTTATTTTCATTTAAAAATATTTTTTTTGTCTTTTTTTTAACACCACCTGTGGAAGATGTTGGTGTGAAAACCCCTAGATAACTACCCTGGACTGTCCAGTTATTAAGAATATATGGTTTTCCTAGGTTAGATTAACATTTGGTACCATACTAATTCTAATGATACATGGACCCAATAAATCAATCTGTGAAAATTATAATTTTGAAAACAAAAAGACAAGAAAAAAAGAACACCTACACCCATAGCTGCAGCTCTCCATCTTCTCCTTGGGCCGTCAATGGTCTCCAGTGATTGGCTGTTTGAAGCCACTCAATGGCATGAAAGTGTTCCAGTTGTAATCAATGGGAGCACATTCTGCACATGCGCATGTGGGGTCTCGTTAGACACACGATGACTGGAGCTGACTATTGGCAACTTTATCATGTGCAAGGGGACACCGCTGACATTTAAAGGGACCTCTCTGCTGACATGCATTAAAGTGCATATGATGGCTGGAATATGTCTTTAAAGTTGCACCAGCTCTAGTTTTTGTCCTGTTGGCTGTGTTTAAATTTTAGAAAGGTGATTATTGTTGACCTTATTTGCATGCGCCTACCCAGAATGCCTTGTGGTTGTGGCAGCACCATGAGATTTCTGAGGGAAAAAACAAGCCATTTGGCCTTCTGGCTTGTTTGGTGTCTGTAGATGAGTGTTTAATAATGCTTCTACTACCCCCTTAATTTTAGAAAGCAAACATTAACCTTAAGTCTGCCGTATCTGCATACAATATTCATTGAATTTTCATGTGTGCCATAATTTGAATGTGAAACAATGTTGTTGCTTATTAGTTAGTGAAGGGCATTCGCCCTTAAAGAGTCAGTTCCACGTTCAAGGCTTTTAGCAGAACTAAATGAATTTATTAAAGCTAATGTGTGCATTATTTTTCGCAATCCATGAATTATTGTGGAGATATTTGGCCTTTCAGAAACTACACAGTAAAGGTTTTTGGTTGACAGCAACTTACCTGCGGACAATGCATGAGCATAAAAAGACCTTTATGCAAAGCTACTCAAATGAGAATTATGTTTTTACACTAATTAGAGTAATGTATGCCTGGTGTGTGGTCCTTCTAATATACGGCTATGACTTTTTGCGCATTCTCAACAGTTACAACTTTCTCGTGCTTTCTGGGTTCCATCCGGATGCTCTATTAGCTTCTTTAAACTACAGGCAGTGAAGCTTTGTTTAGACATGCCCAGGATGCCCACATTCTGCCTACTGCTGCCTGCCCCCTACCATCTACTTCATGCCCACTCCCTTTTTCACTAAAGTGTAACTAGACTAGCCCTTTATCCTGAATGAAGGGTTAATACTTATGTGCAGGAATTATGGACTATTGCTGCTGTTCTCCCTACTACCCAACTATCAATGAAGCTGCAGGAATTTTATATTGGGGGAAAATATATATTTTTGGTAAAAGAAATGTTGGTGAGTCAGCCGGTGGCATAGCACTAGTTGAATTATGGCTGAGCCACATTCTGAGCATGGTTCGTTGAGATGCACACAAGCCAAGCCAGGTACTCTTACAATATGCCTTCAATGCTCTTTAGAACAGTAAAACACATATAATATTAAAGGAGAAGAGTCAGTCAGAGCTCACACTCCCTTCGTCATAAGCCAGGATCAACCCAAAAAGGACACCCCTATCCTCTGGGAAAAGTAATTTCTAGAATTTCAGCAGCTGCGGACTGCGGCTAGCCTGGTAGGACTGTAAATATTTATAAATGGAATTGCCTCTGTAAAGTGCATTTCAATTCCTGTGGGGTACGTTTAAAATATTGCTGTGAAAATGTTTGCAAAACAATATTTCTCTAAAGTGATTTAGAAATGCTGCATAGAACCAGCGTGATAGAGGAAAATAATATATTTCCTGCACTTATTTATTTAAATTACATTTTTTCCAGTTTCCTAAATTGAAAAAAAATTATGGAACGTGCTGGTAATATGTTGATATTGTGCATACTGTGATGGACTCAATGCTAACGGGTAAGGCAAACAAAAGAGCTGATAGGCAGCAAGTACACTATATGGACAAAAGTATTGGGACACTTGACCATTACATCAACAGAGACTTTTATGACATTGCGTTCTAAATACATAGACAGTAATATGTATTTGGTTCCCCTTTGCAGCTATAACAGCTTCCACTCTTCTGGAAAGGCTTTCCATAAGATTATGGATCCCAAAGGTGTTCGATGGGGTTGAGGTCAGGGCTCTGTCAAGTTCTTCCACACCAACATCATTCAACCATGTCTTTCTGGACCTTGCTTTGTGTGCTGGGTCACAGTCATGCTAGAATAGAAAAGGGCTTTCATTAAACTGTTCCCAAAAAGTTAGAAGCATAGCATTGTCCAAAATGTCTTTGTATGTCCTCTTCAGCTGTCCTCTTTGGGTGTATCCCATCATGGCCCATGAATTTCTCTGTTTTTGCTTTGGAGAGTTCAAGCAGAATGTCTTACTCTATAAACTCATCCTGCACTCTTTCTCGTTTCTTTGAATATGGTTGGGGCTATTCTAATTATGACAGATTGGGGGATGGCAAGTCCCACATTTCACCCTTGTAACAAAAAAGTTATTGGGGTTGACCACCCTTAGTTGACCCTCCACAAGGAAAGTGTGCCAGGGACCATCAACCCCACTCCCAGGTTATCCAATTTAGTCTTGGCCAATTAGGTCCAAAAGAGTTCTGCCATATTGCTCCAGAGTTACTAATAATGAATATCTAAACTGAAAATTGTCTTTATAGTTCTGGTAATTACCATCTTGCAAGACAGCTCAGCAGAAGCACGTGTTGATGAATAGTTATGTCTTGTTGGCTTTTATTCCACGGCAGATCTTACACCTCTGATCTTTTTATATAAGGAGCAATGTATCCATCTTCTCACATTATTGCTTTCCAAAAATCTGCACTGTCTTTCACAGATTTGAACTGGCTGAACATAAATAAGTTCTTATCTTAAATATTAAGACATATATTTATATATAGTTTTACATAATAAAGTCATAATACATACCAAGGCAACTAAATTCCATTCGTCATTGACTTAAATCCCAGGATCATATATTCAAGAGCAAACTGTGTTACATAAGGGACATCTGTGTGGATCCTAAACATAATAAGGAAGATTAAATTTATGGACCTTGACAAGGAGAGACCATGACACTAATATGATAACCTTTCTTTTTTCTCAATTCCCAGTTTATTGCACATATGGTAACATATACATGGCGTAAGGTACCGAGTACATAAATAAAACAGCAGAGCAAGTTACATATACAGCATAGGCAGAGCCTGCACACGAGTAGGAGTGGCAAGGAAAACATGAGACATTGAGAACAATAGTTGAGCAAATCAGGTACCCACAAGAATAAAGCCACCCCCAAGGGGGAGGACAGAAAAAGGCCAATAGGCCAATCGGTACCCAATAATACAGTGTCATAAAATATGTAAAACAAAAGGAAACAAAAAACAGAATAAAACAAGTCTGTCCCAGGGTCCAGCAGGTAGCTCCGCTTACAAAGTCACGTTAACCAAAGGCACGAACATACAAAGATAGACCCAGTAGGAGAGTAGTAGCTGTCCCCTAGAGGGACACAGGTAAAGGGCGATGTTCCAGGGACGCGATGAACGACCTCCAGTGAAACCACTTAAGTTCAACTGTATGACCTGCCCCCCTAGCTGACCACATGAGAACTTCCATTTGGTAAGTGAATTCGACCTGATGTACCCAGGCCATAAAAGAGGGAGGGGAGACTGATTTCCAGTGGCGGGGGAGGACCGCGTTGGCCGCATTAATCAGATGAAACGTCAAGGACCGCTTGTAGCTAGAAAAAGAAGTCTGTGTGTGATGGAGCAGAATGGCCTCAGGAGAAGCCTGGAAATCGGGATCGGCCACCTCACGGATCACCGCCGTGACGGAATCCCAAAAGGGTCTAATATCTGGGCAGGACCACCAAATATGCAACAGGGAGCCGGGATGGGCACTACACCTCCAACAGGTCGGGGGGACCCGAGGGGCGAATCTGTGAATGTCTAGGGGAACCCTGTACCATCTCGTAAGTATCTTAAAATATGTCTCCTGCATTCGACTAGACACCGACCCCTTGTGGACGATAGAGAGGATCTGAGACCAGTCCTCCAGTTCAAATGAGCAGGCCAAGTCCCGCTCCCACAGGCTAAAATAATACGGCTTGGCGACCGGCTCGGGGGAGAGCAACAATGCGTACAATTTAGATAAAAGATGGGGCGGCTCCCTGAGTTCAAGACAAAACCTCTCCAATTGAGTAAGCGGACGGTCCAGACGCGACCGAACCGCCAAGGAAGAAACAAAATGCCTAAGTTGATGGTAAAGGAACTGGATGGAGAAGGGGCAGGGACCCGGGCCCGACAGGGCCTCTAGAGGCTGCATAGCTGCCCCAGTAACCACATGGCACAGGCGCAGGGTGCGAACCCCCGGAGGGAGAAAAGCCTGCAAGCCCCCACCCGAGCGACCCGGGGGAAAGTCCGGGTTCCCCACCAGGGGAGTCAGAGGGCCAGGAACCCTAGCAACCTTACCATCCCGTAGCAACCTACGGAAGACCCGCAGGGTGGGGAGAAGGAAGGGGTGGGCAGAGTACGTGACGCAGCCCACAGGGTCGCCAATCCACGGTAACACAGACAACGGGCACGACAGGAAGGACCCTTCCACAGAAGCCCACTGCTTACCCGAGTCTACAGACCATTCGATAACGCGGCGTAGGTGAGACGCCTGCCAATAAAGCTCTAAGCTCGGAAGACCTACCCCCCCCTGCAGTCGCGGCCTAATCAAGTAGGAGAACGCCAAGCGGGACGACCTGCCCCTCCAGACATAGCGCAAGAAAGTCCTCCGGCATCTCTGGAAGAAAGACCGCGGGAGATCTATGGGTAGCGTCTGAAAAAGGTAAAGGAATCTGGGGAGAAGATTCATCTTTATGACCCCCACCCTCCCAAACCAGGAGATATGGGGATATGCCCATTTACGCAGGTCCGATTCCAGAGTAGACAACAAGGGCTCAAAATTAAGATTGCGCAACTTCGAGAGGTCCATGGGAATACGCAGACCCAGATACTTAATAGAATCATCCCTCCATTTAAAGGGGAACCCAGTCCGAATGTGGTTACAAAGCCTGATAACCTTTCTACCAGGATATTTACATATATATAAAAAAAATAAAGAAAGAAAGCATACCCCCTAAAAAGTATTTGAATTCAGATTTTGGGGTGCTGCTTAAATGCTCAATATGTACATAACGCAAAGCCAAAAATTACCGCACACCCAGGAGATACTATTTAGAGGCGAAAATAGCGCTGTGGAATCTGATGGCGCCATATAAAACAATAAATAAAAATAATAATAAAAATTTCATGCATAAATATTGGGGATTTCGTCACACTTTATTGCTATATATATATATATATATATATATATATATATATATATATTGCTTTGCCCTTCACTTTGTCAAAGTACCCATAGTTTGTCGAGTCCGATCTAATTTGTTATGGTTATATTGCTTATCAAGGAGCTGAATCAGTGGGTGGGTGAAGTATTATGGGATTAAGCACCCCCCTTACCACACAAATACTATATATGAGTTGTAGTTCTATAGTAGCCTGTAAGCTATGGCCCCGAAGCTCATGATGCATGGCACGTAAAAGAACAAGTTAAAATGGTGATCCGGCAAAAAAATAATTTAAAAAATAATGAATCCTGCCATCTGTGCAGGAATTTCTGTCTTCTTAAGCAAGATAATTAAGAGCATATGGATGAAACAGATATATCCATTTTCTGTACTCAAGTATGAATGTTTAGAAATAAAAGGACTATTTCTGACATAATTATTCATAAAATAATACAGCAGATTTTCATAATCTTACTAAATGTTTTGTGACAACACAATATGCTCCCAGTCCAACAATGACATTAATATTTGCATAAATTTTTTTTTTCTAGCTGTTGTATTTTAGCTTTTTTTTTTTTATTATTTAAAAAAAGAACCTAATACATTTTGTACTTTTTTCAGATGTCTTTTTATATATAAAGTATTTTTACATGGCTGGGCAGATTGTGATAAATTGATCCCACAAAGGCCAGAGGGGCCAACCGTAAAGAACAAGGATGGAATACGGGTTGAGGTCTTTAGAGGAGGATGAATGAGCAGGCTAGATGGGCCGAATGGTTCTTAGCTTATTTTTTTGTAACCATGGCAGTTATGAATCCTGTAATATTGCTATCATTACATATCTAATGGCCAGCAGCCATATTAGTAATAATTTATGAATCAGAGTTGCCATGATAGTTACTTCCTTTACATGTCCTTAAAACTGATGGATAAACAACAAAATCAGCTAAATCAACCATACATTATCTTGAGGAAATATGGATGCCTGTTAACTACAACTGAAATATTTGTGATTGGGTTGACCTCATAACTTTTATGAGATGACCATTTTCTGCACAGTATGAAACTTTCCAAGGCATTTTCTTGACATGTAGTGAAATCTAGCTTAGAATGTGCCGATTTGTTTCTTCTAAGCATGTTCATTCTAACATTCATTCATTTTTTGCTTTAATAGGGTTGTCTACTGGGCTGAGTGTTTAGTGTCATTATCTGATGGAAAGGGGTTGGCTATTATTTTGACATTAGCCTCACATTCACCAATTAATTAGAATGGACACTCTTTACTGCTGCTAAAAAGCAGATCCTAATCTATACATTATAATGAATGATATGTGCTTTAACCTTTAAGAACCTACAAGCACACGCTATCTTTTATTTCTATAGTGCCAATGTACATTGTGCCTCTTACAGTGCGTGCATTCAAACGGTATGACAAAGCTAGAAGTGACAAAGACAAACCATTTGCAAGTTCGCAATCTAGACCACTACCTTTGATTGTCCACACTTGATTAGGATCGTGGGATGAATGGTAAATTCCTCAAAACAATATGTGCTGAACTTGGTGAATTTTCTTATTGCTAAAAGAATGTACACAATGTAATTTAGGAGAGAATTTAATCCTCTGTAATTCACATATCACCCCAGTGTTCATGCTGTATGAAGCTACTGATCAAAGAACTCAAATCACAAGCTTAACAAATTTCTTTGTTATAAGAATGGCAGAGTAGCTAGAGATTATACTTCTTATTCTGTGTAATTATGTGTAAATAGATGCTCAGTTTATTTAATCATATACTAGTAAATCACTTGTCATTTTAAATGACAGATTTTACTTATATACAGTCGTGTGAGCAAGAAAGTACACTCTCTTTAAATTCTATGGTTTTACATATCAAGACATAAAAACAACCACCTGTTCCTTAGTAGGTCTGAAAATTAGGTAAACACAACCTCAGATGAATAACACCACATGACATATTACATGGTGTCATGATTTATTCAACAAAAATAAAGCCAAAATGGAGAAGCAATGTATGAAAAACTAAGTACACCTTATGATTCAATAGCTTGTAGAACCACCTTTAACAGAAATAACTTGAAGTTGGCCCACTCTTCTTTACACCATTGCTTGAGTTCATTTGGCTTGTGGGCCACTTGTTTATGCACAGCTCTCTTTAGGTCCTACCACAGCATTTCAATCGGGATGAGGTCTGGACTTTGACTGGGTCATTGCAACACCTTGATTATTTTCTTTTCCATCCATTCTATTGTAGATTTGCTGGTGTGCTTGTGATTATTTTCCTGTTGCATGACCCATTTTCTTGCCACTGTGCTTGACAGTTGATATGAGGTGTTTGTGCTAATATGCTGTTGATTATGTCCAAACATCTACACTTTGGTCATTGTACTGTCATGAACTTTAACATTTAACATGCTAACTGAGGCCTGTAGAGTTTGAAATGTGACCCTTGGGTTTTTTTGTGATTTCTCTGAGCATTGCACAGTCTCACCTTGGGGTGAATTTGCTTGGATGTCCATTCCTGGGAATTGTAGGATAACCCCTATCACTAAGCCAGACATTGGCATGGTAGGCCTCTGCCTCTGAAGCAACCTGCCTGTGCCACTTCTGCCCCTGAAGCAGCCTGTCTGTGCCACCTCTGCCCCTGAAGCAGCCTGCCTGTGCCACCTCTGCCCCTGAAGCAGCCTGCCTGTGCCACCTCTGCCATTTAAGTGGCGTACTTGTGCCACCTCTACCTCTGAAACAGCCTATCTGTACCACATCTGCCCCTTAAGTAGCCTGCCTGTGCCACCTCTGCCCCTTAAGTAGCCTGTCTGTGCCACCTCTGCCCCTTAAGCAGCCTGCCTGTGGCACCTCTGCCCCTTAAGCAGCCTGCTTGTGCCACCTCAGCCCCTAAACTCAGGGCCACCCCGACTAAAAAGTACTAGCCCTTCTTTGATTACAATAGTTATTATAATCAGTGCAAGCATTAAAGGTTCTGTCCCACAAATTTACAAAAAATGCTACATTTGTGGCTGTATTCCTTACAATCAAACTATATTCTAGCCATTCAGTGCCACTCTCCAAATAAATAAAGATGTTAATTTAATTGACTTTAATCAAGCTTTTCCCTTTTCTGTCTAGAAATCTAAAAATTGGGTTTCCAATGCTTATTGTATGGAAACATATATTTAAATATTTCACTACAGGCAAAGAATTTTGGCCAGAGGTTTTTAGAAGTGAGATTCTTGCGGTTGCATAAGGGATATTAAGAGCACATTACACACTTTCCACAATATTTCTTTACTTTTAACAATAGCTTTTATTTAAAGGGTAGAACATTTTGTCACAATGTTTCATTACTGGAATAAGAAAGCCATTATGCAGCTTGAGGAGATGGTTGAACTCTTGCCACAAAAAACTATTGCTGTAATACAATCATTAGAATTGAGGCTATGGTAGACCTATCCCATGCAAATAAATGTGATATCTATGTGAAAAAAGCTCATTTTACAGAAAAAAAAATAGCAAAGGGATGCCTGTCTTTCTATGTCAATCACTGCATTCAATCAAAGACCTGGGGTGCATTCCAGGGGGGGATCTGAAGCCACAAGGAAAATATATATCAATTTTAATTACAGAAATGATAGTCTACATGGTATATTTTGTTATTTTATTGCTTTCTTTTAAAATGCATTATTTACATTATTTAGGATGACTGACCAGCTAGAGTTGTAGAGCTTAAGCAGAGGTTGTGTCATTAAATGTGACATAAATTATTTAATATTGGGTTTTGCCTTCTGTTAGACTCTGTAGCTGCTTTCAAACAGTAGACATCACACACTTTGGGTATCGTTGTGCATGGTCTACTAGACTTTTCGTGGATTTAAAGGAACGTCTTCTAGGATAATAGGACACAGTGACATAAATTAGTATCCAAGGCATATGGGAGACTGATTATTTGAGCAAATTATTTAAAATCCAAATATAAATCAAAACAATAAAACTTACGTTGAACTTCATGGTCTTCCAGCTTATAGTTGTGGCTCCTCATTGCCTTGACCAGTGATCTTGCATGTTCTTAGCCTGCCTCAACCCACTGGCCTGTTCATTGATTCTCATTTTGCCCATAGGCTTTGTTTGTTCTACGAGAATCAGACAGATTCTAGCATCTATGGTACCAGAGAGGGAACAATACTGTTATAAGCAGTAAAACCTTTTCTCCTAGCTTTTCCCTAACCAACTAAGACCAGTGGTCCATCTAAAGTTATAGGCGTATTACATAGATAGAGGGGGCTCTGGGGAGCAGCCCTGGAAATTTTCAGGTATGACGAGTAGTGAGCCATTAAGTTTAATTTAGATAATTCCGGCAAGATTTAATTCTACCAATTTAATCAAATGTTTTTCTATTGTAGGTATTATAGAAGACGGAAAGTCAACACAAACCTCTGTTACTGTGTCATGTTCTGGTAAAGAAGGGCTGAAAAAAACTAATTCAGGGACCCAGTGTGGAAAACCAACAGTCTATTCTACTGGAAGCAAGAGCCAGAAGCAAAAGAGTGTGTGCAGGTCTTCAGAGGTATGATCTGCTTTATCATTCTAAGCATCTAGGACTAATAAGCAACAGATGTATTCCAAGCATCAATATGGAGACGTTGGTGTCCTTGACAAGCCTTGTGAATTGATCGGGGTTGTAAGGCATTTAATGAAATGTTCACCACCAGTGACAAGAACAACTGATATGAGAGATTAGAATTTTGTTAGTTCCCAGTTTCTTATATAGAAGCCTTCCAATATAGTTGAACAAATACAACCACCAAAAAAGAGTCAACTTGGTCTCCTGTACATTTCCTTTCCTTTAACACCCTCTGCATATCATCTTATTTGTAACTACATTATATTGGGAATTGTCTTTGCCTCTTTATAGCAACAAAGAATAATTAGGCAAACAATAACTTTGAGTTAACAGAAAAGAAGTCTCATATGATCATCAATTCATCTATGCAATAAACATTCAAAATAAAATATATGTTTACTTTTAAAGAAAAATACCAGGGATAACAAGAAAATTACTAACATGGGAAATCTGCAAAAATTGACAGAAATATAAATGCAAGAGAAGTTTTAGTCTAGCTACAAACAGCTTACATGATAGGCTTCCCATTATCATTATTATGGCTGGCTCTGTATTGAGTTCAGTGTGCAAACAGTACCAGCTAGCCTGGGGGCTTCCACTCTACTTTCTCCGTCACTTGTTTCCAGAAGCAAGGGTGTACACGTGATATCTCATGTTTTCTGAGGTCACACACAATGATCATGGAATGGCCCTCTCCTGTTACTCCTCATAACATCTCCCTTGGTTTAAACTGGATCATCAGTCAAGAACCTGCTGAACATCTGACAATTTCTGGACAACAACTCTAGAGAGCTTCTCCAGAGGATTCTCCTTTAAACACAGCGCTATCATGTTTTTGTAGCAAAGATTTAAATTGCACAGGATAACTAAATGAGAGTAAAATGAAACAGAGACATGTATTACATCTTTTGATGTTTTTATAGCTGCAGCTGCCCTTAAAGCCCATTTGTCATTGAAATATGATATGGAGAAATTTCAAGAGCATTCCTGGTCTTAATGAAATAGAGGTAAAGGTACAATAGCATAACCAAAAATTGTTTTAGTCTGGTCCTCAATTACCTCCAGTGGTTAAGGTTTTCTCGTTTGTCTCAAGTGTGCCCAGATGGCACTTTGGTTCATATAAAACCTTTGTGATATCAAAGAGGGCATGATGACGTGTATGATTTCTTTATTAGTAATGGACAATAGAGATGCATCTAAGGTGTTTTCAAGTACTTGAATTTATTTTTGGCGTTTTTTTTTAAATAGTTTAATACTTTTTTTTCTATTGGAACAGGCATGTAGTCCAGGCAACTTTTTTACACTTTTTATTTTTCATTTATCTGCACTGCTCTTTCAGCGAGCTTTGTAACATGACTACAGATCCCATAGCATATTTGTAGAATTCAGGGATCTTTTTAACAACGAATGCTTCTCTGATATATTTGTTATATTTTCAATAATTGGATCATTATTGGATCTATTTTAGAAGTGAGAGAAACTGTTTCACCTTCTTCCTACTCTCATCTCAGCTGTCTAGGCCTTCCATCCTGATCACATGTATGTTCAGAAGCAAGGGGGTAAAGAACCTGCAGAGTCTGTCTGCTGTTGAGAGATCTTTCCTTGGTGCATCAGTCCTGAATGCACCAGGAAAGGAATCAGAGGAATGCCTGAACTATCGTTCAGGCATGCAGACGCTTACAATATAACTTGTTCCTTGATTCAATCAGATCACTAACAACAAAACTGTCTGCACCCCACCAGTGATCAGGCTGTCATTCAACAGCTAAATTTCTTTTAAATCAACAGGGAGATCCCTCTGCTGGTGTTAAACAACAGAGGACGTAATATTACATCCCTGGGACTAAAAGGAAAAGTCTGCAGTGACATAATATGTGGTGTGTTGATCAAGTAAAAAGTGAAGATGTATTTTCAACACAATTTACTATGTAGCTATATGTAATATTAATTAAGACTTTTTCATGTAATTTTAACAGCCAAAACGGGAGAGCAAAAGGATGTCAAAGAAAGAAGTCACTATCAATGTATCAAAAAGCATAAAGCCAATGGATAGCGACGGGCGAATCACCGAAAATTGTGTCAACTAAAAAGGATCCAAACAAGCTCTGAACACGCTTGAAATCATTTGTGCACTTTAATTCACAAATCAAATGCCACAAGGAAGTGAAGAGGCTGGGAGATTATAAATTTAATATTTTGAATAATTTTTGTTTTATCCAGCAGGCATCTGGAGTGGCGAAGAAATTAGTAAAACATGCAAAAAGAAACATTGATGTGATTTAGAATCGTGTGCCTTGACAGATTTTGACTTACCTAATGGAAATAAGGTTACATGACAATTGACATGTAGAATATATCTTTATTGATATATTGGCACCGAACTTCATTC
This sequence comes from Spea hammondii, assembly GCA_029215755.1. Lineage (NCBI taxonomy): Eukaryota > Metazoa > Chordata > Amphibia > Anura > Pelobatidae > Spea > Spea hammondii. The sequence goes on along the minus strand of JARDYJ010000005.1, from coordinate 13,390,080 downwards.
AGTAAAGGATTGTCCTAGGTAGCAAGCCTACAGTTTTGGGTATTGTTCTCAAAACAATTTTAGAAAACGTAGGAGTTGATTAGCTATCTTTTTTATGGTGTGGCAGGGATTAGTACAGGCAATCTCCTAACCCACCAGTTGCTGAGAACTACATTTTTTTATTGTGTGTGTGTAAATTATTGGCTATTCTACCCTAACATGACGTTGTTTGATGAATATTTTAGAATAATTTCATAATGCACACAGGAATTTTGATGACATTGTGGGAGATAACTCGGCATGGCTATTAAGCCTCCTAGTTTGTCCCATGCCATGGACACCTGTTTCTATGGTGTACATCCCGTTCTGGTATCACCTTTAATCAAGTTCAAACACTTATGTATGTATGAAAGTTGAGAGCCTGTGCAAATGCAGTGCCCCAAAACTGGAGAATGTTCAGATTTCTGGGAGGGAGAGAGAAAGATTACTTACCTTTATGGTAAAAAGGAGGAAGCAGGGTGTCATTAGCTTAATAACCAAAACAGAATTAAAGCAGTATAGTATTTTATAGTGCAGGAAAAGGGAAGAATTGGGGATGTGTGTAGTTGTCATTTAAACTCATTCTGTTAGTGGCCGCGTATGCTTCAAGTGGCTTGAACCCTGCATGAAATAATACACATCTCATTGCAGACAGATGCTAAGCCGAAATTTCCAGCATGTGGGTGTCACATGCCACCTTCTCTCTTTACCTCCTAAGCAATGTATACACATGCAGAAACATAAACCATGGTAGTCCCTGCACACAAGGAGGAGTGGCCACCAAAAATGACCAATGAGTTAAAATACCATTACCAGATAATTAGAGCAAATATTAGTTGTGGTCCTAGGTTTTTGGGGGCCCTATATAATTCCTAAGTAAATGAACACAATGCTAGCAATCACAGATTTACAGAAAAATATATTACTGTGGTGTAACTTTATGTGGAATTTGTGTCACACCTGTATAGGACACTCCCTTCTATCCTCACCTGAAAACAGTGAGGGTCCAAGGCAGCTACATAATCTGTTTGTATTGTGACACAACCTCTGCGTAAGGTAATAAAATTCACCATTGGTTGGCAATCTAAATGCACAACTGGCCATGGCTGTGTGAGTTGCATGGAATGTGTTAGATGTACGTATGTATGTATAAGTGTATGGTGTAGCATGAGTGTGCGTGTGTCAGAGTATGGTGTTAGGGTGAGAGTACAATTAGTGGCACTAGGGAAAGGAGAAATGGAGAGTCTGTGTATAGAAGTGTAGGGTGTTTGAATGGATGTTACAGCGAGTTTACGTGTTAGTTTAATGTGTGTGTATTAATAATGCACCCTGGCGCCACTAACCCTAAGCTCATCCCCAAGGGCTGGCTATGCCATATATGTGATGTTGTGCAGGTCAGGAACACCACAACTATGTTCTCTGCCGTGTTAGCAAGGAAAGGAAAGACATATTAAGATTATAGCACTAGCAACTAGGGCCAACCCTGTCCAGAGGGACACTACTGCCCAGATTATAAAGAAAATTTGTAATTTAAAATGTGTGCATGAAGAGCATGATTAATAATTAGTGCTTTGTTACAAGCAACATCATTATTTAAAAGAAATGTGTCTTTCGTGGTATCATATAGGTCCTATATGCAAATGGAACTCTATAATGGAGAATAATGAATTCATCAATCAAGTTACGCCACTGTTGTAATGATAGCACATTTAAACCATTCTTCGAATTATCTACATATTGTTTCTTCCATTTTGAACATTTGCTCGTAATTTAGCAAGGGACACAAAGCAAGCATTTCCAGTGTCCCCAATTACTATGGTTAGCTGCAAACAATGGACAGGCTGTAGATGATTATTTGAAAGGTTATTGCTGCATAGGAAAGAATGGCAAATAATTGTGATGAATACGAAATTGCTGTTACAAAATGGTATCTGTAAAAACAGGTACACTTAGTGTCCTTCCTGGGTAACAGCTAGGAACCACTAAAATGCCAGCATTAACCTTTTGAGCCCCAAACACGGTGTCCTGGTGCTCAAAGAGTTAAAATCCAAGTTTTCACTTGACCTTAGAGACACAGCTTTTTATAAAGGGCTAGTTAATATTAATTATGTTTCACTTAAAGAAGTGTGGAGTGTGTATATATATATATATCCCACTTCTCATGGCTTTGTGTTCTAAAAGTTTAAATTCTTCAGCTATATATTACTTTTTTTTGTACTTTTTTGTTGTAGAATAGTAGCTGAGCATGATGGGAATTGTAGTCTACAAAGGATGGAATGTCAAAGATTAGCCATCAATGTATTATAACCTGTCAACTGTGATTTAATGCCCTATTAGTCAGATCACGGGGCCGCTTTATAGATGCAAGAGCTTATATTGTGGGATGTATCTTAAAAAGACAAAATCATTGCAAATTAATGCTTTTATTATCTTACAATAAATATTCTTATACTCTGCAAAATTAGTGTTCTGCGTATTTTTTATACAAATCCTATGACTGTACTGTAGACAGACCCACTGACAGCCAGTGACAAAGATTTTCAATTAATGCACCGATGGGATCCTTTAACCCCTTCAGGACCAGGGTAATTTTAGGATGCGTGCGCTACAGGACCACAACAATTTTCATGTTTTTCCTATGATTTTATTTAACTGAGATTTCCCACTAACTTGTTTAGTGGATAAATTATATAAATATATATAATTTTTTTTTTCATAACAAGAAGGACTTTCTTTAGTTATGAAAATTAGATCAACAAACCATCATTTAGTAAGAAAAAAACCTAAAACCTAAAAAATGTCTCACATTTCCATTTTTTGACTCTGCCCCTATCTCTCTCCTTTCTCCTCATCTCTCCTCTTTCTCGTTATTGCCTTTAGAAGAGGCCCAAATTCATTGAAGGGAAAAATGCACGAATAAAAATATTAGAGAATGGGTCCAAGTACAGATCTCTGAGGCACCCCACTGGTAACAAGACCTTGCTCCAAAAATATCAGCCACGGCCTAATCTATTCAACAATATTGGCATCCAAACTCAGAGATTGCAGTTTAATGCTATTTATGTACTCAGGGTGGATCTCTATGACTTTTGTAACAGGCCTCGATGTTCTCGTATTATATTTATGGTTTTACCATCTTAAACATCATTCGAAAATGTCTCCTCGTCCAGAAATATCCCTTAGAGAGTAAACAACTTCAGGAGCATTATTTTTGTGCACTCTTTTTAAATAGGCAATTGAATTATAATTGTAGAACATTTTGCACAAACAGCTCGATCTTTGTTGCGCATGAGTCAGTATGTGGTGGGGGGCATTCTATTTTTAAGCAGGCTAAATTGTCCATTACGACTATGTGTATGGCTGCAATATAACACACACAAGCTCCAGTGTTTTAGTTGAATATAATTTAAAGAATAAACCTTGCATGTCCTCACAGCAAGTGCCAATGTACTTTTAATTAGTTCTTGCGATAAAAACAGGCTGATCAAGATACTTAACATTTTTATGCTACTCTTTATAAACAAATTAAAAATGTAGTTAAAAATAACACCCTAAACCTTTTAATAGTTATGTCTTGACCTAGACAATTAATTGCCTAGCAGGGTGGCTGCCACGGGAAATCAGCTCCCATGACTGTTAGGCAGCCTTTGGCTATCTAAGAGCCCAATTAGGAGGTTACAAACTAAATATAACTTAAAATGGAAAAAATATCATAGTGTCAAATAATGTGCATAGCTAACAAATTTAAATGTCCTTATACAGCATATATTTGCATCCAGCTACCATATTGCTTATTTTTTTTTTTTGCACATTTTTTAAAAACAATTGCACATTTTTTTTAAAAAATCTTGTTTTCAACATAAAACCTAACCAGAGAAATTGAAACACGCAGAATAAATGTTCCCAAAAATGCAGATTTTTATCCACAAAAATAACCATCAACACCAAATGATTAACACTTGCTAAAGTATACACGAGTTAAATAAGATGTCGACATTTTGCAAGAAAACACATCCAGATGGAAAAGTTTTTTTTTTTGTATGTCTTCTTATCTGGATCAATATCCCCATATAGAGAAGATGATGTATGCAGCTCCTAAGGGCAAATTTGATGACTCTGTGGTCGTTAGGGCCCATTTCTCAAACTACAAAATAAGGGTTTACCTACTTTTTCAGAGTGTTGCTCATTTTAATGGCTGAAGGGTTTCTTACGAGAAAGAATCTAGTTTCTTATTAGTAGTGTAAGGATTTTGTGGACTGAATTCCGTGCATTGTTATTAAAATTTAAATCATGAGTCAAAAAGGGTCATTATAATTGTGTTTAGATTTAAAATATAACTTTAAGGTTGTAATATGGTTTACAGATCAATGCAAATGCCAAGTTACATAAAATCAGGACTGAATTAAGTCGGGTAATAGAGCTGCAGCCCCAGTACTGAGAATAAACAATAACCCATTTCAGCCTCATGCCATTGTTGTTGCATTAAAAGTATCCATACTCTTTCATTTAAAGGATACTCTCATTATATTATTGTAGAACATACTATTGTATCTGAAGGTCTACAAATAATGGTACCATGCAGTTTTAAGTTTCATATATAACGAGGGTATTTTAGAATAAAATATGTTGTAAGAACATTTCTCACACTTCTCTGTAAGAAAGATCTGTGTTGGCACAAACGTAGACCTTTTGTCTTCTCCACTTGACTACTAGAGATGGACTCTAGAAGTCAAGTGGAGAAGACAAAAGGTCTACACGTGTGCCAACACAGATCTCGCTCACCAATCCCTTGTACCGACAAGAAGTACAAAGTGCTGCTCCTATGGACCTGGTGGTCCGTGAACATGTCTCCTGACATCATTATATGCGTCGGAGGCCTTTTACACTTTCATGTACTTCCCTCTCTATCTGAGTAATCTGGAGTCGGTCTGAGTCAACTCCAACTCCTCATCTAGTTTAGTTCTTGGTCCTTGTACGCATCTGTATGGGGTCTTGTAAGGACTTTTCTTCAATTGTAAGTTCTGCTTGGCTGCCTTTCAACTTGATAAGTAGAGCCAGGGGTCTGGCCTGGTTCTGCCACCTCCTCTATACAGACTCTATCGCATAACACATAAGCAGGTGAGGATCATCTCTCCTCCAAGATCACATCACCTACAGGCCATGCACACCAATGGAGACACATTTATCAAGCAACCAACACTGTATACAAGCAATTTAGTTATTGCCTTCTCATAATTTACACCTCCAAACACTTTACATAATTTGAAATTGCCAAATGGCCGATGCACTCTAACAGTTTACCTTGTGCTAATACCACAGGGTCATCTAATGATGCATTACGTGAACCTGTTATGCCCTTCCTCCACACGCAGGTTGGCCTGGCTTGAAGAATTAAGACCTGCCTGGGATCAATCGCTTGCATGTTCCACAAGCGAGCCAGCTCTTGCTGGATATCTACTAAGGTTACTTGTCCTTGGCCTGCATTTAATTCTAGAGAAATCACACAATGGAATAACAGTCTTCGCACGGAAAAAAAAGATATAAAAACATAGATTTTGTATCTCTCATAATGAAGCTGAGTCAGTAGAATGCTGTATTTTATATATTTTCTCACGGCAGTCTATGCAAGGATTGGTATTCGGTGAATATGTACTGCCTTTTAGTTCTTGTTACATTGGGCTCACTCATTGTCAGCAACCTTAAAAAGTCAACGTTTTCCATGTGGTTAATCCTAACGCACCGCACATATTTCTTTTCACCTGGTTCCTGGCAGCTTATTCAGGTGTAATACATTATTTTGTGTAAAGTATGTACATATTGGGAAGACTGAACAAATGACGATCACATTCTGTGTGTATCTTATCTAGGTTTCTACTGAAAATCTGATACCTGCTCTATTATTTACAGAACAAAACATATCGCCAGGAATGATTGTGTGTTTATGGCTTTACTCGTAAATATTAGCTTTGTGAGATTAACTTTTATAAACCTTTTGAAAGAAATCCGGAAGGGATCTGAAGGCAGATGAATTGCTCACATAATTACTCCAGCACAAGACGGTTACTAAGTAATCAGTTACTGATAACACATTGAATACTAAAAAACAAAACATTTAAGTAACCGCTTAGGTTTAGGAAAATATTAAAGAATACACAGAAAGAGGTCACTGCACTAGTTAATCTTTCTGAAATCTTTTCTAAATAAGTTCCATGTACTTTTTTAAATACATATTTTTAAATTAAAACATAAAAGTCTTCATATTATGCTAATTGTGAAATGCATCTCCCTTAAATACACAGATATACATCACACTGGAAAGCAGTCTAGATCAGTTAAGTCCGGGGATAACTTCTTTGATCAGTCAGTGGTATAAAATTGCAATCTCTAGAAGTGTCAGAAGGTGTTCAGAATTCTAATGGAGCCAGGTTGTCTGGATTTCTGGTTTGCAACAATGTGATCATTGGAAAGAAATTCCTTATTACGTTTGAGGCCATTATTTAGGCTGTTAAATTGAATCATTAGTTTCATTTCTGATGTTTTCCTCTCCCTCTGGGTATGGAATAGTCCCATTAAGACAGTGAGTCTGATGTCTCTGATGCTGTGTCCATTGTGCCAAAAATGTTCTCCCACTGGTGTCTCTGTCCTCTCGTTATCGATGTTGAATCCATGTGAATTAAATCTTTTATGGAATGGTTGGCCTGTTTCAATAGATGGCAGTTGGACATTTTGCACACGTGGTAAGATATACCACATTGGATGATTTGCAGGTAAAGGAAGCGTTGATCGTATGGTATGAATGTAAGTTTGGTATAGGGACCTTGACCATGTTGTTAATGTGTCTGCGTGTTTTACACCTTCTTTGTAGACAAGGGAGGTGCCATTTTAGTTTTTTGTTCATGGCACTTCTTACCCTCAGTTGTTGTTTTGGATTTAGTGGGCTGTCTAAAGAAGAGTATTGGAAAGAGCTTCCTGAGCCTGTCATTGGTTTGTAATGTTGTTTAAAGTTCTTTTGATATTTTGCATAGAACTTCAACTTGGGTATGGTAGGTGACAACCAGTGACACGAGGCTTCCCGTTTGATGTTTTTTATACCTCTGCATTTTTCTTCTCAGAATGTTGGTGGCTTTCTGTATGAAGTTATCAATAATCTCAGCGCTGAGGTCTTGTTTTATAAAGTCTCTTCTGAGTTTCTGGAGGTGTTTGTCCCGGTCTCACGAATCAGAACAGGTGTGTTTGTATCTTATGGCCTGTTGGATGGAGTTTCTTGCATGTTTACGGTGGAAGCTGCTATTTTTTGTGGATGGAGTTGTTCTTAATGCTGATAGTAATGTCCAAGAAGTTGATTTCTGTGGATGAATGGCTGATTGTAAGGTTGGTGCTGGGGTGGAATGCGTTATACTTCTCCTTGCTGGCGGTCCTCATGATTAGAATCATCTATGTAGCGAAGGTACAGTAGACCATTGGTTTTGTTTGGCAGGTGAACAGAAAGTCATCTAGTTTTTCCATAAAAAGGTTTGCATAATGTGTTGCCATTTGTGTGCTATTGCAGTCTGAATTTTCTGGAGGTAGAAATCCTGTCCAAATCTGAAATAGTTATGGGCAAGGATAAATTGTATGAGTTATGTTACTCGTTCTCTGTCCATGTGTCTTTCAAGTATTCTGGGCATGCTATGTGGAATGTTAGTGCAACATCCATGGTGGGCAGGAGAGTGTTCTGTGGAAGAGGGCCCAGGCCTACTTGTTTAAAATACATACATTTTAACATATATATCTCTCAAAAAGAGGACGTGCAAGCTGGCAATTTATAATAAAAAAAGATGGGAGCACAATACATTCACCTTTATATGGTTCTCCTGAAGAACTCTATGAGATGGGGCATCAAACCATCCTGACTGGCATCTCCCTGACTCTCCCCCTTACAACAGCCTACTTTTTTAAAGGAAGAAACATTTGGCTGCTGTTGAGCCAACTAAAGCCTTATTTTAGAGGAATGTGTCAGGGTCCGCAACTCAGGATCCACCGAAGCGACTCACCTGAGTACCCGATGCCCGCGGGTACTGAATCCCACGGCGCGTCTCCAGCTTCTTCCTCCTCTGCCAGCATGCCTGCCACTAGACGCGCGCGCGCTCTCAACAAACTTTATGCGTCCCCGAATGGAGACGCCGGGGAACGCGCACGGATGACGTTACGGTTGGGGGCGAGGCTTCCCCCAGGCAGCAAGTTTAAAACCCAGCACTGAGATTAGCTCAGTGCTCAGTGATTGTTCTTTCTATTGAGCTCCCGTGCGTTTATGCCTTTCTCCTTGCGATTTCCGTGTACCGACCCTGGCTTGCCCTCGACTCTGCTGCTCTCCATATCCCGACCCTTGGCTACTAAACGGCGTTCCTGATATTTTCGGTTTCCTGACTCCGGCTTTGGATTTTGACCTCGCAGCTCGCTATTGTCCTGACCACGGCTCCGTTCCTGACTTCTGCTTATTTCTTGCTGCCCTATTTATTGTTTCCTGGGGTTACGTCCCTGCATACCGGACTCCACCATTGAACCAGCCTCACAGCCTCACAGAATATTATGAAGATGCGGACATGGAGCACAAGTGCCATCAGTCCCTACTTTAATCAGGCCATATTCATGCTGGGGTGCCTGTTTAAATCGAAGGCACCCATGTATGATATGAGCTCTATGGATGCATTTTAAGTAAAAGCAAATCCAAATATTGCTGATGAGGAGTCAGGTTGCAAGTACAGAAATGTAATTAGACAATGTAATTTGGTCCATCTCCCTAGAGATGATGTGTCTGCCAGCAAATATCCATATTGAGAACTCCATGAGAAAAAAGTCTGGAGCATGGGTAATACAAGATATCAACAAAGGCTGAAGGAACTGCTTACTGCAATCATGGAATGGTCCAGTCTATACATGACTACAGTTCTTAAATAAAAAATGCATCTTTCCTATGACATTGTGTTTTGTTGCACAATTAATCCATATCTTGTCAGTTAACTGGTAAACACTTCTGTAGAGTGGAATCTTTTCCATGTATTAACACATAGAACTTCAGTGACGTATCAAGACCTAGGCAGAGTAGATGCTGAAAGACCACTAACCTTACTAGGTCTTGTCTTAGGTTCACAATAACCTTGTAACCTCTATTAGCTCTGCTTGATGTCTATTCCACTGATCCAACACTCATCTACCAGTGAACTAATGTTCCTACAGTGTACATCTAAGCCCCTCATCTTCTAGTATTAAACTATGTTACAGTTATGTTATCTACCATTTTCACATTTTCGTTGTTTCACTGTGAAAATACAATGATGACCTTTACAGACTGACAGATGGGGGATAACTGACTTATCAGTTGTGTGTATTCTTGTGTGAACCAAGAAAATAAATGGATTGTTGCAACTATAGAACGTTGGATCCATTGAAAGCAAAAATCAATCAGGTAAATACATCAGTCTCTAATACCAAACAATGGTTAATCATTTTATGTATTTTTCCACAAACTCATCTTATTTTTAGGAAAAGAACTATAATTGACATATTTCACTTGACTGTAAGGCAAACATTAAGCTTCATTCTTAATCAGTAACATTGTTTTATTTCATAGAAAAAAATATTGAATGATAGGAAGGATTTGTAAATATCTAATCCCTCCCAAAGTGTATTTCTGGTTAGTATCTGATATTATTAATATTTCAAATAATTCCTTCATCACAGATGGAAAGATCACAGGTCCATAATTACTCGTCCAACATGTTAAATATTGGTCCCATTCCTGATTTATGGCAATCTTGTGGCACCACGTCAGACAAAAGAGAATCCTTGAGTCTGGCTGTTTTTTTGGTCCAATTTAAGAAATCCTCCTGAGTTACCAGAGGATGGAGCCTATCCGGCCCTGGGACTATCTATTTTAGCATTATTTTTCCAGTGTTAGCCAATCACATGCTTGCTGCAAGCATTTTGTAGTGTTAATTTGCAGATATATATTTGATATATACAGGGAAAGCCATTTATTTAAAACATTGTCTTGCTGTCATTCATTGGTTCTCATTTTCTACTTTAGTTCTTTTGTTCTTTTTTTAAAAAAACCATCATCTTCAGAGATAAAGAAGGGAAATAATGTTATACTGTTTGGAACACCAGTCTAAATATTGCTTTGACCTGCACTGTATGAGGCTTCTGTTACCTGTACAACCTTTTTCGAGATACAGTGTGATGAAGTCTAAAGCTACACATTCACAGAAAGAAAGCAATCTTATTGTGTTGAATTGCTCCTGACAAACAATAAGCCGTTACAGCTGGAACACCATGAAGGAAACACAGAAAGCATCTTGTTCAATCTCACAATCCTTATATCGCGGTATGCTTTGTCCTCATATTTAATTTCATTTCTGAGGCGTCATCTGGTTCAATTTACTTGCACATTGATGAAGTGAAAGGTTCTTTGCTGACCAGTCTGCCTTGACTAGAGAGCCTTCAAATCTGTGTTGTTGACCCGCCTCTCTATGCAAACACAGGCTAATGATGTAAGATACCAGGACATGACATCATATATTGCTACACAAAGAAGATGTTATACACATATTTGTGGACCTTAAACTTCTAAGGACAATCGTGGAACAGCTGCCCTCTGACAACCAGCCCTGCTCCTTCAGTGGCAGGCAGTCCCGTCCACCGCAGAGGAGGCACCCCCAGCAGATTTGCATTCTGTACTAAAAAACCATAAATAAAGACTCCAGTGATGCCACCTTGACATTATAAGATGTACCATCCAGTTTTTTAAGAGAGATCCCTGAGGTCAAAAAATGAAGATATATCTCTCTCATATATATATATATATATATATATATATATATATATATACACACATACATACATATACACACACAGTTCTGTGCAAAGGTATTAGGCATATTTTAATATGTTTTTATCATTTAACAAAAGGAAAAGTGAGTAAACAGGAGAAAAATCTAACTCAAAGTAATATTAGTGATATAGTAATAAAATAGATTTAAAAAATTAAAAGAATTAACAAAAATTAAAAAAATAGGTGCCAAAACATCTTTTGCCCCTCCCACTATAAATATACCGTACATTTAAAAAAAATTTTTTTTTCCCCAATTCAGAGTTTAAAAATAAGAAAAAAAGTGTAGAATGTGAGTATTTTAGTCCCTCATACAATTAAAAATAAACATGAATGAGGAGTATTAGTCTACACAGAGAATGTTGTTAAACGCAAATCGGGGTTTTTTATAGACTTGGGCACCAGGGGGCTCTTCGTGTTCGTCTTCGTGCTCGTCTTCGGGGAAAAAAAAATCTTCGTATTCCGCGAATATTCGCCCGTTCCTGTCTTCTCTTCGGGCGAATATTCGCGGACATTCTTCGTGCTCGTTTAATCTTCGTTTTCCTCCTGGTTGCCTAGCAGGGGTTAATACGGGGTTAATAACACATCACAGCAGCAGCAGCTGCCGTGAAGGTACGTGTGTGCAGCTCTATTGGTCGTTTCGGCAGGGGGCTGGTCTGGCATCAACGAGTGAATTGCAGAACTGCAGAATGCACTTCATTCGTTGATGGCAGGCGAGCCCCCTGCCGAAACGACCAATAGAGTTGCACACACATACCGAGGTGTACTGTCCATAGATGTTTAATAAAAGAATAGGGAATATTTTACATTTTTAAATTGATTTTGGACCACTTTACATGCCTAACATTTGCTACCTATTTACAATGGCATACTTTGCAACAACCCAACTTACTTATTGGACAGGACTGGAAAATAGCAGGACTGTCCACCAAAATCTTGGGTGTGTTGGCAGGTATGCTGATGGAAAAATGTTGGACAAGAACTAAAAAATAGCTTAGGGTTAATGTACGGTTATGTTTAAGATTAGTAGCAGTGCACTGGTTTGGTTAAAGATGGATTATGTCTAAATAATAATAATTTAATTTTAATGTTTTTTTTAAAAAAAAAATAGGGGTTTATTTAAATGTATTTTAAAGTTAGATTTATTATTTAGTACTTGATTATATTTATTAAATGTTTATAGTAGCGTTACCTACCGAGCTATAACTACCTATGTGTATTTGCATTTTGCATACCTAGTTTAGCTAAATTAGATGGGACAGGACTGGAAAAAGCAGGACTGTCCCTGAAAAAGTTGGGTCTGTTGGCAGGTATGTGGATGGAAAAATGTTATAGGGTGAAGTGTGAGTTATAGTGTTAATGTAATGCTATTAGTGAGTGAAGGCCAGGGCAAATAACAAGGAAAAGGTCCTTGTGTTTTGTGCATTGTAAGTGTGTGTGTATGTGTGTTATGTGTGATGTCACTGTGTGTTATATGTGTTATTGTGTGTGTTATGTTTGGTTGGTTGTGTATCAGAAGGAAAATAATGAAATGGAAAAGGAAATGGGAAAGGCAAATGAGTGGACAATTGGCGACCCACTCACCTGTTTCACCCCAGGGCAAAGCACCCAAACACTGTCAGTCTTAGACGTTTGGCAGCAGACTTCCAGAGCTCAGACACAAGGCCCTAGCGTAAGCTGGCCACTCCGGCGGAGGTAGCAGGCGTTGCCACACCGCAAACAGAGGCAGCCAGGGGGGAGAAACTGCCCTTACCATTAGGGACATTTTGGGCATGACTCTAGCCAGGAAGCGAACTGGCAGAGAAGAGATGCTGGCACCACCACCAGCAGCAGCATTGAAAAGGCGAATGAGTGGGCAATTGGCGACCCACTCACCTGTTTCACCCCAGGGCAAAGCACCCAAACACTGTCAGTCTTAGACGTTTGGCAGCAGACTTCCAGAGCTCAGACACAAGGCCCTAGCGTAAGCTGGCCACTCCGGCGGAGGTAGCAGGCGTTGCCACACCGCAGACAGAGGCAGCCAGGGGGGAGAAACTGCCCTTACAATTAGGGACATTTTGGGCATGACTCTAGCCAGGAAGCGAACTGGCAGAGAAGAGATGCTGGCACCACCACCACCACCACCACCACCAGCAGCATTGAAAAATTGGAAAGGCGAATGAGAGGGCAATTGGCGACCCGCTCACCTGTTTCACCCCAGGGCAAAGCACCCAAACACTGTCAGTCTTAGACGTTTGGCAGCAGACTTCCAGAGCTCAGACACAAGGCCCTAGCGTAAGCTGGCCACTCCGGCGGAGGTAGCAGGCGTTGCCACACCGCAGACAGAGGCAGCCAGGGGGGAGAAACTGCCCTTACAATTAGGGACATTTGAGGCATGACACTAGCCAGGAAGCGAACTGGCAGAGAAGAGATGCTGGCACCACCACCAGCAGCAGCATTGAAAAGGCGAATGAGTGGGCAATTGGCGACCCACTCACCTGTTTCACCCCAGGGCAAAGCACCCAAACACTGTCAGTCTTAGACGTTTGGCAGCAGACTTCCAGAGCTCAGACACAAGGCCCTAGCGTAAGCTGGCCACTCCGGCGGAGGTAGCAGGCGTTGCCACACCGCAAACAGAGGCAGCCAGGGGGGAGAAACTGCCCTTACCATTAGGGACATTTTGGGCATGACTCTAGCCAGGAAGCGAACTGGCAGAGAAGAGATGCTGGCACCACCACCAGCAGCAGCATTGAAAAGGCGAATGAGTGGGCAATTGGCGACCCACTCACCTGTTTCACCCCAGGGCAAAGCACCCAAACACTGTCAGTCTTAGACGTTTGGCAGCAGACTTCCAGAGCTCAGACACAAGGCCCTAGCGTAAGCTGGCCACTCCGGCGGAGGTAGCAGGCGTTGCCACACCGCAGACAGAGGCAGCCAGGGGGGAGAAACTGCCCTTACAATTAGGGACATTTTGGGCATGACTCTAGCCAGGAAGCGAACTGGCAGAGAAGAGATGCTGGCACCACCACCACCACCACCACCACCAGCAGCATTGAAAAATTGGAAAGGCGAATGAGAGGGCAATTGGCGACCCGCTCACCTGTTTCACCCCAGGGCAAAGCACCCAAACACTGTCAGTCTTAGACGTTTGGCAGCAGACTTCCAGAGCTCAGACACAAGGCCCTAGCGTAAGCTGGCCACTCCGGCGGAGGTAGCAGGCGTTGCCACACCGCAGACAGAGGCAGCCAGGGGGGAGAAACTGCCCTTACAATTAGGGACATTTGAGGCATGACACTAGCCAGGAAGCGAACTGGCAGAGAAGAGATGCTGGCACCACCACCAGCAGCAGCATTGAAAAGGCGAATGAGTGGGCAATTGGCGACCCACTCACCTGTTTCACCCCAGGGCAAAGCACCCAAACACTGTCAGTCTTAGACGTTTGGCAGCAGACTTCCAGAGCTCAGACACAAGGCCCTAGCGTAAGCTGGCCACTCCGGCGGAGGTAGCAGGCGTTGCCACACCGCAAACAGAGGCAGCCAGGGGGGAGAAACTGCCCTTACCATTAGGGACATTTTGGGCATGACTCTAGCCAGGAAGCGAACTGGCAGAGAAGAGATGCTGGCACCACCACCAGCAGCAGCATTGAAAAGGCGAATGAGTGGGCAATTGGCGACCCACTCACCTGTTTCACCCCAGGGCAAAGCACCCAAACACTGTCAGTCTTAGACGTTTGGCAGCAGACTTCCAGAGCTCAGACACAAGGCCCTAGCGTAAGCTGGCCACTCCGGCGGAGGTAGCAGGCGTTGCCACACCGCAGACAGAGGCAGCCAAGGGGGAGAAACTGCCCTTACAATTAGGGACATTTGAGGCATGACACTAGCCAGGAAGCGAACTGGCAGAGAAGAGATGCTGGCACCACCACCAGCAGCAGCATTGAAAAGGCGAATGAGTGGGCAATTGGCGACCCACTCACCTGTTTCACCCCAGGGCAAAGCACCCAAACACTGTCAGTCTTAGACGTTTGGCAGCAGACTTCCAGAGCTCAGACACAAGGCCCTAGCGTAAGCTGGCCACTCCGGCGGAGGTAGCAGGCGTTGCCACACCGCAAACAGAGGCAGCCAGGGGGGAGAAACTGCCCTTACCATTAGGGACATTTTGGGCATGACTCTAGCCAGGAAGCGAACTGGCAGAGAAGAGATGCTGGCACCACCACCAGCAGCAGCATTGAAAAGGCGAATGAGTGGGCAATTGGCGACCCACTCACCTGTTTCACCCCAGGGCAAAGCACCCAAACACTGTCAGTCTTAGACGTTTGGCAGCAGACTTCCAGAGCTCAGACACAAGGCCCTAGCGTAAGCTGGCCACTCCGGCGGAGGTAGCAGGCGTTGCCACACCGCAGACAGAGGCAGCCAGGGGGGAGAAACTGCCCTTACAATTAGGGACATTTTGGGCATGACTCTAGCCAGGAAGCGAACTGGCAGAGAAGAGATGCTGGCACCACCACCACCACCACCACCACCAGCAGCATTGAAAAATTGGAAAGGCGAATGAGAGGGCAATTGGCGACCCGCTCACCTGTTTCACCCCAGGGCAAAGCACCCAAACACTGTCAGTCTTAGACGTTTGGCAGCAGACTTCCAGAGCTCAGACACAAGGCCCTAGCGTAAGCTGGCCACTCCGGCGGAGGTAGCAGGCGTTGCCACACCGCAGACAGAGGCAGCCAGGGGGGAGAAACTGCCCTTACAATTAGGGACATTTGAGGCATGACACTAGCCAGGAAGCGAACTGGCAGAGAAGAGATGCTGGCACCACCACCAGCAGCAGCATTGAAAAGGCGAATGAGTGGGCAATTGGCGACCCACTCACCTGTTTCACCCCAGGGCAAAGCACCCAAACACTGTCAGTCTTAGACGTTTGGCAGCAGACTTCCAGAGCTCAGACACAAGGCCCTAGCGTAAGCTGGCCACTCCGGCGGAGGTAGCAGGCGTTGCCACACCGCAGACAGAGGCAGCCAGGGGGGAGAAACTGCCCTTACAATTAGGGACATTTGAGGCATGACACTAGCCAGGAAGCGAACTGGCAGAGAAGAGACACTGGCACCACCACCAGCAGCAGCAGCAGCAGCATTGGAAAAGGCGAATGAGTGGGCAATTGACGACCCGCTCACCTGTTTCACCCCAGGGCAAAGCATCCAAAAACTGTCAGTCCTTGGCGTTTGGGAGCGGACTTCCAGAACTCAGACACAAGGCCCTAGCGTAAGCTGGCTACACCGGCGGAGGTAGCAGGCGTTGCCACACCGCAACAAGTGCAACCAGGGGGGAGAAACTACCCTTACCATCAGGGACATTCGAGGCATGACACTAGCCAGGAAGCGAACTGGCATTGAAGAGAGACACTGGCACCACCAGCAGCAGCAGAATTGGGAAAGGCGAATGAGTGGGCAATTGACGACCCGCTCACCTGTTTCACCCCAGGGCAAAGCATCCAAGCACTGTCAGTCCTTGGCGTTTGGGAGCAGACCTACAGAACTCAGACACAAGGCCCTAGCATAAGCTAGCTACACCGGCGGAGGTAGCAGGCGTTGCCACACCGCAGCAAGTGCAACCAGGGGGGAGAAACTACCCTTTCCATTAGGGACATCTGAGGCATGATTTCAGCCAGGAAGCGAACTGGCAAAAGATACTGGCACCACCACCAGCAGCAGCGTTGGAAACGGAAAAAGGTGAATGAGTGGGCAATTGACGACCCACTCACCTGTTTCACCCCAGGGCAAAGCATCCAAAGACTGTCAGTCCTAGGCGTTTGGGAGCGGACTTACAGAGCTCAGACACTAGGCCCTAGCGTAAATTGGCTACACCAGCGGAGGTAGCAGGCATTGCCACACCGCAGCAAGTGCAACCAGGGGGAGAAACTACCTTAAACATTAGAGAGAAAAAATTTAACTTTCCAAGCTAAGAGCTGGGTAACCCAATTTGGGCAGATTGAATTTAAGAAAGGCAATCTGCTCCATCAGATGAGGTGCCATGCGTGAGCGCTGTGGACTCAGTATGTTTCCAGTCATAGAAAACACGCGCTCACTTTGAACAGTGGTTGGCGGACATGATAGAAGCTGCTGCGCAACCCATGAGAGTGCAGGCCACACACTCTTCTTTTCATCCCAGTAGCTAAGAGGATCAACATTAGGAGCAGAAGGAACTTCACAGAGGTAAAGTTTGACCATTTCAGCAGCACTACTCTCCTTTCTGCTGCTAGCTCTGTCAGATGGTCCAACTATACTGCCAAGTGCCTCTTCCCAAAACGCAGCTGCTCCACTCAGCTGTGTTGTGCTGCTTGTGGCACTGCTGCTGATGCTGCTGCTAGGGGTAGCAGACCACATCATCTCTTCCTCCTCCTGCACCTCACCCTCCTCGGACAGCATTCCCATTTTACGCTGCCAGTCACGCACCTTGTTGACCAATTGCTCCCGGTAGCTACTGAGAACATTGAATTTCAAAGCTAGCTTTCCCTTAATTCTTGGATCACAAAGGCACGCTAGCATCATTTCGGGACTCTCTTCCATTCGCTTGCGAAGGTGTACTTTTAGCAGATCCTTCAGCTTCCTGACTATGGCTGCTACGTCAGGATGTAGAGTGCCACCTTGAACAGCCTCACGGTTTCCAAGGAACACATCCATCTTGCTGCCTAGATGGGAGAACACTGGGATTACCTGGGCCAGACTGGCAGTGTTTGAGCTTAAATTTTCTGTGGCATCCCTGAATGGTTTAAGGACTGCCACTAGCTGGGCGATCACTGTCCAATCCTCCCTATTCAATGGAGAGGTAATCCCAATATTGTGCTCTGAGGCAAGATTATGGATTGCCCTCTGCTGCTCCAAAATCCTCTCTAGCATGTCTAACGTGGAGTTCCACCGTGTACTGACATCCTGACGTAGGCAGTGTACGGGAAGACCTGACCTCTCTTGCTCTTCCCTCAAAAGTTGGCTAGCCTTAACACTATGGTGAAAGTGCCCAGCGATCTTTCTGCAGCGGGACAGAACTACTGCTGCCACATTAGTTCCTTCTGACATTGCTGCCTTCACTACAAGATGGATGATGTGGGCTGCACAGCGCACACCAACAATATGACCATCTCGCAGCGCTTTCACCATATTGGCACCTCCGTCAGTTACCACAAAACCAACTTCAACATTGGTGCCCGCCTCTGCTCCCACCCAAAGGCTAAACATTTTCCTAATCGCATGCAGAATATTTTGGGAAGTGTGCTTTTCATCCATCACTTCTGCATGGAGAAGGAATGATCGGTAGCCTGCTGCAGCAACTTCCTTAGACACACCGGGCTGCCACCAGTGTGCTGTCAAAGAAAGAAAGGCATGCTGGGCGCTAGGTGCACTCCACAAATCTGTAGTGAAATGAACACACTGACCAGCAGCCTTGGAAAGCTCCTCTTTCACTGCTGCAACACAGGACCGATACAGCGAGGGGACAATGTTCCTGCTGAAAGTGGAACGTGACGGAACTGTGTATTGTGGAGCCACAGCCGCCATCAATTGTTTGAAAGGCTCCCCTTCAATCATGGAGAAGGATGCCCCTCCAACAGCAATGAACTGACCAATAAGTCGCGTTACTTTATTGGCCTGCTGTTTGGGCATCGTTCTCTTGGAGTGGAATGCCCCAAATTCTTCCAGGGTGGGCTGGGCATGCAGTGCTCCAACCTGCCTTGGTCTCTGGCTGCCAGCACTAGTTGCTGCTGCTGCTGCTATTGGCTCAGAAGAAGAAGCTGTTGGGGTTTTTCCACGGCCACCAGCTATGCTGCCTGCACTAAGTTTTACCTCTGCATCTTTCCCCAATAGCACAGCGTTGTGTTGAGTGCTGAGGTGATGCTTCATGCTAGCACTGGTAAAATGGCCAGACACTTTCCCTCTGCTTATTAGCTTCCCACAATGTTTGCACTTTCCATAGCGCCCTTCTTCAACATTTTCAAAGTGCTCCCAAATTGGGGCGCGCATAGCCTTGGAGTGTGCCTTGGGTGCTGCTCTTACTGCTCGGGGTGGATGAACAGAGGCAGAACTAGTGGTGGTGGGACTGGTGGTAACAGTACTGGCCATAGTGGGACTGCTAATTGCTTTAGATTTGCTAGGTTTTGCTGCTGCTGCTGGTGGTGGTGATGGTGATGATCGTAGCGGAGAAGGTGGAGGCTCAGGGGAAAATTGTGCACTAGTCATTTGGACACTGCTCCCTGAGGAATCTGATTCCTGACCACTCATCTCCTCTACTTCCTCTGGCTCATAGTCTAGCTCTTCATTAGCCAGATCGAATGGAATTCCTGCTAGGCTGGAGCTAAGACTGATATCGTCGTGAGACTCGTGACTAGTAGTAGTGCGAGCAGGAAGAATAGACTCTGCACTTGGCCTCTCAGTCTCAGGCTCCTCTGCTACCTCGCTAGGTGGAGTTCCACTATGTGTAGCCCTCTCTCTAACTGTCTTTACAAAAATTTTGTAAGGACTTGGTGGCTTGCTAGAGGTACTAGGAGGACATGGCGTGGCGGTACCAGTGGGAACAGTAGGCGCAGCACTAGTGGTGGTAGAGGCGGGGGTGGTGGTGGTGGTGGTTTTCCCTACAAAGGAATGAGATCGCTTTGGTTTGGGACCCCTCTGAGTCTTGCTGCTAATTTGGCTCTGCTTGGTACCTTGCATGCTGCTGGTGGATGGGGAAGATGCTGCTTGGGGCAAAAGGCACTTCTTTTTAGTCACTGGGCTGGTACTACTTGTGCTACCCTTTAACTTTGAACGTGCTTCTGGTGCTTTAGGCTTTCCGTAAAAAACCATAGAGCTTGTGGGCCTAGCCGCACTACTACTGCCTGCTTTTGGTGCCTTTCCTTTACTTGATGATCCTTCAAGCAATGCTTCCCCAAATGATAAGCGAGAGCTTGGCCTACTTGGCCGACTAGACTGACGCAAAGGCTGCATCTTAGAGCTGGTGGTGGTGCTGGTGGTGGTGCTGGTGGTGGTGGTGGTGGTGGTAGATGGAGCTTGTCCCTCCTTAGTCCCAAAAGGAGGATCCATTTCAAATTTTGTGTTGTGTGTGTAGTGTAGTGTAGTGTAGTGTAGTGTAGTGTTTAAAAAACTATAAAAAAAAAAATAAAAAAATAAAAATAAAAAAAAGGAAAAACGAATTAAAGACAAAAAAATTAGAGGAAGTTCTCTTCAGTGCTACTGCTTAAAAAGTAAAACTATGCACTACTGCACTGTGCTGTGTGCAATCTGCCAAAATCCTAAAGTTATTGAAATTATTAACTCAAGATTAACTATTTAATAACTAGCAGTATTTTATTTTTAATTTGAATTTACACGGGCCTAAGAGCTTAGCCTACCACTATGCTAGCCTAAAGCTATATTTCCTTACTATAAGTCTACCTCTAGGCAGACGCTCTCAAACCCACTAAGCTAAAGTGAGGTTAAATCAGATTCAGTATATGATTTATTAATTAATATTAAGTTATATAATATTAATAGATTAGAACTAATTTACTTATATATTATGTATTATAGATAGAAGAATATAGATTATGAATTAGAATTTAGAATTAGAATTACTTATATTATAGATTATGAATTAGAATATTATTATTTATAATATATTATAGATTAAGATTAAAGAAGATTAGAATTATTTTAGTACTACAGCTAGTAGCTTGAAGCTTTGCTTAGTACAGCTCGTCACAGTCAATTTTTCTTGAAAAGAATTAGAAATAAAATAAAATGTCACAGCAAAACAGTTATCTTCACTGCTTGCTGCACTCACTAGCCCAACAAGTTCACTTCACTGATGGACTGAGGTGAGCAAAACACTAAGGGTACTTTTAATAAAATTGAAATAAAATGTAAAATAAATGAGAAAATCTTTGCAAAACAGTTAACGTCACTGCTTGCTGATCAAAAAAAAACACAGCACTTATGCGGCTGCACTCACTAGCCCAACAAGTTCACTTCACTGATGGACTGAGGTGAGCAAAACAAATGAAATAAAATGAAAGATTAATTAAGAAAAATTGACTTGGTCTCTTACTGTTGCTAAAACAAAGCACAAACTATAGAGCTGCAGCACCAGTACTAATAAGATTAGCTGAACTATACGCTAGTAGTAATTAATTAATATTATTACTTTTATTTATAGCTAATTTAATTAACTATTAAGATAAGAAAGAATTAGAGAATTATTGATATTACTGATTTTAGATTAGACACTAGTAGATGTTCTGAATGTCTACAGTACACTCTACACTAGTATACTATTACTAACTATAACTGACAAATATATATATAATTTTATAATGAATTCAATTATTAATTATATTAATTAATATTACTGATTTTAAATTAGACACTAGTAGATGAATGTCTACAGTACACTCTACACTAGTATACTATAGTATATATATATATATATGACTGACAAATATATATATATATATATAATATTATAATGAACTATTAAATTATAGATTCTATTAAATTGTAATTTATAAATTCTATTTAATTTATTTAAGCAGGACAGGCAATAGGCACTAGTGCCAGCCCAGGGCAAGGGCACCCCAGTGCCACTGAGGCACTGGGTGCACTGTCAACTCAACAGCACTTACACTAAAGTTGATGACAAATTAATTTTAAAAAAATTAAATTAATCAAATTATTATTATTAAATATATTAATTAAGTAGCACTGAAGTGAGGATGAAGTACACAGTGAGAAATGGCAGGCTAAGGCTTACCAGTCTCACACAGAACAGAACAATCTCTCTCTGTAACGCTCGGATGCAGCACAGCAGTGTTGCCAAAGCAGTCACAGCGAAAAATGAATGGATCTCTCAGGCAAGCTCTGGTCTTATAAAGGCGCCTTCAGAATTAAAAAAACAGCAGCACAGGCATTGGACGAGACCCTTAGCGTTACGTCACAAGAGTGAGCTGATTGGACAGACGAGGATCAGCTCACTCCTGTTTGAAATTTTGGCGGTTGCGCGGCAAAAACGAAGACGATCACGAAGAATCTTCGATTCTTCGTGATTGTGAGTCTTCGTCTTCGCCTACGGTTTGCCGGCACTGTATTCTGTTCTACGTTCCTTCGGAACGAACAAAAAAACGGCCTCTTCGTGCTCGTTTTCATGTTCGCCCGAAGACGAATGCACAAGTCTAGTTTTTTATTAGTAAGACCTACCGTATTTGCTCGATTATAAGACGACCCTGATTATAAGACGACCCCCCAAAATAAAAATATTAATTTAGGAAAAAAACAAAAAGCCTGAATATAAGACTACCCTATAGGAAAAAAGTTTTACTAGTAAATATTAATTCATGTAAACTAATTTTCATATTTAATAAAAGCTATGATTGAGAAAAATATATTTTTTATATCCTTTTTTCTTTGCCGACCTGCCAACCCCCAGGCTTGCCACTCTGCCCCCAGAAATGCCTTATACTCCCCTATTTGCCACCCTGCCCCATGATGTGCCTTTTAACCCTCTATATGCCACTCTGCCTCCGGAAATGTCTTATACCCTCCTATATGCCAATGTGCCCCATGATATGCCTTTTAACCCCCTATATGCCCCTCTGCCCCATGATATGCCTTATACCCCTAAATGCCACTCTGGCATATAGGGGGTTAAAAGGCATATCATGGGGCTGAGTGGCATATAGGGGGTTAAAATGCATTTCTGGAGGTATATATATAACTGCTAACAGCAATCACACTCCTATCAAGCCAAGGCAGCCAGTACATGCTGGAACCTGGGGATGATAGGAGTGTGAGTACAGCCTCCCTATGCCATGCTACCACCACCACCCCCCTTACACATCCATGCCATCACACACACACTCATTCACAAACATTTAAATACTCATTCATTCCATTAATCACACTTACTCTATCAGTTAAATGTCCGTACAAGCGACTTTAGTGGTCGTTCGTACGGACTTTTAACTGATAGAACAGGGAGACCAATGGCATCTGCCGGACAAGTTACGGCACCAGGAGCCTAAAAGTCTGTACGAGCGACCAACAGAGTCGCTCGTACAGACTTTTAAAACCCTAATGGAGCAACTTACCCTGCAGATCCCACTGGTCTCCCTGTTCTATCAACTAAATGTACGTACAAGCAACTTTATTGGTCGTCCGTACGGACATTTAACTGATAGAACAGGGAGACCAGTGGGATCTGCCGGACAAGTTACGGCACCAGGAGTTTAACAGTCTGTACGAGCGACCCTATTGGTCGCCAGCAGGGGGCTCGTCTGCCATCAACAGACTGTTGCTCATACGGACATTTAAAGTCCTGGCGCCAGAGCTGCTGCGGTACGCGTTAACCCCGTATTAACCCCTTAACCGGAAAAAACAAAGAAAAACCGAACACGAAGAATGTCCACGAATATTCGCCCGAAGAGAAGACAGGAACAGGCGAATATTCGCGGAATACGAAGATTTTTTTTTTTCACGAAGACGAACACGAAGAGCCCCCTGGTGCCCAAGTCTAATAATAAGTGACATACTATACACAAAAATGGCATTAAGAGAAAGTCATACCTGTCCTTTGTGTGAGCACAGTAAACATGGAAAAGGGGAATCGTAGTTGAACAAAGATATGCTATAAATGTCGAAAAAGCTACGGTCTCTTGGGGGTAAACCACTCTGTCATGAAGGAGTTAACAAGGAGTCTACTTTCCCAGGGTCTGGCTGAACAGTTTAATGACTATGGCATGATGCTTTGACAACAAATAGTTCACTTTAATTAAGAAATTGCATTCTCCTGGATAATGAATAGACGTTTGAAGTAACTTGGCTCAATATAGACAGCACATTCTTTTGGATTTGGAATGGTAACACTAGAATGCCGTTTCTAAGCATCACAGTGCTTTTAACGCATTCTAGGGCAAGGGGAGTTCTAATTGGCAGGTTTTTCTCCATCTGATCTGCATCATTCTTTATCCATTCATTTTACATTCTGTTTATTGTGAAGCATTGTGAAAGATTTTTTCACATAAGACTCGCACAGCAAAATACCTCCCATTGAGTGGCTGTCTTAGGGCCAGCCATGCTTGATTCATTTACAATCTCACAATGATCAATAGCAAAAGTCAAATTTCTAGAAGACTATCAAATAAATTAGAAAAAAAACTAATTCTGTATTTACAACAGGGCCATATTTAACATGAGGTAAAATGGGCAGATAAATCTGCATTTCAGGTAAGGGGGTGGGGGAGCTTGTATGAATGAGTATGTGTGATTGAGTGAATGAATGAGTATTTGTGAATGAGTATTTGTGAATGAATGAGAATGTGTGATAGCATGGATGTGTCAGTGGGGGCAAAGATGGCACAGGCAGGCTGTTTGGTGCACAGATAGCACAGGGAGGCTGTTTTCTCATTGCATTGAAAGATAGCAAGTCCTATGCATCTAATCTGGGTGCTAGGCAGCTCCTGTGGATGCTATTTGGGTGCTGGGTAAGTGGCCTTTGGGGTGTGTGACCTGTCTGCAATTTAGGGTTTTCATGCATTAGTTGAGTTTGCTTGTGAGTTTTCAGTTGATCTATACTGACAAGGCTAGGTTTGTGTGTTATTTAGTTACTCTGTCTGTACCTGCAATGCTGCATTTCATGTGTTGCACATCCGTTTCAGCTCACGTGCCGGACCCAAACCGTTCATTTGCTATGTGATCCTAATAGGACATCTTACATGGAGTCATGTTGGGGTCACAAGGAGGGAAGATGGTACTGACTCTGGCAGTCTCCTAGTCTGTAGCGTCTGAGCGGCAGGTACTTTTGTTCTTTTGTGGAGGGTTTAGGCGTTGGAGTGTAGTGGCGTGATTGCATGCCAGGGAGCGGGGGTGGGTGGGGCAATAAAATAAAAATAAAGACAGTCCTGATTTACAAACATATAAAACTAGAGTGTTACTTGTCAATCCAAACATCAAAACATCAAACATCAAAGATCATACAGCTTGCATATTGCATTAAGAATACAAAGAACACAGTACTTGAAAAAGAGAATCCAAGAAAGAATGAAACGTCGATGCAATAATAAACTAGGTCTTTAATTGAGCGATTCATCCTTTGGATTTGTCGTATTTATTTCCGATAACAACGATTTAATATTACTGCAGTTCTAGTTTGTTGAGTGCAAGGGACTCTGGATTTAGATAGATATGTACACATATATATACCGTATTTGCTCAAATATAAGACAATGGTTTTTTTAGAGCAATTGCTCTGAAAAATATCCCTTGTTTTATATTCAGGGTCGTCTTATAATCCAACTTCAAATAGAGGTCTGACTATATGACTAAGATCCAGATGCGCTGCAGGGGACCTGGATTCTCCTCTCTGGCAGCGGGTGAACATCTGCGCGATGACAACCTCCTCTGCTGCCCGGCACTTCCGCTGGGGCTTCTATGACGGAGCACCGTTGTGACCTACCAGTGCTCCGTCATACCTGGCGGAAGTGCCGGGTAGCAGCAGAGGTTGTTGACGTTCACCGGCTGCCCCACTAGACACCAGGGAGTCTAAAGCACTGAGGACAAGTCTGGGGAGGCAGAGTGGCATATAGGGTAGTATAAGGCATATCTCGAGGGCAGAGTGGCAACCCATGTGAATTAATATTTACTAGTAAAACTTTTTTCCTATAAGGTAGTCTTATATTCAGGCTTTTCTTTTTTTCTAAATTAATATTAAAATTTTGGGTGGTCGTTTTATAATCGAGCATTACAGTGTATATATATATATATATATATTCCATTTCAAACTGAACTAGCACTTTACATTTACATTACCCAATATGCACACATCCTAAGAAATCCAGACAAGTCTATACATGACCACGTGGTTCTCTTGGTTATCAAGCGCCTTCTATGACACAAAAAATGAAGTGACATTTATAGAATGGTATATTGCCTTCGGCTGCCTTAACAGGCTCAATATATTCTCCTGGGTCCACGGATAATTGAATCTATATATATATATATATATATATATATATACACACACACACACACATTATAATATGAGCTTTTTCATTCTCCAAATGTAAATGCAGTGGGTACTATGTAATTATAGTCCAAAAAGATAAAATTACTCAAAGGGGAAATTCATATTTGGCTCAGATTGCTTAGGGCTGAGGTTGCACGGCTCAACATAAGTTCTAAACAGCAGTCCTTGGGGGGAAAAGTTTGAATTTTCATCTTCTTCTCACAATGAGTAGAGGTTTAGCACTGGTATGGATGATGAGAAACTGGTTTAACATTAGGAGTACAGAGATCCATTATTTAAGGGGAATCATATGAGGAATCACATGAGCAGCCCACTTGACGATGAGCAAGTTACTGACACTCAAATCCATACCTGCAAATATATACATTAAATATCCATAAGGCTTTAGTACCATGCCAAGGATTTAGATGGAAAGTAAGAAGAAAACATGCCACTAAGGTTACATTTTTATAAAGCTGGACTTCCATAGCGAAGTGAATATCAGTGATAACAAAAGGGTTGCTTTTACCCAATAAATCCTTAATTGGCACCTGAAACCAAAATGAGGGGATCTAATAGATCTAATAGTATGTCCTAACGTTAATCTTATCATCGCTTTTGGATATTGCCTAATGTAATATTATTGTTAATTTTCACTCTGCCTTGTGATAGCATTATGGTATCTGTTGGCGCTCTATAGATAAAATGGTATATAAAATTTAATTTCATCCCTGGGATTTCCCCATGGCTTGTTGCCACAATTGCACTTTGAAGGGTTGTTAAGTGAGTGGAAGTTGGTATAATTTAGGCAAGAACCGCGCATGACCAAACATAGACACTGGCCCCAACTACCGGAGAAGAAGTGTTTGGAGATTCTTGCTGAAACCTAGAGTTTCCAGCTCTGACTATTACCAAGGGTGACCCATATGGGATGTTCACAGATATGGAGATATCGTTTAGATCTGCACACGTCATTTAAAGCTACATTGTTCTACACATGGGCAGATCCAGGGGTGGTAATGGGGTAAATGCCCCACCAAGAAAGGCAGCGGCAGAAGCAGCATGTTCAAGGACCCTGCAGTAGTAGCGCACAAGCTGAGGCTTCACAATATATAAATACTCTATATGTGCATATTTCTTCTACACCTTCTTTCCATGGGTAGGCAATTTGTAAAAGACAATCAGTCATAACAAACAACAATCACATTTGCTGTATACAAAACATATAAATGGGTGAATTAAATATAAATGAGGTATCACTTCAGTAAGCTCACATGCTCAGCTGTCTAATAGACATCTCCTAGACCTATTTTAATTGTATTTTTTCTACCAAAATGCTGGGCTGCAATCAAAGACGGTATTACTGACTACAGCCGCGGATTCCACATGGAATATATAATTTCTGTGACATAAGAGGAACGCGTCAGGCGCTGTAGTGAAGTCTGCAACTAGGACATGCTTTACTCAGTGATCATTCACCCTTTAACTCAAGGTTCATTCACTCACAGCTACTGACATAATGCAGGCTCTCTGTGGATGTAGGTGTCATGCCATATATATTATTCTACGAGGCAGTCTGTGCGTGCAAATATATAGAGATAAAGGGAAAGCTGTCTTTAAAAATAACAGGACCCTCAACAAAATGCAGTTCATGGGCCCTAACATGCTCCCTAAACATAACCATTTCTGGGCTGTCCATCTCTCTGTCTCCCACCATCTCAGAACATTCGCTCTTTTGAAAACTAGAGGAAAAACATACGAGATCACAAAATATATGTAACAATTTGTGAGGATGCCATCATAGATGCACCTGGGAACTCCGCTTGTAGACTCCCGGTGAAGCGCCACTTCTCCAGGTATCCTGGTCACCATGGAGAAACTCCGATTTACGGCAGGGGAATCGTGGCACGACCCACTGATATCAGCTGGCCGACCACCAACGTCAGCTTCTCAGCCAATTTCTATATCTCAGTGGGAGTTCCACTATTGTTGCAAGGGTGGGCTAGTGATATAAGGTCATGAAGCGATGGAAAGGCTTACTGCTAAATTGGATGGCGTCACGTTGGAAGGTATAGGAGGCGTAGGTCAGGAAAGGAGAGCAATAATCGCGTATAGCATTCCTTACGCCCAATTTAACTCCATTCTCCTTGACATATCCAAATAATTGTCTGCTATTGTTCAGAGGGAATAGGAAAGCCACGTCTCAACATTCAATCCATAAGAAAGTCTAACCAAGCCTGGTAACAAGGCCGGCAAAAGACCGCAAGCAGCACCCAGTTCTATCTAAAACACATTCACAGAAAGAGAAAGCGTAGCAAACATATGGCAAGAACATAGAAAGCCTCAACCACTTCTGGTGGGAGGCTGTTTCACTTACCTACCATCCTCTCTGTAAAGAAAAACTTCCATATCTTACATCTAAGCCTCTGACCTTCTTGTTTTTAATGACCTTTTCTCTTAACATTTCTCCTCCTTTGATGAACATCACAAGAAGGGCTGACATTTTTAATAGCGATGTTGCTGCTTCTCACATAGTGACATTTCTTCGGCCTTCAATAAATGTATTTCTGTGTTACTTAACCCTGTAATTGCCTGGATATGGCACGACACTGTAACAAATGAGATTACACTATAGCAGTTGAAATTCTCAGCAGATTGAAACATTTTTTCCCCCCAAAATGCGTTTAATAATACACGACTCTCTTGTAAGGGAAATAAAAAAATACCCTTTTTGTAGTGTGCTCTGTAGGGGCGCACAAATGATATGAATTTTATATCAGTCAGCCGTCTTCTTTATATTTTCATACACAGACATCTTTTATAGTGTACTTTTTTTTCTGGCAAATATCACTAAAACTAGGAGATAGGAAAATTTTTTATAAATGTGGGATAGCAGATGGAGTCAATAGAATGCATGGACAGGTATAGTAAAGAATAACAAAGTATCCATATGTCCTTTATGTACCAAATGAGACATGAAAGAAACACTGTGGCAGCTGTGCACTTAGCTCCGACAAGATGAGGTTTATAGCAGTCAATATCTCTGCTGGATATTGGTTTATGAAAAAGGTGAACTACGGGGCTTTTTCCAATGATTTATTCGATAAAGAACAAGGTTACAAGAAGCTCAATGTTGGGCTCTTAAGGCTTCCCTCCTTCCTATTTGCTTTTCACTCCCTCCAGTTTTTCTCAGCTGCTGTGGGTCACTTATTCTTGTATTACATTTTACACAGTGATGTATTTACCTTTATCGTTGTCCTTGGCCTGACACAGGGCAACCCCCGCAGCCGCCTCTTCACCACAGCTGTCTTCTGTACAGAGCGCTAGGATATGACATCATATCCTGGCGCTCTATGACTTAAAGTCATGCAGTTTGGTGCAGCCTCCATAGTGTAAATGGTTCATTTGGGAAAATCCAAAATCTCACTTGTAACGAGCAGCGGCACACCGACTGCCTGCCAACCCAGTTCTGTGCTGTCCTGTGACAGAACGACCTGTCATACAGAGCCCCAAGGTACTCAGAGATGGCTCCAGCCTGGCTGTCAAACAGAGAAAGCACAGGTAGGAACTCCATTGTTTAACTAATCCCATCAATAAGATTGCTGCCAGGGGAATTAAAGGTTGGGTTGTATACATGTATCTGTTTATCTATGTTAATGCTTTACAACAATAAAAATGTTCATTCTTGCTGTACTCAATTCAAGGTAGTTGTGTCTACACAACTTATGGCATATGGGTACACATAGCAGGGTTCCAAGGTGCGCATGCTGGCTGGTGCTGGAAGTGATTTCGGGGACAAGAGGAAGATACATCGGGGCAGTAGCGTACCTAGCGGGGGGCGGGGGGGACGGTCCGCACCGGGTACTGCTCATCAGGGGGGTGCCAATTTGCCGGCACCCAGCACCCCTCCAGAGACGGACAGTAATGTCCGCCGCTGGAGGAGCAGGCTCGCAAGGGATCGGTATCGGAGGTCTTTAGCAGACCTCCGGCTCCCTTGAGTGATTTTAAGCCGGGTTCAACCCTTGAACCCGGCTTAAAATCACTCAAGGGAGCCGGAGGTCTGTTAAAGACCTCCGATATCGCTCCCTTGCGATCCGCGCGGCAACAGCTGCTGTGCGCCGGGATTTGTTGTCAGATCCCTCTGACCATCTGTGCCCTCTGACCCGGAAGAAGACAGAAGAACTGAAGAAGAGGAGCGAAGAGGTATATGTGTGGATTAGTATATGTGTGGATTAGTATATGTGTGGATTGGTATGTGTGGATTGGTATGTGTGGATTAGTATATGTGTGGATTGGTGTATGTGTGGATTGGTATGTTTGGATTAGTATATGTCTGGAGTGGTGTGTGTGTGGATTGGTGTGTGTGTGGATTGGTATGTGTGTGGATTGGTATGTGTGTGGATTGGTATGTGTGTGGATTAGTATGTGTGGATTGGTAAGTGTGTGAGAGTGATGGGTGTTATGCTGTACCATTTCCAATGTATTTTTCATTATATAATTATGCTCTAGTACATCATAACTCCCATCACTCTATACTGTCCCATACAGTGACAGAGCTGGGAGACAGAGGCCTTGCACCCCCACCGCAGAACTCCTGAAAGGTAAGTGAACTTCAAAGGGGGAGAGGGTAGATAGTTAGGAGGGGGTAGATAGGGAGAAGGGAGTGAGACAGGGGGATAGGGGGTAGATAGGGAGAAGGGAGTAAGAAGGGGTAGGTAGGACAAAAGGGAGTGAGAAGGGGTAGATAGGGCAATCATACTCCTATCATGCCAAGTGTGCGAGTATATCCTGGAATCTGGGTATGCCTGGGCATGATAGAAATGTGATTGCTGTTAACAATCATATATATATATATATATATATATTAATATTGTTATTTAATTGTTTTGTCCTATTTTTGTGTGTTACTTACTTGAAATAAAAGTGTTAGATTTTTTTTATGGTGTGTGGGGGGGTCATATTCGGTTTCGGCCAGGTAAATGCTGCATTTTCGGTTTCAGTCCAGAATTCGTTTCGGTGCATCCCTACTACTAATGAAGTGGTAGGCCTACACCACATCAATGTTTAGCTTAGTATATAGTGATAGGAGTTATGCTGCACTATTGTCAATGTCTGGCTCAATGTATAGTGATAGGGATTACGCTGTACCACCGTCAATGTGTGCCTCAGTATATAGTGGTAGGTGTTATGCTGTACAACCATCAATGTCTGCCTCAGTATATAGTGATAGGAGTTATGCTGTACCACCGTCAATGTCTGCCTCAGTATATAATGATAACAGTAAGTGTTATGCTGTACCACCTTCAGTGTCTGCGCTGGTATATAACGGTAGAAGCTATGCAGTTTTAAAGTGTGTGTGTGTGGGGGGGTGCCACATACAGGATCCGCCCCAGGTGCCAAATACTCTAGGTACGCCCCTGCATCGGGGTGATCTCTGGTAGTCACTACAGCTCTCTTGGTGAACCCATTACATGTCCCATCAGACCTGTCATCCTAGGTTTAGCAGGCCTGGGCCGTAATACACCACAAGTTTAAGGCTTGCTTATTTTTGATTATTGAAAATTGCACAGAGTAGCTTTAGAACCACAGAATAGAAAAACATGGGTCCCCATCATTTGAACTATCGCTTGTATGTAGGTATATTTTAATTTCTAAAGCACTAACAGATGTACTTATTAGTTATTTACAGTTTAAAAAATAGGAGGGGGTACAAAAAGTGGTCATATAATGAGTGCAGGAGCCATATACACATTTTTATCAGTGCTTAACAGATAAGAATACATTAAGAAAGTAGGATGAAAAATGTCACCTTGAACCAAAATATAAAATATTATCAACTATTATAAAATAAAAACTGCTTTACTTAAGGCAGTATGAATTTTAGTGCAGATTCATAGTGTACATTGCAAGAAATAGGGGCCATATATATCTGGTTGCTTTGGCATAATTCCTATACCAGTCACAAAGGGGACAGGACACTGAAGATCTGATAATGTCACTTCAACTTAATCAAAGGAAGGTTGATTAGTATTAATCATAGTATTAATTAATCATAGTATTAAGATAATGAAAACATTTTAAATGGGGTTTACATAAATGAAAACATAATTATAAATGAATAGTGTGTTCTATAAAATGTGTTATAGAGCTAGGTTGGATAAGTAAACACTGTGCGATGATACTGCTATTGGTGCAATGTTGCCATCTATTGGCTGTATCTGGTAAGGCACCCAATCTTTCAGACATTGCCTACATGTGAGATGTGTTCCAATGGGCACCAACTTTCCTGTTAACAAGGGTTGCGGGTCAAAAGTGAAGCAGTAATGCTCACCAGCATTATGTAGAATTTATACACACCATTCAACCTATGTGAAGGATGTAAGTAGAGTGTCAGGCCAAGTAGAGTCTACTTAACCTTGCGTTAGGGTTAGGTGATGAACTTTTGTAAAAGGGTTTGATACATATGTAGGCTTTTTAAATAATGGTCTTCAACCTCTCCATCTTTTTACTTGCCTTGTAGGTGCTCAGTCCTTGCACAATATTTTTTATCAATTAAACTGCAGGTTTACAGGTGAGATGTAGTGAGCAACTTAATAATGTATCATGAAAGACCAACCCAGGTGACATTCTCTTGCAAGATCGGTTGGGTTCAGGGAAAGGCTGGCTGGTGGTGCAGGGGACAATCAGCTCCTGGGTTGGACAAAAATTGCAGGAACACATCAGGGTCATGTAACTTTTACCCCCATGGTAAAAGTGAGGCTGCTCACATGGTGTGTGCAAGCAGCTAGAATGAAGGCGTCAGGCAGTGTAAAGGGTAAGGGCAGGGCCGGCGCCACCTATAGGCAAAGTAGGCGCCCGCCCAGCCGCGGTTATTCTTAAAAAGTGTGGCCGCGGTCATTCAGTTAAGAGTGGCCTTGGTCATTCAGTTAGCGCAGCCGCGGCTCGCGGTCACTATGGGCAGGGCTGGTGCCACCTATAGGCAAAGTAGGCGCTCCCAATAGCGGACGGGCAAGTGGGGGTGGAGCCAGGGGGCTGCAAAATTATGTTTTGCCTAGGGTGGCAAAAATCCTTGCACCAGCCCTGTGTAAGGGAGTGATGGGGGGGAAATAAGAGAGTAAGGAAGTAAAGGATGGAGTCAGTATGTATGTACGTTAGCATGAGTCTGTATGTATGTGGGGGGGTTAGCATGAGTGTGTTTGTTAGCACAAGTGTGTATGTGTAAGTTAGAGGGAGTGTGTGTTAGCATGATTGTGTGTATATTTATATATATAAGTGTTACCATGAGTGTGTAAGTGTGAGTTAGCATTAGTGTATATGTGTGTGTTGTAGCTTTTGTTAGTGTGAGTGTATATGTGTGTATTAGCAGGGCCGGCCTTAGGGGTGTGCGATCTGTGCGGCCGCACAGGGCGCCATGGCAACAGGGGCGCCATCCGGGACTAAAATTAGAACACTGTTTGGGTTTTTTGTAACTTTATTTAACATCCTCAAAAAAAAACAGTGTTTTCATTTAAGTCCCGGGCAGGGGCACCGAGCGGTTGCTCATGAAGTTTTCAGCAACCGCTCGGCACCCCTCACTCTCCGTGACTCCGTTGCAGTGCCGGCGAAGCGTGCACCGCGGCAGAGCGGGAAGACGGGCGCCTCCCGGTCCCACCACAGGACTCCGGCAACAAGGTAAGTAAGGATAGGGGGTAGATATAGTGATAAGGGGCAGGGGTGGGGTAGATAGTGATAAGGGGCAGGGGGGTAGATACTGATAAGGGGCAGGGGGGGTAGATACTGATAAGGGGCAGGAGGGGTAGAGAGGGATAAGGGGGAGGGGGGTAGAGAGGGATAAGGGGCAACTGGAGTCAAGCTATCAGACACTTTCAAATCAGTGGTCATGCCATCAGAGCTTTTTCTTTAGATTAGCAAAAGGTGCATTAGACCTGGAAATGTGATAATAATCATATAATGTTACAATTTTTAGTGGATTTTGCAGAGTTCTCACACAAATATATCTCCCTGCAAAATTAGATACGTTTATTAAACAAATTAAAGGTAAATATCCGCTCATATCTAGCAAATTACCTTTTATAACATTTCTGCATATATTACAAAATTCCACTGTTGGACCAACACATTTACACTGCACATATCTCACACACACACCCCTATATAATATCTTACAATATGGTGCATTTTTACTGTGGAAATTTAAAGATATAGCACCCCAAATAGCAGCGCAGTACTTGATAAATGTCATATTTCAACATTCTACATGGGGTTAAAAAAAAGTCCCCCATTGGACCAATACAGTTACACTACACGTATCTTAAACACACCCCCCTCTATTTTTTCTGAGAATATGGTGCATTTTTACTGTGGAAATTTAAAGCTATAGCGCCCCAAATATCAGCCCAGTAGACAGCAACTGGCATTTTTCAGCATTCTACAGAGGGTTAAAAAAAGTTCCCTATTGGACCAATACAGTTACACTGCAGATATTTCAAACACATAACCCTCTATTATTTCTGAGAAAATGCACCATATTCTCAGAAATAATAGAGGGGCATGTGTTTCAGATATCTTCAGTGTAACTGTATTGGTCCAATGGGGGAATTTTTTTTAACCCCATGTAGAATGTTGAAAAATCCCATTAGCTGTCCACTGGGATGATATTTGGGGCGCCATAGCTTTAAATTTCCACAGTAAAAATGCACCATATTGTAAGATATTATATAGGGGTGTGGGGGATGGGGGGGCGCCAGAAGAGTAGTCCGCACAGGGCGCCAGAACACTTAAGGCCGGCTCTGTGTACTATGGAAGTGAGAGTCTGTACAGTTGTGTGAAAGTGTGTGTAAATATGTGTGCAAGTGCATATATGTTAGTTACTGGTCTATCTGCCTCACTGCCTGAAGGTTCCCCTCCTCTGGTTAGGTTAGCCTCATAAAGTGCATAGTTAATCCAACAAGATTTCTGTGAATTATAAAGAGAACTGTGGGATTCCTATTTCGGTTGGCCTTTAATTATCCATAAAATGTTTAAATTTACTCGCATGCAAAGTCATTTTGAAATTAGGCGGCAGCTTTCAAGCTTCAATATTTCCATTGAGGAAGATATAAATATTTTGTGAGAGCAGACAGTCTCTGTCATTACTAGTTTTATTCATCCTGTTTGTTAACTGGGCAGTTCTGTCTTTTAACTCATTGACCTGTTAATATTAAGTTTCTTCACAGCAGTAAATAAATAGCTCATATTCAAATTTTCACCTCCTTTGTTCTACTAATGTCAGTTTCGGAAAATCACTTCAGAGCAACTATAATTATCTTATCTCGTTTAAATGACCTTTGTGACCCTAGGAAACCAACATCTTTATTGCAGTCAACAGACAGAGGGTTTGGATTTTTTCTTTTAGGATATTTTTTACCTTTTTTAAATCAGTCCTCCCGAAGAATATTGTATCAGAGTTGTGCTGTTTGTAAGCATGCACATGCATCTATCAACCAAATATTCACCGTGAAAGAAGAAAAGCCAAATACATCTCATCGGCTTTTTCCTTTTCCTTTTTTTTTTGTAAATCCTATTTTGTTATGGTTTTGCAAAGATGTACATAAAAGACCTAAATTACAAGTCCACAGCCAAGATACAATGTGCATGAACATGTAAAACCCTCATTGTCATTACCTTTAAACCTTCAAGTCAATTTCTCTGGCTAGCTACCCCAGTCACGTGCTTCAATGGAGAAGGTAGAACTTAAATGTAAGATAGCCAACTTCCTTGGAATAAAGTGGGAAAATGTGATAAGAGAGAAAGAAAAGGGGCAAGGAAAAAAAGGGGGATCCCAAACAGATGGGGCAGAGCAGAAGGGAGCGCATCACAGAGACCCAACTCCAACAACCATCACATCTGACATCCGCAATGCTTCTTCTCCTCTTTTTGCAATATTGCGATCGTAGCCGCCAGAGTATGCAGATGAAAGTTTGCCCCCTCCCAGATATAGTCAGACACAGCCACCATGTGTTGCAACAGCACCTGACGAAATTATTTATAATAACTTAGGGGAAGACCACCTGGCCCAGGAGCTCTACCTGATTTAATGGACTTAATTGCTAGCAGAACTTTCTCCTTTGTAATTTCTTCTCCAAGAATTCCGCCCCAGCGGGATCTTAGCAGGCAGAAACGTGTTCAGCCAGGTAATCAACATGCGCACTCTCCACCCACTAAAGGTTGTCTCCTGCTAGACCCCCCACCCTTTGCATAAGTATCCCTGGTCCTGTGGGCCACTAACCTAGCCCTTTCATGAAGCCACCACCCCAGAAGAGGGAGAATTCCAGATAGCCTACCTTGGGAAGTTTATCAGAGCCTGCTTTTGTGCAACATAACAATTAAAAGTTAATGATAAAAAAAATGAGGTAATATTTGCTTGATTTAAGAATACATTATCAGTACTCAGTACTGGTGTTTCTAATGCTGCATTTAACTGAGAGTGTTAATTTCAGCATAGTAGGGGGAACAGTATCTTTAAGGAATCGTACGCAGGATGCAGCATCACCACTTTCCAACTGGCCTCGTGTGAGAGAAGAGACCACTGTGTAATGTTGGCTGAATCAAGAGTTAAACTGTATAGAACATAGCAGATCTTCTGTATGCCTCCACACTATGCGTACTGGGCTTATGGACTGAGTACCTGCAAATGTATAATCAAGTTACCTCCTGTCGCTGCATCAGTGACACTGCAGCCACTCACAGCTCAATGAGACACCACACACTATTATTTTATGCTTGCCTATCTTATCTGCATGACAAAGCTTTCTAAAATCATCAGAATGTAAGTGTTGTTACAGAGTTGATTAACTAAAAATTACCAAATCACTTGACTTACCAAAAGGCACCAGATAGAATTCTGCAGCACGCTATTTAATGGCAGATAACAATCATTTGGCCCATCTAGTCTGTCTGTTTGTCCTCCTATAATCACTTGATGACTTGATTCGGGGTCAGCATTCAGTTTGTGAGTTTTAGATTCACTAAAACGTGTTCAATAATATCAGGGAAGGACATTGATGTCTATATACTGCAAACCTTCCATGTTGTCTTTTAAAAGGAACCTGGCTGACAACCTAGTATGACACTGCTGAAAACCAATTCTAATGTGAGCGTTATTTTAGATTTAAGATTCAACTCTAAGACTCAGGTTTAACACGCAACATGTATTTTAGTATCATACTTCTCATTCAATCAAATATAAAGCTGCACTGTTCTTGCCACAATTACCAAAATCTGACATTGTGACTTTTCCCAAATGTCTTGGTGGGTATATGTTGTAAGACTTGTACATAATCTATTTAAGAGCAATGTTCCCTTAGAGCACTAACTGCTTTATCCTTATGAGCCCCAGAGGGCTGAGCAGTGCTTTGCTGGAGACCCCTGACACCCCTGTCAGTTGCTTGACCTGTCATTACCTTTGATCAGTCACTTTGCTCTGGTTTTTAGTGACAGTTGCAGTAATGATTTAACAATCGGTCATTCACCTTTCTAGCCCCTACCTTTGACTTTCCCTTTCAAGCCTAGCGTAAACTGGACAGTATCTGATTAGCCTATAGGTGTTATCCATAAATTCACAAAATCTACAACAGTGATTGAGCTGCATCTTCTGCACAGTCATCCAAGTTGTAGGATTCTATGAAGTTCACCTCCGTCTAGTCTTCTAAAATATAGTATAACTTAGCCCGGGGAGATGTTATGTGGATGTCTGACCAGCACACCTATATGAGCTTGTTGGACATTCCATTCCAAAACCATAAATTGATTCATGAATCTGGGAATCGCGGGTTGCCAGAAGAACTCTACCTACTAGAAGGCATAAGTCCCTAATGTAAAGTTTGGTGAATAAGGGATAATAATCTGGGCTGTTTTTCCCCAGCGATGGGTAATGTTAATACTATTGCATACAAAGACATTGAAGACAATTGTATGCTTCCAAATTTGTGGCACCAGTTTTGGGAAGGTGCTTTCCTGTTTCAGCATGAGTGCGACCCAGAGCACAAAGCAAGGTCAATAAAGACATGGTTGTGCTGAATGTGGAGGAACTCGGCTGGCTGACCTTAATCCCACTGAAAACATTTGGGATAAAGTGGAAGCAGATTATGAGCCAGGCTCTCGCCCAACATCAGTGCCTGAACTCACAAATGTTTTGGCTGAACGGGCTTCAATACCCACAAACATACTCCAAAATCTTGTGTAGGACTCCCAGAATAGTGGAGGCTCTAATACTTGCAAAGGGAGGGCCTACTTCATATTAATGCTCATGGTTTTGGAATGAGATGTCCAACAAATTCATATAGGTGTGATGGTTGGGTGTCCACATCTCTTTGGTTATATATATATATTCTTCCCCGTGGAATTATATCCAGGTGCCCAACACCAGCGGATAATGCATGAGCCACAAGGCGGGAAGCTGACAACTGCACTGATCTCATCCTTCCAGCTGTGATAGCTGTTGAGGGGCCCAAGCGACAGTTGCCATGGCTCCCTAAGGTCAGCCTAGGCCCATGACAGCTACCCGCACTGCCACTATCTGACAGCCATGTATTATTGGTATCATTGCTCATTCTGAATTGCAATTGTAGTATTAATTTTAGCTGTGCATGCTGAAGTTTGGCTTGAGTCCAATACCTACTGAATATAACAGATCGTGCAAACTGGCTCAAACTCATGGTCTGGATTATGGTCCTTCCTTCTGAGCTTTCCTACTGTTGCAAGCTATTCTAGGCTGGCTTGTGCTCACCTCACTCATCTCTCCTCTTATTGCATACGTAGCTTGCACACCATACATAGTGACATTCCGGTGGCTATAAGGTTACTGCCAATGTTTCTATAATGTAGCGGGCTGCCCATCACCTGCTATGCTTCCTTGGCAGAACCTCAAATGTATACTTAGGCACTCAGCACTGTACCTCTCAAAAGACTCAGTGACAAAATGGTACCATGTTTGTGGACATACGTGTATACCTATATTTTTTTTCATCATGTAGCATAATTATTGAATTTATGAGCTCCTGTTCGATCTACATGTATGTACAACCACATACATTGGATCAAACTACTAAGGAAGTTGGGGCTTTTAAGCAAAATATTATGTTTCGTTACCTTTGGTATTTGGTTTGGTATATATGGGGACAATACTTTATTTGTGGGGTTTTTGTATTTTTTTATCATTTTGCCATGTGACAGGATGCTCGGATTGCCAGAAACTAGATATCCATTAATAGCCTGACCTGTCCTGAAAAAATATATGGTTCCCTAGTTTCTAGGGTTGTCACGTAAGTATAACTGTAGCAAAACTAGTTAAAAAGAGCATCTGGTAAAGTAAAAGCTTGTTTTAGGGTGACCACCTGTCCGTATTAACTTACCCTGTAGAATACAGTCTCCATGAGCATCTTTGATGAAAGAAAAGACTAGGTCCGTCCAAAAAAAAAAAAAAAAGTATCCACCATTCCTGTTTAGTTGCTTTCCTGGTGAAACCTCATATCTGAGCAGGTTCCTTACCTAACCAAGTAACTTCAAAGCTGATTCCCCTTTGAAGCTGCTCTGATATATTGCCTGATCTCTGACTCCTCTCCCTCATCATGAATAGTGAAAGGTCGTATTTGGTTTCAGGCTTAATTAACATTAACGTGTAAACCAACGACAGGGATGTTTAATTAAAATCGCAAAGAATTCAATAATGAAAGGGAGAGGGATACTGTGGGGAAATTTTAGTGTTGCATAGTAATTAAGTGCGGAACAACGTGGTGGAGATTCTACCTGCACCTTCAATTAATTACGGTCAATATATACCCTCCTCATTTCCAGAGCAGTGTGCAGCCCATGGGGGTTTCGGAGTAATGTATTGCTTTAATTATTTGATAGTATAATTACAAACAACCACTAACTTAAAAA
The DNA here is from genome assembly GCA_029215755.1 of Spea hammondii. Classification (NCBI taxonomy): domain Eukaryota; kingdom Metazoa; phylum Chordata; class Amphibia; order Anura; family Pelobatidae; genus Spea; species Spea hammondii. Next base: position 13,350,285 of record JARDYJ010000005.1, on the reverse strand, counting down.
GAAAAGAAAAAAACTCTCTTCCTCCATGACCCATCACTCGTCATTGTTTATTAACCCCTTCAGTCCTGGGGGTTTTCATAACCCAACGACCAAAATATTTTTAAATCATGTGTTTATTAATGCATGATTCTTCTTTTCCCATACAAATTATACTTTTTTTCCTCAGGAGATAAAAAATCCTTTTTTTAAATAACAGAATTATATAAAACATTATTATTAGTGATAATGGAAAAAAAAAAAAAAACCTATGTAAAAATAGAAAACCCCCCCACATTTTTGCAATCTTTAATTAATCTTAAATTTGTTCTATACTGCATGCGCCAGTGCAAGAGCTGAAAGGGACCCAATTCATCCCTCCTATATCTGCCCCACATACTTATTTTTATGTTTCAGAGGGCCGCATCCAGGACTTACATATTACCCTATATTACACATTTTTTTATACGATCGGGGTTTTGGGATAGTGATTTTTTGGTATTTTCTTGTAGTGAAAGTGGTAAGGGGCACTTTATGAAAAAAATATATATTTATTTTATTACTTATTTTATTATATATTTTTAGTTGTTAATTTGTTATTTGTTTTTGCACTGTTCCCAGTGCAGTATATCTCAGGATCTCTTTTTTTATGCCAGTGATGTCATTATGACATCACTGAGCTCCAAAACATTTTTTTTCCTTAATTTGTTTTTACATTTTTTGGAATGGTGAGAAACTATTTTTCTTCCCCTCCTCCTCCTGATCTGAATGTGATTACAAGAATTGCAATGGGGGAGCGCAGCAGGGTCTAGAAAGATCAACCTTTCCAAAATTTCTCTACTTGCACTTATCCAGATGAAGGTGCTTAAATTCCTAACTTTCCTACAGATTAGGAAAATGCCTTTATAATCCCTGAACCAACCTCTATTTTAAGTAAAGTCCACACTGTCCCTCCCAACCACTTGGAATCCAGCCATTTCATAAACCATTCTGTGAATCCAAGTCTCCCATTCTGGATTATCTAGTTCCTGGTTGCACTTTTTTTGATACATAATTAACATTCTCATTGTTTAAAATATTCTTAAGCATTGTAATGGGTCCGATCATACAAGTCTCAACAACACACATTTACTTTCTATAGAATACAGTTCATAGCACAGCTCTATGTCCTTGAAAACAATGAAAACAACCCCACAGCTGTTATAATCCATACTTCCCAAATGGCTTTTTTTTAAAGAGGGACTTATTAAAACCCAAATCCCTCTGTCCCCATTTCCTCCTAAATGATCTGAAATGACAGATACACATTGGCCTTACCTCTTGTATGGTAACATGAACTCAACCTATGAACTAAAAAGTCCAAGTCATAACCTTATTCCCCAGGCTATAAGTGAAAGGGGTTAAGCCTTCATGTGCCAGATCAATGCACCGCTGACATTTCTGGCAGTCATATGCTTTAAAGCATTTTGAAGGGCAATTTCTCTACCTGTGAGGTATTGACTGTAATTTCTGTTTTTCTGCCGACGCTAATTACAGGCTATCCCCTTCCAGCTCTGTCATGCCTTTCCTAGACTGACAGCTCAATATTGTATAATCCCCACATCTTCTTACTAGCAAGGTGGAGTCAAGGCAGGATTAAAACCTCAAATACCCCTAAGCATAGGATACCTGATGTTCTCCCTAAATCTCAATAGCTATTAAAATTTGGTGGAGTAGAAGGGACACCCATGTTTTGCACACTTTCTTAAGATCCACCAAGAATAGGTCTAAACAAATCCATGCACTAGGAGCACCCACCTGCCAAACCTTGGTCAGATGCCTCCAAATTCTTGGAGCTTCCTAATGAGGAGCTTGGTCCTGCATGGAATATCATCTTCAGGTCAAGTTTTGGCCTAAAAGGTCAACTCCTGAGAACTCTTTCTTATACGATCCTCAGAGTTATAGGAGAACAGTGGATGTTCCAGGCCAGCATGAACAATGGGGCACTTGCAACATTGTTACGCTCTTTGGGTTTATGTGGACAAGGAAGATGAGTTTACAAGGATTTATTGCAGGAAGTGGTGGATTGGATATTAGAAGGTGGCTTAGTCAAGTGGTGGGGGATGGGAGGGAGAATCAGTGGAAGGAGCACAGGGATCAGCAGGTGTGGTCAGGGTTCTTATTGCACATAACTTGCAATATGTGATAACCTGGTGTGTATTTTAACCTTCTAAGATGGTTCTACCATACCATATAAAATGTTAATATTGATTATGGATCAATATTTACACCAGCATTCTGGGGTTATGTTATGTAAATTAATCTGGTACAAAATTTAAAAAGTGACCTCATCATAGCAACCAATGGAATGTTCCTTCCCATTTGACCATTAATTTTGGTTGCCTTGGTAATAAGACAACTTGTTAAAAGGCTAAGCTTTATTTAGGGCTTCTTAAAATCTAGAGCCACTCTTTTCCCGGAGGGTTGTTAAATGACACACAGAGTTAGAGTGATTTTTATTTTAGTGTGGTTATTCCTAATAATACAATAATTAATAATAAAGATATAAAGTAATTATTGAAATTAGCAGATAAGACTGTACAACTAGAACATAGAGATTTCCATCACGTTTGTCCATCGAGCGACCAGTCTGAGCAGTGAAGAGTAAGGAATTTGGTATGAGACAGGCAATTTTAGTTGTGAAATTATAGGGGTTATTAACAGATCACAAGGTAATTGCAAAAGGTTCTGACTTAAGGACTTTTCGACATAACTGACTATCAGAAAAATCAACAGTGTGTAATTTTGATTGCTTGCATGCACAGGTAAAAAGGAACTCAATAAAGCTCTCTAAATCATAACACTCCTGAGCCGCACATGACATTGTATGATCTAAACTGGTGATCAAGGATGGACCGGTGATAACCCAGAACCCTGGTACTTTAAGGCTAGCGGCCAGCTGATGACGTAAGTGCGTCCGACACCCGATCTGCTGCTGGAGTATGGGGCACCCACCAGGCCTGCTGATAGTCTAGAAATAATGCCCTAAAAAAGGACATTTTTAACGTTTTTTTATTTCTATGATTCTTACAATAAAAAAAAACATTTTCTGGCTGCTTTGTACTGGGCTTTGTACTGGGCGTTTACCTCTCATGTTCGAATGCTGCAAACCCGAACGTTTGGTTCAACTCATATCCCCAAATGTTGGAATATACCTACCCTGACAAACTGTGGATATGCAGGGTGATATCTGTTACACATCTTAGAATGTTTTTTTATTTTTCATATACACACTGTTTTTCCCTTTTTAAAGCTTGATCCCAATAGCGTTAATGAATTCCACATGTGAAATAAATGATTCTGGAAGGTGTGGCAAGGAGATGTGTTGTATCTCGTTGTAGGCTTAAATAATGAGAAGAAACATAATAAGATTTGGCAAATTCTTTGAAACGCTCTCTAGGATTTAGCATTAAGTTTCTCAGTGACTCACGCTGAAATGCCTTTTTTCTCATTTATATGTATCTAGCTTAGCAGACGTGTTAACCCTTTGGCAACAGATAGGTCATTCCTTCTATTTTGAAAAAAAATATTTATTTTTTTCTAGGATAGCATTGATATCTCAAGATTGTAAGCTTGTGAGCCGGGCTCTCTCCACCTCATGTATCGGTTTGTCTTAGTCTGTCAATTCTCGTCTTGTCGTACCCTTTCTTGAATATATGTATTGTATTTAGCGCTGCGTAAACTGTTGGCTCCATATAAATAAAAGATAATAATAATAATCTCTTCCTTCTTTCTCAGCCACACTGGTGTACATTCAAACACACGTACCAATCTTAGTCAAACACATACTTTATTCTCAAATAGACACACACTTTCAGGACCTTTTCATAGATACAAGATTTGCTGCCTGATCTTTATTGTAGGTTTTATGGTTGAGAACCTCATGTTAAATGGTTTCCTTACCTGGATTATTTAACATTGTTTTACAGAAACATGTATCAATTTTTTATTTGTTTTCACACAGTCTCCAAAAATGACCAGAGAAGTAGCACACAATGATTTTTAGTTCTTGTAGGAAGCCTGGAGAAAGCAGGGTTGTTGAGTTTTTTTCCAGCGGCCTGGAGGGCAATAGCTCTGTACGCAGTCCAACCCTCACTTGAGCTGACATATAAACAAAATTTCCATTTGAAATGGGCAAAGAGGGATACTTTTGGATTAAGTGGTGTGGTTAAGGGCATGGCCAGGGGTCAGGGCATTCCCGTGGCTTTTTGTGTGACTTTGTGACCTATTGATTACTATTTAGTAAATTAGAAGGGCATTTAGAGGGCAAATAATATATTTTATTTATGCTATTTCATTTCTAAACATTGAGACTTTAAGAACAGTGGAACACTGTTGGGCGCTCATATCTACCAAACATTCTGAGCTCCTAGAAAAGAGGGTCGTTAGGGGAGTAAAGATGGGCAGAGGCATTACTACTGTAGAAATGTCTACACTTTTGCTATTTTAAAGTGTTTGCTAGGGACATTTTATTAGAAAATTATATGCAATGTAAAATAAATTATAGGGTATTTTGTTTATTTGATTACTTTCTAGAGAACATAAAGAAGGACACAAATTAAATTAAGAGCCTGCTCTCAGGACAATGCGGGACAGATGATGTCACAAAGGAAACTAAAAGGACAGTGCAAGCGCTAAGATTTAAAAGTAGTCACCATGGCAACCAATGGAACTGGATTGGATCAGGCCTCTGCAAAGCTGCTCCTAAATAAATCCCATAGTGTGAAGTGCCCAAGTAAAAAAAACCTAGTCTTCAAGAGATTACAATTAAAGCATAAAGCATAAAAACAAGCAATTCTATAGTGTAGAATATAAACTTCTAGCTTTAAATCAGCTTTCAGCATGCAAAAAACCCAGTGTGACCTCTAACACTTTCTAACACCTTTAAACCCCCCCCAATAGGCAAATAAATAAAACATTCTCAAACTATATGGCACCAATGCTGTTGTAGAACATAACTCCCACAACCTTCAGCCAGAACAATCATATGCATCATCAGAGCTTTAACCCACCAATGCATGTGGTTTTGAGGAAGAATACATGGTGCAGGTGATGCTTGTATACAGTAGATGGTGCTGCATAGCACTTTCCTAGTCCTTACACCTCTAGGTAAATGATTGGGTAAACTTTTATTATCTTAATATAATTGGTTTAGCGAAAAAAACAGATAAGAACCATTTACCTGTCCAGTCTGGCTATCATTCCTGCTGTAAAGACTCAAACCATAATCAGTCCTTGGTCTCGTCTTAAATTCAGGCTCGCCATATGCCTATCCCATGCATGTTTAAATACCCTTATGGTGTAAACCTCTACCATTTCTGCTGGGAGGCTGATGCACTGATCAGCCACCCTTTCACTAAAGCAAAACTTCAAGGAGTGTTTGGCCATCAATTTAAATAAAGTTATCTCTCCACTGATTGGCTGCTTTGAAGCAGTCAATTAGTGTCAGGAAAGGGATTCCATCTAAATCAATAGGAGCTCTTTCCATAGAGATACACCCAGCAAACATTCAGAGGCGAATCAGGGGAGGAATAATTGGGGCATATTACTGAACACTGAAGATAATTTGGAAATTCAGGGAATGCCAAACTTATTGTAAGGTTCAAATTGTTTTAATGCCACTTTATAAGAATAAGCCTATAACTTATATTGTAAAATGCCTTTGCCAAAAAACCCACCAAACGAAGGGCTTGCTTGATTCACGGAATTGGAAATTGGACCACTAGCACGTTGGTAGGAACAGTTGGGAATTTCCATAGCAACATAGTAATTTAGGTTGACAAAAGACACAAATCCGTCAAGTTCAGCCTTTACTGAAGGATCTACTGAAGAGGTTGCTGTGGACTCCTCTGTTTTGTGGAGATCCTTGCAAGTGACCCTTTGGGCTCTTGGGACATCTTCTACCTGTAACTATGCTGAGCATTTGGCATATTAATTCTTGTGGGCCTTGAGGGTTTGATCTAAAGAAACGGGCTGTTAGTTCCGGTACTTCTGGCAGGGATGGGGATAAAGAGGCAGCCCTGGCACTTTAAGGCCAGTAGACCACCTGAAGTAAGTGCGGCCGGCGGCACGTTATAATTGTATGCTCATGCAGCATGCGGCTGGGCATATCCAACGGTGGCAGCTCGCTGCAGCACCAATCTGCCACTGGAGCAGTAAGGGGCTTTGATGCCTAGTGGCCAAGCAGCCATTTGCCCAATATGCCAGATAGCCAGTCCGGGCCTGACTTCTGGTCATTTGGACTCAATCATTGGATATTATTATGAATCCTACTTGCTAATAGACATTTTACTACAGAGTATGTGACTGGACTATATTATCCTATTGGGTAACATTCAATTCATTGAAAAGACATATTTTTGCTTTAATTTTTATGATTGTTATTTTTCTACTTACTTTTTGTCATCCTTTTTGTGGGTATCCCAATGGGTTTATCATAGAAGCAAACATAGAAGCAATCTTGATATTATTCTTTAATAATGATTTATGGAGATTAATATATACCACTGTTGATTTTTTAGTTTGTTCAGCTAAATAATTATTTTTTTCATTGAAAATTTCAATTTTCCAATATTTTAAATATTTATGTCAATGAAGAAGAAAAAAATAAAACGCAACCCCAGATAAAATACTTTTTTTTTCTATTAAAAAAAAATACATCACATTTTAGTGTTTGGGTTGACATTTCTAAAAGTCAGGTCCTAAAAATATTTTTTAAAGCATATGAAAAATAATAATTATCATGTATCTTTTGTAAGCCAAAAGTAGTCATTATTTTATTAATCATCCTTAATTAATTGGCAATATCTTCTTTATTTGAAATAATTTTAATTTGAATAATTTATTTTTTTATTTAAATATTAAAAAAATATAATTTCCGGTATAATCCATTTTTCTTAAACAATAAATAAGTGACATTTTAGTGTTTAATTATTTTTCCTTAAATTCAGATTATAAACATTTTTTAAATAAATAAAGTAGTTGTAGAACATTATGGGTGTTCCATGTGCCAAAAGGAGTGAGTAGTAATTTTAAAATAATTTACAATATCATTTCTTAACCTCTTCTTTTCCAGTAAGGATAGTAATGGTTGAAACAATTACCACCCCACCCCTCCAACTTTCCCCCTGTAGCAAGTGACATCAGGACATCCACACAATGGGTTTAACACTCAGGCAAAATGAATAGGAAAATACATGAACCAATCAGCGGGCAAGGGACATACGGATGGGGGCGGTCTGACCAATCAGAGGCGGGCTTACATGAGAAGTTCGAGAACAACCCGACGTGATCGTTTAGCCCGGCAGGAGTCGTAGTGTCAGGTTGCTGCGTGAGGGGGGTGAGAGGGGCTCTTTCGGTACCGGCTGTCGGCGCTCCGGGGGGCTGTGAAAGCGAGCGGTGCGGTCTGCATGTAGCACGCCGAGGTAAGGATATAGTAAGTTTGCAGGAGGTTTCGGTGTGGGGTAGTGCATGGAGAGGAGAGGAGAGGAGAGGACCGGGAGGGCAGGGGCACGGTAGGGGGTGGTACGCTCTGCAGGATCAGGGGGGCAATGAAAGGGAGTGGATTAATGCAAGCACCGGGGGAGAAAGTGAAAAGGGGATTATATGCAGGGGCAATAAACTGCATGGGGGGTATTGTCACCAACAGGTGCAGCAGAGATCCTGAAAAAAGCTTGTGTTTGGACCTCTAAGTGCAGTCCTGTCGGTGATAATGAATGTACATCGTTATCATGATAATAATCACCAATTATTATTTTTATCAATTTTATTATTTACATTATTTGTGTAGCACCAACAATTCACGCATCACTTCTTACAGTCCCTACATTCAAAGGGTCTGAAGTGACAGACTAAAAAAAATAAATGACACATTGGGTAAAGAGAGCTCGGCTCGCAAGCTTACAATCTAGAGGATGATATATATTTACCGAGCGCAAATAAGTGTACTGACCGCATAAGGAAGAGGAGCTACAATAAGTTATTTGGGGTAGAATAGCATTAGGGTGTAAAATTGTTTATTTGTTTTTGATACAATGTATAATAAAACAGATATTCTCTGTCCAAATATACACAGTGTGAGAAGACGAATTACCGATTATAATATATTTATTTAGGAAAATAAATACATTTTAAAAAGTGCAGTTTAAACCATTATTTAAGTATTTTATATAAAGTGCATTTATGTATTTTTTTATTAGCTCGTGAAATCGTTGCTTTTTTTATAGGACAGGAGCGGCTCGTGCTCAGGACGGTATTACACTTGGCATGTGTTGGGTGTTTTTGTCGCTTTGGCGTGAAATACCGCTTTTTAGGCTGTTATTCTTGTTACAGATTACCAGGCGCTGGTATAGATTTAGATGAATGCTGGTCATAGCAGTTCTTAAGATTTTTATTTATAAAAGTTAAATTATATGAGACTTCTTACAGTATATATATATATAATCTCCTGTCCCTGCTCAATAAATGACTTGATACAAATATTTCCAGCGTGCGTTCTATATTTTTAGAAATTAACTTGTTTTTGAAAGAAAAGTGAATTTTGTCCTTCGAAAAAACATGAAGTGGATCACAAATACAGTATAGATGTGACTAATGTTGTAAATGACTATTGTAGCTGGAAATATTTAATGGAATATCTTCATACAGTACAGAGGCCCTTTATCACTCCCATCACTCTTTTATCACTCCCATCACTCTTTTATCACTCCCATCACTCCTTTATCACTCCCATCACTCCTTTATCACTCCCATCACTCCTTTATCACTCTTGTGTTTCAATGGAACGTTCTGTTTGCTGATCCAAGTTTAGGTTTAAAAAGCGAATTGATCGTTAGGAAACCCTTTTATAAATATGTTGGCTGGAAATGTTTTTTATGAAAACCCTTGTACCTGTGGTATGTTGCTTAGATTGGAGACACTGAGACACGTTGTTCAGCCTGTAATGCCAGTTACATTTTAAATAACAGCTCTTGGTTATTTTGTTTCATTACAAACCTATAAGCAAGCAGCAGGAGTGTTTAATAGTCAATTTCTGGAATCAAAAATTCCTAATTTCCGAAAATGACACGACTTTCCGAGTTCTGATGGCACACGCGTGTTGTAGTGCTTATAGAGAGACTAGATGGGCCGAATGGTTGTTATCGGCTGTCAGGTTCTGTGTTTCGGCTGTGACGTTTGCATGATGGGGACAGACCCAGACTAACTACTCTGCTAGACTGCATCTAATGCGTTAATTATATCTAATGGGTTAATTACATCTAATGGGTTATTGCCAGGGGTATGATTGGCACAGAGTTAAACATTTACATTTTTTATTTAGGCTGCGAAGACCTTAGTGCCATCTTATCGCATTTGTTATGGAACCCCACGTGTGGGTCCTGGGAGTAAAGTGGGTAACGTAGGGTTATCAAGCTGACCAAATTGACAGTTCTATTCACCCGAGAATTACTCCAGCAACAGATGCCTCGGGGGCCAAGCGGACAAAATCAGTATAATTATAGCTACACAGTGACTGTACATTATTTCTTTGTGTGAATTTTGTATATATACCTGTGTGTGTGTGTGTGTGTGTATATAAATCAACAGTAAGAAGAGTTTTGGAGGATATGCTGGATGCAGAAAGGGAAGACTTTGAGTATATTTGGTTTTTTTTTTTTCCCATAAAAGTATTATTAAATAATTCCTGCCTGCCGTTAGCTGATAAGCGTCTCTGTCGTGTACAGTGGCTACTAGTTGTCTTGTGAATTGAATCCGCTGAGTACATGTTTGTTCTGCGTTAGTGAATCCATTTTGCAGATCTAAATGAAGATTATTCTGGTCCTAAGCAGAATAGGAATGTACATCTGCACATGGGGGGGGGCTTTTCTGCAAGTTATAGCAAAAGATTTTTCCCCCAAAGTCGTTAGCAACCTGCAGAAGCTCTTGTTTGGCTTACAGGGAACAAGCAGAGTCAATGCCATACATTAATTACATTTATTTGTATAGCGCCAGCAGATTCCATAGCGCTTTACAATCGGTAGGTTAAAATCACAAAAAGGTTAAAATCACAAACAAAGGAGAAGAGGGCGATGATTGTGAGTTTACAGTCTATTCAGTATTATAGGTCTCTTCGTCAGGCCTGTTCTTATTCAGCTAATGTGAAGCTCTCCAGGGCCCGAGCATGCGCGAGATCTCCTCTGAGAATGGCCAAGGTGTCTGTTTATATTGTAGCTAATGAAGTGATTAAAACTTGTTTTGCTTTCTGAAATTTGGGGAGTTTTATTATCTCCGTCCTAATAAGTATGTATGGCCGTACCATCTTAACCCGATAAACTCTAGTGGAGTTTGATGTTTATGTTAAAAGGTTTGGGATGACTGAATGCCTGTCACTGTACATGCTTAAAGGGTTAATGCTTGCAATTAGTGGCTGTTTTTATATTGCCTTCCAGTATTTTATACGGCAATGTCAATAATTAATACTTTTTCAAAAGAAATTAATGGCAGGTTCTGGAAAGGCTGATATTGTACTTTAAAATAAATTGACACGAGGTTCTTCATATACGTTTCCAGAGTGATGATTTTGGAGACAGACCGTCTATTAACGGGAGACGTTGTAATTGCTGCTCTTTAAGCCCTGCCTTTTTGTTTTGCGGTTTGGTCTTAATGGCCGTTAAGGTAATTCCTTCTTGGTTTGCGGGTGTGTGGTGGCATTTGGATGCTGAGACTCCATGTAGTCTCCGCGGTGCCTCCCAGAGCTATCCCTGGCGGCATTAGTAAATTCTTCCCCGAACGTGTTCTGGTTGCCCCTGTTTCTTCGCTTAGAATAGGAGACGTCCCTGAAAACCTATTCACACGCAGAATTCCAGCGGCCGATATTAGGTTACAGCCAAAAGCATCGTAGATGATATCACTTTCCTTCAGGCTTGCATTAGTTTGATCTTGTCTACTCATATAATTAGCACAACAGAACCCGTGCGTACTAAAGAGGCATTGACAATGGCTTAGTAACCCCTGTGGCAGACGTTTGGCTTGCACCCACCCATACCTAGGGGGCCGACTAACCTTCCCAGGAACACCTTGCTTTATCTCTTCTTGCCTTTCTAACGCATCTGTCCCGCTTACCCATTTATCGCTGCACCAAATGTATTTCTTACTTTTCTCAAATACCTGATATATTGTTTCCTTTAATGAGAAATCGGGTTTGTAGTCGTACAATTTATTTTCCACGCCATGTTGTGTCTCACGTGCGTGTGGGAAGTATGTGTGCAAATTGTAAGAAAAGTAAAATGTGATTGTAAACTTAAAGCGGATCGCGTGGAATGTTTGACGGATGGTGGGGATCGTTCTCCGTTGTAACGCAGATGAAGGTCTCACTTATTTACTGCCACTAGCTTGAGTACAGACTTGGATATATATAGTGTAACCCGTAGAAGTGCAAATGTGTCTAAACGTCCTCCAATGAATATAAACTGTTAATCAACTTGTGCTCAACAGGCTGCAGTCCATCACCTTAATTTGTTTTACTTTTTTCTAATTACAGGATGTCTGCTAAAAATAAGCTCCATATTTTTCCACACTGCCTGATGCTGCGTTACCACCTGGGGACCTTGGCTGTAGAACAACATCACCGCTCTTTGTTGCCTAACCCCGTGTGAAAGCCGCTCTCCTGATGAAGCACAGAAGATCCCTGGATTAACGGCTTTTGCTCTTTTTTTACAACGATGAGAATGATTTTCTCCGGGATTGTTTTCCTTGGCTCTTTGCTGCCCGTTGTGCGCAGTCACAGTTTGTTCACTTGTGAACCTATCGTTGTGCCCAGGTGTATGGGCATGACCTACAACATGACTTTCTTCCCCAACCTGATGGAACACTATGATCAACATATTGCAGCTGTAATGATGGAGGTAAGCAGCAAAAGGGATTGTTGGCGCAATTGTACGTTTAGATCTGGGGGTCCTTAAGCAGCAGTCGCCTAGCAAAGGTGCCATTGGAGTCCTGGGCTGTTCTGGTTTGAACTTCCAGATATGGCTCCTATCGCCATCTGACACCAGGAAGCACTTCAGACCAGCTCAGTTCTTTCTGATCTCGCGCTGTACAATCTATTTTGGTGACAGGACTGGCCTATGTGCATTTATGATCCTGTTGAAGTCTATGGAATCCATTATTGGTCCATTTGTGAATTCAGAGTCAGGCAGCTTCCGGTCTGTCTCTTGTAGCCACAGCTAGCTGTACATTGAAGCTTTAGTCTACATTTTGGAGTATACCGGGTGATGGTCTTTCGTTTTTTGTTTTTTTTTTTAATGAACTTTGACAAGCTCCATCCTTATCGAATAGACTCAAGTGACTGAATGGTGTTGTCATTGCAACCGCTGGCACGTCAGAGCTGTCATGTCAGCATTGGGTGAGATAATTCATGTGGCATTTTGTGGCGGCCATAGTAATTGTTTAATACTTATTAAATTAATTAAATTAAATATTAAATGTTTGTAGCACTGGTCTCATTAATTAGAAGCGGACCTTTTATCCTGACTCGCTTATCACCCCTCGGTAACATTTCAGTTCCTGTAGCCAGCATGTGGTTGCCTTCCAAAGCCACCCTTCAACATATTTGCATTGTAAAAAGCTCTCGTCGTGAAGAATACAATTTGCTACCTGGGTGGAATGTCCCTTGCAAAGAAATGTTGGCAGAGTAAGTAGGTAAAAGCCTGAGATTACTCGGTGGCCTTGGATTTGAAGCGGAGGGTTTTGGATTAAACCCGAGGTTTCCTTCCAGTGTTGTAAAGAATAAATAGGGATCTCTCTTTCTCACCATCAATATTTTGACCTGCAGTTTGCGGAGCCGTTGAAGTAAAATCCGATTCCCCGTCTCTCAGCACGGGCTGTGTGTCTCTTCCTCCGTGTAACGCGGCTGCGTTGGAATGTTTGTCTGTGTAGACTGGGGCTTTTGTTCCGTGTCATGCAAGACGAAACAGCCCAGCGCGTCTGGCACAGAGCCACACAACACAATGGCATTTCCAGTATAAACCCTACAGGTTTCATCAAGCCTCGGATCTTCAGACATACTTTATCGGTTGCCACGCCAATGACCTAAAAGGACGTTTTCCTGATGCCCACTTTTTGTCAGCTTTTGTTACTTTGGATGCAAGTGATACAAAGTGGAATGTGTTTTATAGCTTTACTAGCGGAGAGGAATTTTAAGCCTCAAGAGAAAAGCAGGTTTTTTGTCTGTTTTTGGAAAGTCATTACATTTATTTAAATAGCGCCAGCAGATTCCGTTGCGCTGTTACAAGAGAGTCAGTAAAATAAGTTTGAATCGCACACAACAAACTGGTACAAAAGAAGCTTCCAATCTAGCCCGACATGGTTGATGGGATCATTAAAAGGGACCCAAAACCAGAAAGAAGCAAATAATTACCTAGGCGTTATTTATTAACCGCTACTTTTGAAGAAAAAATAAAAGGTAAATGATCGATAGGTATTTCACGTTGAGACTGCCCCGCGTATGTAAACATTCCTGTGCCTTGGCCAAACAGAAGAGACTTGAAATATGGGGTTTTTACTTTAAACAAGGAAAAGATGATTCCCTAAAGAATGCCAAGCAGTTAATTCAAAAATGATCATTTCTATTTTATGCCGCAGTCTCGTTGTTGAGCCATACTACGATAGCACGTTGGATCCTTTCACCTCTGTGGACCACCGAAAAGGTCTCCCCAATAGATGATTCATGGGAAAGAGTGTTTACTTACTGGACTTCAGGGGGTTCTGGAGCGAGTGAGACCTAAGAGCTAGAAAAGATGGAATAACAGAATGTATGAAACATCTGAAAACATGATGGTGCCTTACGGGGTGTTCTGTAACATAAGGCACGGCTCTAGATTTCCTTTCCGGATTCTTCACAAAGACTTTGGTTAAATATCAACCACCTGATTGTTCTGTAAGGCTCTCCGTAGACTGTAGCTCGGGATCCCCTGCAGGGTCACATCTGCTTTCATTGCTCCTATTCGCACGAATGCTTCTTTGTTCAGTTAAAATACTCAATGACTTTAATGACGATTTCTATTATTCACTAAAGGGAGAGTGGACCGGAGAGTTTGCAAGAGAGTTGTCGTTTCTTTCTCACTTCGCTATACGTTATGAAGTTTGTTCAGCATGAAGGGCTGTATAATTGTAAGAAGAATCTAAATAAAATCTCACGTATTAAACTATGCATTATGCAGGGCCAGTCAAGATCTTCCCGCAGCAGAAAGTCACTGGGGTCGACTTTAGTGAAAAGACCTCTTTTGCATTTTTATCGCTTTTTTGTTTTGGGCTGCTGCAAGGTCTGTGATTTAGAGTAGTAACCCATTAAATGAATATTCCTTGTAAAATTTGCAGTATGACATCACTTAATTGCATCATTATCCGAGAGCATCTCTAACAGTTCATTAGGAGACTAAGATTATTACACTGATCTTTCAAGGACATCCCTGTTCAAACGTGTTTTGTGAGAGAGTTCAATTTAATGTAAAATATTTACAGTGCTTCTGGAAATCTGTGTTGGTCTTCAGCCAGGCATATAACTTTACTATTCTATGAGCTTGAGTTGCATGTGAATGACATGGCAAGTTAGCGGGAATGAGCACCAGTGACAGGCTTGTCGGCAGAATGCGTTGGGAGCATGTGCAGATGCAGTTTGATGACCATTAAGAGAGAAAAATGGAGTTATCTGCCCTTTAAAGGATTGGTGTAGGTAGGTAAGTGGCCTGTCGCTTCTGATGGTACTTCGGCATGGGATAGCTGCATTTCTTAACCCATTAATCCCTGTAGTTACGCCGGTGCCGATTGGCATGCAGTAAAACGCGTTCTACGCCAATGTGTTTTAACGCAGAAACAGGGCTTGGACGATCCTTTTAAATGTAGGTTTTTATAAGCCTGCTTTATTTGCACAACACTTTGGGTATTCGGCCGGGTTGAGGAGCCTCTCCTCGCTGTGTTTCACCAACAGTAGTGAAAAAAAAGATTAGAGCTGAATAGCTGTTACTTTACGCGCTGAACCGGTTCTGCGGGTAACCGAATAGCTCCAGGATTCTATGTTTTTAGCCGTAAGCGCTGTTGCTGCAGGTAGCATTTTGGTTTAAGTTACAATTTATTGCTATGTTATTTTGAAATCGATCTCTTGAGATTTTTTTCATACAGAGCTATAAATTTAACACTAGAAATGTGGAATTTGCTGAATGTTAAAAAACGCTTCTGGGGATATCATCCGATATCTCCGACCCCAGTTAGAGTTTTGACATATGTTACAAATGTATGAGGACAATTGTAAACACTTTATTAACTTTATTATTTAATATAACAAATCTCAAAGGTCACCCGTATGGTAGCATTACTTTCATATTATAATTACACATAAAAGAAATAATGTTGCATATTACTTCTACACAGTAATGTTATATTCGTTCTAATTCCGCTACATCTTTTTACTGAAAAGTGCACAATTACGTTTAAAGGAGAAGTTACCGTTCTCTGTAGCGCCGACCATATTTCTATAATAAACACTGATTTCTTGCTGTCTTCTAGACAGTCTGGCAACCCTTGCCAAACACGGTAGCAAAGGTGCATGCGCAAAAAAAACCCGACAGGGACGCAAAAAAAAAACCAGCAGGGGCACAGAAACCAGGCAGGGGCGCAGACCGGCTGTCGGTAGGAAGCAGCAGCAGCAGCAAATGATGGAGAACAGAGGAACATTTCCCAGCCGAGCCTCGTTAGGTTGACTGCCTGCTTCCCTGATCTCAGAATAAGGGAAAGGCTTTAAACTGTTGTTTAGGTTAAAGGTGTGACTTTTATACAACTCAGGGCTGGTTTTGTTAAATCGTATAGCTCAGCTATACATTATACATATCCAAGCCCTAAATTAGTCCAGACTTACCCCAGTGTACAGGAACATCTTAATCCGCTCGCTAGCCTGGCTTTGTTATTGGGTGGTGATCAGTAATAAATGATGTGATGTAATGCAGGCCGTCACATTTTTTTCTCCTTTGACTATGCTAGGGGAAACTTTTTGCACTGGTAATGTTTTCTTCTTCATTATAATTGCTTTTATAATGTCTTTAATATCATACAATGTGTTGCATTATGCTGGAATCTACGGCAGAGTAAAGTTTGCGTTCTGCTTACGTATTTGGGGAAACATGGAGTGTGCATCGTGTCACCCTTAGTTTTGTAGCCCCTTAACCCGGCGTCTGATATCGCTATAAAGGGAACATGATACAGGTAGATGAGCAGCGGGATGACTTTGTAATGAGTGAACTGCAGGGTAAACGTGTTGGAGTGACTGAAAAGCACACAACTTATCTTTAGAGCCAGAAAAAGATCAATATAAAATAAATAAATATAAAAAATGAATATAAAATAACACCGATACAGAGACGTGGGCAGTAAAAACACTGCGTCCGAATGGGAGTTGCAGTTCGATATGGCTGAAATGTCCAAAGGTTGAAAACCATTAGAAGCATGTGTTTTTTCTAAGGGTTTTATCCCTAACCCTAAGTGGGAAATATTTCTTGATATTTGTATCAAATTATATACTCCCTACCCTGATTTCACGGTTATGTATAACCCATAGTACAGCTCTGCACATCTGAAGGGCTTGAAAAACAGTGGGGTTTACCAGTCATCTCATACTTGTCCGATCAGTGTTATGTATGATAACGCTGTCCAGGCTTGTCCTATGTCGATTTTGTAAATAAAAAAACATATTTAATTCAACCTCAACTCACTGTTTAGTGAATAATCCCATAAGGTTATTTTAAATCTACAGCCATGTCATTTTTTTAACATCTTTTCCTTTTTTTACTTTAATATGTAGGCCTGACAGTGCTTACTGATCATTTCACTGAAGGATCAGCAAAGCAAACAATTGTCTCTTCACTGACATACCTGAGAACTCTCCTGGTTTGACTCAGAGTCTCCAGCTGAGGCCTTTTCCCCAGGATCACAGAGTAGTTTCTTCTTTCCCCCGGCAGGAGAGCTTATTGTGGCCACGCCCTCTCCCCACCTACATCCCTCCTGCACCCCACCCACTCTCACCTGCTCCCTGCCCACTTTCCTCCCACTAAAAGCTGTCTCTATAGCCCCTCCCCCACAAGATTTGGCGCTCCTGGTGGCCTACCCTGAGAAGTTGTTACGTTTACTGATTCCTAAAGAAGCAGAAGAGGAAAGACATTCTCCTCTTACCATCTCAGTGCTAGAAGGGTTTAGTCTGTCTGCAGATGTCGGTCGCTCTCCACCTCATATGTTTTTCACGGAGGTCTCTTTAGCGTCCACCATTTGTGTTCTCCGCACGCTTTAATGAGAAAGCCCATCTGTTTGTCGTTTCCAGAGGTTAAATCAGAAAACCACTCTGGGTTTTAAAACAAGCTACTGAATCTCTGATGGAAGATTTGAAACCTCTGTAGGTTTGTGACCGATGAAAAGGGTTGTGTGTTCTGTGCTGCGGAACGCATGCCAGCTTAAATAAAGGCTGCTTTTCAAAGGAGTGGTAAACTATACTGGTTTTCCAACATGAAAATGGGGGGGGGGCATAGGAACACTGGTTTTCTTGATTCAATAACTGCAGACTATCCTGTGGTCATACGTTGAAAAAATATTTAATTTGGTTTATTTAATTTCTGTTGCTCGGCATTAGAAAGGAATTTCTACACCGAAAACATCTTGTAATCTCTTGAAGGCTCAACAGTGAAAAACTATGAATGAAAACATTTAACAAGAAGCGTTTATTGTTGTTTTTGTCTCTGGCCTTGGCGGTGTCTTTTACAAGGTCCTCCAGACAAAGAAATGAGGATACATTTGGAAGACTATACAATATATACAATAAAGTGCAGCTCCCACCAAAATGTTGTGCTACTTGTACCTGATTAAAATTTGTTTAAAAAAAATAATAAAAAAAATAAATATATATATAATATATATATATTATATATATATTTATTATTTTATAATTTTTTTTTTTTTTTTTTTTTTGAAAAGTTCTAATGTTTTCATGTGGTTTTCAGACAGCTTTGTATTATTATGTGTTCTAGCTGTGATATCTTGGCCCAAATTCCTAGACAAACCCGACTCCTTATTATACTGCTTTGTGGTAAACAATAGAATGGCTCAGTCTTAATCAGTCCGCCTGACACGCTGACTAATGAAAATCTATGGAGGAACAGACCTTGTTAGCATTGCCGTAATGAATCCGCAAAGTTTGAGCAGGGAAAGTCACCCAAAGTATCACATGACTGACAACAATGGCGTCCCCCAGGTCTGGGTTTATCTCCTTTCCTTTTTCACTTGGCTGCATGCACTGAAAGCATACTTAAGTACATAAAACGCAATGAGGTGTACCAGGCATGTCATTGGTCCTCTATGAACATTCTTCTTTTTATGTACGTGGTACTTCATTGATCCTTACGGGGTTAAGGATTTTTTTTTATTTTTTTTTAAAGAAGCAGTATATTATATTTTTTGGCACCAACAAAAATAATGACACAAGGAGCAGGCTTTGAAAAGGTTTGTTTTTGGCCCCAGGTGTTCAAGCAGATGACGGTTATATATGACCTGCTGTCAGCTAGTAGGAAATGTACACAAAGCTGTGCAGGGACGGCTATACATTACCCTCAGTGACCTTTATTTAGAAAAGTGGACGGCGCACCAGGTAGTCATTCTGCTGGAGTAAAATGTCTGGGCTGGGTTAAAATTTAAATGGAAAGTTTAGTGTATAAGGCTTTTTATTTTAATTAGATTAAAATAATAAATCCATTATTTTCTACTGAATAATGTAACACCTCACTTCTAGATTCTATTCTAGACTGTAAGCTTGTTTGAGCAGGGCCCTCCTCACCTGTTGTCTCTAAGTCAAATTATGTTACATACTACTTATGTCCTGTCTACCCATTGCTTCAAAATTTGATGGTGCTTTATAAACAAATAGAATGATTTATAACAAGAGGAGAGGATGGGGCATGACTTTAAGAAGTCCATATTCTGAAGGGACAGGGCAGGAAAGTTGCTCTATGAATTTATTAGCGGCACGTGGAATGACCTGTCCCACAATTGTAGCCTTTCATGGTTTAAAATCATCTGTACATAAAAAGCAGCTCGGCATTGAAGAACATGTCATCGTATGTGGCCAGGTTAGAGTTTCTGCTCCCAGTGTGTGTTTAAGATGGTTCTTCTTTAATAAGTCTCGCCAAATGTTTCTTCTGTGTTTCTGTAATGTCATTTTTCTGTGTGTTCTTGTTCTTCAGCCGTTCCTTCCGCTCGTAAACCTTCAATGTTCCTCTGAGGTCCACACGTTTTTGTGCCAGGCCTTCTTCCCGACCTGCACAGAACCCAAGCATATAGTGCTGCCGTGCCGGAGCCTGTGCGAAACCGTGTACTCCGAATGCAAGCAAACCATAGACACGTTCGGCATCACGTGGCCGGCGGAATTGGAGTGCAGCAGGTAAACTCTATATTCTGTTTCAAACCGTGCAACGCCCATTAGCCAGAAATCATCAGAATAAAATTTAAGGTGAAAGCCATGCTCGGTAATTCTGCTACTTTGTTATTTACATACAAAAACAATACAATGCCTCATTCTTGATCACCTGCCCAGACACTCTAAGTATTGACAGTCTATGTAGGAGTGGACCTCATTAGCATTGCCGTAAAGCATCAGCTTATTGTGGTGTATGCGAAGAGTAAAGCGGCCCAAATTATCAAAAGGCTGACAACAATGGCCACCTAAAGATTTGTGCATTATTGTAACAAAAGAAGCTAAAACCACGTTTTTCCCCCCAATGCTAACCTACGTTATATATGGAGCACTATATTTTATGCTGAAATCACAAAAATCCTCTTTAAGCACATGTACAAGCTGTGCCAAACGGGTAGGGAAATAATGATGTATCAGATAGCGGAGAAATGCTCCCAATGCCTCATTTTCTCAAATACTTTAAATGAGGGTAACCCAAAGTAGCTCTTTTGTCCACCTTTTCATTGTCTTTCACTACTCTAAGTGTTTAACCACATTGATTTAATTAAGTTTTAGGTTTGCATTTTTGTACTCTATATTGCGCTACTGATTCAATTCTGTGTGTGTGAGCAAAGTTGCAGGAAGCTAATAATGTATGTGAGTCTTGGCAAGTTCTATCCTGCATAGAGAAAAGTTAAAGAAATGAGGCCATGGCGTGATCGTTTAGCATTACATTGTTTTATGTAAAAATCTGTGACCCACACAAGCATTTAGACTGCATTTCCCACCATAATGTGTCACGCAGCATCATGGGTAACCATTGTGATTGCTTGGCCCTGCATTAGAAGAAAGTGCTTCAAGTAATGTCTTTTCTTTTTCAGGCTTGAAGACTGCGACAATTCAGGCTCCATCGCAACAGGGGAGATTGCCAATCCCTGGGGCACTCACAAGCCTTCAGAGAAGATTCAGAGGGATTATGGGTTTTGGTGCCCACGCCACTTGAAAACCTCCCAAGGCACAGGCTACCAGTTTTTGGGGGTTAATCACTGCGCACCGCCATGTCCCAACATGTACTTTCAAAAAAGCGATTTGGACTTTGCCAAAAATTTCATTGGCATTATTTCCATAATCTGCTTCTGTGCAACCCTTTTCACATTTCTTACTTTCCTCATTGATGTGAAACGGTTCAGATACCCAGAGAGACCCATCATATTCTATTCTGTCTGTTACAGCATCGTGTCTCTCATGTACTTTGTTGGGTTCTTAATGGGAAACAATCTTTCTTGCAATGAAGCAGATGAAAACCTTGCAGATGGAGACACTGTTGTCCTTGGTTCCCAAAACAAGTCCTGTACTGTTGTCTTCATGCTTCTTTATTTTTGCACCATGGCTGGAACCATATGGTGGGTGATGCTCACCATAACATGGTATTTAGCTGCAGGTCAGAAGTGGAGCTGTGAAGCTATAGAGCAGAAGTCTATGTGGTTCCATTCGGTGGCTTGGGGCCTCCCAGGAATACTCACCGTCATACTTTTGGCCATGAACAAAGTGGAAGGAGACAATATAAGTGGTGTTTGTTTTGTTGGACTGTATGACAGATATATTTCTTCATACTTTGTGCTCTTACCCTTGTGCCTCTGTGTTTTCATTGGACTCTCCCTACTCCTGGCTGGAATTATTTCCTTAAATAATGTTCGCCAGGTCATCCAACACGATGAAAGGAACAAACAAAAACTGAAAAAATTCATGATTCGCATTGGAGTGTTCAGCGGTACATACTTGGTTCCTCTAGTCATTCTTCTGGGATGCTACACCTACGAGCTGGTATCTAGGAGCTCTTGGGAAATGACATGGGTCGCCGACCATTGCCAGGAATACCATATTCCATGTCCCCACCATGTAAGTTACATCTGGCTACTTAACAACGGAGCGTTTGTGTTATTTTGCAAAGGCCAACTTTTACATACTTGTTTGAATTCTCTTCCTTTGAATTAAAAAGTTCACTTTTATTAAAGTAATAAATAGCTGATATATAATATATAATTTTAAGTTTCTAATGATTTTTTCCCCCATAGCTGAAGAACTTGACTAGACCTGACCTTGCCTTATTTTTAACAAAGTATATGATGACTTTGATTGTCGGAATCTCTGCTATCTTCTGGGTGGGAAGCAGGAAAACCTATTCAGAGTGGGCCAATTTCTTCAATCGCAGTCCAAAACAAGAGTAAGTCTGTTTATTTGTTTTAATGCTCAAAAACCTGTGTAGGTAATATTATTTATATAGGGCGGCGTGTGTATGTGCATGTGTACATACATGCGTACACAGCCTAGTGTATGTTTGCATGAGCGTGATGGGCTATTTTTTCTTCTCTTGATCAAGTTGTCAAAACCTCCTTTTTCTTCTACCAGCATTTTAGCAATTCTGCATATTATCGTCCTTACCCTAGCCTTCTTCTTTCTAACCCAGTCTCAGCATTTCCCTATTCACAATCACTTTTTTTTCTCCATTCCTACCCTCCTCTGTTGGCCCTTTTCTCTTGAACCTAGCCATCTTCTTACCAGATCTTTATAGCACATGGTGTAATGGCAGAGACTACCGGTATATGGTGATATATTGGGACCATTGGGGGGGGGGGATGGCTAAAACCATGAATATCAGCCCTGTGGCCCTCTACACCACGGACAGGCTGTCACATTTCTTTAAAAATATTCCTTGCTCTCAGATTTCTGTAGAGTCAGTATAATTATAATATGTTTCAGCCATGTGCCAACTTTCTGCATTTTGCCTTTTTTTCAATGTTCTTTTTTGTTTTAATTGAGCGTAAAAAATCCTGTACTTCCCAGGTGGTGCAGTATACCACGGTGCAGAGCTTGCTTATTTCTTTGCCCAATTCTTGTATCGCTTCCAAATCAGGCTTCAAAAAATATTGTTTTTCAGCATAGCAAATCTGTGAGGGAGTTTTCACTTGTGGGGGGGGTAAGCTCCTGTGGATGAGGGGTCTGTGTACTTTTAAACCAGTTTCTTGTTCATTGGGGACCTTTGACGTGGTAGGGTAAGGAATACATTGTGTTTTTTGCAAGACTTATCCAGCGTCAATGGAGCAGAGGTATCAATAATGAATCAAATCATGACTTGAAGAAATTGACATCCTTCTCACAGTATGAACCAGGTTCATGGTATAAATTAATTTACAGGCTAAAATACATTCTTTAGTAGCTTGTTTTATTATACTTTTTTGCATTTATTCAGACTGTTTTTTATTTTAATTGTGGTTGGGTTTCGAGTTTTAAGTGAAAATAAGCACAATGCTTTCTTTCCCCAAACATTGCAAGGATATCCTCTCATTGAAAGTATGAATGTATCCCGCAGCCTATAGATTCCGAGTTATTGTGCAACATATCGGTAATCATTGCGGATTACAGCAGAACCTTTTGTATATGGAGATTAAAAAGTATCCAGTAAATTATTTCATCCATAATGAATGTAACTTCGTTTAATGATCATTAACGATCTTTGTATGTTCATAGAGCTTTAAACACACTGAACAATGAGGTTCCTGAGGTAGTATAAACTAATGGAGGAAAAGATATGGGCAGAGCCTGCAAGCAATATTTATTATTATTATTATTATTATTATTATTTTTATATAGCGCCAACAATTTACGCAATATATTCTTCCAGGAGCTGGCTATGCATTTTATATAAAAGGGGAGCTCCCATTACTTATTTTTGTTATTTAACCCCTTAAGGACAATGGGCGGTCCCTAAACCCATTGAAAACAATGCATTTTGAGCCCGTACATGTACGGGCTTTGTCATTAAGGGGTTAATAAAACTATTGTGACTATTTATTTTCTAGTATTTACCTAATATAGTTTTCTGTGTCATCCTGTTGCTTTAGCTTAATCCATTTAAACATCCTGACTCTTTATCATTCTGCCTGTAGTAGACAATGGAATGGCTCAGTCTTAATAACCTAGCAAATCACTTTCGCTAATGGCGTTTTATGGAGGAATGAGTTGGTTAAGTATTACCATAAAAAATCAGCTCAATGTAGTGTTATAGCAGGGAAAGTCACCCTAAATATCAGGTGACTGATAACAATGGCGATGTCTGCTTCTGCGCATAAAGCAAGTGAGATAAAACCACATTTTTGTCAATGCCCACCTACATTACTCTATATAGCACTGGATTTTTTTGTATTTTTATTGCATTGTTTTTCACAAGTAATTTTTTGATTGTGGTTTTTTTCTTAGCCCAGTGAGTGAGAGCAGGAGGGTCCTGCAAGAGTCCTGCGAGTTCTTCCTCAAGCACAATGCCAAAGAGAAACAAAAGAAGAAGCACAAGTCTGCATCCCACCAACTGAAAGTTATATCCAAATCCATGGGTACCAGCACTGGTACCAAAGCCAATCACGGTGTGTCTGCTGTGGCAATCACCAGCCATGATTACCTGGGACAGGAGGCTAACACGGATATTGTAAGCAATTTGGACCTGTCGCGGATGGAGGGACAGGAGCATGGTGGTGGTATCGCGAAAGACAGTGGTGATCACCACAGAGAAGACTCCATGCAAGCCTTATTAGAGACCCCCACACAGCACGCAGACTGCAACAATATGCCGGGGAGTGACAGAGGAAAAAGCGTGTCTGGGAGTGTGCATAACGTGATGGAGGAAAGGTAGGAAGAACACAGCTCTGACTTTCTAGGCACAGTACAGCTATTTGAACGAGAGGCAGAATTTTTTATTTATTTAGTTTTGACGCCTCTTGTAGGCTTTCTTTACTGCACAGCAGTTGATCCTAACTGTGTTGACAGTGGTTCCACATGACGCTAGTATATAGCAACTTCATACAAAATACATAGAGGCTAAACATGAAGAACTGTTCCAAGTTGTGTAAATCACAACTTAGACAAGAGGTTAAGGAACACTTATAAAAAAAAAAAAGTAATGCACCCGCCCTGCGGTTCTGATTTGTTCATTTATGTGATCATAATACTTTGTTACCGCTCTGGATTGTAACGCACTGAAGTGGTGGAAATTCGCTGTATGTGTTCTTAGCACACTTGCCTCTTTTTGTATGTATTACCGGACATTATTACATTTTACATTTTTTTTTTTTTTCTTACAGCTTGCAGGCTGCCGCTGATTTTGCAGAAACTCACTCAAATGGTGGAAAAACATCTCATCACATGGATAGAAATTCCTGTTCCCCCTGCGTGCCGGCTCATCCCAGCTACAGCAAAGAAAAGGAGGATGCAATCCAAAGTTCTTGAGAAAACCAGATTTTCCCAGGGCTCTTATCTTTTGTCCGTCCGATATTCTTGCTCTGCTTTGGGTTACTACTGAAAACATTAGAAATTTGCACTTAGTAGCGATACAGACTGTACTGCTCAAAAAAACATAATTTTAACTTTTTGTATTTTATTTTTATTCTGTTTATATTTGTTACAAAAAGAAACTGTTACATAAAAATGTATGATTGAACTTTTCCAACATGTTTTTTTATTATATATCAATGATAGGCCGCCTCTAATACTTAATCCGCTGTGGGCTCCATTATAAATCGCCCGTTTGTGGTCAGTTTGGGCATGATGGGAATTTACCGTACAGCGGGGGGGCTTCGCAGATATGACAAGTGACTAAAGTTTTGTGAAGTCTGGACAGTCTTTAGAGATTATTTTTGTGATTTGTTGTAGTTTTTACACTGGATTTTTTAAATAAAGTCACTACTGTTCATTTTGAATTCCTTCAGGTATTTAAAGTCTTTCTTTACATTGTGACCGGATACATTGAATTAAACATTAATGGTTTTTAACAAACTAGATTTAAAGGGCAATCAACTTTATTTTATTTGTATCATCTTAAAAAGTTTTTTTTAAAAAATATTTGCTGTTTTCTTTTAAAAACAGCTCTTGATTTTGCAAAATGTTTTTAGGAAGCTGCATATTGGCCATTTATACGAGTTCTCGCTCTGTTATCATATCCCAATCTACTAGAGAAACCCCTTGACTCCTTCTCATACTGTCTGTGGGAAGCAATAGAGGCTCAGTCTTAATCACCTAGCTTCTCTGAAAGAATGAACGTCTATGGAGGAACAACCATAAAGAATCAACTCAGTGTGGTTTTTGAGCAGGGCGAGTCACCCAACGTGTCACATGACTTATAACAATGGCGGTCTGCAGATTAAGGAAGTTTACTAAAAATAAAATAGATAAAAGCTGGGCTTTGTGGGTGCTGGCGGACGTTACTGTATACACTGCTGGAATTTATGCTCAAGGAGAAAAATATTTCCCCCCCCTTAAATACGGTCATGTTAAACACAACCCATGGTACTTCTGATTGCTGGGCACATATTTGCATTAACAGGATAATAATTCATGTTGTTTGCAGTCCTACATGTCTAGCTGTAAAGCTCTTGCCAGTCCCGGAAGGTACAAGCGGTGCAACTGAGGATTTCTGTAGGAACGGACAGATAAAAATAACTTCCAGAGATTGCAAAGGGAACAAAGCAAAGCAAACAAAGATGAATAAATACTGGTCGCCTTATCGAGGATAGCTGGGTTTATGTTAGCCAGATTTTGTTCTTTTATTAACCCATTGTTTGATAACCTTTAGATACTGGGTGTAGCAGGAACATTGGCTGGTGTGTACTCGTTGCTGGCAAGGGGCCATCTGTTACAGGCCTGGTTTTATCTCATCGATATACAGCCTCCCTGCTAACAGATCCATGTTAACGTAATGTCACTTGACAACCACAGCAGGTTAATGTATTGACAGCTGTTTCCCAGCTTAACCCTCTAAGCACAGAGTTGAAAAGTATTTATTCCTTTTCAGGTTTAGAGTGAGAAACATGAAATAGTGAGACTTTTTAACATTTCTCTGGAAGGGTGAATCCCAAAACTGTGTTGGCAGTAATGTACAATATAAAGTGAAATGCCAAATACATAAAGGATCAAGAGCAGTAACAATACAGATGGGATAATCATTAGAAAGGGCCACTTCTAACCCATAAACCTTTGCTTTATATACTTATTTGCATGTTTGTCCTGGAGATTTTGCCTGTCCATTTTCCAGGAGGCGTGCAGGATATTGGTTGAGGGTACATTAAAGATTAATTTTGATGTAAATGGTAAAAGTAGGGCAGAACCAACTGGGATGACCTTCTGTTTAAATCATATGCGGCAATTTCTAGTTGCTCGGTATTTTCTGGGTTGTCGGTTTTTTGTGTTGATTTGGGTATCGAGGAAAGATGTCACTGGAGGCCTTTACTCACTGGACTGTACACTTTTGCTGTATATTCAGAATATAATAATTTATTTCCATTATGGATATTTTTGTCATCTGAACCAACAACCAATCTTACAAGTTATGTTCATTTCTTACAATGCTATACCCAGGTATAGTTACTTATGGGTTCTTGCCAAATACCAGTTGAGTTAAGACTTGGGATCATTAAAAGACAGATCGTCTTCTCTTTCTTCTCCCGATACTCTGCTGCAATCACTCAACAGTTGCAATGATTTTTTAAGTGCAAAGGACCATCAGAAGAAGGCCTTTAGAAAAGTCAGATATTTACGATTAATACACCGTGAAAAGTGGTTTGTAATCTCATCCTTTATGTGCAAGGCATGATCACGGAGACCATTCGACTCTTTCATGTTCCAATCACTTATTGTTTGTTGAAATAAAGGAAAACATGATTTAATCTCTAGCATACACAGAGTTTGAATAGCCGATCTCCAGGTTATTCTTGCCGCATACCATTACCTGGTGACACATTTGCTGATATTAGCACTCCGCAGAGAGGCTTTTGTCTTGTTTCTTTAAAGAACACGTAGCATTCTCTGCTGCTGCTCCTTAATTCCCTAATGATTGCATTAATGCAACAGCAAACTTAAGGGCCTTTCAGAGTAAACTGTGAAACTTCAGAAGTCGCTCTAGATTATTAGAATGTCGTTCCTTTGTGCTAACAAAAAGAATGCGCAATCTACTCTGTTGTAGAACTCTCTACCAGATCTTTTTTTTTTGTTTTGTTTTAAAAGAACAAACAGTACAGCAACAGTGGCAAACCAATAGTAGTTCCTTGTACATAGTAGCATCCATTTGTGACATATCTATGCATATATACCGAACATAAAACACATTGGCATCGACTTTTTCAATACTTCCTTGATATTAAACTTTCTTCTTTCACATCTTCCTAAAGATTATTTTACCAAGTTAAATAGGTCTATCTTACTAATATTGATTTGTTATCCACTGCTACTAACTAAACAGATGATATATAGACTAGGAGGTACTGGGTTAGGATATCTTGACAGCCATGGTCTCCAAACTTAAAAAAATTTGTATAATTTGTATTGCGCTTGAAAGTATGCACGTTCCATTAAACATTGATAGTTAATTTGATTAATAACCTGTTGTATATTTATTAATTTATTTTGTAGCCAATGTCTAGCAATTATTATTTTCAAAGCCAACACACATTGGGTAAACAGTACTTTCTGATTATAGGAGAGGTTAGTCAGGTTCAGATGTAACAAGGCTTTATCTGGGGTGGGAATTATATGACAATTTAATACTCCCGATATGATCTTAAATAACTCAAACCAGATTTTCTGGAGGTCCTTACAATACCACCAGATATGCATATATGTGCCTTTTTCTTGTTCACACCTCCAGCACGTAGATACTGCGTTGACATAAAATTTCGCTAATTTCTCCGGTATCATATACCATCTTAAACTAAGCTTATATTGGAGTTCTATCATATTTAGACAGTGTGAGTATTTACTAACTTCCACTAAACTGGTTATCCAATCTTTTTGTTCTATATGGAGTCTCAAATCCTGTTTCCAGGTTTTTAAGGCAGAGCTTTCAGTTGGAGATTCTAGTTCTTCTAATAGAAGGTACCACTTTCTCATACATTTTAGAATTAACTCACGGGAAAACATATCATTTATCTTTTGATTTATCAGCGTTTCTTCACTATCATATAGATGAAACTTTAAATAATGGTTAATTCTACATACATTAAAAGATTCTGATTTATCCAAATCAAAATCTTCCGATAATCGGGAGAGAGGATTTAGATTTTTTAATGTATAGATATCTTTAATTCTCTTATTTCTAAAGTTATTCCATTTCCTAAGACTTAATTGAGAGATGATATTTTGAAGGATTTCTAAAGGCGCTGTTATAATTATTTTATTATGACATCCTATTCGATGTTTAAAAGCAAGCCAAAACTTTTAAGGATATCGGAAGCGTATTTATAATTGATTTCATTCTATCATGGTGTTTCCATAAAATACATTCTAAATTATTCATTCCCAGCAGTTCTTGTTCGACTATGAACCAATCTTCATTTACACTATTTTTATATTGTAACTTTAATAGGTGCATTAAAATGCTCGCCTGTGCATATCTTCCGAGGCAGGGGACATTCAACCCTCCTTTATTTTTGCTTGTATACAAAACTTTTTTTGAGATTCTAGGTCTCTTGTCTGCCCATATAAATTTTTCAGCGTTTTTTTTAAACATTTGAATCCATGAGATAGGGAGTTTAATCGGTATCATTCGTAATAAATAAAACCATTTAGGGATTATATATGCTCTTATCATATTCATTCTCCCCATCCATGAAATAAAGAGTCCTTTCCATTCTGCTATCTGTCTTAGCATTTGATCTCGCAGCTTCCCAAAATTAATATCTATGATTTGTGTTATATTAAATGGGATGATAATTCCTAAATATTCAAACTTTACTGTTTCCCATGAAAAATCATATTCTCCCTCTAGCCTTATTTTTATCTGTTCCGGGATATTCACTATGGCTGCTTGAGTCTTTTTTATATTTATTTTATAGTTTGAGAGTTTACTGAATACTGCAATTTCCTCCATCAGTTTGCCTAGCGAATCTATAGGGTTATACATTGATATTAAAACATCATCTGCGTACAAACTGATCTTATTTTCGATATCCCCAATTTTTATGCCTCTGATTTCCCCATTGTTTCTAATCCTAGACGCCAAAGGTTCCATAGTAAGGATATATAAGAGAGGTGAAAGGGGACATCCCTGTCTAGTTCCATTATAAATATTAATCCACTTTGAACTGAAGCCCTGTCCCACAACTTTAGCAATCGGATTTGAATATAATGATAATACTGAATCAATAAACCCCGTCCTTAAACCATATGCATATAGCGTCTCTTCAAGAAAAAGCCAATTAACCCTATCGAATGCTTTCTCCGCATCTAGGGCAAGAAACGGCGAGGGAATCTTTTCTATAGAGACAAATTCCACTAAATCTATTATTTTACGCACATTATCATTTGATTGTCTTCCTTTTACAAATCCCGTTTGGTTACCATGTATTAACTGAGGGCAAATCAATTTTAGTCTATCTGCTAATATCATAGAATATATTTTTGTATCTATATTGATCAATGAGATCGGTCTATAATTTGCTGTATTTGTTTGGTCTTTCCCTGTTTTCAGGATGGGGAGTATAGTTGCTTCCAACATACCATTAGGAAATGTTTTATTTATACAGATCTCATTAAATACATTGGTTAAATATAGTGATATTTTCTTAGCTAATTTTTTATAAAACAGAGCTGTATAGCCATCTGGGCCCGGTGCTTTATGTTGTTTTAATCTTTTAATTGCTCTACTTACTTCTGTCTCTGAAAAGGGGATGTCCATTTCATTCTCTGATATTTTCGGTAGCTTGGACTCTATTAAATATTTTCTAATTTGATCTCTATCTTGATTTTGGGAAGGTATATTATATAAATTAGAATAAAAATCGCCAAACACTTGCCCTATATCTTCGGGGCTATACACATGTTTATCTCCCTTTATAACTTTATAAATTCTAGTTTTCCATTTCCTTTTTTTTAGTTGGTTTGTAAGAAGTTTTTCTGCTCTATTACCTGTATAATAAAATTAAATAAATATAATAAAATTTTTGTTTCATTTTAATCAAATTATAATTTGCTATACTTATGAGTCTATCCTCAATCTCTTTCTTTATATTAATCATATTTGAAATATCTTGGTCATTTAGTTTTTCTCTACTTTTTTTATGTTATATAAAGAAACATATAAATCAGCTAATTTTTGGTTTCCTCTTGTTCTTCAAGATGCGTCTCTCTTAATTAGGTAACCCCTCATAATACATTTATAAGCTGCCCACACATTTCCTAGGCTGGTTTCATTAGTGAGATTTTCTTGGAAGAATTGAGATGTCTGTTGTTTAATATATTTTAAATCCTCTTTATTAGTTAAAAAAGAATCTTTTAATCTCCATGGCTGAAAGCTCTGTTTATATTTTTTGCTAATTTCGAGACAAACAGGGTCATGATCTGACCATGCTACATTCCCAATCTACCAGATCTATTTCAGAACTAGCTACAACGAAAAGTAACAACTTTAATTATTTCAGAATAACCTAGGACAGGTAGTGGCAAACATTTGCCCCAACGATGTGATGTGTAAATGGCCAAAAGCCAAGCTTGGGCTGATTTACCAATCTTTGAGGGCACCAGTTGGAGAACAATGACTATAGCGGCTATAACTTTATACGTATTTTTTCCAGCCTTAGTCTCCCAACCTACCACTCAGAAAGATATTAAATTATGTAGTTGATAAAGAGTTTGATATATCTAATAGATGCATTTAACATTGTAGTTTATATTTTAAAGCTTTAAGCTGTTGTGTTCTTTTAAAGGACTTTATTATTTGAATCTACTTACATTTTATTTTGAATAACAAATCAATTATTTTCACATTATGATTTACACTGGAATTAAGGTTTTGGTTAAAGGTAAAAAAAATCAAATAATAGGTAACTACTGGATAACTGTTTTTTACACCGTTCCCTAATGGCTGTTTTGCCATCTTAAGTAAATCCCACTTAGACAACCGGTCCCTACGAACCAAATTACTTATTCTTACACGAGGTACGTTTATTTAGGGTTACGTGTTGTAATCAGCAGATAGTTATCTGGATAGGAAACGCTGTAATACTGTAAGTACTGCCCGGTTTACTACCTGTGATTTAATAATCCTAGCTAAGGGGAGAGATTTTAGATTAAAACAGCAAAGCTTGATACAGTGTAATTAGCAACAATTAGCTGCAATGTATTCTAACAAACTGGGATACTTTGGGGTGTGTTAGATCTCGCTAGACCTGTACCCTGGAGTAATCAGGTCCGCAGCTAACGAAGATTACTCAGACAGTGGATATTAAATGTCTAATCTCTACACCGTCATTGCTGTGAGCATATAGTCGCGGCGGACACCAATCCTACTCGCATATCTACAGATACACACAATGAGAGGAAGACTAGGGGTGTGCAGTTATATATTTATGAGGGACTTAGCTCATGTAAGGGTCCTCTCACACTCACAGGCCGGTCCAAAAGTGGGCATCCTCTTTAGAGTGATTCGCTTGTAGACTACCCATACGGATTCTTTCTCTTTATAACATATCTAGGAGCGTTAATCGTTTCTGAATAGAATTGATGTCCTGGACATTATATGCCATTAATTTCACCCCTTCCCTTGTTACTTTTCATGCCTAGAAGTGTCCCCTAGATAACTCGAGCTTACATTCCATTTCAAAAACTGATTTGGTGTGTAGCCTCACATTATTTCAAATTAAACGGCAGTGATCAATGTCATTATAAAAGTCCCCACCAACCATTTCATATTATTGGATCGCACCCAGAAGCCGGGGCTGGCAGTCAGGCTGTGGCTGGCACCGAACTTCTTGCAATATATTATATTGATCTGAGTCCATCTGTGCTCGCCCTTAAAAAGCGTAAGACGGCTCTTCAGATGCTATGTCTGACTCAGAGTCTACTTATGTGTGAATGTGACAAATTAACATCTTCAATCATCTATTCATCATTGTGGTGGGAGGTAGATCGGACATGTTTGTGTTTTAGGTGTCCGATTCCTGGACAAGGAGTTAAAGAGTGATTTTTAAAAATCTGGGGAAATTACACATTTTTCAAAATTGCACACGGGAAGCTAAACGTATTTAATTATTTTTCTTTTATAACTTTGTATTTATTATTTAAAATAATTGAGTTTATTTAAAAAAAAGTGAGGTTATAAGCACAATATGCTCATTATGTTTTTATCCCCATTCATCATTTTGCATCAAAGCCAGTCCATTCGAACCACAGGATTTACAATAAACAGACTTTGGGCATCCAGTTATTAGTCTTGCTTGTGTTGTCTGGCTGCCGGCAGGTGATGGAAGTCAATGTTTCTGTGAGGTTATGTGTTCCCTCCTGTGAATCCAGCAACCACCAGACCAATATCTAGACCGCGTATTAAGAATTTAGGACAGGAAAAGTAACATTTCTACAAATATATTACAACAACAAAGCAAGCTTGTTTTTTAATGAAATAATTATTTTTTAAGTAAATAATAAGTTATGTCATTTGTGAATCAGTGTCTTATTTTTAAGATTATTTGACGCAGTTTTGTTTAATATCAGATTATGGGATTGAATGGTGTAGGTTATGAGCCGAGTTCCCTGTAAGGCATGTCTCCATTTACAACTAATACAAAGGAATACGCCATTGGTTTTTCTGCCTATGGGCACCTGAAATGTAAATAAAGTCAGACTTATTCATCAAAGTGCTGGCCAGTTCTATGAGTAGACTTGTATTGAGTTTTTAAATGCATAGTTTACATAATGTACAAAAAGGACAATGCTGATTTAACACACATTGCCATAAGTATATTCTAGATGTATTATACCTGAAACTAGTCAAGCATATTCAATTCATTTATCTCCCACACACTTAAGCTCCCAAGGAGGGACATTTTTGTTATAGGGGGAAGGGACGTACCTAGAATATTTGGCACCCGGGGCGGATTCTGTAAGTGACACCCCCACACACAACAAAATTTATGTTGGCAAGGAATATTTCACAAAATTGTAAACTGTATGTCAACTGGAAAAAACTAGAAATTTGAAAAAAGAAAGTATTAACATAAATAAATTCCTGAACAGATATGGTACAGCATAACTCCTATCAATATATATTGAGCCAGACATTGATGGTGACACAGCATAAATCCCATCACTATACGCTAAGCCAGACATTGATGTGGTAGGCCTCTGCCCTGAAGCAGCCTGCCTGTGCCAACTCTGCCCCCGAAACAGCCTGCCTATGCCAACTCTGTGCATGAAGAAGCCTGCCTGTGGCAACTCTTCCCCTGAAGAAACTGCTTGTGCCACATCTGCCCCTGAAGAAGCCTGCCTGTCCCATTGCTGCCCCTAAACACTCAGTCACTTCATTCATTCAAATGCAACCCCCTTACCTTGCAGATGGCAGCCTAACGTGGGCCCTCTGATGAGTGGCACCCAGGGCGGATTGCCCCCCCGCCCCCATGCTACTGATAGGGGGTGTGACTAAAGGTTACAGAAGGGGCTTTATTTTTATGTTTTTCATGTATTTTATCAATTCTGATTGCTATTTGAGTAGCCAGGACACATTATGTATTTGATTGTTATAGCTAATTTATAAAACAATTTTCTGCTAGTTTTATACACATTAATATGATTTAGAGCAGTAGAACGCTGTGATACACTCATACCCAGCACTGTGCTCCTAGAAAAGACGGATATGAGTTCCGAAGAGGGACTGTCCATCTCTAAGGCATACACATGGCAGGTATACAATTTAACTCCTTCATGTACATCTGATCTGGTTCTGATTCTTACGTTGAATATCTTTGATGTACGCCTTCAGATTTTATAGCACATCCCTTGCTGTGATGTCAGCTCAGCATCTGTTAACTATGTTGAAGAGTTAAGATTCAGGGGTTGGAAATTCTTCTATCCCCCTGAGGCTCGCCAGCCATAGGATGTAAAAACACACAGTCCTTTCTGCAGAAAGAGCCTCTGTGTAATTCACCTCCCTGCAGTTAGCACTTCCAGTTACTGGGAGCTGAGCTGAGACCCGCTTCGGACTCACTTTCTCCGAAAGTCCATCCTTTTAGCTCCTGAGATGATTTCTATTTGGACCTGCTTTCTCCTGGCTTCGTGTTCGCTGCTACCTATAGACTCACAAACCGAGAACCAAAAAGTCAAGCAAAGAGCCCTTCGCCAAAAAGACTTGGAAATCATAGAAAGGGTAAGTTTATTACCATATCTGCCATAACTGCAGTATGATTTTCTTAGTGTATTCAAGTGAAAGGAGATAAAATAGATGTGCCTTAGTGAATCTATATCCAGCGGCTTTTCTCTTCTTTCTTTCTTTTTAGGAATAAATGTGTTCTCGTGTGTGTTTATGATTACAATTCTAATGCGACTTACAGAAGCAGCCTTTCATTCCAAATAGGTAACAGATGTCACTAGTGAATCCATGCAGAAACATTATCATGGAGTATATATATATATATTGCTATGTTTAGATTTACAAAAACGTTATGAATAATAGAGGCTTTTAAAGGCATGTATGGGTCTTCCATAAATGTACTTATGGATGTCCTTCCAGGACACGATTAGAAACTGCAAAACAAAATGTGAACATCAGAAGAACTGAATGTTAAAATTAGGGTTTGTGCTAAATGAGAAGATCATACAGCGCAAGCTGCAAACTGTCCCGGATTTAACCTACCTAGCTTCTATGCGTAGCCTAATATTCTGTCATTCCACAATTTCAAAATTAAATTTCAGTCCACCATGCAGC
Source organism: Spea hammondii (assembly GCA_029215755.1). Lineage (NCBI taxonomy): Eukaryota > Metazoa > Chordata > Amphibia > Anura > Pelobatidae > Spea > Spea hammondii. The sequence continues at coordinate 13,315,084 of JARDYJ010000005.1, read as the reverse complement.
ACAAATGTGGCTTTCATTACAAATTTAACATATTGTCAAATCCGAGACCCTCATAGTAAAATTACACAGGCTGTATGATTTCTAGCTCTTTCTTGTGCTCTAGGCCAGGGTTCTTCAAACGTGATGTCTTGGGGTGTTTGTTTTGGTATGCCAACGTTGTTATAACAAGTGCATTAGTGATGGGGTTCTATCAAAAGAATTGAGGGGTATACCTACTGTAGCTCAGAACATATGGTGTCCCAATTGCAGGACGCTCCAGAGACATCTTTTCATCTGGCTGCTCATACTGACTGCTCAATGAGAATTCACTGTTGTTATCGCTGGTGTTCAGCTGAATATGGACACTAGAAGGGCCTCCCTGGATGGAAGGACTCTATTAAGAACAATTAAACCTGTGACTGTGGTCCGGTAGTATTGTTTTGTTATAGATGTGTCAAGCCCCATCTCTTGGTTTGTTTCCATTTTTAACAAACCAAGTCCACTTCTGTCTTTAATATTATATTTCATTTTCTGAGCACTTGTATTGCCACCAAAGTGGTCACACAGAACATTATATGCCTGTTATGGCTGTGGTCCAAATTATTGTGCATTACAGACAATGACTTACACCATGGAATTCTTAATAGTCTTCCAACACATTAGGTAGGTTTTACTGATTTTAGCTGTTACTGGATGTCTTGTAGCCCCTGCCGGACTAGGCTTACCAACAGAAAACAGTTTAGAGAGCTATTGTAGAGTTACAGAGGAGAAGCAAAAGATGTCCGGCTATCATTAATACAAGTTGTCGCAGCACAAGAGCTGGACTGGTGATGCCAAGGCAGCCTTGGCACTTTAAGGCCAGAGGTAGCCTGGTGGCGTAAGTGTAGCCGATGGCTGGATATGCGTGGCTGAACGTTATGTTTTTATGCTCAGGTGGAGTATGGTCTGGTATATCCAACTGCTGGCCGTGTGCTGCAGCACCCAATCTATCACTGGAGCAGCAGCTCTGTGGGACACTGGCCCACCACAAAATCTTTAAAACCGATTTATACAGCAAATTGTGTAAATAAAGTCATTATTCTTGCCTCCCAATCACGAAAATAGCTATTAATAGATGACAGTCATAAAGCCTCAGTAAAGTTCTACCTCCATCCACTCATCAAACCACAAACCTTATGTTGGGAGGTATGGTGTTTCCAGATTTTGGGAGCCCCGTTTTAAGTACAATTGCTGAAAATTGATAATTTCCCACAAACAACCATCATACTTGGGATCAAAAGTTTGATACACTATCCATTACAGTGGTATAAGTTTAAGAGGAATCGATGCCTCAACCTTCCGACCTCCGTTTGAGTCCAATGGGGGTCCTAAGGGGCTTCTTAACCTGCATGTATGGTAGGGCCACCAGTGAGTAGATCCGTAATCCAGATACTACAGCTATTGGTCAACTATATCACAAGTTAAAATGAATGTAGGTTACACTAGAACAATAGTTTAGAGTTTGTTTCAGGACAATTACATACAATGTGTAATATAAACACTTTTAATCCACCCAGCTGTGTAAACGTACGTTTGAGCTGAACCAGTTGGATTATCACAGTGTGTTACCCTGCAAGAGGAATGTTTTTATGCTTTTTAGATTTTATACGCCTGTAAGTAAGAATTGGCTGATTGAATTTTTTAAAAAAAACAACGTGGCAATGTATTTATAGCCCGTAGACATTTGTTCGAAAATTATATCCTTGGAAAATTCCAAAGTCGTGAATTTATACAGAAAAACTGCAACGTGTCCATTGTTCTCTGCGACTCCCTTGTGCCAAATATAACCAGCTATTATAATAATCAAACTCTCCGATTTCACAGTAATGTACATGTCAGATTCATTTAATCAACGCATTAAAATAAAATCAAACAAAAATCCCAAACTGCCTGTAAACTGTGAATAAAGCTGAAATCATTGGTGACCGCTGGAAGCGATAAGTCTTTCCATGGCATGCATGTGTTTACCAATAATATTCCCGTGTTTTGTCCTTATTTACTGTTCATCATTCAATCTCTTAAAAGTAGAGTAATACACGGATGGGTTTTTATTTGCCTCATTGATGGCCATCCCTCAGATAACCAAGTGGGGTTTTACGCTCACTCACCCCTCCTGGCAAGCTGATATTACTCTCCATGTAAGAAATTAGAAGATCTCACTTGATAATAAAAATAGGGGGGTAATTTCTTAACAGCGCACAAGGGTTTATTCACTACAGTGTGAGTTGGATGGAGAAGTTGCAGGAGAGTTGTGGTTTCCACTCACTGACGTCACAATATATAATGAAGGTCCAACCAAAGTCAACGTCTGCTGCAAGGAGTGCTTTCTTGAAATCATATCCTGGATTTACCTAGGTAATCTGCAGGGCCAGTTTAACCAGTCTTCTGGGACAAAGTTGACAGGGACGGCCATTGATTGTTTAGTAAAGTTCAAGTCAGTCTATTGCGAAACCATAACCCTCCTGCAAAGTCTCTACCTAGCGCCTCCATCGCTTCGGTAAATAAGCACCTAGGTAATCTGCTCATGGCTGGCGGGCTTTAAGATAAAATAAGCTAACATCTCATCAACCCAAACGAGAAGCACGCTGCGGGGCATCTGAAGACAGGGTGACATAGAACAAATACAGAAATTACATAGTGAGAAAGCTCCTTCTTATTGCCCCGATATTTATGCGTGTGTGTAAGTAAGTACGCACGGATGTATCTACAGGTCATAAAATACCTTCATGAAAAGGTAAAATAGTTGTTACTTTAGTATGTTATGGAAATAACCCTCAGCAGATCTGTCATGTATAATGAACAATGTTTCTAATTTTGCATTTAGTTAGAAAAGTGTTACATTCACAACATTGGAGGAATTTTGCAGAATCCCCCAACCATGCATTTACAAGGCGGACATTATGATAATTTAAAAGGACCTCTCAGCTATAATTATACCTGGGAATTGCCCGGAGACTCCGGGTGAAGTGCTGCTTCTCTGAGTCTCTGGGTCATTGGAGGGAAATTCCGGGTTGCGGTAACGCATTGTAGCACGCCCCCCTCCCCACCCACTTCCCCTTCAACAATGGTGTGTGTCCTGTGACATCAGCAGGACCGCCTATTGACATCAGTAGGACGGCCCACCTGCATCCCGCAAGGGGGGGCTCCGGATAGCCGGAGCCACAAAGCTCCCAGGTATGACTATAATATGCATTAAAGTGCATGTGATGGCTGGATTGTCATTTAATGGATCAAGTAGTCTCAGTTTCCCATGACAGGCGTGTGAAGTGGCTCAGTAAGTGTATTTTAAGTGCTGCTCTCAACAGAAAACCCGCACTTTCTTACTTTCTGCAATGTAGTGAAAGGCTAATACACCCCGGCTTGTTATTCATAGAATTCAGTCTATACATTCCAGGACAATGATTCAGCCGGCGATGACATATACGGCACATTTACTAATTGAGCTGTACCACTAAACTACCGAATGTTTCATCAGCCGATATGTAATTAACTCATCCTGACTGGCAACATCCATGTTGAACTCGTTACTTAAAGTGGCGGATTCACATGTCTAACAAAAGAGAAAAATAAACCGGCAATGAATTGAAGCTTCTGATCTCATTTCATGGAGTGTGGGTCAAGATTTGTGTTCTGAAGGGGTGACGGACAAGTACTACCCTGGCACTGAAGCCTGCAAAATAAATACACTCATCCTATTTTTAATTTATTTACCTGGCTTGATGATATCATTAACCGGTTCACAACAATCCATGTCTATAAATCTATTGCATTGTTAAAATAAACAGCAGTGTATTCAATGTACAGACCCAGTGCACCCCACTGATATCCCACAGAAACACGTTAAAATCTGTGGTTTGGAGGCATGTTCTATGGAAGGGGCATGTAGCCCATGTCATTATTTTAACTGTGTAGTCTGATACTTTCTGGGCTTAAAGCCCTGATTCCCAGGGGGGGTGTATTATGCTCTTTAAACAGATGAACATGCCACTTTCCTGCCCATCTGTGATTTAATCAGTTTCCACGTTCTTCCTTCTTCTGAAAAGCTGTATTTCTACACAAAGTTCTACATATATTAATTTGTGCCCTTTTTATTCAACTCTCATTATACTGGGATGGATAGATAATTGTTTTATAAGAAGAAATTTCCATAATCTGAAAGCTCTGATGTTCTTTTGAGACATGAGTTTGAGGGGAAAGCCCCCTTGGATGGACAGAGGGGCAGGGGACTAGCTTGGTAGAGGGCCTTCTCGGGTCACAGCCACACTCTACATTCAACAATTTTGGGGCTAGCGAAATTTCAGTTTTGTTGTTTTAGCTGAATCTTTCGATTGATTGAGGTCATTTGTCGATGCCAGATAAAGTCCCCGCAGTCTCCCGGTGCCGACATGCTCGTTGAGCTACATAATGCGCTCAGTGAATGGGAATGACTACAGATTTGTTTTAAGCCATTTCGACTTGGCTTTGTACATTATGTGTATTTATTTTGGCTGCTAGAAACCCCAGTTTTCATTCAGTCTCTTGGCACATATACTGCTTCTTTCATTATTCTTTTTTTATTTCACAGTTTATTGATTCACATTTTCCAAATCTGAAGCCCAAGGTATTTCCTCCAGTCTCTGTAGTCCAGAATAAAATTGGTGATCTCTAGGAAGCATGACGGACAAAATATTGAAGCCAGTTATGGTGCTTAGATCGGCTCTGCTACATCAGATGAGATTGTGTCTGGGAGAGGTTGTGGCGGGACACAATTTTAGTGTTACTGTGAACGCACCTTATAGCTTTGTTAATGATATGGGCAGAGCTGGGACGGTGGGGCGGGTAACACTTTGCTAAAAATTAAGGAGCCCGAGGACCAGCATAAATAAATCGCATTCACTGACATTTTAGGCTCAGTTAAACTCCATGCCTGCCCTCAACGCTCTCTTTTTTTCTGCGTAGTTCATTTGGGACACCGCAATCACTGAGGTTTTATTTAATGCACCCTGGAGAAATCTCCTTTAGTTAATGGAGATATTGTTCTCATTTTCTGCCTGCTTCTAATGAAGAAAAGTAAACTGACTGGCATCACGCAAGCTGGACCATCTTTACTATAGGGCAAAAGGGGCAGCTACTCAGGGCCCGAACATTGTTGGTGGCACCTACACAGCCCTGCTGAGTGTATTTCAATAACCTGGCTGGCCCCTGTGTGTCGGGGTGTAATAAGAGGAAAAGAAATGCCAGGCAAAAATAGGTAAAATTGAATAGAAATGATTCCACCCTATTGGCTCAAATGATCTGATTCATGGGCACTTCCTGTTTGGGAGAGGAGAGTGCTTCCTGTGCTAAGGGGTGTTTCTGTATCATGGGCTCCCTGGAGCGATTTATCGGAGTTGTTTTCGCACGTGTTGATAAAATGCATGCTGTTTGGCATGGCCATACACACGCGAATGCCTAATATTCCTAAATACAGTTAAATCTGTTGTTCAAATCACATGTATCATATTGTTGGGGGCCTTTCTCATTGTTTTTTTTTCTTTTTCCTTCTCTCTCCACCACTCTCTGGCAGGCTGCTAGAATCTCTCTCCCATCTATAGTCTCTTTCCCTACACATGATCACTTACTCTCCTGCCTCTTTCCGCCTTTTCTTCACAACACGATTGACCATCTAGACCCTTCCATCCTCTTCCTATAACATGCACCACCCATACTCACCTATAACCAGGACAAAACTGCTAACTTCAAAACATCTTATATTTACCACTATGACAGACTATTCATTTGGGCACTCACTACCACTTATAAATAGCTCACAACCAAAGCAATTGTCACTCATGCTGGGCAGTTTGCCCCCATAGTCCAATCAGACTACAGCACCTACAAAGGTGCTTGCCCTTATGTCCAGTCCGGCGTGACCAATAAAGGAGTCTAGAGCAGAAAGGAATGCATATAACTCAGATCTGGAAATAACTCAGTCTTGCTGGCAGTAGGCAAAGGGTTAATCCAATAAACAGTCCGGTGTCAGTATGGCTGGCAGAAGGCAAATAGCTAACCCAGAATGGTAGGCAGCAGGCAAAGGGTTAATCCAATAAACAGTCCAGTTTCGTGAGTCTAAGTTGTGCGAAGGAGCATGTTGTATTTTGGCTAATAGCAGGCAAGCCTGAGCCTCCATGACTTTTTAGGGCTGTAATCCTGCTGGAAAAAATGGGGTGAGTTGGGAACCTAAGGTTGTCAGGGGTAAGGAGTGCTTGGGTGGAAGAGGCAATTTTGACCTCGCTAGGGCCTTACCAAGCCATGAATTAACACCCAGCTGGGAAGGTTAGCTTTATTGAAGATATTAATGTCTGTAACACTGAGCTACCAAAAAGTGAAATTTGGACATTAACCCCGCAGACATCCAGCCGCTGGCCTTTAATAGTCTTTAAATGATTTTATTTGTTGTTCTCAGCCTTCAGTAAGCAATTCTTTGGGCTGACAAAAGCAATTATTTCTCATCTTCATGTCTAAATGAAAAACCATTTTTTTAAATTAAACATTTTATTGGATATTGCCCAAAGCAGCCATTATAAATGTATAATTACTAATCAGTGTAAGAAAACACTGCCACCTACAGGCCCCTGCTGTCTGTGCAGGACTCCTGCTGAGGGATAAAAGGACTATAAAGACAGATGTTTCTTGACAGCGGTGAGTTTGGTTCAAGCTGTACATTGTACATAGATCACTAAATATATATTTACTTTGTATCTTCACAGTATAATGGCATGTGCATGCAAGGGCCGATGGGTCTACCTGGAAGAGACGGGACTCCTGGAGTGAATGGGATCCCTGGAACTCCAGGAATTCCAGGCCGCGATGGAGCCAAGGGTGAGAAAGGAGAGTGCATGAGAGAGAGCGTAGAGGAATCCTGGACTCCCAACTACAAGCAATGTGCGTGGAGCTCGCTAAACTACGGCATAGACCTGGGGAAAATCGCTGTAAGCGCTATTCATTGTGTTATTGATGTAACGCGTTCACTCAAAAAATATGCATTTCTGGAAAATAAATTTTTGTTTATTTGTAGTTTGAACACTCCTAGATTAATTTTAAAGCTATTTAATTATTATATATTTTTTTATTTAAAACAATATTTATATTACTTAATGAGGGTGGCATGCGACATGTTTATATTGTTTTTTTATTATTATTAATGAAGATGAACACTGAAAGAAAAGACCTAGGAGAACGTTGGTGCTATTTGGAGCAGAAGGCCAGGTGCATTTAAAAGCGCTGACGGCTTCATGTGGATAACAGGAAAGGGCCTGAAGGACAACCTCTGTCGCCTGGGTGGTCAGCAGCTGTGCTTCCTGTCTGTTAAAAGATTGTATTGATAGTCAATTATGACCCTGTGCATGGTCAGCTGTTATTTTGTAGCGTTGTATATTAAGTGCCGCATACACTGATGGCTGTACAGGTTACATTGTACTTCATCTGATCAGACATTAGTAAGATAAAGCCACTAGAAGCTGCATCTTTCTGCCAAGCGACTACTGATACTTTGTGTTTTTGTGGCCATAACTGTGATAGATAGATACTGTAAGTGGTGGCCCTCCGACGTTCCCTTTCACACCTCTTCTCCTCCTCTTTTTTCCTTTCTCTCTTTCCATACAATGTCCGTTGTGGATTCATGTTTATAAATCTCTGTTTTCTTTTTTTTAAGGAATGTACGTTCACGAAGATGCGTTCTCAGAGCGCCTTAAGAGTTGTGTTTAGTGGGTCTTTGCGTCTCAAGTGTAAGACGGCCTGCTGTCAGCGCTGGTACTTCACGTTTAATGGTGCTGAGTGTGCCGGACCCCTTCCCATCGAAGCCATTATTTACTTAGACCAAGGAAGTGCCGAATTCAACTCCACCATTAACATTCATCGGACGTCCACCGGTAGGCATGGGGTGGGGGGTTTCACGGCTTTAGATAAATAGCGGCAACCATGAAGTGTGCTAACCTATGTTATGTGTATTTATTAATGGTCATAAATGTGATATTCTCAATTATCCCCATTGGATTATTTTGCTCACTTGTTTTATTTTTTCTGCAAAAATATTGGTAAAATGCATGTAGAGCACAGGACATATGTCACTTCACTCTACTTTGGACAGGCAGTAGGATTCATACCTGGGTGCTTCTCATGGCACCCCCCACCACATGCGGAGCTCTCCCTCTCCTCCTCCATATGAGACCCGGAAGGGGCGGTGGGCCGGGTTGCTGTTATATGGCTAACCCATTTTAAATTACAAAGGGGATTTTGGGCAAATATATGTGGGCAATGGGCCAAATAAAAAAAGAGCTGGCCCAGCAATCAGTTGTGATACCCAATCAAGTGTCAAAGTGGCATCATGGGAAATGTGTGACAATTAGCTTTAGACGAATTGGCCGTCCAATTGGTGGAATCAGATGTGATGTCGGAGTCGAGAACCAGAAACCAGAATAATGTAAAATAAATAGATAAGGATTCAGTTATGCCTGTTTTCTAATGTTCCAAAACCAGAGCCCGTCCTACGGGACAGCGACTGGAGATAATTTAGTGTTTCCTTTAAGTAGGGAATGAAGGTATGAGCCAATGTAAATCAGCGGTGCTATTCTATGTTTTCACATGTAATTGTTTGGTGTCCTAGTGGAAGGATTGTGCGAAGGAATTAGCGCCGGTCTGGTGGATGTGGCGGTCTGGGTGGGGACCTGCGAAGACTACCCAAGAGGAGATGCATCTACTGGATGGAACTCAGTATCTCGGATAATCATCGAAGAGCTGCCAAAATAACCTGTACAACCTTGTTTTCTATTAAATAAATGAAAATTTTCTTTTTTTTAAAATGTACAGCAAACTATACCTCTGTAGATGATTAAAGAACGCAGCCGTGGGAAATAGCTTTATATTTTCTGTACTGTAGTAGAAGTGGTGACGGTTTTCTAAGATATATAAACGCTATTATCCATGTTAATGGGAAACCAGCACAATTTTGTTTCTTTTATGAATTAAATATTAAGGAGCGTTTGCCTCTATCTTGTAGGGAATCCTGGGGAAAGAAATATGAACTCATACACAAACGGACTACGAAAATATGAGCTTTTATGTAAATTGGAGGCCAAGAGGTGTATTCACTAACCTTCCAGCTTGGATGTAAACTGAAAAGCATCTGTCTGACTGGACTGTATGTTATTAAGAGCCAAACCCCGGGACGCTTTTCCTGCAGGAAAGGCTGAGCTAACCCTGCATAAGGCATTATTAAACCAGCAAGCAGACCGGACTCCCAAGAAACCTCCCTTCCAGGGGACGACGGGCTTAATGTAGCCCACGGGGCAAGTCTAGCCAAGGGACCCGGTAACCAAGCAACCTAAAGTACATATGGCAAAACGTACTCACAATGGGCATCCCAGTCCTACCCAACGCTTCCTGCAGGAGAAGATCGCTGTGGTTGGCCATTCATAATGTAAAGTGAAGTCAATCTCTTGAAGCGATCCCATTTAGTGAATAAACCCCAGTATATATAACGGTTTAGTTGTATATGTAACCCTTTTAGTGGGTTAATGGTGTATAAAAAGAGAAGAAGAGGTGATTGAATCATGTTATCACTGTGTGACCTAGATCACTGTCATAATTAGCCGTGTATGAAGCAGACATCTAATAGATTGCAGGACAATTGATATTAGATTCTCAGCCGCAACATTATGAGAATGCAAAGTACTGTGTATGACATCATAATTGTTTTTTTGGTTTGATACACATGTATTCAAATCATTCTGGTGTGTTGAACGCATTGTTTTTTATTTCTTTAATAAATAATTCATAGTAACGCAGGTGAGCTGAGCTGGTCTCACCTTTTTGTGTTCACATCTGCTCGTTGCGTGACCTTCCATGCACAGGCTTTGGGAACACGTGTTTCTGATACATTTCATTGATATATATAATGATATAACTGATATACTTCATTGGCATGCTACCACGCTCAACAAACTAGAAGAGGTCTGGAGAAGAGACCTCTTAGGTTCTGAAAGCTTGTGCAACTAAACCTTTTTGGATCATTAAAAGGAGTCACTTTCAACTAAAGACTCCATGTTCCCTTGGTCCAATATGTATATATATATATATATATATATACATACACACACATTCCAGAACTAGTCAGCAACAATTTTTTTAATGATTTACACACATTTGCAACCATAGTGAGTTATTTCCTTTAATGATTACATTGTTGCATTCTAGCGAATATATCTCTAGAACAGAAAAAATGGCATTCTGTCCTACCTAATGAGTGACAGAACAAGCTTACCAGTGACAAAGAACGAGATCTGCCTGGGACAATACATTATATCCTGGAACCTACAGTATATACGTTACAGTTCTGCAGCAAGCCGTCCTCCCATCAGTCCCAATTGTCTAGTAGGTGAGGGATAATGTCTAGGCAATATTTGGAACAAAAGAATCAATATATTGTGGTAAAGGCGATGCAGTCGCTGTGGCAACCAACAGTATGTACTTGCTGATTGCTCCTCCATGGTTCGACTGTTCATGCCACTGATTGTCTGCTAGAGGCAGGAAAGTGCTCCTATTTAAACCAACGGCACTACTTTCCACATAGGCACGCGGGGGTATACACAGACCCCTGCCGGCAGTGCCCACCGAGCCAGTGCTGTGGGAGATGTGTTCTGCGGGCATTTAGCTGGTAGGGGGTTGGGAAAAGGGGCAAATGCATTAGGGGGGATTTCACGCAATCCCACTATGCATTTGAAAAATAGACCACTTGGAACTTTAAAGGAACCACACAGCTATGATATGTAATAAAGAACATACATGTTCTTTATTACATATCATAAAGAACATACATGTCTGGAGTGTCCCTTTAATCTTTACTCACATTTTGTACATTTAAGAGGTGAAAATGGGCTGCCCTCTTGTGGTCAAATACAAACATTACAACAACGCACTCAGAAGGCGGTATTTAAGTAGGTCCAGTTAGTGTTTAAAAGAGATTTTTTTTAAATGGCTTAACTAAAAGGTTTTTAAGTATAACGCTTCTTATATGCTAATTAAACAAGTAGCTGCCACCTACAGCAAGCCGGGAACTAGCAGCCTTGTTTGGTTTCATCATGCTTATAAAGAATACTAGTCGCTCGGTGGCGAAGAGGCTGATGTTCAATCAGCGGTGGCAATTTATCACATTGGTAGGAATTACCCTTCATTTTTCTCATACAGTCTGTCTATGAAACAACTCGAACAACAAAAAGTTTCATTTTATCTAACAAAAAAGCCAATGTTTTGACTGTATTGCAAAGCAGGGCTTCATCAGGATGAAGAAAGAAGAACAAAATAAATGCAAGGCCTGTGTCTCTGGGCAGACAGTTTATATCTATTTCTCAAACAAGAAAGCTCATTGTGTTTCCCGTCACTTTCCAACTGTTTGTATACAGGTTCCAAGATGGCAACATGAGACGATGACGACTGTGATATCATAGAACTGCGGCTAACAGAACGTCCCCTTAGGGCAGCTAGATCTGTGAGGTCAATACCAAAGCGGAAGAAGCTCAAACATGAGCAGAGGCGGCAAAAATAGCTGCCGCGTGTGTCCTCCTGAAGGACGTAACGGAAATCACAGGAGTGAAAACTGCTGTCCTTTCATGGACTGAACCTTTGAAGGATTTTAGATTTTCCAGATTCTTATTAGACTTGTGCATTCGTCTTCGGGCGAACATGAAAACGAGCACGAAGAGGCCGTTTTTTTGTTCGTTCCGAAGGAACGTAGAACAGAATACAGTGCCGGCAAACCGTAGGCGAAGACGAAGACTCACAATCACGAAGATTCGAAGATTCTTCGTGATCGTCTTCGTTTTTGCCGCGCAACCGCCAAAATTTCAAACAGGAGTGAGCTGATCCTCGTCTGTCCAATCAGCTCACTCTTGTGACGTAACGCTAAGGGTCTCGTCCAATGCCTGTGCTGCTGTTTTTTGAATTCTGAAGGCGCCTTTATAAGACCAGAGCTTGCCTGAGAGATCCATTCATTTTTCGCTGTGACTGCTTTGGCAACACTGCTGTGCTGCATCCGAGCGTTACAGAGAGAGATTGTTCTGTTCTGTGTGAGACTGGTAAGCCTTAGCCTGCCATTTCTCACTGTGTACTTCATCCTCACTTCAGTGCTACTTAATTAATATATTTAATAATAATAATTTGATTAATTTAATTTTTTTAAAATTAATTTGTCATCAACTTTAGTGTAAGTGCTGTTGAGTTGACAGTGCACCCAGTGCCTCAGTGGCACTGGGGTGCCCTTGCCCTGGGCTGGCACTAGTGCCTATTGCCTGTCCTGCTTAAATAAATTAAATAGAATTTATAAATTACAATTTAATAGAATCTATAATTTAATAGTTCATTATAATATTATATATATATATATATTTGTCAGTCATATATATATATACTATAGTATACTAGTGTAGAGTGTACTGTAGACATTCATCTACTAGTGTCTAATTTAAAATCAGTAATATTAATTAATATAATTAATAATTGAATTCATTATAAAATTATATATATATTTGTCAGTTATAGTTAGTAATAGTATACTAGTGTAGAGTGTACTGTAGACATTCAGAACATCTACTAGTGTCTAATCTAAAATCAGTAATATCAATAATTCTCTAATTCTTTCTTATCTTAATAGTTAATTAAATTAGCTATAAATAAAAGTAATAATATTAATTAATTACTACTAGCGTATAGTTCAGCTAATCTTATTAGTACTGGTGCTGCAGCTCTATAGTTTGTGCTTTGTTTTAGCAACAGTAAGAGACCAAGTCAATTTTTCTTAATTAATCTTTCATTTTATTTCATTTGTTTTGCTCACCTCAGTCCATCAGTGAAGTGAACTTGTTGGGCTAGTGAGTGCAGCCGCATAAGTGCTGTGTTTTTTTTTGATCAGCAAGCAGTGACGTTAACTGTTTTGCAAAGATTTTCTCATTTATTTTACATTTTATTTCAATTTTATTAAAAGTACCCTTAGTGTTTTGCTCACCTCAGTCCATCAGTGAAGTGAACTTGTTGGGCTAGTGAGTGCAGCAAGCAGTGAAGATAACTGTTTTGCTGTGACATTTTATTTTATTTCTAATTCTTTTCAAGAAAAATTGACTGTGACGAGCTGTACTAAGCAAAGCTTCAAGCTACTAGCTGTAGTACTAAAATAATTCTAATCTTCTTTAATCTTAATCTATAATATATTATAAATAATAATATTCTAATTCATAATCTATAATATAAGTAATTCTAATTCTAAATTCTAATTCATAATCTATATTCTTCTATCTATAATACATAATATATAAGTAAATTAGTTCTAATCTATTAATATTATATAACTTAATATTAATTAATAAATCATATACTGAATCTGATTTAACCTCACTTTAGCTTAGTGGGTTTGAGAGCGTCTGCCTAGAGGTAGACTTATAGTAAGGAAATATAGCTTTAGGCTAGCATAGTGGTAGGCTAAGCTCTTAGGCCCGTGTAAATTCAAATTAAAAATAAAATACTGCTAGTTATTAAATAGTTAATCTTGAGTTAATAATTTCAATAACTTTAGGATTTTGGCAGATTGCACACAGCACAGTGCAGTAGTGCATAGTTTTACTTTTTAAGCAGTAGCACTGAAGAGAACTTCCTCTAATTTTTTTGTCTTTAATTCGTTTTTCCTTTTTTTTATTTTTATTTTTTTATTTTTTTTTTTATAGTTTTTTAAACACTACACTACACTACACTACACTACACTACACACACAACACAAAATTTGAAATGGATCCTCCTTTTGGGACTAAGGAGGGACAAGCTCCATCTACCACCACCACCACCACCACCAGCACCACCACCAGCACCACCACCAGCTCTAAGATGCAGCCTTTGCGTCAGTCTAGTCGGCCAAGTAGGCCAAGCTCTCGCTTATCATTTGGGGAAGCATTGCTTGAAGGATCATCAAGTAAAGGAAAGGCACCAAAAGCAGGCAGTAGTAGTGCGGCTAGGCCCACAAGCTCTATGGTTTTTTACGGAAAGCCTAAAGCACCAGAAGCACGTTCAAAGTTAAAGGGTAGCACAAGTAGTACCAGCCCAGTGACTAAAAAGAAGTGCCTTTTGCCCCAAGCAGCATCTTCCCCATCCACCAGCAGCATGCAAGGTACCAAGCAGAGCCAAATTAGCAGCAAGACTCAGAGGGGTCCCAAACCAAAGCGATCTCATTCCTTTGTAGGGAAAACCACCACCACCACCACCCCCGCCTCTACCACCACTAGTGCTGCGCCTACTGTTCCCACTGGTACCGCCACGCCATGTCCTCCTAGTACCTCTAGCAAGCCACCAAGTCCTTACAAAATTTTTGTAAAGACAGTTAGAGAGAGGGCTACACATAGTGGAACTCCACCTAGCGAGGTAGCAGAGGAGCCTGAGACTGAGAGGCCAAGTGCAGAGTCTATTCTTCCTGCTCGCACTACTACTAGTCACGAGTCTCACGACGATATCAGTCTTAGCTCCAGCCTAGCAGGAATTCCATTCGATCTGGCTAATGAAGAGCTAGACTATGAGCCAGAGGAAGTAGAGGAGATGAGTGGTCAGGAATCAGATTCCTCAGGGAGCAGTGTCCAAATGACTAGTGCACAATTTTCCCCTGAGCCTCCACCTTCTCCGCTACGATCATCACCATCACCACCACCAGCAGCAGCAGCAAAACCTAGCAAATCTAAAGCAATTAGCAGTCCCACTATGGCCAGTACTGTTACCACCAGTCCCACCACCACTAGTTCTGCCTCTGTTCATCCACCCCGAGCAGTAAGAGCAGCACCCAAGGCACACTCCAAGGCTATGCGCGCCCCAATTTGGGAGCACTTTGAAAATGTTGAAGAAGGGCGCTATGGAAAGTGCAAACATTGTGGGAAGCTAATAAGCAGAGGGAAAGTGTCTGGCCATTTTACCAGTGCTAGCATGAAGCATCACCTCAGCACTCAACACAACGCTGTGCTATTGGGGAAAGATGCAGAGGTAAAACTTAGTGCAGGCAGCATAGCTGGTGGCCGTGGAAAAACCCCAACAGCTTCTTCTTCTGAGCCAATAGCAGCAGCAGCAGCAGCAGCAACTAGTGCTGGCAGCCAGAGACCAAGGCAGGTTGGAGCACTGCATGCCCAGCCCACCCTGGAAGAATTTGGGGCATTCCACTCCAAGAGAACGATGCCCAAACAGCAGGCCAATAAAGTAACGCGACTTATTGGTCAGTTCATTGCTGTTGGAGGGGCATCCTTCTCCATGATTGAAGGGGAGCCTTTCAAACAATTGATGGCGGCTGTGGCTCCACAATACACAGTTCCGTCACGTTCCACTTTCAGCAGGAACATTGTCCCCTCGCTGTATCGGTCCTGTGTTGCAGCAGTGAAAGAGGAGCTTTCCAAGGCTGCTGGTCAGTGTGTTCATTTCACTACAGATTTGTGGAGTGCACCTAGCGCCCAGCATGCCTTTCTTTCTTTGACAGCACACTGGTGGCAGCCCGGTGTGTCTAAGGAAGTTGCTGCAGCAGGCTACCGATCATTCCTTCTCCATGCAGAAGTGATGGATGAAAAGCACACTTCCCAAAATATTCTGCATGCGATTAGGAAAATGTTTAGCCTTTGGGTGGGAGCAGAGGCGGGCACCAATGTTGAAGTTGGTTTTGTGGTAACTGACGGAGGTGCCAATATGGTGAAAGCGCTGCGAGATGGTCATATTGTTGGTGTGCGCTGTGCAGCCCACATCATCCATCTTGTAGTGAAGGCAGCAATGTCAGAAGGAACTAATGTGGCAGCAGTAGTTCTGTCCCGCTGCAGAAAGATCGCTGGGCACTTTCACCATAGTGTTAAGGCTAGCCAACTTTTGAGGGAAGAGCAAGAGAGGTCAGGTCTTCCCGTACACTGCCTACGTCAGGATGTCAGTACACGGTGGAACTCCACGTTAGACATGCTAGAGAGGATTTTGGAGCAGCAGAGGGCAATCCATAATCTTGCCTCAGAGCACAATATTGGGATTACCTCTCCATTGAATAGGGAGGATTGGACAGTGATCGCCCAGCTAGTGGCAGTCCTTAAACCATTCAGGGATGCCACAGAAAATTTAAGCTCAAACACTGCCAGTCTGGCCCAGGTAATCCCAGTGTTCTCCCATCTAGGCAGCAAGATGGATGTGTTCCTTGGAAACCGTGAGGCTGTTCAAGGTGGCACTCTACATCCTGACGTAGCAGCCATAGTCAGGAAGCTGAAGGATCTGCTAAAAGTACACCTTCGCAAGCGAATGGAAGAGAGTCCCGAAATGATGCTAGCGTGCCTTTGTGATCCAAGAATTAAGGGAAAGCTAGCTTTGAAATTCAATGTTCTCAGTAGCTACCGGGAGCAATTGGTCAACAAGGTGCGTGACTGGCAGCGTAAAATGGGAATGCTGTCCGAGGAGGGTGAGGTGCAGGAGGAGGAAGAGATGATGTGGTCTGCTACCCCTAGCAGCAGCATCAGCAGCAGTGCCACAAGCAGCACAACACAGCTGAGTGGAGCAGCTGCGTTTTGGGAAGAGGCACTTGGCAGTATAGTTGGACCATCTGACAGAGCTAGCAGCAGAAAGGAGAGTAGTGCTGCTGAAATGGTCAAACTTTACCTCTGTGAAGTTCCTTCTGCTCCTAATGTTGATCCTCTTAGCTACTGGGATGAAAAGAAGAGTGTGTGGCCTGCACTCTCATGGGTTGCGCAGCAGCTTCTATCATGTCCGCCAACCACTGTTCAAAGTGAGCGCGTGTTTTCTATGACTGGAAACATACTGAGTCCACAGCGCTCACGCATGGCACCTCATCTGATGGAGCAGATTGCCTTTCTTAAATTCAATCTGCCCAAATTGGGTTACCCAGCTCTTAGCTTGGAAAGTTAAATTTTTTCTCTCTAATGTTTAAGGTAGTTTCTCCCCCTGGTTGCACTTGCTGCGATGTGGCAATGCCTGCTACCTCCGCTGGTGTAGCCAATTTACGCTAGGGCCTAGTGTCTGAGCTCTGTAAGTCCGCTCCCAAACGCCTAGGACTGACAGTCTTTGGATGCTTTGCCCTGGGGTGAAACAGGTGAGTGGGTCGTCAATTGCCCACTCATTCACCTTTTTCCGTTTCCAACGCTGCTGCTGGTGGTGGTGCCAGTATCTTTTGCCAGTTCGCTTCCTGGCTGAAATCATGCCTCAGATGTCCCTAATGGAAAGGGTAGTTTCTCCCCCCTGGTTGCACTTGCTGCGGTGTGGCAACGCCTGCTACCTCCGCCGGTGTAGCTAGCTTATGCTAGGGCCTTGTGTCTGAGTTCTGTAGGTCTGCTCCCAAACGCCAAGGACTGACAGTGCTTGGATGCTTTGCCCTGGGGTGAAACAGGTGAGCGGGTCGTCAATTGCCCACTCATTCGCCTTTCCCAATTCTGCTGCTGCTGGTGGTGGTGCCAGTGTCTCTCTTCAATGCCAGTTCGCTTCCTGGCTAGTGTCATGCCTCGAATGTCCCTGATGGTAAGGGTAGTTTCTCCCCCCTGGTTGCACTTGTTGCGGTGTGGCAACGCCTGCTACCTCCGCCGGTGTAGCCAGCTTACGCTAGGGCCTTGTGTCTGAGTTCTGGAAGTCCGCTCCCAAACGCCAAGGACTGACAGTTTTTGGATGCTTTGCCCTGGGGTGAAACAGGTGAGCGGGTCGTCAATTGCCCACTCATTCGCCTTTTCCAATGCTGCTGCTGCTGCTGCTGGTGGTGGTGCCAGTGTCTCTTCTCTGCCAGTTCGCTTCCTGGCTAGTGTCATGCCTCAAATGTCCCTTATGGTAAGGGCAGTTTCTCCCCCCTGGTTGCACTTGCTGCGGTGTGGCAACGCCTGCTACCTCCGCCAATGTAGCCAGCTTACGCTAGGGCCTTGTGTCTGAGCTCTGGAAGTCCGCTCCCAAACGCCAAGGACTGACAGTTTTTGGATGCTTTGCCCTGGGGTGAAACAGGTGAGCGGGTCGTCAATTGCCCACTCATTCGCCTTTTCCAATGCTGCTGCTGCTGCTGCTGGTGGTGGTGCCAGTGTCTCTTCTCTGCCAGTTCGCTTCCTGGCTAGTGTCATGCCTCAAATGTCCCTTATGGTAAGGGCAGTTTCTCCCCCCTGGTTGCACTTGCTGCGGTGTGGCAACGCCTGCTACCTCCGCCAATGTAGCCAGCTTACGCTAGGGCCTTGTGTCTGAGCTCTGGAAGTCCGCTCCCAAACGCCAAGGACTGACAGTGTTTGGATGCTTTGCTCTGGGGTGAAACAGGTGAGTGGGTCGCCAATTGCCCACTCATTCGCCTTTCCCAATTCTGCTGCTGCTGCTGCTGGTGGTGGTGCCAGTGTCTCTTCGATGCCAGTTCGCTTCCTGGCTAGTGTCATGAATCAAATGTCCCTAATGGTAAGGGCAGTTTCTCCCCCCTGGCTGCCTCTGTCTGCGGTGTGGCAACGCCTGCTACCTCCGCCGGAGTGGCCAGCTTACGCTAGGGCCTTGTGTCTGAGCTCTGGAAGTCTGCTGCCAAACGTTTAAGACTGACAGTGTTTGGGTGCTTTGCCCTGGGGTGAAACAGGTGAGTGGGTCGCCAATTGCCCACTCATTCGCCTTTCCCATTTTTCAATGCTGCTGCTGGTGGTGGTGGTGGTGCCAGCATCTCTTCTCTGCCAGTTCGCTTCCTGGCTAGAGTCATGCCCAAAATGTCCCTAGTGGTAAGGGCAGTTTCTCCCCTCTGGCTGCGTCTGTTTGCGGTGTGGCAACGCCTGCTACCTCCGCCGGAGTGGCCAGCTTACGCTAGGGCCTTGTGTCTGAGCTCTGGAAGTCTGCTGCCAAACGTCTAAGACTGACAGTGTTTGGGTGCTTTGCCCTGGGGTGAAACAGGTGAGCGGGTCGCCAATTGCCCTCTCATTCGCCTTTCCAATTTTTCAATGCTGCTGGTGGTGGTGGTGGTGGTGGTGGTGGTGGTGCCAGCATCTCTTCTCTGCCAGTTCGCTTCCTGGCTAGAGTCATGCCCAAAATGTCCCTAATTGTAAGGGCAGTTTCTCCTCCCTGGCTGCCTCTGTCTGCGGTGTGGCAACGCCTGCTACCTCCGCCGGAGTGGCCAGCTTACGCTAGGGCCTTGTGTCTGAGCTCTGGAAGTCTGCTGCCAAACGTCTAAGACTGACAGTGTTTGGGTGCTTTGCCCTGGGGTGAAACAGGTGAGCGGGTCGCCAATTGCCCTCTCATTCGCCTTTCCAATTTTTCAATGCTGCTGGTGGTGGTGGTGGTGGTGGTGGTGGTGCCAGCATCTCTTCTCTGCCAGTTCGCTTCCTGGCTAGAGTCATGCCCAAAATGTCCCTAATTGTAAGGGCAGTTTCTCCCCCCTGGCTGCCTCTGTCTGCGGTGTGGCAACGCCTGCTACCTCCGCCGGAGTGGCCAGCTTACGCTAGGGCCTTGTGTCTGAGCTCTGGAAGTCTGCTGCCAAACGTCTAAGACTGACAGTGTTTGGGTGCTTTGCCCTGGGGTGAAACAGGTGAGTGGGTCGCCAATTGCCCACTCATTCGCCTTTTCAATGCTGCTGCTGGTGGTGGTGCCAGCATCTCTTCTCTGCCAGTTCGCTTCCTGGCTAGAGTCATGCCCAAAATGTCCCTAATGGTAAGGGCAGTTTCTCCCCCCTGGCTGCCTCTGTTTGCGGTGTGGCAACGCCTGCTACCTCCGCCGGAGTGGCCAGCTTACGCTAGGGCCTTGTGTCTGAGCTCTGGAAGTCTGCTGCCAAACGTCTAAGACTGACAGTGTTTGGGTGCTTTGCCCTGGGGTGAAACAGGTGAGTGGGTCGCCAATTGCCCACTCATTCGCCTTTTCAATGCTGCTGCTGGTGGTGGTGCCAGCATCTCTTCTCTGCCAGTTCGCTTCCTGGCTAGTGTCATGCCTCAAATGTCCCTAATTGTAAGGGCAGTTTCTCCCCCCTGGCTGCCTCTGTCTGCGGTGTGGCAACGCCTGCTACCTCCGCCGGAGTGGCCAGCTTACGCTAGGGCCTTGTGTCTGAGCTCTGGAAGTCTGCTGCCAAACGTCTAAGACTGACAGTGTTTGGGTGCTTTGCCCTGGGGTGAAACAGGTGAGCGGGTCGCCAATTGCCCTCTCATTCGCCTTTCCAATTTTTCAATGCTGCTGGTGGTGGTGGTGGTGGTGGTGGTGCCAGCATCTCTTCTCTGCCAGTTCGCTTCCTGGCTAGAGTCATGCCCAAAATGTCCCTAATTGTAAGGGCAGTTTCTCCCCCCTGGCTGCCTCTGTCTGCGGTGTGGCAACGCCTGCTACCTCCGCCGGAGTGGCCAGCTTACGCTAGGGCCTTGTGTCTGAGCTCTGGAAGTCTGCTGCCAAACGTCTAAGACTGACAGTGTTTGGGTGCTTTGCCCTGGGGTGAAACAGGTGAGTGGGTCGCCAATTGCCCACTCATTCGCCTTTTCAATGCTGCTGCTGGTGGTGGTGCCAGCATCTCTTCTCTGCCAGTTCGCTTCCTGGCTAGTGTCATGCCTCAAATGTCCCTAATTGTAAGGGCAGTTTCTCCCCCCTGGCTGCCTCTGTCTGCGGTGTGGCAACGCCTGCTACCTCCGCCGGAGTGGCCAGCTTACGCTAGGGCCTTGTGTCTGAGCTCTGGAAGTCTGCTGCCAAACGTCTAAGACTGACAGTGTTTGGGTGCTTTGCCCTGGGGTGAAACAGGTGAGCGGGTCGCCAATTGCCCTCTCATTCGCCTTTCCAATTTTTCAATGCTGCTGGTGGTGGTGGTGGTGGTGGTGGTGCCAGCATCTCTTCTCTGCCAGTTCGCTTCCTGGCTAGAGTCATGCCCAAAATGTCCCTAATTGTAAGGGCAGTTTCTCCCCCCTGGCTGCCTCTGTCTGCGGTGTGGCAACGCCTGCTACCTCCGCCGGAGTGGCCAGCTTACGCTAGGGCCTTGTGTCTGAGCTCTGGAAGTCTGCTGCCAAACGTCTAAGACTGACAGTGTTTGGGTGCTTTGCCCTGGGGTGAAACAGGTGAGTGGGTCGCCAATTGCCCACTCATTCGCCTTTTCAATGCTGCTGCTGGTGGTGGTGCCAGCATCTCTTCTCTGCCAGTTCGCTTCCTGGCTAGAGTCATGCCCAAAATGTCCCTAATGGTAAGGGCAGTTTCTCCCCCCTGGCTGCCTCTGTTTGCGGTGTGGCAACGCCTGCTACCTCCGCCGGAGTGGCCAGCTTACGCTAGGGCCTTGTGTCTGAGCTCTGGAAGTCTGCTGCCAAACGTCTAAGACTGACAGTGTTTGGGTGCTTTGCCCTGGGGTGAAACAGGTGAGCGGGTCGCCAATTGCCCACTCATTTGCCTTTCCCATTTCCTTTTCCATTTCATTATTTTCCTTCTGATACACAACCAACCAAACATAACACACACAATAACACATATAACACATATAACACACAGTGACATCACACATAACACACATACACACACACTTACAATGCACAAAACACAAGGACCTTTTCCTTGTTATTTGCCCTGGCCTTCACTCACTAATAGCATTACATTAACACTATAACTCACACTTCACCCTATAACATTTTTCCATCCACATACCTGCCAACAGACCCAACTTTTTCAGGGACAGTCCTGCTTTTTTCCAGTCCTGTCCCATCTAATTTAGCTAAACTAGGTATGCAAAATGCAAATACACATAGGTAGTTATAGCTCGGTAGGTAACGCTACTATAAACATTTAATAAATATAATCAAGTACTAAATAATAAATCTAACTTTAAAATACATTTAAATAAACCCCTATTTTTTTTAAAAAAAAAACATTAAAATTTAATTATTATTATTTAGACATAATCCATCTTTAACCAAACCAGTGCACTGCTACTAATCTTAAACATAACCGTACATTAACCCTAAGCTATTTTTTAGTTCTTGTCCAACATTTTTCCATCAGCATACCTGCCAACACACCCAAGATTTTGGTGGACAGTCCTGCTATTTTCCAGTCCTGTCCAATAAGTAAGTTGGGTTGTTGCAAAGTATGCCATTGTAAATAGGTAGCAAATGTTAGGCATGTAAAGTGGTCCAAAATCAATTTAAAAATGTAAAATATTCCCTATTCTTTTATTAAACATCTATGGACAGTACACCTCGGTATGTGTGTGCAACTCTATTGGTCGTTTCGGCAGGGGGCTCGCCTGCCATCAACGAATGAAGTGCATTCTGCAGTTCTGCAATTCACTCGTTGAT
This sequence comes from Spea hammondii, assembly GCA_029215755.1. Lineage (NCBI taxonomy): Eukaryota > Metazoa > Chordata > Amphibia > Anura > Pelobatidae > Spea > Spea hammondii. The sequence continues at coordinate 13,292,819 of JARDYJ010000005.1, read as the reverse complement.
GCCAGACCAGCCCCCTGCCGAAACGACCAATAGAGCTGCACACACGTACCTTCACGGCAGCTGCTGCTGCTGTGATGTGTTATTAACCCCGTATTAACCCCTGCTAGGCAACCAGGAGGAAAACGAAGATTAAACGAGCACGAAGAATGTCCGCGAATATTCGCCCGAAGAGAAGACAGGAACGGGCGAATATTCGCGGAATACGAAGATTTTTTTTTCCCCGAAGACGAGCACGAAGACGAACACGAAGAGCCCCCTGGTGCCCAAGTCTAATTCTTATTAAACCTGCTGCTGTCCTGCCTTCTGCTGTTTAACATTTCCCTGCTCACGGCACTCACGGCTCAAAACCACAAAATAGGATTTCTTTCAAACATAAGACATCAATCTCATTTGTAGCCTGCAGCAAAACACACGGCCTTCAAAGAGTCCTCCAACAGCCCTTCGACTTCACACATTTTAGCTGAGGGCGCTCTTCAGAGGATCGGGTTGCGCGCTTGACCTGTGCTTTTATATTTTTGGCTATATTTTAAATCAAGTATTTAAAAGAAAAATGCTTTCCACTAAAGACTTGAAAGCAGAGGCTACAGGGAAAGTTCTTGTCCGATGAAGTAGAAAAAGGAAACGTATAGAAAAAGGAATATACTTAAAATGGTTCAAATAGATGATGGTGCCTCAAAATGATGTTTTTTTGGAGGGGGTATTTTTACCATTATGTTGTGATATATTATAATTTTTTGTTTGAAACAGCATCATATTCCTTAGCGCTGCACAATGGGTATATGTATATATATATATATATATATATTATGCATTAAAGTTCAAATCACGGCTGGAGTGGTGCTTTAAAATGATATACACACACCACAAAATCTGGGGAATAAAACGCATAATTTACTCCCTATTCAACCAACAAACAAAACTTACTTACCTGCATACTTACCTATTTTTATATTTATTATTATTATTAGTTTTACTACTCCACACGTGGAATTTGGGTTGTGTTTTCTTTGTATACATTACCTGCCTCACTTTTTATACGCTGCCTGCGTTTGCTCATTATTTCATCCCAAAGGTGTTTGATGGGGTTGAGGTCAGGGCTTTGTGCGGCCGGCCAAGTTTCTGGGGTACAGTCATGCTGGAATAGAGAAGTATCTTCCCCAAACTGTTCCCACAGAGTTGGAAGCATAGCATTGTCCAAAGTGTCTTGGTACGCTGAAGCATTAAGATTTCCCTTCAGTGGAACGGTGGGGCTCACTGAACAACAGCCCCAGACCATTATCCCTCCTCCACCAAACTTTACTGTAGGCACAAAGTATTCCAGAGAACAAGCGTTTATGTGATACACGCTTCAGGACTTGGCAGCCCCGCTCTACAGTGAGTGGTCTACAGCCTCATGGTTGAGCTGTTGTTACTCCTAGATGCCTCCACTTCACAATAACATAAGTGATTAGAGTAGACCAGGGCTAACTCGTGGCAGAGGTGGCATCCTATGAGTGCAACATTTAACATCACACATTCTACTGCTAATGTTTGTCTATGGACTTTTTTGTTTTTTTTACTCCTATTAGCAATAAGTGTGGCTGAAACACCTAAACTCAACAACTACCAGTGTTTTACAAAGCATAAGGGTTTCAGGCTACCATTTGTTATTAAGTAATGAGAGTATTTGTAATTGTGAATACACAAGATACTTTAGCAGGTTTCTTTAGCCAGAAGGGATGCGCCCTGTATAATGCATAGTTCAAAGGGGGATTTAACTATACATTTTATAGTGACAGTCAAGCTCTTCCTGCAGTAGAAGCCCTTCATTATGTATAGTGAAGTCAAATAGCAAATAGACCTCTTTGTGTTGTCCATGCACCCTACTCCAACTAGACTGTACGGCCCTTATGTGTCACTTTGTTGATTGCAGTTTGCCACCCAATTTACTTCTCGTTGTTCGGCCCCTTGGATAAAAGTGCTCCAACTGAAGTGTAAAATATATGTATATTTCTGTTAAGACTTGTTGCTACCAGTTATCAGCAACATTAGGCAAAGTCATTAAACAACCAAAGTTGCATAAAAACAAAATCTCAAATTAGCCAACTGAACAATACTATTCAGCTCTCAAACAGAAATATAAAGCCTCCGCACACTAAACAGTAATAAATAAAACAGAACCATTTTTCTGATATGGGAAAGTCCTTTAAACCATCGGCCCATAAAGAATCACAGGCGCGATCTCCATCCACGTGCAGGAGGCCTCTCTGCTTCCATCTGTTGCCAAGATGCATTTATTAAAAATCACTAGTTCAGTCTTTTTGTTTCCTGAAGTCGAGTAGAAAATGTGATACGTTCTCAAACACCACAAAAGTGATACAACACGCAGGAGTCACTCTGAGTATGTTGGCAACAATTCCTTTGTAGAAGCCGTGAACGCCTTCTTTCCTTTAGAGAGAGTAGAAATTGCACAATAGTTACAAGCGGATTAAAGATCTGCGGCATACGGATCGTAAAACTCTATCGAAAAATCATCTTGAAGCTGTCTCTTTTGACTAACTGGGCGACTGCTGCTCTTGTAAGATACGGACTGCGTTTCCAAGAGTAAAAAAGGGGCAGGAGGGGCTCCGCGGCTGTTTTATGGTACATGGTGGGGTGGTCCCATGATTCAGGGGGATTCAGTAACAGTCCTGCCCCAGAGGAGTTTTCTTTTCCCACGAGACAGAAATGATTAACACGCCAGCTTTGTATAGTTGTAACACATTCATGTAGCGCATTAAGCCGTACACAGGAGCCCTGCATTACTTTACTAGACCAGCTTCGAGATAAATGGGTCACTCAAACTCAAGGTGATTAGAACGATATACGGTTATCAGAGAATTAAGGAACGGACGTAGAGACTAAAGCAGCAGCCAGCAATCACTTTTATAACACACCGTTTGATTCGTTAATTTTACACAATTTCTCGCTCTAAATGCCCCGCGCTATTATTCACTACCCTGGTTTGCATTGCTCATTCCTTCCCAACAGCAAACCTTCCATATTCCAGAAAACGGAAATCTACGAAAGATGCTAGAAACGATTCTACTTCAAGGGACAGTTCAGCCCGACGGGTACTTTTATTTTTTTACTGCACGCAGAATGTTAGAAAATGAGACTTCTGTCTATACTGTAATTTCTGTAGAAATGTATGTAAATATGCTTTATAAAGCTTAGGAATCAGTCATAAGGTGGGGTCTGTGCTACATTAATACGTAACTTCAGACGTGAGATAAACGAGCGGCGATGCTCCTCCTGTCTCGTAAGGATACCGAGCTACAGTTTTTACTCATCTATTTTGTATAAGGATTCTCCATTTTTTGGGTCTCTAAAGCAATATATGAGAATTAACTGAATGCGAGAGAACATACGACGTTCATTCTACGCAGAAACACACATTTGCACGCTTACCTCCACGTCCTGCTAATCACATCTACGACTCCAGAGTAGCGGTTGTGTTGGTCTTGTAGCCGGGCACGCACTACTTGATATGGGTATGTAGCCGTAACAGCAAATATTTTAGAGAGCGCTGCCGTGGATATATATTCCAACGTATTCTGCAACAATAAAGGTTACGCAGTAACACATTTCTGCCGTGGTCATGTTTGCCAAATCTTTATTAGAGTCTTAAAAAGTTTGCCGTACCGAGTATTAATGAAGACTTAGATTCAACGCGCATGCATTACTCCAGTGTATGGGGAGATTCATATATATATATTTATTTTTTTAAATCATTTGCTTTCCCATTTAAATTACCATATTACGTTTCATACACACCAGTTTTGTTTCATTTGGGCGGTTGAGGTACTTGTTGTACTTCATTTTCAGTTCTTCGTATGCCATGAACTGGAGGGCACCGTGGGAAGTTCCTATTAAGCCCGGCACAAAGCCCTGAAAATGTAATACGAAGGGCCGTTAAAAGCGAAGAGATCTGCAGCCGAGGTCTCTCCAGCAGGAGCGAGGGAATTAGCATTACCTTGTACAGCCCAGGAATGCCTTCTTGCCTGTAAATTTTGCCCAGCGCATGAAGCATCCCTCTGTACTGACGTTTCGACGGGTCAGCACCCGCATCGTACTGAAGAACGAGACGCGTCTTGGTAACCCAGATTGGGTTTGTCAAACACAATGTCAGGGCGCCTGGAATTAAAAAAGAAAACACATATATACTGGTACAGCCTAGACTTGATGTCATCAAAAAAATCTGGGAAGTGAGTGCATGTAGCGGGTCATGTTTATAAAGGCAGAACCGGAGCCACCGCTAAGAGAACAATGCTGTAAATGTGCCTTGATTTCATTTCACCCACATGTTATGATCACTGTATAGATTAACATATAATGGCATCTTCAAAGTGAATCTTCTTTTATCCAGCGGGTCAAATATCCGCATAACACTGCTTTCTAAAAATGTTTACAAAATAAAGAGAAATACAAAAGATAGAGATCAAGACCCAGGGTGTATCCAGACTAAGAAAGCATTGTGCGAAGGACAGGGAAGAGAAATAGGTTTTATTTGAAGACCCATGTTGCTTTAAACAGTGGAATTCTTACACTGTAATTTTAACCCTGAATTTAGCCCAACAACAAAGCCTGATGATTGGATGAACGCACGTATGACATCGCTGTGACACGTTGTAACGCACACCACTTACCTGCTCCTGCCGCGGACAGCAGGTGCTCGGTTGCGGTAAGACTTTCGGCTCTCCCCTCCTTCTTATACGCTTTAATGGCGTTATAGCTGGAAGACAAACACCAGAGAAACCATAAGGTCTCCGACACGGTTATACCGTATTTGCTCGATTATAAGACGACCCTGATTATAAGACGACCCCCAAAATCTGAATATTAATTTAGGAAAAAAAAGAAAAAGTCTGATTATAAGACGACCCTATAGGAAAAAAGTTTTACTAGTAAATAATAATTCATGTCTATTTTTTTGTTTTTAATTTCCTTTTATTTACCAACCTGCCCCCAGTTATGCTCATCTGCAGCCAGTTATGCACATCTGCCCCCAGGCATGCCTTATACCCTCCTATATGCCACTCTGCCCCATGTTATGCCTTTTAACCCCCTATATGCCACCCTGGCATATAGGGGGTTAAAAGGCATATCATGGGACAGAGTGGCATATAGGGGGACACTTACATACCCAGACACTAAAATACCCACCCAGACACTTACACTTACCTACCCACTCTGACACTTACCTACCTACCCAGACACTAATATACTCAGGCACTTCACTCACCGCAATGCCTCAGCAGGCGCTTGCTGCAGCTCCCTCGGGATTACGGCATGACGCTGTGTGACCCCGCTAGGCCCCGCCTCCTCCAGAAAATTGAAGAGGTCTACCGGATCTGCTTTGGGACGGCACAGTGCCGCCGGGTCCCGGTCCTGCAGCAATCTCCCCAACCGGCTCTGCTTCCCCGCAGTGGGCGGGCTATCCCGGGAGCAGGAAGGTACGCGCGTATGCAACCTCGGCTGCTGCCGGCACTTTCGCCAGCGCTCGGTGATAGACGCCGGCAGCAGCTGAGGTTACCATACAGGAGGATCCAGGTCCCCTGCAGCGATGCGGGGGATCTGGATCTTAGTCTAATAGTCAGACCTCATTTGAGGTCTGATTAGAAGACGACCCCGATTACAAGACGAGGGGTATTTTTCAGAGCATTTACTCTGAAAAAAACCTCGTCTTATAATCGAGCAAATACGGTATTTTACATGAACGTCTCAATGCAAACGGCAATTACATGGAAGCCTTGATAATTTTACTACCAGTTAGCCATTACTTTGTGTTACGTAGATCTGTTCTGGTAACTAGATCCTCGTTGGGATCCATTACAAGAATGCCTCTCGGAGTCCGGTCTATGGAGAGATGCCTCTCCCTGACGACGAGACCACTCATAACTAACACGACCACCTCCGCGGTCAGAAAGATAAACACTTATGGGGGATTGTCGAGCCTTTCATTCACATTCTTGCATTTAGGGCAATGCATGTTTGTTTACATTCATCGTAACGGACTCTTGCGTAGCTCCATACTACAGACGGAGAAACCCACTGAGCTTAAACTTTCCAGAATACCCAGATCTCACTCATCCAAGTGATGGCCAAAAACGGAGCAGATTCCGTCCAGGGCATCATTTAATGCGACTCGGAATATGGAGCCAGCACTGGAGGCTTGTAGAAAATACCCACCTAAAACTACTGGGAACAGTAACGGTAAGGCGGAAAAGGCAGAAATCAAAGATATTCCTATTAACATCAATCCAGACAAAGTTTAAATGTATACTTTATGCAAATGTCGCTTAAAAGTAAGGAAACAATCCTTTGAGACACGAGCGCCATCATATTCCGTAGCGCTGTACAATGGCTAGACAGGACATAACAAGTAGTATATAACAATTTGACTTACGGAATAAGAGGTGCTGCTCACAGGAGCTTACAAACATATTCACATGACAATTCCTACTTACAAGAGGAAGTAAAGCCCCCAGGAAGCCCCCGCGCCCCACATATTGGGGGTAACCCCCTGGTACAGGCCGCGCAGCCCTTCATGCTTCCACACCGTGGCCAAACAATGGAAGATCCCGTTGTATTTGGGTCGCAGCTCCAATCCATCACTCACTGAAAGGGAAAAAATACAGATTCATTAACAATGTTCTTTGTATAAAAAAAACAACTTATGGTGCAGTCACCATAGCAACCAATGGCATATACCCATACTAATAAAGTTAGACAATCCTTTCTCCTACATACAGGAGGATCAATGAATCTGATGAGTTTGAATGTTTCGCAGTATGATTTTTTTTTTAACCTACTTTCTAATTAATTTTAAAAAAAAAAAAAAAGAGAAAAATGAATAAAAAATTAGGTTAATCATGGGCTTGACACACAGGCTTCGTTTGCAGACTGATGATGTCGTTATACGTTAATTCTTCCTCCCCAACCTACCCCTCCGTCCATCTCGGTGCGGGTAAATAAGCCTGTATATCTATAACAATATCCTGAAAGGCTCGGAAAAAAACCCATTCAAAATGAATATTGATTTTATAAATATATTTATTTAAACCTGAAAACAGGCAGACCCAATAGGCCTGTTATCGGCTGACGAATTCTACATTCGTTTATAATCCCTAAACACACGTATAAAATACAGCACTACGGCTGTCGTGGAAAATGACTCCCATGACTGCCATCCGTCACCGTTCATGGTAACGGGAGGACAGGAGCTTCGCTGTCACTGAAGACGCCGTAATGTGATGGGTATCTACGGCAGCTTTCGATTTCAGGTTTATTCTAAAAACCAGTCCAGGAACGAGGAAAGAACCAGGCGAAATAATAAATCTAATAAGATAGCGGGAGACTTCAGCCGCCTCCACCCATCGTATTATTACAGCTATGGTTAGATCGTAAGCTCACAAAACCAGGGCCTCTTCTCCTCCTCCTGCGCGTTAAGTATATTGTCAAGTTGAACGGGATTGTTAAATACTGTCTCTTTTTACTGTTGTAACAGCGCTACGGAATCTGCTAGCGCTATATAAGTAAACATAGCTATTAACCCCAGGGTCTAGGTGCGAGTCCTGCGCACTTCACCCTACATTACGGTAATTACCGAGACAGTCTCTAGGCGTTAGGTAATCCCGCCATACCTGCAAACCGGATCTTGACCAAGTCTAGCGGGTGCAGGACCAGAGTGGACAGGACTCCGCCGCTCAGCCCGGCCGCCATGTTCTCATAACGGACGTGGCGGAAAACATCCTTCAGTACCCCGATCGGAGAAGCCGGGGGAGAGGACGTCGCCGCCGGACCCGAGGGACTAGCCATGAGGAGGTCACGGAGGGAGCCCTGCTGCCGCAAACCCACGTTGCATCACTCAGTGACAGGCGGAAGCATTGACCTCCCCGCTAACTCCTCCCCTACTGGCTTCTGCCGGGCAGACGTGCCCATAGTTAACATGGCATACACACTATCCGTACAATACGAGTTTCCCTCAACAAAAATGGCGTCCGCTTTAACAGTACAAACATCTCGGGCGACTCTGGAAACGCCCTCACTTAATATGGTGGCTTCGGGTCGCGCGCGTACTCTGCGCATCACAGGTGACCCCTGAACCCCACTTCCGGCCGCATGTGGCGTGTGTGAGCTGGTGAGAGGAAGTGGCCGAATTGGAATTCTGTTATTAAATCATTTGCGTTATGAAGGTGAAGGTTTTGTGCAGAAACCCCGATGATTATGTGCGGGAGACAAAAATGGATCTGCCGAGGGGTAAGTGTGCAACGCGGCTGTACTGTGTATAATGGCTCTGCTAATGGAATTACCTCACCGTCTATCAACTGTTACTTTCGTGTATTAGTGAGAATAATTAGAAGCTGAAAGAACACGTATTCTCTGAAGGAGGTAACTCATTAATGTGAGATACTTTAAAAGAGTGTGGTGGATACATGGCACATCCTCGCAGCACAAGTGGTAGATGGTAAAACAGTATGGGATGAGCATAAACTTTAGGTTTGAATCTATTCAGCGGGAAACACGGGCAGGCTGGATGGGCCGAACGGTCAAATTCTATGTTTCTTTTGTAGTTCCTCGCAACTATGATCCGTCGCTGCACCCATTTGAAGTTCCCCGGGAGTACACCAGAGCCCTGAACGCCACCAAACTGGAGCGCGTGTTTGCGAAGCCTTTTGTTGCTTCCCTGGATGGTCACAGAGATGGGATCAACTGTCTGGCCAAGCACCCCCGGAGCCTGTCCACCCTGCTTTCGGGAGCATGCGACGGAGAGGTGCGCTTTCGCGTGTGATCGGGGGCAGAGCATACCCCTAGTATGTGGCCACCTACTGCCAAGGGTTAAGGAGCATGCACAGCATGTACCCGCCATATGAGAAATGCTGTACAGAACACACCGTTTCTATACATTAACCCCTTAAGGACAATGTGTTGTCCTGAAACCCATTAAAAACAATGCATTGAGAGCCCATACATGTACGGGCTTTGTCATGACGGGGTTAAGTATATGAGCGTTGCAGGATTGGCGTGGCGGTAGCTCCGTATCTTCATAGGGGTTAAAATGTTTGTTTCTCTTTGATCCGCACGTTTAGTTTCTCTAATCATTTTTATCACGCGGGGTCCGTCGCTGCCATTCGTTGGAAGCTGTTTGGGGTGATTGCTGCGTATGATTTTTGCATTTTGTTTTCCGGACTTTTCCTGATTCTGGGATGTATTGTTATTTCTTTTCAGGTAAGGATTTGGAATCTGGTGAAGCGGGAATGCAGTCGGACGATCCAAGCGCACGAAGGCTTCGTTCGGGGGCTTTGCGTTCGTTTCTGCGGGGGCTCGTTCTTCACGGTATGTGCGAATGCAATGCTCTTTCTCCACTTAAAGGGTCGGATCTACACCCAAATAACTCCAAAAACTAAAACTGCTGAAAAGCCATTTCTTAGAGGTTTGTGCTGCGTGTTTAAACATACAGTGAGAGAACCTGAGCTCTGTGTCTGCATTCGCCAACGTTCAAAAGTGTGGGGTCGCTTTGGGGAAATTTCTGGCTGTAACAAAATTACTAACGATCAATTAGCCTTTTAAACCTAAACTTGGATCCGCGAACACAGCGTGCCATTGGAACACAGGAGTGATGGGAGTGATAGAGGGCCTCTGTATGTCTATGAAGAGATTCCATTAAAAATCAGCCGCTGCCAGCTACAATATTCCTTTACAACATTAACCCCGTCTGTGCTGGATTTCTGATCCATTTCATGTTATTTTAATGGACAAGAGTTGCTGTTTCAAAAACAAGTGACCCTGAACTTTGGAACAGTAGTGTGTATGTGTGTATATATATATATATATATATATATATAATTAGACACATTTTTATTTTTACCGAAAGTCTTTGGAATTGTAGGCATGTCCAGTTGAAATAGTGATTTTCTGTATGACCGATGGAGGGTGTTGGAAGCCTTTGTGGGAAATAGTTACACCTAGCGCTATAATTAACACGTTTCCAGCGTGTCTGCAAGGAAAATAAACATTTTATGTAGCCTGGAATATTCAGTTATGAATGAAGAATTGGAGCTGATACAGCAGAGGAGGCGACGCTTTTAGAACTGCTCTCTGTTACAACTAACGAGGTATAAGGATAAGGACACCTTCTTTTTACAACATATTCTCCTGAATTTGGTATTGGGCATTTGGTCGTAGTTTCACGCTGTTGGAAATCCAAATCAAGCAAACATATATTTAGAAAGCAGATATTGCAGCGTCTAATCTCTCTTCCTCCGGCATGGGATTCATTAGTTCCTGAATTAGTATTTTATTTATTATTATTATTTTTTTTTTTAGGTAGGTGATGACAAGACAGTGAAGCAATGGAAGATGGAAAGCCCAGGATACGGAGAGAAAGAGGAGCCCAAACACACCATTTTGGGAAAGGTGGGATAACTGCTAACCTTTCACTATATAAATAAAAGATGATGATGATGATGATAATAATAAAGATAGGATGTGATAGACCTTGTATTCCCCAGACTGCGTGAATCACTTATTTATTGCTCTGCTGTTGGTATTGGTTCTGGCTTAAAACGCACACATCTGTACATTGTTCTCCTTTCCTTGTTTATTTCTCATTCACGATTAGATCATTAATTGCTGTTTAAATGGATAAGCTCTCGACTTGTCCCAACGCTGCTAGACTCCATAGCTCCTTAAGACTATTTTACAATTTACTGATTGTTGGACTAAATCTTACATTCAACTAAAAATGACATAACAAACCTATCTGAAAAGCAATATTTTTATCTACAGACTTTAATTACATGGCCTTCCTAAGCTGCCTTGGTTGTGCATAAAAGTACATATTTTTAAGGAAAATTATTAGTGTTTGGTGTTACCTTTTATTCAGCCAACATAGAAAAGGTATGTGGATGCCACATAAGCTTTTATTGGAAAGGATTGAAGAAGAGACCTAAGGTCGCAAAATTCAGTCCAATAAAAAGTGACAAAATACTGTCTGCGCTTCTCACCCTAATAAAGTTGGCAACAAATATATAAACATAATATAAATGAGAGGTTTTGGTTTTATGAATTGGCCAAAGCATAATTAAGCTCACCCGCCATGTCAAGGCACACTCTCAATAGGGTGAGAACCTACTCTCACCTCCTACATAGTGGGCACACAAAGCAGTTTATACTGCTACCAAAACCAGATTAATGTGTTGGGGGAGGTGCAATTAAACCTCCTCCCATTTAACCCCTGGACAGCAAGCTGCAACCAGACTAATGAGGAGCCAACAACCTCAAATATGTGCAAACAGGGAAAAGACGTTTAACTAAAAACCTAAACTGAATGAGAACCAAAAGAGAAATCAATGTTTATCATTAACGTGGAACCTTTTATTCTTATAATGTTACTTTAAGAGTACAGGTAATGTGCGGGACAGACTAGAAGAGATTCTGATTTTCGAAACAGAATTTTTAATTAAAGTGTTATTTTCGTACATATGTGCAGATGCTAATTGTGTTGCTGTTGCACTCCCTTTGTGGCGGAATCCTTTTATACATAACCCCCCAAAGTGTTTCGCCTTTAGTGTCTCTGCGAGTCAGTACAGATTCCAAACAGAACTGTGGACATCTACGTGGTGAATTCCCCAAACTATACACCCTATCCATACCCCCATCCATGCCGTGGCATAATGTGTGCGATATAGTTGTCATAAACTGGAAATTGTTTATAGGGCGTTGTGTGCAATAACTTGGAGGATAAGCCCCCTGCCTTGCTTACCAATGTTTTGTTGATACAAGGTTTTATAATCTGATTTTGTGAAATGATTGATTGTTCTTCTAAGTGCCAGGCATTATTTTATCCGCATGTATTCTGTATATAGTGCCCTAATAAGTCTCCTGCCTCTGCTTTTGCCCAGACTGTGTTTACAGGTATCGACCATCACTGGAATGAAGCAGTTTTTGCCACATGTGGGCAGCAAGTGGACATCTGGGATGAACAGAGATCTAGTCCCATGCGATCATTCTCATGGGGGGTCGATAGCATTTCAAGCGTCAAATTTAATCCCATTGAGGTAAGGGCGTTATGAGCATCATTAGTGCTCACCTCCGACCCTTATCAAGCCAGTGCTCCCCTCCGACCCTTATCAAGCCAGTGCTCCCCTCCGACCCTTATCAAGCCAGTGCTCCCCTCCGACCCTTATCAAGCCAGTGCTCCCCTCCGACCCTTATCAAGCCAGTGCTCCCCTCCGACCCTTATCAAGCCAGTGCTCCCCTCCGACCCTTATCAAGCCAGTGCTCCCCTCCGACCCTTATCAAGCCAGTGCTCCCCTCCGACCCTTATCAAGCCAGTGCTCCCCTCCGACCCTTATCAAGCCAGTGCTAAAGCTGACTGGCGGTGAGGATGCCACGTGGGCGAGGGCAGAACACATCTCTTGCAAACTAAAGGGGAGAAGATGCATATAGGTGGGTTCTATAAAATATCTCCATGCATTTAAAGGAGGAACGCTTAACTGTTCTGTGCATTAAATTGCATATGGTGGCTGGAAGATTCAATGCCATGGCATAACCTGAACAACACAACCTATATATATATATATATATATCTCTCTGCAATGTTGAGAGCTTTTACTAATAAGTTGTCCTAAAGCCATTTGGTAGCTGTGTTCCTTTAATTCCTTGAAGATGGACCTGGATAATTGCTATGCCCGAGGATTGTAGGATGTGTACACTATGTATAAAGAGTCTTTGTTTATGGCTATTCTGAATGCATCGGTTTATATTGAGGAGACAAACTGGCCATTATATGTAACCCGCATTATCTCATAGATTTCCCAGACCTTTATATAAACTTAATACTGTGTAGCGATGTGTATATATACGCCTCAGGATCTGCATTATTATTCCATCCTTACCTTCGTTATTGATTGCTTCAGGCAGCTGTTGTAAAGGTGGGTAAGAAGATAACGCTAGGACCTGATAATGCTGCTTCTGCCACAGGCTGCTGCTGGTCTCGGCTTCGGTGGTGTTCATCTATAGACTAAATATCCGATTGACAATAAAACGGCACAAGCATAAAAAAACTTTCAATGAATACAAGTAATAATGCTAACAGCTTTGACGGCAACAACCTGCATTGGATTTGTCACAAAAGCATCCTGCGTGGCTGCATGTTATGCGGTAAAATGTACGTGATATATTACGTGACGCATTTCACGTGTGCCTGTGTCAATTCTTCTTCGTTTTAGAGAAACGTTTTAGGAAGCTGTGCCTCTGACAGAAATATAGTCCTGTATGACATGCGGCAGGCCACGCCGCTGAAAAAGGTAAGCGGTGTCAAAAAGTGCAACGGAGCACGTCAATAGTTATAGGGGAAGCAAAGCTAGCGGGTCTGCGGTGAGATGCAGCTTTTAATTTGGCGCCATGTTTATTGTCGCTGTCCAACCCCATAGTTTCTCACTCAAAAAGAGCTACGCTGGTTCCGTGCATAAAATAGTTAAAACTGCGGCTTCCACCAAAGTCGCCCTTATCGGATATTTTTGCTAACCTAATTATTTCTTTTCCCTCTGTCAGGTCATTCTAGAAATGAGAACAAACACCATCTCTTGGAACCCGATGGAAGCTTTTATATTCACAGCAGCCAACGAGAACTTCAAGTAGGTGCAAAACGTTATCCCCGTGATGGGCTTGGATGACGGCATTGTGTTGCTGTGTTATGGGCTATAATGCAATGTATTGACTTGCGTTGTTTAATGTCATTTTTATTTTTTTGTTAATTATTTAATAATATATAATGTGTGTGTGTGTGTAATATAACTATTTTATGTTGGCAGCACCCAACTTTCCCCTCACTAAATCTTGCTGATTATTAAACCCCATGAAGTAATTGTCCTGTTTTCTTGGCAGCTGAAAGGGAGAAGGGGTGATAACAAGGCGGGAAATTAAATGGCATTCTTTTTCAGATAAAATAGTCCCTTCTTAATCACATATAATCTTTAAAATAGCCACTCTAAAAACACAAAAAGTAAACAGCGCTAGCTATAACTAATAACTAGCATCGGTCATTTTCTGGTTAAATATTCAGAAGCAAACCAGGACTTGCATGTAAGTGCTATTCATTTTAACTTAACAGCGTGCAGCAAACGGAAACCCAATGCTTCTTTTTGCACACTATCTTAAGTTAAAACGAATACCTGACGTCCCTCTGCTTATTTAACTATACGCGGAACACATATTTATATATGTTAAGAAATTGTAGCCTATTGTTGAAGTAACTGTCAGGTTCACGCTGACATCTCTGTATTCCTGTTCGTAGCTTGTACACGTATGACATGCGCAAGCTAGAGTCCCCGCTGAAGGTGCACATGGACCACGTGTCGGCCGTCCTGGATGTGGATTACTCCCCCACCGGAAAGGAGTTTGTGTCGGCCAGCTTTGATAAAACTATCCGCATTTTCCCTGTGGAACACGGGCACAGCAGGTACGTTTCCCGACAGACTACAAGCTGGTAATAGCCATTAAGCCATGTGGCCAGTCCAGCAACATAGATCAGCTGAACAGCAACTCGACGATACATACAGATCACACGCTGCCTGGAAATGCTCACGCGGTCTTACACTGTGATACTGCATGTATCTGATGCCATAAACGTCCCTAAACAGCTGAAATCTAATACTTTTAATGAAAGAAAATACTGTTGTTGTTGTACCTGTATGTTGCAGAGAGGTTTATCACACTAAGAGGATGCAGCACGTCACCTGCGTCAGGTGGTCTTCAGACAACAAGTATATTCTGTCTGGCTCAGATGAAATGAATATCCGTTTATGGAAGGCAAATGCTTCTGAAAAACTTGGCTTGGTAAGTGTCACAAGAAGAAGACTATACTAGATGGGAGGAAAGTGCATGAGAAAGTACTCTTGTTGGGGGCAAATATTGGTAGGGCGATACTTTTTAAGATGTAGGCAGCAGTTTGGATGTAGGTTGGAATGAACGGTCATACTGAGCAGCAGGCGTGTAGGGTACGGTGAGGGTTGCACCAAATGGAATTGTGTAGACATCCAGTTAGAGACAGATGTGACGCAGTTAAGGACATGATCAAAATGGATGGAGAGAGATCTGGGGAGGAAAGGTAGATCTTAGTGTCATCATCATCATCATACACATGATACCGAAAGCTAAAACAGTGCAAAGAGAACACAATGGTTGTTGGTCACTTTAATAAGAGAAGTCTGAGAGCATCAGGAGCATAATTCGGGTAGAAGAGGGCCAGCGAGTAGTTGGAATTAGTAAAGTTGGACAAGCCTTTCAAGAAGTGGAGTGCGGAGGTAGTAGATGGCAATCGGGGAGGTCGTTTGCCACACTGGTACGCTCCAGGATGTCCCTTTTATTAAGAAATTATAATAGCAGAAATCCAGCGGCGATTTGAAGAGACTGAAGATGTTGGTTAAAGTGCACTTGAGAGACTGGTGAGAAGAGACTGCCGAGGGTGGTAGGAGATGGGACAAAGACAAGTGTCTGCGATGAGAGAAGAACATACTGAGGGAGCGATATGTATAGTGTGCTGATGCTGGTTGATGGAGGGAGAGGTTCTTGTTGTAATGGAGAAGATGGTGAGTGCCAGCAGATTATAAGGTGTAAGAGCGTTTTGGGTGAATCGTCTTCCTGTTGTCCGTAGCAGACATTACTGTCGCTGTAGGAACCCCCTGTCACTGGTGCTAAAGCTTACTTTACTTTTCGTCGGTGTACGCTTAATAGAATGGTTGCTTTTTCTCTTTGATGTGGAGGTTATGGGTCACGACCTGAATCCTTTTACATAAAATCACCAGAACATCAGAAAAGGACTTTAGATATTTCCACCATTATTGGCTCATTTTTTTGCTCTTTCTATGAGTGTGCTTTCTGCTCTCTTTAATGACCGTGTACGTTAAGCATGTTCAGCAAAGTTTTGTGTAATTCCAGTAGTTGGGTAGATATTGCTTTATTTAATGTATTGATTTGTATGTGTGCGTACATACGTGGCCTAGCAGCGTGAGAGCTCGGAAGAGTCCTCTTTACCCCCGTGTGTCTTTACATGTGTTCACGTTGTTAATTTAATATATTTTCTGTTTTAATGTTGGTAACTTTGTACTTTCCCATTTGATAACTAAGCAATTGTGATAATCGGGATATCAGGTTTTTACTTATTTTATAAATGTATATTTATTGATGCTTTTTGGACATATGTATTTACCTATTTATTTATAGCACCAAAATGTAGCGCATTCAACATTTGAAACTCTATTCTATTTGGTTTACGTTCTTGATTGGATTTTTTTAATCCAATTTAATTCACTTATTTATTGTTTATTATCCATTTCTTGCATTTTTACCTGTGGATTGATTGAGATTTATATTGGTTTGACTGATATATAATTATGTATGAGCTTGAGTGGCCATCTCTAATTAATCGAGGCATCTATACTTGTTTTTTTGTGGCAATCGGGATATCAGATTTTCTATCACTTATTTATACATTTATATCTATTTATTGATGCTTTTTGGACATATCTATTTAGCTATTATTTATTCTACTTATAGCTCCTTTTGCTAATTGGTCATTGATTGTCTTCTAGTTTGTGGTTATAGCAATTGAAGGTTAAGCAGAAAAAGTGTTCTGTGGTATAAAGTGCAGGTTATGAGAGCGCGACAGGTGATGGGAATAATAGGTATTTATAGATATCAAACTGCATTGGTTTCAACCCATTTCCCAACGATCTGGCCATAGCTGTCTGCAATCTATTAGCGCGGCACAGCGGCTTCTCCAGCAGTCATATTTATAGGAGCGCATGGGGGACAAAAGTAGCAGGGCAATTATAAAACGATGATAACATACCTACCTACATATACTCACACGCAGGGTCTGTTATATGCGGCTGGGTACGTCGGGCGCGGTGTGAAGTAGAGCACGAAAATCCTGCTGCATCTCCACACCGGCCGCACGTTTTAACAAGTTGCCGGTGGAAGTTGGTCGGCACCGCAAGGGAGTGCTTGTTAGGTTATATCAGCGCTCCCTCGCGACAGGTATAAAAAGACGCCTATGATGTTTCAGATAGGGCAGGATATTTTAAGTACAGGGAGGCCATGGTCCCCACTGCCCCCCCCCCCCGAGCAACGCCACTGGCATGGCATACCAAATATTCTACAAATTACCATTATGTGTGCTCCCAAACCGACAAACCCTAAATCCAACATCCAAACATCAAAACTATGTTAATTGAGTGCAGAGGATGCCACACGGATTGCCGGGCCACACGCAGGCGGCTTCACAGCTGCAGGGGGTTTCTAGGACACCCGTAAATAGTCCCGATTTTACATCCGCGTGTTCGGGTCATTGCTCAAGTTGTTAACTAAAAGCACCATTAATTGAATTCTAATTTGTTTCTTCATAGCAGGGTTCCAAAGCAAATAACTTTACATATACATTACTTCCTAGCCATTTGATGGCCGAGGGCACCCAGGGGGGGAGGACTGTTTAATTTTACGTATCTTTCAAGAGAAAACTTTAGTTAAAATACTAGTTTCTCGCCGCTGTCAATTCCTATTAAAGGGGAACTCTTACCAAAAAAACCCCAAAAACTATCGCACTAAAATATTTTGTTATAACATGAAATGTTTTTACTCCGCTGTCATGTGTATGTCTTCTAATGGCTATCTTAGCTGACTCTACTAGAGAAACACACTACCTCCTTTATCGTACCGCCTTGTGGTAAACAGTAGAATGGCTCGGTCTTAATCACCAGATGGACGCTTTCTAATGAAAGTCTGAAGGAGGGGATTATGTTGGATAAGGGTGCTTAATGAGGGAGTTCCTTAAAATCTCTCTATGATCGTGACCTACAGTTGTGCGGATAAAGTAAGTTTCTTGGGTCAAAAGTAAATACTCAGTTTTTCTTCACTGCTAAACCTTATGAGTGTCACCTTTTTAAATATATATGAAATATATATATTTTTTAAAGGGTTAGTTTTGTGCCAGAATAGTTATACACCTCCCCAACAAGATGAGAGAGCTACCCATTACTTGTGAGCTGCCCTTCCCTACAGAGATCAGCGTTTGCTCGTTGACATTGAGGTATCACTGTTAAAGACCTCAAGCATGAGAGTAATCGTTCCATTGGAATTTTGAGTTCTGCATAACCTACCTTAGAACTTGATGGTCAACGAGAACCATTTGACCCATTTATTTCATGCTGTAAACACTCCACCCTTATTAAGTCCTTGGCTCGCAATGTACACAAGTCCATTTTCTTGCTACCCCCAGAGCTGTATGTCTATGGTTGTATAGACAATACCATTGTGTAGCCCAACCAGCTCTTCCATGATGCTAGAAGCACATAAAAGGGCAACCGCTACATGAACGTACCCTGTACCACCAGGAAGAGAGGCAATTATTACGCATAAAATTCTGTCTGCTTCATTTTAGAGGAGAAAAGTGTCCTTAAATCTCCTCTCTGCTCCTGGACTGTGCAGGTATCAACTATTTCTCCTAATTGTTTTATTCTGTTGACTCATTCAAAATAGATAAATTTGTACGTAATAACGCAGGCTTTATTGCAAACGGCATAGCATGGCGAGATTGCTCTGCGGCGGACCAGGCAAACTCGTATTTTTGGTCTGCGAAACTGTTTAGGTTGTACTAAATCAGCAATAGCACTTTGCTCTTCATCCATTAAATTAAAGAAAATCATTGCTTTTAATTAGAATAAAAGCCTTCTAACTTGGGAGACGTTGACAGTCTGCTGCACAATGAGAAACCGTGGGATTTATTCAGGCTGGCTCAGGAAAGCCATCATGATTATATGACGGGGCAAAAACATTTAGACGTTTACAGGTGCCAGATTCGCTTAGTGATTGAAGTGCGGACGTTAAACAGGAGTAAATGATTTGTCTCATGACTCGAAGTTTTCAACTGCTTGCAGCTCTGGTCCGTTCAATGAATGAATCCGATCTGGCGGTGACTCCGGTAGAGTTTATACGGGATATTATGCTATCATTCAGCTCATAAACGTCAAGCAGCATTTATAAAACATATGTCACCCTGTGTGATGTCATAATGCTAATATATCAACAGGAAGGATATATAGTCCTTAACGGGGTCATCAATGATTTGGGGTTTTTTTTAACTGCCCCCTCGTCAAAGAAAATAACGACTTACCTGCAGAAGGACAAACGCATCTCATGCAAGCCAAGCCATCTACACGCAACAACACAAAGAATATAAGGAGATGCTCGCCGCTCTTATGCATTAAAGTGCATATAATGGCTGGAGTGTACATTTAATGGAAAACAATGGGAAATTGGACCGGTTGAATAGTTTTGGTTCCAAGACTCCAAACGCCTATGTGATTACACAGATTCTGTGTTTTTATAACTTGGCTCAAAAAAAGGTATTACTTTCAACTAAAGAGTCAATTCAAGAAAATCTGTTACTACTTTGGGAAAACTTCACTGAGGCTTACTCACATGAGAGTGGAAGGGGAGTTGATGGCCACCGAGCAATGTGGAGAGGAGCGTTGAGACTAAATCTACCTACCAAATCCGTTTTATTTATTATATATATATGTGTGTGTGTGTGTGTGTGTATGTATATAAATATTTTACTTAATTTTGTGTGTGTGAGGCAGCAGTTTCTGTGTCTAGTTGTCTTTTAATTGTAAAGCCAATCTAGGAGAACACCTCCAGGTCCTTCTGATCCACAACATAAGGAATTAACTCCACTGATGAACTACTAGGTTATATGGGTTTTTTCTTGCCTAAAAAAATATTTTTTGTTTTTTTTTCATATATCCAGCTAAGCCGCGTCTCCAGTTTGTTAAATTATTTTTTCCGCACAAGCGGCACTTTCTCACGGCTAATGGTCATATCCCGGCCTCGTATTGGATCGTGGGAGCTATAGTTCTACATCTTCTACTATGGAGGAAATGCTGAATGTTAGGTAGACTGTTGTGTGGTAAACATGATTAATGTTATCCTAAATAGAAGGCAGTCTGATCGTCCTCATTATTTCCCTAATGGATGTAGCTATATGGTGGATTACCATTCATTTGATTTTAAATGAGATTAATGGCAGCAGCCACCCAAAGGACAAAAGCATTATTTAAGGCACGAAGGGGTTTCTTTCATTGGTGATCAGTGTACGTACCGCATGGTACAACTTTAAAATGAAATTCTAGTTTGTGTTTTTATTTCTTTTTACTATGCTCAATATAATATGTACATAATCTCCTACCATAAACCATACATTTTTAGCTCTGTAATAAAAATTCTGAGGCTGCTTTTATATTTCTGTAGTGTTACGGGGAAAGTGAACTTCTCGTTTAGGAATTGACCGTATTTTATGTGTATGTATGATTGGTTTGTGCGGCTCTAGCAGATAAAACCTCTAATTGCCTTCTACTTCCTGGGAGAGAACAGGTATGTAGATATTGAATTCTTAGTTGTCGGCCGTTTATTACTATTAGCTTTTATTTATATAGCACCAACAATTTACGCAGTGCTTCTTACAATATATATATATATATATATATATATATATATATATATATATATATATATATATATATATATAGGGTTTGACAAACCGATAGATGAGGTGGAGAGGGACATTATCATGTTCTGGTGTCTCTTCTTTCTGCCCACCTTAGCAAGATGGCAGTTTTATTTTTGTTTTATCTTGGGTTTTCTTTTCTTTTTTTTTTTTTTTTTTGGTATCAAGACAACATTTTGAGCATTCTATTAATTACATTTCTATATTTTGCCTATTCATTATGGCTACATATGTGGTCCAGTGTTTTGGGAGTTTTTTTTTTTATTTTATTTTTTTTGAGATTTGCACACTTTTTATTTGATTTGTGGGATTTGTTTAATTCTAATGGGTTTCTGTTCTCATTTAGTTATCCCCGAGAGAACGTGCTGCACTGAACTATAACCAGAAACTGAAGGAAAAATTCCAGCACCATCCGCAGGTCAAGCGAATATCACGACACCGCCACCTCCCGAAATCCATCTTCTGCCAAATAAAGGAACAGCGCATCATGAGGGAAGCTCGCCGCAAGAAGTATGTCTTCCACTCATTAGCCGTAACGTAGATTAATATAAAATGTGAACCTGAATACATTTATTTCGGCATTGATGAAACTGGGCAAGTATAGGTAACTAACTGGATCATTCACCATCAAACAATTGAGTATGTCCACTAAAGAACATTGGCAGGGAGTTGTGGTTTCAACGCCTTTACTTCACTATTCATTATGAAGGCCAACACTAGCAGGTCTGTTTCAAAGCAGATCATTTCTGAACTGGACTCTGCTTTACTTCACAAGGTTACAACCTGAAGGAGCCTAATTTATTTTTTATTTCCCCTTGGAATTTCCAGAAAATTAGACGTATCTATTCAGACAGCACATGTTTTGTAGATGCTGGGCTAACGGCTTATCGGCCAAGTTGCTCATGGGCATCACCAGCTTGTGTCTGCAGCCCATCAGTTGGGAGCGGATGCCTTTAGAGGGGTCTTTCCTCGGAGCTCCTGCAGCATATTTTTCCCTCTTAGTCGGTCACTAAAATCCCCTTTATTGCTTGTGTAAAAATTCAGTTGCTCCCTGCTGGAGCAATGAGTGATCGTCGGCTGGCAGGTCACCGTCTGGCAGCAACGACTGCTAGTCACCATGAAAAAGCAGCTTGTAACTTCTAAAGTAAACCCTGCTTTCTCAAGATCATTAGGATTGGGAATAATAGGTGAGTCTACCCGGGCCAAATGTTTCTTATCTGCTGTCAAACTCTGTTTCTAATTTACTGTTTTTGCTTTGTAGGGATGTGAACCGCCGCAAACACAGCAAAGAGGGCACCGTGCCAGTAACCACAGAGAAGAAAAAACATGTTGTGGCAGTAGTAGAATAACAAGCTGCGCAAACGGATCACCTCCTGGCTTCAAAAAATGGTGTTGGTTTTTTGTGTACCTTGAGCGGGTTGTCTGAGGGAGATAGGAGTTGAAAGGCGCAGTTGTCCCTTGGACTGTATGATGTATGAAGATAATCTTTTACTGGACGCTAGAACTTTAATAAATGTATTAGAAAGCCCAGAATCAGTTTCTTGTGTTCAGGCCTATATTTTTATTTTAAACAAAACATCACTTTTTACATAGAGTACACAGAAATATAGGGCCAGCCTTTAAGACACTCCACCAGGCTATGGTGGGTATCTTGGGAAAATGGATATCTTAGTGAAAAATAATGTTTTTATTTTGTGAATATAAATGTTGTAAACCTCATCTATCGTATGGTTATAAGCAGTTGCCTTAAGGTTAATCAGTTTTAAATAAATACCTGCTTATACACATGACATGCAATTGTGTCCTGTTAATGGTTTTAATAAATGTATTTTACATATTTGCGGGAGCTGTATTGACTTACTGACTTTCACCTTCAATCTGCCGTAATCTAGACAAAGGGGAAGCCACTAAAGAAATATCGCTTATGTGAACAGATGAAACCACAACAGGTACGGCAGATGCCAACCCACCTGGCGCTCTCCGAAACAACTTAAAAAAGGCCCATAATACAAGTCCCCTCTGCATTTAGTGTTTTTGTTTTTTAATATGAAGCATTAAAGTGCACCTGCCATTAGACAAATGACAATTTGCCTCCCTATCGGGCATTACATTTCACCCATACATCTGACATCTAGTACTGATATACTGAGACGAAAAATGTCTGCTGCACTTTGCACGGTCCCAGAATGCTATTTAAACGCACACGCAACATTCTGTCAAAGGTATGTTTCTACTTTTTCACTAGCTCAATGTGTGCATGGAATGCCATCATATCATCTGCGGTGTGACTTTGCAGATACTTTAAGTCCATTGTAAAAGCTCCAGGCCTGTGCTTATGTCTGGACAAACGGTGGAGCAGCTTCCCAGGACCCAGAGAGAGGATGAGGGGCAGGTAGTTCCTTTGGAATTTGTGAAAGTGAAGGCCATGGCTGGAAGCTGTAAAATGAGGCTTAACTTGGCCCTGTTAACAACACTCAGGAGATATACTGTCTTGGAATTTTTATGGGAAAGTATGTTGTCCATGGCTCCATTCCTTTCCTTCAGGCCAGCCTGTTACACTGGCTAGTGATATGAAGGTAACATACATAGTAACATAGTAACATAGTTCATAAGGTTGAAAAAAGACCAAAGTCCATCAAGTTCAACCTATATACATATTGTGTCCCTACTGTGTTGATCCAGAGGAAGGCAAAAAACCCTTATGAAGCAGATGCCAATTGCCCCATACCAGGGGGAAAATTCCTTCCCGACTCAAAATATGGCAATCAGAATAAATCCCTGGATCAACGTTCTGTCCCTATTAATCTAATATCCATAACTTGTAATATTATTGCTTTCAAGAAACACGTCCAGGCTCCTTTTGAACTCCTTTTATTGAGTTTACTATTACCACTTCCTCTGGCAGAGAGTTCCATAATCTCACCGCTCTTACTGTAAAGAACCCCTGTCTGTGCTGGTGTAGAAACCTTCTTTCCTCCAGCCGTAGAGGATGTCCCCTTGTTATAGATACAGTCCTGGGTATAAATAGGTCCTGGGAGTGATCTCTGTACTGTCCCCTTATATATTTATACATAGTTATTAAGTCCCCCCTAAGCCGTCTTTTTTCCAAACTAAATAACCCCAATTCTGATAATCTTTCTGGGTACTGTAGTCCTCCCATTCCCCTTATTACTCTGGTTGCCTGTCTTTGAACCCTCTCCAGCTCCACTATATCTTTCTTGTACACTGGTGCCCAGTACTGTACACAGTATTCCATGTGTGGTCTGACTAGTGACTTGTACAGTGGTAGAATTATTTCCTTGTCGTGGGCATCTATGCCCCTTTTGATGCACCCCATGATTTTATTTGCCTTAGCAGCAGCTGCCTGACACTGGTCGCTACAGGTAAATTTACTGTTAACTAAAACTCCTAAGTCCTTTTCCATGTCAGTCGTCCCCAGTGTTTTCCCATTTAATACATATTCCCAGCCTGGATTTTTCTTCCCCATGTGCATAACCTTACATTTATCTGTGTTGAACCTCATCTGCCACATCCCAGCCCAAGCCTCCAACCTATGCAGATCCATTTGTAATCGTGCGCTGTCCTCTATTGTGTTAACCACGTTACAGAGCTTAGTATCGTCTGCAAAGATTGATACTTTACTATGCAATCCCTCTACAAGGTCATTAATAAATATATTAAAAAGAATAGGACCCAAAACTGACCCCTGTGGTACCCCACTAGCAACAGTCACCCACTCAGAGTATGTACCATTAATAACCACCCTCTGTTTCCTATCACTGAGCCAGTTACTTACCCACATACACACATTCTCCCCCAGCCCAAGCATTCTCATTTTATGTACGAGCCTTTTATGTGGCACCGTATCAAATGCTTTGGAAAAATCAAGATATACGACATCCAGCGATTCACCCCGATCCAGTCTTGAGCTCACCTCCTCATAAAAGCTGATCAGGTTAGTTTGACAGGACCGATCCCTTGTAAACCCATGCTGATATGGAGTCATACACTTATTTTCATTGAGATACTCCAAAATAGCATCTCTTAGGAAACCCTCAAACAGTTTACACACAACAGAAGTTAAACTAACAGGCCTATAATTCCCCGGGTCACTTTTTGTCCCCTTTTTGAATATTGGCACAACATTTGCTATGCGCCAGTCCTGGGGAACAGACCCTGTCACTATAGAGTCCTTGAATATTAGAAATAGGGGTCTGTCTATTACATTACTTAACTCCCTTAGAACGCGGGGGTGAATGCCATCTGGACCTGGTGATTTGTCTATTTTGATTTTTTTTAGGCGGCACTGCACTTCTTCCTGCGTTAGACAGGCGACATGTACTGGGGCAGTTATCTCATCCTGCTGTATATTACCTGGCATTTCATTTTCCTCTGTGAATACAGCAGAGAAGAATATATTTAATAGATTAGCTTTTTCCTGATCCCCATCTATAACTTCTCCCTCATTACTTTTTAAGGGGCCAACGCTTTCATTGTTAACCTTTTTACTATTTATATAGTTAAAGAACATTTTGGGGTTTGTTTTACTCTCTTTGGCAATGAGTCTTTCTGTCTCCAATTTTGCTGCTTTTATCTGATTTTTACATATTTTATTTTTTTCCCGATAGCTTTTTAGTGCTTCCTCACTGCCTTCCTGTTTTAGTAGCTTAAATGCCTTTTTTTGCCATTTATTGCCCCCTTTACATTTTTATTTATCCACATTGGTTTTCTCTTGTTCCTGACTCTTTTATTCCCATACGGTATGTACCTTTCACAGTGAGAATTTAAGATATTCTTAAAAATCTCCCATTGAGCGTCTGTACTCTTGTTTTTGAGGACATTTTCCCAATTTACAGTGTTAAGGGCTTCTCTTAGTTGATCAAACTTTGCCCTCCTAAAGTTCATGGTTCTTGTGGCTCCTCTAAGAGTTCCCTTATTGAAGGACAAGTTATAATGCATCATATTGTGATCACTATTTCCTAGATGTCCCCTGACCTGCACATTAGTTACTCTGTCAGGTCTGTTGGTTAATATTAAGTCCAGTAGGGCGCCCCCTCTGGTCGGGTCCTGTACCATTTGGGACAGATAATTATCCTTACTTATAGTCAGAAACCGGTTTCCTTTATGAGATTCACAGGTCTCGGTTTCCCAGTTTATGTCGGGATAGTTAAAGTCCCCCATAATAACCACCTCATTGTGATTAGCTGCCTTGTTTATTTGCTTTAATAATTGATCTTCTGCTGCTTCCATTATATTTGGTGGCTTATAGCAAACCCCGATCAGTATTTTATTATTTTTCTTTCCATATATTTCTACCCATAATGACTCCACATTATCATTTCCCTCACATATATTCTCCCGCAGTGTGGCCTTTAGGCTGGACTTTACATAAAGGCAAACTCCTCCCCCTTTTCGTTTTTTCCGATCCTTCCTGAATAGACTATACCCCTGTATGTTAACCGCCCAGTCATAGCTATCATCCAACCATGTCTCTGTTATACCCACTATGTCATAATTTTCTTCAGACATTATTAACTCCAGTTTGTCAGTTTTATTGGTCAGACTTCTGGCATTAGTAAGCATACAATTTAGAGGTGTATGGTTTTTTTCCCTATGAAGCCTATCCCTATTAACTATTCTAACCCCTCCCTCTGCTCCACCCCCAGGTACATTTATAAGCCCCAGCTCTCTATCTACACTATCTTCCCCTTCTATATTGTAGTTTCCCTCCCCCCCTTTCCCTAGTTTAAACACTCCTCCACCCTTCTGACCATCTTCTCCCCAAGCACAGCTGCACCCTCCCCATTGAGGTGCAGCCCGTCCCTACCGTAGAGCCTGTATCCGACAGAGAAGTCGGCCCAGTTCTCCATGAACCCAAGGTGCTGCTGTGTCTGCTGAAGGGGACATACCAAGGCGATGCTCTGCTTTACACTTTGCGGGAACAGTTTGGGGAATGCTCTTTTCCAGCATGACTGTGCCCCAGTGAACAAAGCAAGGGCCGTAAAGACATGGTTGGATAAGTTTGGTGTGGAAGAACTTGACCGGCCGCACAGAGCCCTGACCTCAACCCCACTGAACACCTTTGGGATGAACTGGAACGGAGATTGCGAGCCCAGCGTCTCATCCAACATCAGTGTCTGACCTCGCTAATGCTCTACTGGATGAATGGGCAAAAATTCCAACAGAAGCACCACAAAATCTTGTGGAAAGCCTTCCCAGAAGAGTGGAAGCTGTTATAGCTGCAAAAGGGGGACCAACTACATATTAATGTCTGTATTTAGGATATGATGTCATAAAAGTTGCATTTCACCTTGAAGAGTAATCCGTACCACCTATGTACGACTTTGAGTCCATGCAAGCTTCTGAGCTGAGTGATATGTTTTAAGTTCCTATGGGTGTATTAAATGATTATCTGCGAGTGCCTGACATGCTAAAAATATGGTGTATTTATTACCACATATAGTGTACCCCTTACATTTAAAAATGTTTGGCTTTGGCTGTCTATAGATCCAAGCCAGTCACACCCTTGGTTTATGGCAATGCTAATGAATTCCATTGCCCCTATAGACATTTATTAGTCTGGAGGTTCTTCTGGGTGATTATGATCAAGACCATCTACAATGGTTATTGATTGTGATATATTTGTTATGTATAACTGCCCCCAATACCAAGCTCCCGCGAAATCCAGTCCTCACCTTCTATCGCTATATTTCATTTACGTCTCATATGGTTTACAGCTGCCAGGATGTTGTCTCAGTCTGAGCTTTATCTAATATTTTGTGCTCAATTATTGTAATTTTATCTAAGGAGGAGTTGTAGACATACACATATTCAGAATCCTCGGCTATTAATATTCTGTATCTTTTGTGAAGGGTGAATTATATTTCATTCATCGAAGTAAATCCTGGTTTTATATTTCTGTATAATCAGTTCTATTCATAAAGTTTCCTACAACTGAGCTGTCGCCAACAATTTTTGTGGTGTCTGATGCTGGGAATACAGTTTATATGAAACTTTTTTTTCTGCTGGATCCGTGCCGATGTGAAGAAAAATACAAAATGCAGAGCACCACATGTAAAATGCAAAGTATATATTACTTTGATTACTTTAACAATAATAATAAAAATACATTATAAAAAAATAAAAAACAACAGCAAGAAAAATAAAAACAATTTTGCCAATATGGACATGTCTAGGATACACACCCAAATTCACAACTTATGTCATTTTGGGGTCTATTCGCCAAAGGGGGAGTTGTGGTTAAACTCCTTGATTTCAATTTACATTATGAAGTGAACCCCTGCTGTAGACCCTGTATAATGTATAGTTAAATCAGTGAGATTTATTCACGGTATGAATTATAGGCGTTGCTACAGAGGGGCTAGATTATTCCTTGGACACCCCCAGCTGGAGTACCAAATGGAGCTGCAGTGCCATCTAAATGTAGTTCTGGGGGCCCTGTGGTAAATCACATTGCTGCCAGCAAATTGATTCACCAGGAAGCCCCTAAAACAGTAGCGTATGTATAGGGGGAGAGGCTGCCTCCCCTGGGCCTGTCTTCAGAGCCGAGGCAGGTATAGGATCCCAAGCTGCCCAACCAGCCCTGTCTGACAGGCGCCCGATGAGCAGGGGTTATGGAGATCACAATCTCCCTCCAACCGGCCCAACATTTGGGAATGCGAGGTCTGTCACTTCAGACCTCGGCTTCCATGCTCCCTAATCACTACACGCCAGCAAATAATGCCGAGCGCCAGAATATGACCTCATACCCCCGCATTCTGCATCAATAGCCGGAGCATAGTGATGAGGGAGCAGTGTATGTGTATATGTGTGTGTTTATGGGCAGGTGTGTGTGTAAAGGCAGCGTATCTATATATATATATATATATGTGTGTTTATGGGCAGGTATATGTAAA
The DNA here is from genome assembly GCA_029215755.1 of Spea hammondii. Classification (NCBI taxonomy): domain Eukaryota; kingdom Metazoa; phylum Chordata; class Amphibia; order Anura; family Pelobatidae; genus Spea; species Spea hammondii. The sequence goes on along the minus strand of JARDYJ010000005.1, from coordinate 13,264,316 downwards.
GGCAGCATGTATGGGCAGTTGTCTGTAAGGACAGTGTATGTCAATAAAAATAAAATAAAAAAAGACAACCGAGGGGGGCACAATTTTCCATTCTTTCCTCGGGCCCAAAAGTAGCCAGCTACGGCTCTTCTCACAACAACCAGGCGGTATGAGAGCCTGTCGCTCTGTCTCTGCACTTATTTGTAAAGAAAAGCTTCTAAGAGTTTTCCTCTCTTTCTCAGCTCTGAAGCAATACCTGAGGAAGAGAGGAAAACGTTTGAAAGCTTGTCTTTTATTAAGTATTATGTTAATCCAATAAAAAAGGTATCATTGCATACTGCAATACTCTTTTGGCATCATTTTGGCATCTTATTTATATATATATATTAATTTTTTTCAGTGGCAGTAGTGGAACTTATTAGTGCCCCCCCAGTTTTGACTGTGGTATCTTATGTACCCCTGTCGGGGTGCTAGCTGGAAAGGTAGGGAGCGTAGAGCAGGGTAGCACCAGATAGAAAGAATAAGCCAAATACAAAGTCCGAGTGATAAATCCGGGTCAGGGCAGGCAGCGAAGGAGCAATAACGAGAAACAAGCCGAAGTCGAATACCAGGAGGTCAAACACAAAAAGGCAGGATAAATGGGGAATCGCACAGAGCAGAACACAAGGCACTAGAAGCTCAATAACTAAGCCCAGACTGAAGGGTGAGCTGGGTTTTTATATTCTACAGGCCAGGTTCCTCCCACTGACTCACAGGTGTTACACCTACACCCGAGAGCATAAGTATTCCCCACCATGGGGGTTAATTAGGGGTTAACTTAGTCTGCCCTGCACTACCGTGCGGCGGCCAGCAGAGGGCGCCTGAGATTGGGATTGTGCGGGAGCGCGCCTTGCTGTAATTGCAGTGCGCGGCCGCAACAGCGTGGGGGCGCGCCTCGCAGCAACTGCCGCTGGCGGCCGTGATGGCCGGATGATCTGCCGCGTGGTTGCCGGCACGGGAGGCACCGGAGGACGAGGACGTAGTCCGCCCCGCAACGGAGCACGGCGTCCAGCCAAAGACCCCGGTAAGGGGCATGATGAGGGGCTGGGGGCCTGACAACCCCCCTGTATACAGTATTGTTTGAGTCGCCTCTGGTCTGAATTATACATTATACAGGGCCTGATATAAATATAAATTGCTGATTTATATGACCTCATTGTTTGTCATATATCAGACACAAACATAATGTGCTGTGATTAAAAAAACTCTATCCTCTGTCCTATATTACTGCAAACTAGGTACAAGATGTACCAGTATTTTATTATGGTGATAAGGCAAATAAAACATAATTAGATGTTACTCTTACAGTTCAGAGCAGATAAAACAAACGCTGAATAAATGTCCTGGTGATATTCAAGAAGGTAAGCCTTCATTTGTTGACGTGCAAATCACCACAAAAGAGGAAATTGCAGTTTTTATGAATTAGACATTTATCCGACCGTGTATAAAAAAAAGCAGCGTGTTACCCCCTAGCAGTAGGGCTGATGACCCTAAATGTGCCCATTCATTCTAACGGAAGGTCGAGCCTGCTGAACAGCCCTGGATAACGGTGCCCAATGGGTCTGCAGAACATGTTGAAGGACATCATCATCATCACGCACAGGGGCAAGCTTCTGCTACAAAGAGAGTGTTTGAAAACTGGGCTTGTGCATTCTGATTCATAAAAATTTATATTTGCCTAATTCGTACATTCATACAAATCTCCAAAAAGCAGGAGGTGCCCCAATGAAACAAACGAACATGACCAATAATCCTCCTAAATTCATTGGGATCTGTCCATTTCTTGTCCGTTTTGGCCCCATTATAACCTGTTTGGTGCTCTTTCAGCAGAGAAAGTAGGAAGGGGGTACAAAATATGTGATTTATAGCTAGAAGCTGCCAAAACAATGCTGACGAGAGGGACAGTCTTATTGATTATGGCTGTGATTGAAGGTTCCAACAGTCTGTGGGCTTTATTCTTTGTTTTTGTTATGGCTTTGGATAAATTATGAATTGTTTGAGCAAGAATTGGCGGAACCGCAAGCCCAGAAAGCGTAAAAGTGTTTCTGTAACCTAAATGTGTGTGTGAGAGAACTGTAAACCTTCAAGATTGAGTCACTGACATACCTGGGAACTCTCCGGGTTTAACCTGGAGATTGCCGGATGACCGCTGCTTCTCCGGTTCAAGACCTGAATCCTCCAGGTCGCGTGAGCGGGGTCTTGAAACGCCCCGATCCCTGCCCATTTTCCCTTTAAATGGGGGTGTTTCCCGCTGCCGTCAGCAGGAACGCCCCCGACGTCAGCAGGAACTCCCCGACGTCAGCTACTGACAGTGGGCAGTCCTGGCCGCTTCCCGCAAGGGAAGGCTCCGGGTAGCCCGAGCCCAGAAGTTCCCAGGTATGGTCACTGACCATGTGCTTGGGAGTTACACAACCCAATTACACTTAACGCAGTCGCCACATAGAAATGCTTACAGTATTACTTACACAAACACTCACTATAGAACTCATATACACAAAAGACACAAGCGGAGTTACTGGAACCAAATGCACTTGCAGTCACCCAAAAGCAAAGGTTTATTTTAGGCGACCGTCTATGAGCTCTGCACCAAGGTGGCCATTGAGCAGTGAATTCGAGAGGCACACAGTAATTTGGAAGAGGTATGTCCTAACAACCAATACGCACCCGAATACTAGCAGAGATAATAATGTTTAATAAACAATGATAAATTAAAATGTTCTAATTTAATAATCTCCAGATGAGGAACGGTGACAGAGAACATAACAAAATACCGGTACATGTAAAACTTTCCGCATTTATCAGTGTCCATAACAATTGTTTTACTCTGACCAATCAGCATTTACAAGGGGGAGGGCTAAGCATAGGCATATAAGCATGCAGTAATGGCTAGACTGTCTAGATACACACATATACTCTACTCTTACAAATGCCCGCCCATAAACACAAACATACACATTCAATATGCACATTCACACTTGCCCTTACACATAAACTTCTTGGCTTGCCTTTGCATCTTCACACTTGCGTGGTCTAACATACAAACACTTTCAAAACACAAACTCAAGCTTTCTCCACCCTTTCTGATAACTGATCCTCTACCTCATAGCGCTCATTATCTCTCCCCTTTCTTGTTACCCCCTTTATCTATCCCCTTACTGTTTATCTCTCCCCTTCTCTTTTATCATCCCCTTTCTTATTATATCTTATATTTTTCTTTATCTAAGCTCTTTATCTCTCCTATCATTTCTTTTTATATCTCCATTTTCTTTTTCTATTCTTTTTTTATCTCTCCCCTTCTCTTTATTTCTCTTCTTTCTCTTTATCTCTCCCCCTTGTCTTTGATCTCATTTCTCATTATCTCTTCTGCTCTTTCTCTCTCCTTTCTATTTGTCCCATTTTTGTTAATCTTTTCCCTTTCTTTTTATGGCTCTTTGTTCTCTTTATCGTCCTATCTTTCTCTTTATCACTCATCTTCTTTCTCTCTCCCTTTTCTTTTTATCTCTCTTTTGTCCCCTTTCTCTTTAACACTCCTCCTTTTTTCTCTTCGCCTCTTTATTTATCTAATATCTTCTTTTATCACTTTATCTATCTTTTCTCCCAAACTTCCCTTTAATTCTCCCCTTCTCATTATCCAGTCTCCTCTATCTTTTCTCCTCATTATCTCTCCCCTTTCTATATATTGCTACTCTTATTTATTATTATATTTGACATCCTCCCCAACTTTCCCTTGACTCTCCCCCAGTAGCTCACATATGCACTGGCAGACATTTTTACATAATCTCTCAAATTCACACAGATTTACACACTCACGCCAACACACATGCACTCATACTTACTAACACATGCTTACACATACATGTATATGCCCACACACCCCTACACATACACATCCATGCTCACACATACACATCCATGCTCACACACGCATCCATTCTCACACACACATACATGCTCACGCATACACATCCATGCTCACACACGCATCCATTCTCACACACCCATGATCTCACAGACATACGCATCCATGCTCACACATACATACACATCAGTGCTCACACACACACACATACATACACGCCTGTGCTTACACACATACACTCATATGCATGCTCACATGCATTTTTTATTATTATTTAAGGGCCTTTAATTTTAAAATTAGAAGCCATTTCTTAAACCAATGTCCCTGGGTTGTGTTTCAGTAATACACTTACACTGCCAGCAAAGCCTCACATTTCTGTAAAGCATAAAATAAATAAGAAAAATATTGTTCATTAGGGCTGCATCAACTAATTGATAAAATCGATAATGAAAATCGTCGTCAATGATTTTCATTATCAATTAGTTGAATGATCAATTCATTAACCTTAAGTTAGGCAGGCCAGAAGACTGTGCATGCGCGGTGTGCTATGTCTCTGAAACACTATTCCAGAGTTGTGTTTCAGTTACACACCTATTTTTGTAGAGCACAAAAAAAAATTTGTGCCGTTAATAATTAATACTGGGCAGGCCTCATACTGTGTGTCCATGTGGTATGCCAAAGTATGTCTGTTTTGTATCAATCTGGGTTGTCTGAACAATCAGTTGTATATATTTCACATCCTAGAGCAGCAGCAGGCTTTTCACTGTTTGTCCTGAGCAGAACATTGGGGTGTTTAGCACATGGGGCAGAAGAGAATGGGGATTCATGGGAAATGTGCCGTTCAATAATGTGACTGAGCATTCAGTTCCATACCATGTGGCTGGTTACGTCTCTCTGCCAGTGCCTGCCCAGTGCCTTCGGTGGCTGCTGAAGCCCAATTTCCCATTTTATTCCGAGGGATCAATTTTTTTATTTTTTTTGGGGGGGGGGAGGATTCAGTCCTGTACAATCCTGTACCATCTGAATTTGTTTGTCCAAAAGTTCCTGCCTAGCGCTCTAATATAACTACTGCTGCACCAGGGTCCTTTACTCTGAGGGGCCAATTTATTTAAATATTCCAGCTTTTGAAGAAATTCAGTGTCGTAGCATGCTGCTGGCTGTGTGTATCCGTTCATGTAGCGCTGCTTTTGCTGGTGTTAGTGGTCCTGCGACGCAAAATCTAGTCTGGATCTCATCCTAAACCTTCAGACGCCGCCGTTGCTGCTGTAAGTGAAAGTTGAGTCCAGAAGGCGGTGGGGGAAATTCTGCTCCACATTTTGTTTCCACAAAATTTGTTGTCTGAAAAGAAGTGCGGCAGAAATAAAACAAAAAGTTATCGTAACTGATTTTTTCCAGTGAAAACACTTTTGGTTGTGAACAATCTTCGCACGCCTCCCGTTCTGCCTGTGCATCGGGTTGTTGTTAACGCTGCCAGGTTATACAGACTAGTATCCGTTCTCACGCCGGCTGCTTACCTTTAGCTCGTTATAGATGTGGAATTGATGATGATGATGAGCAATGATCAGTGTAACAACTGTAGATAATGATTCTTATATTTATAACAACTTCTTAACGTCAAAGAAGACAAAGGACCCACAATTTGTCATTTTGGTTGGCTGTATATGTGTGTAGTAGTAGCGGGCTGACGGAGGAACCAATAGCAGCATTAGCTAAAGCACTATATAACAAGACCTAAACTATATATAAAGATATGTTTGCAAGAAAGTAAATACAAAAAAAGCAGACAGCCCAGATATACAGCAGCTCAGCCACAGCAGAGAAGTGCAAGTATCTAAACCGATGGATCTGGCTCCGATCACCCTCAGCCAGGATGACGATGAGATTGATGGGAGTTGTATCCCCCAAAGCCTGCTGCATCAGAGGTGCGAAAAGACTCGTGTATTCTCTGTATTTTTGTCTCAGTCATGAGATGGAATCATTTATAGGTGTGTGATATAAAAAGGGTCATATATAAAAAAAGGAGCAATTTCCTGTTGCTCTTGTTCAGAATGAACTTATCTCGCTCGATTACAAAATATTGTAGTTATTTTTTAACACAATATATATATTTTTAAAACAATCGCCCCAAATATGTGCCTTTTAATACTTCGGGCATCTAATATTCAGGTGCCTTTTAAATAATGGAAAATATGTATTCAGTATAAGAAAATAAGGAATGCTGGCGTTCAGGGTCTGCAGCTATTTTTATTCCATAGAAATGAGCTATAAAAAGAGTCCTTTAACCCCAGCTGATGCCAAAGATGAAGGAACCCTCTGAGCTGAAGGAACCCTCTGAGCTGAAGGAACCCTCTGAGCTGAAGGAACCCTCTGAGCTGAAGGAACCCTCTGAGCTGAAGGAACCCTCTGAGCTGAAGGAACCCTCTGAGCTGAAGCAGCGATGGGGCCGAGCTGGTCAGTGGGGGTTAATGGGGTGATTTCCCTGTACAGGCAGGACGGGCTGTAGGTTTCATGTCTGTGGATGATCTCCACGGGTTCATCTGCCAGCTCTGCCGGGAAACCATCTGGTCATCCGTGACTCACACCCCCTCCGGAAGAGGATTCTTCTTCCATTCACCTCCTCCCGTTCCACCTTAAGCTGGGGCCGACGCATGCGCCCCTCTCCCCACTACAAGCAGCGCTGCCCTCTCCTCCGCCTCCTCCCACATACATCTCCTCCTCCTCCCCCATACATCTCCTCCAGCTGCTGCTGCTGTCACCGGGCACCGATCTCCAGCCCCTCATCTCACCAGCCAGGGACACCTTCCACCGTCTGTGGGGCACAGGGGGGAGGGGGGGGTAAAATCCACAGGGGTAACTTCAAATAGCACAAGCTGGGATGTCCCTCCAGGAACAGCTGGCCGTGTGGATATACTTTGCATTGACCATTTCTTCTTCAATCATTAATAGGATGCTGAGCCCCGTCGGTGAAGAGCTTTTACCCCGCTGCCCCCTCTGTGTTGCCCGCAGCCCCGCCAGGATCTGAGGGCAGATCGGTGTCATTTATGTTGTATGTGTTACCGAGATCGCCCGAGATCCCAGTATTTGCAGTCGGTGTGTTGCTCTTTCACCAACATGTCTGCTCCTCTCGGGCCCAGGGGCGGCCCTTTGCCTCCTGCTCAGAAACAGGATGCCTTGCCAGAGATGCCGGACCTCAGCCACCTTACCGAGGAGGAGCGGAAGATCATCCTCGCGGTTATGGAGCGACAGAAGAAGGAAGAGGAGAAGGAGCAGTCCGTACTCAAGTAAGCATGTGCTCGGAGCTGGGCTGCTGCTCCCGTATCTTGTGTGCCCTCTCCTGTCTCCTTCTGTCCCCGCCCCGGGAAGGGGCTCTTTGGAAGTACATCAGGTGTTACCGATTGCATGTTGGCTCTTTTTTCATTCAACATTCGATCGGATCGAACGCAGGAGAGGAAATCTTTTAAAGGGAACCATCTTGATCAGTAAAGAGTGTCACAACCTTTGTCATCTCAGCTAATGTGGGCGTGATGGGAGTTGTAGTCCCTAACAGTTGGGTTGTCTGCAGTTGCCTTATCACAGGGCCATAGATAAGTCTGCTAATTATTGCCAAACGCCTGCCTTTGTGCCTGTGCAGCATTATATACAGCATTATATATATATATATATATATATATATACATACATACATGTGTATTATACATGTGCTCATACTGCAGGGGCTCTGGCAGACAACGTGTTAATGTGTGCATGTTTATCATTGTGTTCTGCATAGAGTTACATAGGAGGTATGATGGGGTGAGTGGGAACATGTATGATCAGTATATATATATATATATATATATATTATTAAAGGGTTAGCCCTTTCACATGTAATAGCCGGGGCATGGGATCCAACATGGCTGCATTCACAGGTGCTGGGCTTTTTCTCTAAATGGTTTGGGCTCCGCAGACATCCAGATCGATCGATAAAACAGCTTCTCTGGGAAGCAGTGATTGATAGAAACACAACCCCCCCACCTTGGCTTTAAGCAAACATCAGTATTCCTCCCAATAGCCCTACGGCCTACTATACACAGGCTTTGGGTGGGTTATAAGTGCTGCCATCTTCCTCCATGTACAAGCCTCCCCTCCACCTCCTCCTCCTCCTCCTCCCCTGTGTTGGCTGAACCCTCCAGGTTAGGATACAGCAGGGGACAGCCGAATGGATACAGTGTATTCTGCTATACCATTATTAGCCAAAGAGCAAATTAGGTAACAATCATACGTTATTGGCTAACAGTAAATGGTTGTGAGCTCTCCACACTATCTAGGTCTCCTGTAGAGGTAAATCCTGGGAATAGAGCAGCAGAGGCTGAAGCTGAGCTAAGTTCAGCACCACAGAGCTGTCCAGCAGCTCTTCTCCAGCCTGGGTGCTGAACCTCAGGGATCTAGCGTAGCTTTAACATCAGGAATTTACTCCATAAAACACCGGACACAAGGCGATCTGCCCCCCAGACCTCTATCTGCACAGAATATTCTCTTTCACCGCCGTTTGAAGTTGTCCCGACCGCTGAATATTCCTTTGTTTCTGTTTAACACCAAATGCAGGCTCTTTGACGCTAAACAAAATGCAGTTCTGTAATTGTAATGAGTGTTGATGTTTGCATTTTTTATGTTTTAACATAAGCTGTTATTCTGTCCATCTGTCTCTCTGCTCACTTAAGTCTAAGTAATAAGCTAGGAATGGCGGTGCGGTGAATATATCCCTCCGTTCCCACTGAGGGAGATATTAACCATCTTGAAGACCCTGTGTGGCAGGGAGCCCAAGGGCCAGGTTGATGCGGTGCGAGTAGCAGCAATACGAAGGCTCCATTTTCTTGTGGTGTTCAGACCAGGACACTGTCTAAGAGGTAGTAATTCCCTCACCTCCTCCAACCTCCGGGTTAGTAAGCAGCCGTGCATTAGAGGAAGCGGGTCAGGATGAAGATATGATTAGATTGTCTAAGCTGGAGAGGGAGCTTGTGAAAAAAGGGCATGCAAAGTCTCATTCCATCACATATATATTCTGCAGCTTCTGTTATTCATTCCTCCGCTCTGTAGCGTACACCACGTGGCCCATTTTATAAGAATAGATAAATAAACGAGGAGGCAGACATACATATGCTTCCAAATTACTATTATGTATTGTTTATATAGGGCCGTCATATTCCGTAGCACTGCACAATGGGTAGACAGGACATAACAAGTAGCATGTAACATAACAAATTGACTAACAGAGACAACAGGTGAGGAGGGCCCTGCTTCCAGTTGTCTACGTTAGTCTCCAGATATACAGCTCCAACTTGTTTCAGATGCTCAGCACTTCATCAGGTTCCGCTGTAGACCTCACAGCCGTAGGACTGCGTGAACGTTGTGGTTCATACATTCTGTTTGCAGGTGCTTCCGGATTGGTGTGAGACATTTTTTGGTAGAAGTAGATGAAACGGATACGATAAAGTCTCCAGAAGGACGTTACATATCTAGATTACCTTTTGTTTGCCAGATATGGCGATCCAGCTCTGTGTCTGTGTTCTCTAGAAGCTTGGAACTACGGCACACACGCATCAGATCCCTCCTGTGTGTATATAATGTGTGTGTAAATAATTATCTGCCGTACCCTAGAAGTTCAAAGAAGCCACCGTTAGTGGTGGGTTTCTCTTTCATACCCATGGGAGGCGTTGTGATTTCTTGTTTGGTGACAGCCTATACCAGGGGTGTCCAACCTGCGGCCCTCCAGTTGCTGCAGGACTACATCTCCCATACTCCTCAGCCAGCCCCTTAACTGAAAGAGCATTATGGGAGATGTAGTCCTGCAGCAGCTGGAGGGCCGCAGGTTGGACAACCCTGGCCTATACCTTCATCAAGGTCTCCGCTTGGTAAGAGGAATCTCTTGTTGGCTATACCTTCCATGTAGGCTGAAATTCTGTCTACATACGGAGTTAACCCTTCCTTTCCCAGTAAGTTTGTGCGCTTTCATTCCTGTTGTATTATCTACTTAAATAAGTTAGATTTGATGGATCGACCATTGAGCCTTTCTATTCTAGATCAAACAGAGACAGGGAACACGGCAACAACAAATACAAATAATTAAGGTAAACAGCGCGTCGCAGCCGAGCTTCTATTAGCCTGTCGGTGACACTCATCGGCTGTTGGGTTCGGGCTTCCGCTTTTTAGTGGCCGAATTTACAGCCAGCAGGAAAGTATTATAAAGTATTATAAAGGGATTGAAGGGGCATCACGCAGTTGTCCTGTTTTATATGAAGATCACTCTGGTTCAGTTGATAATGAGTATTGGAACTCAGCCGTCGGGACATGGCTGCCGTGTGTTTCTGAGTTCCTTTCTACAGAATCAGGTTTCGTTTAGATCAGAAGATATTTACTAATATCACGTGACCTTTGACATTATCTGTATTCTGCTTAGAAACATTGGATTTGGTTAAATGCTTGCGCCAAACAATAGTGATTTCTTTGGCAAGTCGTACTCCGAAGTGAGCGTACAGACACATGAAGAAGAGTTAGCACAGTGGTGTATTTTCCTTGCAGCGGCCCCAACCGGCCCCTCAACAGTGCATTAAAAGGCGCTGCATGCGTCGCGTCGGGATATGACATCATATACCGCCTCGCTGTGTCTGAAGGGGGCACAGTGCCCTTTGATGCAGTCTATGGAGGCTGTGCTGAGCCTCCTTAACGTTAGTTGGTCAGTTGGGGGAGATCTGAGAGGGCAATCTGCCCCTGGGTTTTGTAGCAGGGAGACTGCTGCCCCCCAGACCTGCCCCTCTATGCCTGCGGATAAAGAAATGAAGTGCAATTTATCTTACTTTGCTTTCCAAACCAACATTTGTAAAGCTTTAAAAAGCCACTAAATCCTCCATCCTTAGCCAGTTGTTTATAGGATGTTTTATCGAAATAAAACATGATCTTTCCGGTAAAAACCTAATTAATACATTTCAATTGGAATATTCCCTATACAAGCAGTAAAAAAATCCTAATACACATTTACAGAACAGAATCATATGCTGTCCGCTTCTTATTACAGCTAGACATTAAATAAAGCGGAAATAGTAAAAAAAGGGAAGAAAAAGAGAGCATTAAGTTTGCAGTCTGCTTAGAAATAGCTCTGGAAACAGCCGCGGAACTGAACACGTTCCGTGCCTTCATTAGTGAATAGAAATCACATAGTGTAGTATGATGCTAAATCCATGCACATGCCTGATCACGACCGATTAACCCATTGAGTGATTATCCCGTGTGATGTGATAGAGCTGGATATTCCGGATACTGACCCGCGGCACTCAATGCATTGGGCAGTAGTGAAATAATTGGCTGTTATCAGTAATTCCCCACATTGTCAACAACCATTGTATATATAGACAAACGACTCGCCAATCCCAGTACCTCTACCCAGAGGCAGAAAGAGCAGCTAATTCCCCCGGTAGGACTCTGTCTGTGGCTTTTACTCACCTATGGAACATTTTGCCCGTATAATTATATCTTGACAGTCACTCCTCCGCCGCGCTATTTACAGCGTAGCCTGTGTGTATTCACCGAGCGATGTCCTCTTTGATTTCATTAATTGATCTTGTGTATGTATTTGATCAGTTTGATATATTAACGGATTTATTATGTTTCTTATTTATTTTCTGCATATATTATCCACCGTTTACTCCCAGCAACATGAGATGATCTTATTACTACTGATTTATACAGCAACGTTTTACTCCACAGCGATGTGCAATAGCAAACAGGGCATACCAAGCTGTGCTTGACATTACCGTTTGAATCTGTAGAAACAAAAAGGTGACAAGGGCTCTGTTCAAAAGAGCTTACAATCTAAAAAGTTTAGTGAAGTTGGGTCCACGTTCACATAATTGATGGCTTGGTGTGTGGATGTTTTAAGGCGATGATTTGCTAGGACGTGAAGATCTTTCAGGTCCAGGTGCTAAACGGGGAACAATGACTTTTATTTAGTTGGAGATCCAGGAATGAATATAAAACTTTTAAACAAATAGTAATGATTTCAGGGTCACAATTTCCGGTCTATATTTACAGAGATCAGGAAAACAAACCATGTGTGCGTCATGGCCTTTGTCTATCTTCAATTCACCATGCGGCTCCGGCAGGTTCATCAATTGCTCAACAACAAATTAATGGAGAAGACTTGTGATGATTAAGATTTTCATGATATATTAATAGATAAATATGATATTTGTACATTGCTCTCCCTGTAATGTGAATAAGCTTTTATTTATCGAGTTCAGTTGGTGTAAATTTGGGTTATCCATTTGGGAGTTAACTATGGAATATAGTAATGGCCACTAAATTCATATTAAATAGAACAAAACTTCATGTATTTGCCATTCCAGCAAGTGAGCTCGACATATACCCACAAAGCTCCATTCTTCATATGAACTCAACACAAGCTTGGGACAGGACAGAGTGTTTTGTAGGTTTAAGGAATTAGCTGATTTCAAAGGCAATTTAGAGCATTTACTTTTAAAAGGCCTTTTATTTGATATCACATGAGTTGGGAGCAGTCGGCAATGTATACAATACACGTAATGCAAATATAATGATCCAGGGATATTTCAAATAATACAGAACTTCAATATTAGAGTCATAAAATGTTGATGTTGTTATCCCGGTCATGGAGGACAAGCCCCCAGTTTAAGAAATTTACCAAAGATTTTGAATCAAATAAAGATATAGTGAATGAAGTAAACATTGTTCATGTTGTTTTTTTATATTATCCCAAAAATCTTGTTTGGACCCCCCTCTATAGGAGTCTTGTAGGGACCCTATACCCTCTATAGGAGTCTTGTAGGGACTCTGTACTCTCTATAGGAGTGTTCTAGGGACCCTATACCATCTATAGGAGTCTTGTAGGGACCCTATATCAGAAATTATGCCCCTTAAGGCACCAAAGGAAGTGTGGAACACAAACCAAAAACTATATATGTTGCCATATAATCGTTGCTATCTTAATCAAAATCGTCTTCAGTATTTTAGCTCATTTTAAAAAGTAAATTATCCTAATGAACAGTGCAATCCATCTGACACCAAATTAATCAATTTACTTTGTTTTCAGACCTAATGTGCTAATCTGCAGTCTGTCAGTAAATCTTTTAATTATTTGAAATGATGTAAGGTTGTATTTTTGAAATATTATGAATTTAATTCTGCATCAAAAAAATTACCGCCGACTTTATATCCGGTATAAAATCATCATCACCATTTAAATCAGGATTATCGCGGTAACCTTACTCATGCTGTGACACCTTCTGGGTGCATGACCACATACTAAAAGGGTTAACCAAGCACACTGACTCATTTGACATTTTTTATCCATAACACCAAATAATGAAGTTAGTTTGTTTCAGACAAAAGACAGATAAAAAGGTGTTTTTTTTAATTTGTCCTATGCTGTCATCATCATGAATGTTTAGAAAATAAAAAATATTTCAGTGAAAATAAATAATAAAGGTAACTCGGGTTGTTGTTCAGAAGTATCTGACTGGGTTTTTATCAGATAGAACTATTCGGCCCGTCTCGTCCTTGCGTTTTTTTCTGATCGTAATCAGTCCTTGGTCTTGTCTTAGATGCAGGATGGCTTTATGCCAATCCCATGCGTGTTTAAGGTTATTGAGTTTGTTACTTTAGCCCTTGTGCCTATGAGCCAGCTGCGATTATAGACTGTAAACGAGGGCAGCAACTAACGATTATTTTAATAATCGATTAGTTGGCCGATTATTTTTTCGATTAATCGATTAATCGGATAAAAAAAATGCAATTTTTTTTCAATTTAAAATAATGTAATAAAAAACGTACAATTTACACTTTCATCTCTTTATTGCAATGGCCTCTCTCTATTCACCTTCTTATTTTACTGACATAATAATAAAAGCTACAAGAACCCAAACACTGTGTTTCTCAAACTAAGTTTTAATGCAAAGTTATTAGTAAATATTAATTCATATGGTAACTAGTTTTCATATTTAATAAAAACTATGAGAAGAAAGCCTTGTTTAATTTTTATTTTATTTACCAAACCGCCGACGGTTATGCACATCTGCCCCCGAGCTTGCCACTCTGCCCCCATATATGCCTTATACCTCTTATATGCCAGATTCCACTGTGCCCCTGATATGCCTTATACTCCTTATATGCCAATGATATGCAACTGAGCCCCCTGATATACCTTTTACCCCCAGATATGTTTTATGCCCCCCCTGATATGCCTAATATCGATATGCCTTATACCGCCTATATGCCCTGAAATTCATAATACCCCCCATACACCACTATAACTCACCCATACACCACTCTGGCTCCTCCCCCTCCCATACACCACTCTGGCTCCTCCCCCCTCCCAAACACCACTTTGCCTCCTCTCCCTCCCATATACCACTTTGCCTCCTCCCCCTCCCATAATCCACTCTGCCTCCTCCCCCCTCCCATACACCACTCTGGCTCCTCCCCTCCAATACACCACTCTGGCTCCTCCCCTCCCATACACCACTTTGGCTCCTCCCCCTCCCATACTCCACTCTGTCTCTTGTCAGCAACGGAGGTTCACAAGACACCAGGGAGCCGGGTAGAGAGGCAGAGTGGCGTATGGGAGGGGGAGGAGCCAGAGTGGTGTGTGGGAGGGTGGCTCCCATACACTCCTCTGACTCCTCCCCCCTCCCATACACCGCTCTGCCTCTCTACCCGGCTCCGTTACTGACAGGAACTTTCACTGCAGCTTCATAGAAGCCTCAGTGTAAGTGAAGGTGAGTAACGGAGGCTGTCTGTGCGATGCAGACCCCCACCGGCTGACAGAGAGGATGATTCTCTGTCAGCCGGTGGGGGTCTGCGCGATGCGCACAGCCAGCCTCCGTTACTGCCCTTCACTTACGCTGAGGCTTCTATGAAGTCAGTAACGAGTCGGGAGAGAGGCAGAGTGATGTATGGGAGGGGGAGGAGTCAGAGGGGTGTATGGGAGGGGGAGAGAGACGGAAGTGAGAGACCGGCCGACAGTGAGGGGAATCCAGGTCCCCTGCAGCGTTGGATTCTAGTATTATAATCCGATCTCTGTTTGAGGTCGGATTATATAAGGAGAGGAGTTTTTAAGAGCATTTGCTCTGAAAAAACCTCTTTTTAGAATCGATAAAAATCGATTCGATTAATCGATAATGAAAATCGTTGATGATTTTCACTATCGATTATTATCGATTTTATCGATTAGTTGTTTCAGCCCTACTGTAAACATCCAGTAGAAGACCCTCTTCTTCACGTATTGTCATCCCGATTGCCACTCATGTGACGATATCACAATATCACTTTTCAACGGCAAAGGATCCCCCAAAAAAAGACAATTGACAAAAATTATATATACAGGGACATCAGGTACACAAGGACAGAATGATGTCGACCCCGTACATTTTTATACCCCTCGTGTATTGCTGTTTTCAGTTATTCAGATATTTTTGATATTTTAGATAGTATGCATGCTTTGTATCTTATAATTTATACACAGTGCATGGCCACCGTTATAGGGAATCATTCGGTGATTGGATGCCAGCCCAAGTCACAAATCACCATTGTTGATTGCTTTAGTGCGCCTAAATAGTGTCATTTTAATGAATGGTCCATAATGTATTCATTTATGTATTTTTGACACTGCTATTTATGAATGTATTAAGTGAATGGTATTGATATAATTGTATGTATATATTCAGCTTAGTGTGGTGCCCTAATGATCAACACTAATTATGACCAATGAGAAATAACGTTTATTGCTTGGTTTATAAAATAAAATAGAAGAAATAGATTGTTTGGGTCACGCGGTCAGTCTGAGGAGCAGCCTTTATGTTTGGATGTAATACTTTAACATGTGGTTCCTGTATCTAATGGGTTTGATTTAAATGTATGTAGATATTGAACACATATGGCTATAATAAGACTCCGTTTCCCCAGTTTTGCCCCCTATTCCAGGCTAATGGATGAACTGATTTTAAATAGTCCACTTTGGTCTCATCAATATAGTTTTATGCGTATCACATGCATGTTGAAGTTCCCTTAGCCTCTATCACTTCTGCTGGGAGGCTGTTCCGCTTATCTACCACTTCTCTCTGTTTCCTGTAACATTGGAACAAACATATAGACAGTTCTGATCCACAGTGTCTACTAACTGGACTTAAGAACAGTGAGAATTATGCACTGATTGTCTCCAATATTCATCTGTTAAAAACATGCCCCATTTGCGCCAAGTTTTTTCACCACTAATATACAATTATTTATCACCCCCTGTTTTTGTTCACCTTATTTTTTTACGTACATGTATGTTCCACTTTACTTTTTCTTCCAGAATAATTTGTATTCCAAATAAAATCTAAATAAATATCCCATCGCTAAATAAATATCCCATCGCTTATCCGTTATCCACCGGTTTTGCAATTTCTTCTCCAAAAATAAAAAAATGATGACTAAACAGCTACTTCTCAGCAGGTTTCATTTGTGGTTAAAAAATTAAAATATACTTTGTTTAGTCATATTTTGGCATATTTTCATTGATTCTCTCACCCACGTGTTTTGTTTTTTTCCCGAGAAGGCAAATCTGTTATTCATTCATATTGAAATCTGGAAGCTTGCAGCTAATGTATTCAGCTCCTCTATATTGAATATGCGATAATGTACGAACGTCATCCATTGAGTGAATGAGTAATAGCGCGTCTGCCGGTTAATTGTCTCAGCTTGCTGTAAAAATTGTTACATATTAGAGCAGTTCAGCCGATACAATGCATACTATTTACTCTCCTTGTTAGTTGCAGGCAGTGCTGAGTTCTGAACCCAGCAGCACATCATGGATTTGGAATATTGTCGGATTTTGCTCAGAAGTTTGTTGATAAGGATACATAATAGCAGTGACCCAGGGCAGTGCCCTCAACTGCCCCAGACCTATCATGGCGATGGGGTCCTCTTCTGCAGAGTGCCGGTATATGACATCATCGGTTCAACTTGAGAAGCCCATTAGTTGAGGTTAGATGAGAAGATGGCACTGAGGTCAGAAAATACCTCCACGGTGTTAATGGGGTGGTTTTAAGGGAGATCCTTGACCAGGCCTTTATAACTGTGGTACACGTTGAGGGGCCGGTTGCCCGACAGGTTGATCAGCCCCTAGTGATGCGGCCCAGGAGCTACCTAGGCCATTATACATCACTGCCGATTAGCATTTAAAAGGTCTGAACTTTCAGAATAGCGTTGGTAGCGTGTGGTACGCAGCAGAGTTATTTTTTAATAGTGCCGTTTTTCCACATATACCCCTAATAGTGCAGGAATATATGGGATATGCGGGTAGAACGGCTACTTATTTATATTCGTGTTGCTATGCGGCAAATCCATAGGACTCAACTTTTAAGATATTACATTGGAAAGAAAAGTGGGCTTTTGACCAAACCCCCACTACATGGCAGGGGTGTAACGTATTTTATGTATTTTAATGTTGGCTCCTTCAGCCCATGCAGTGCTAGGTATCTTCAGGTCTTTGGATTTTACAGACCTTATTAACCTTTGTTATTTGTGTCTCCACTCTGTAAGTTGACTATAGGTAGTCTGGTTTCCCGCACTTAGTTGCTGGAGAGCATTTATAACTGATTGCCAGCGATGACAGTTCTTTTACACCATATAGTGCCTTACCACGTTACAGAGTTTCGGTGAGCATTGGAGGAACTGCACCTTTAATCAGGTGGAAGTAATAAGTGTTTACCAGGAGGTGGGGTAGTCGGCACACCTGAAATGTGAAAACCTAAACCCCCCTGTATTCTTCAGACCATGCAGAGAGCGAACCAGAAATAGAGATATATCAAGAAAGAAAGGATTAGACCTGGACTAAATTAGTCTATGGAATAAATTCTCTTTTAACACAGACTAACCGTTAATTATTAAAACATCCAGCCGTGTGGAGTATTTTGGAATTGGAGACCACGGCTAGAAGTCTCTTGGGAGAAAAGTGCCCCCACCCAAATAAAATTCTTTGTGCTGTATGGCAGTGTATTCTTCTAGTAACCGCTGTGTTCAGTTAGATCTGGCACATCCGCCTTTAGGCTGAGGCCACATGACGTCTGTTGATCCACCAAAGAAGCAGAGCTCCATGTTCACCTCACCGTTCAGGGCTGCTTTTGGGCTGGGCAAGGGGGCTTACTGCAGGCCCCGCAGTTAGGAAGCCCCCACTCTGCCGCTGCTTACTGCGCCTCACATTTGTGGTCTCTGCATCTATGATGTCATAACCCATTGCTCTGCATTCTCGCAATGCAGAGACCACCGGCCTGAGGGAAAGCGTGACGCCTGCTTCCCCACTCCTAATAAGTAACATAATCTGTTGGCAAAAACATCTTTCCTCATAACGCTTGGATACGATTTTAAGAAACTTGCTAGCCGAGAGTGCATTTTCCGATTTGCAAACATTCAAAAGGATCTGCCAAAAAAACACAGCAAGTTAAACAGAGCCCCACGTCTTCGGCGGATCAAATGGGGATATTTGTTGCCTTCTAAAGTTTTCGTTAAGATGGCAAGAACCCGTAGTGTAAGTGGTGGCATTCATTTCACTACATCTCTGTCGCTTGTCTTGATAAAGTCCTTCCTTGGTACTCATTTGCATAGTTATCGGCTAAAAGGTTGAATATCTTCAGCATAATTTAAACCTAAACGCAGAGACAATATTTAGAAATGTAGACGTATTATTTATCACTTTTATTTTGCTGTCAGCCTGCGCAGGTCTAGCTGTCTGCGTCCCGTTTCCCTTGACTTTTAAACTGACTACTAAGTATCTTCACCTTGCAAGTCCCCTTGATGTTCTCCTCTTCTTCAGTACAGTCCTTGTGTATCATCTTCATGATGACGGTCCAGAATCTTATGAACCGTCATATATTATAGTATGCTTCAGTTTTCTTCGAGTGTCACCTACACAACTTTTAGAACCGTTAAAGTAATTCATGAAAGCTACCAATATCTTGTGTTTTTCAATTTAATCAGTGTAATTGTTTTGGAGTTTTGGTTTACGGGAAGTAGGGTTTGATGGCAAAACATGGCAAAAACTGATAATTTCTTGTCCTAAACTTACTTCTGCACTCCTCACTCCTCCATTACATCCAACGACCCAACTAACCAACTTCTGACGATGGCTTCAAGGGAGGAATAACCATGCTGGCCCTCAGGAAGTTTAGATGACTGCACCCAGGTTAACTTATATATTACATATTTTAATATATATCTATCTATAATAAATTACACGAAGGATCATCCTTATTCCATTATTATTTGTCTATACAGATTATTATATCCGTCAGACCGACTTATTCTTAAACATAGAAGGGCTACTTATGAATTCAGCACTCAGGTATTGGTCCTTATTTTTCATTTTTTTTATATAAAAGTAACAAAACATTAACATAAGAACAGCAGAAGATACTGCCACAAATCCCATGTAATGAAGCTGTAATCACTTTTAAATGACCTTATACAGAAAATCTGCTAATACAGTAAATGGCATTGGGGAGACTGGTTCATGACCCAGCCGGGGAAGTATTTACCTTTGGGGTTGCTATAGCCCTGACCTAGGGCAGAACCCCCAGCCGCCCCCTCCGCGGTCGGCATCTTGAACATATCAAAAGCCTTGCAGCACCTTTAAGACACGGACCGCTGGCGCCTTTTAATGCTGCCACAGCCTCCATAGCATAAATTGGCCGGTTAGAGAGATCCTCCTTGTAACCGGCCACAGAAAGGGGCCACAGAAAGGGGCTCCCCAGTTTTGTAGGCCTAGGCCAGAATATGCCACTGGACCCAGCATGATAATATTCACCATAAATATAAGTTGTCGAGTACCGGGAATAGTAATTAGGATAGCAGCAGGCAAACTTCCGGGTTTCGCACAAGTCCCTCGTTGGGAAAATGCGTTGACTCTCTAAAAGGTGCTATTTACATTTGTCAATTAAAATTCAAGTAAAAGTCTTTAACTGATGACCAACCATATCTTGTTTAAATAACAGACACCCGGAAAAATTAAAACCCCAATCGTTTTGTTCTTATTCCGTTATCTCAAACATCACACATGACAGAATTCTCTAGGATGGTTTTGTTTGTGTTGAGTAGTAAAGTGGTTTGCGATTCTCGAATTAGTTGTGATAACATTAGAATTTTGTCAGTTTCAAGTCATTCGAGTTGTGATGGTAAAAAAAAGCACCGTTGCTGAGGGAGTCGATGATTGGGGAAACGATGAGGTGGTCACTGATGAGTTGATGGCATCAAAGTGGGCAAAATAAGTCAGAATAATGCATTCTGAGAAGCCTTAAAGAGGAAGTACCTTGGAAAAAAATAAAACAGCCCGATAGTGTGAGAACTTATTTTTAATCTGCTCAGCTGTGTTAAGAGGAATACGGAAGAGACAGAAGGAGAACACAGAAAACCACAATACTCTTTCTCGGTCCATGTGCTGACTTCTATAGCTTACAGGACAAAAGTTCAAGAAGTATCGACATGCTGCCATTGCCAGCCCTCGCTTAAAGGGACTCTTGTCTCGTTTTGTATTTCTGTCTATGTAGTCTATTTCATGCCTCCCCACGGAAACATTGATTAGATCTCTGCTAAGACAATCTCTTCAATTTTCTTATCTACATTGAAAGAATAGGAAGCCGGTTCTAACCAGGAATCTCTCCGCAGAAGTCCCCTTCCTATGCCGAGACCCGTCCAGTCTTTGTTCTGTCCAGTTCTTTGTAAATAGAATGCACGGGAAAGACTTAGCAGACATGAGTCCAACGATTAGTCGGCTGTTCCTTTCAATGATAGATAACATTAAAAAACATTGAAGACTTTTTAATGATAGTGTCCATTTAAGCATGTCACGTGTTTGGTGTCCACTTTACTCTATACTCTATTGGTGTTAAAAGGACTGATTTGTGAATTTGTGATTAATTATTAATTAATTATTGTTCCATTCCTTATTTTTTTATGTTTCCGGGCTGTCTCCGGTGCGCCAGAAGTATTTTTCTCTTAAAAACCAGTTCCATGTCTCTGTATAATGGGTAAACGTGAGCTGGGTGGAGAAAGAACGATCAAACAATAAGACGGATCAAAATAAACCGTATTCTGTCTCTTCTTCTTTTTATGTGCGTAAAAATTGGCAAGTGTCTGCCAAGTGTAAATAAAAAAAGATCCATTCAGAGATGCAGATGGTAATGTTTGTGTTTTTGTATAGACCCGCGTCAGCCGGTTAATCCTTTGAGTGCCAGACCGCTGAGAAATGCTTTACATGATGGGTCTGATTTACCATAATGGGGAAACTGACTACGACATCTTACTATTATCACTTTCATTACTATTGTGTATGTAAAGTACTTTGCAGTACCAATTCTCTCATATTACTGAATAACAAAGGATACTTTGTAATTTCATACTGTATGGTATTTGATTTTTTTAAAACACTCAAAGGGAAGGTATATCTGTTTGCAGATGACACAAAGATGGGTGGACATGCCGGGTGGGATGAGTCAAATGAATTAAGGAAACTAAAGGAAAGGACTACTGTTTGGGACCTAAAGGTTAGGGTGGACAAAGTTAAATTAATTCATTTACGGGACAAAAATCCAAAGCCAGTATGCAGATTTAGATGCAGCGTTTGCCGATAGACGCCTAATGATGTGGCCGACAGATGTATATGACAGGCCACTCATTATCTTTCTATGCTTATGTACTGTCCCGGCAGGCATATCTATCCCATGGCTGCGTATTACGGCACCAGATATGGCGGCAGACCAGGTGCGCATGGGCATTTCCCCAGTGTGCCAGTTGGCCAGTTTGCCAGTTGATCAGTCTATATCTTGACTTAGAGTTGGTAAGCCATTAGGATACTGGGTTGGACAGGAAGAAACATACTAATGCTACTTTGTAGAAGTTGAGTACAAGAACGAGGGGGCATGATTTGAAGTTAGAAGGTGAAAGGCTGAGGGATAATGTGAGGGAATTGAGTTTATAGAAAGTGTTGTAGGTGTGTGGAGTAGCGCTCCAGGTTTTGGAGTAGTAGAGGCAAACACTGTGAAGAAAGCTTATCAGTTGTAAGCACCATACCTGGTTCATGTTTCTTTTATGATGCTGCTGACATGGCTTTCCAACATTGGCCACTGCCGGTGAGACGACAGCAACGTCAGTACCTCTTGTACTGATCTTTCGGGACATAACCCTCTCTTGACCATAAAAATTTTATATATATATTATATATAATGCCTCGATTCTACAATCACTCATGTTCTAGGTACACTTTTCACATCATATCTTTTTATCCATAATAAATTCATACAAGCTATCAAAGATGGCAGAAAAAAAAGATTTTGTCAGCGAACACAACAGTGCCATTAAGTCCGTCCTGTGTATCCAGGTAAAGGGCTGTTTTGTTCATTTTGTTGCCCGGCAACTGATTGTTCTCTGTTAAACAAAGAAACACTAGTGACATCTGCCAATGTGCACCTGTCTGGTTGCTACGTTCCCATGTTATGTGTATGTTTTGGTAATTCTTTGCTCTTGTATAAAATAGATACTCAATGTTAGTAATCATTTTGTCATAATCAATGCTGCAGAGTATCCAGATCAGTGCTGAGTCCAACCAATGCGCGGGACTCAGAGGGTTAAAGGGAATACGAGGATTGGGTATTATTTACACTGTAGAGAAT
Source organism: Spea hammondii (assembly GCA_029215755.1). NCBI lineage: Eukaryota > Metazoa > Chordata > Amphibia > Anura > Pelobatidae > Spea > Spea hammondii. The sequence continues at coordinate 13,241,729 of JARDYJ010000005.1, read as the reverse complement.
GACACATCTGTCATAGTGGAAGTGACACGCGCACACATCGCTGATGACGGCAAAGACATCTATGACCGTCACAGCAATACGCGGTATATCATAGAATAGGAAAGATGATTCAGATCTGAATGGAATTATTCATTACAATGCATTTAACCCCATGCACTTATACATGCGCTACGCGGGTGCCTAGTACATTTTTGAGTGTGTTTTTTTTAATTTGCTGTTTAACTGACCTTTTTAGCTTAACTCTCTCAGAACCAGAAGAGATGTTGTAGACATTTTGAATATCGCCCTAGGTTAATGTTTGTTTCCTAGACTTTGCTTTGAAAACTTAGTCATGGGGTGTACATACATTACTGTTCAAAGGTTTGGGGTCACTCAGCTGTTTTCATGGAAAACAAGGAAAGTTTTAGCTTCAACATAATTAGCTTTTTAAACTTAAACCTGGATTAGCAAACACAACATGCCAATGGAACACAGGAGTGATGGGAGTGATAAAGATATTCCATTAAAAATCAGCCCTTTCCAGCTACGATAGTCATTTATAACATTAACCCCGTCTGCGCTGTATGTGGACAAAATTTGTATGGACAAAAAATGCTTTTCTTTAAAAATCAAAGACAGAACAGTAGGGTATGAGGTATCATAAATATCCTGATCTCAATCATTGAATCATGATTCTCTGTACTGATTTCGTAGAAGTCACTTGAAAAAATTTTTTCAACTGTAAAAAATACGTGTGATATTTTGGGTGACTTTTGCTGCACAATCACCACACTGAGCTGATTCTTTATGGCCGTGCTATGACGTCCACTCCAACAGGACTTTTATTAGTTAGAGTGCCCGGCTGGGTAATTAACAATGAACCATTGTATTGTTTCCCACAGGCAGTGTGATAAGGAGTCGGGATGTTTGTCTAGTCGATTGGGGACAGATAACATAACTAGAACAGATGCAAATGGCTAATATGCTGCTGCTTGAAAACATTATGTTACGCAAAAACACATATTATTAATCTGATACTAGTAATAAAAATGGTGGGAGTTCCTCGTTAATGAGAGGTTTCAACCCAAATATTATATAAAGTGTAACAATTCTGTTGTGGTATTTAAACCTTTTATTACCATTATCACTAATTAAGGTATTAATGACATCTTAATAAACATGAAACCATCATGTCATCGAAGATATTAGGGCTGCAACTAACGATTATTTTAATAATCGATTAGTTGGCCGATTATTTTTTCGATTAATCGATTGATCTGATAAAAAATGCAATTTTTTTAATTTAAAATAATGTAATAAAAAACGTACAATTTACACTTTCATCTCTTTATTGCAATGGCCTCTCTCTCTCTATTCACCTTCTTATTTTACTGACATAATAATAAAAGCTACAAGAACCCAAACACAGTGTTTCTCAAACTAGGTTTTAATATAAAGTTATTAGTAAATATTAATTTACATGTTAACTATTTTTCATATTTAATAAAAACTGAGAAAAAAGCCTTGTTTATATTTTCTTTTTTTTACCAAACTGCCCCCGGTTTTCAACATCTGACCCCCAGCTTGCCACTCTGCCCCATATATGCCTTATACCTCTTATATGCCAGAGATTCCACTGTGCCCCCTGATATGCCTTATACTCCTTATATGCCAGTGATATCCAACTGAGCCCCCTGATATACCTTTTATCCCCACATATGTCTTATGCCCCCTTGATATGCCTAATATCGATATGCCCTATATGCCTTATAACTTCCAATATGCCACTCGCCCCCATTTATGCCTTATACCTCCCTATATGCCACTGTGCACCCTGATATGCCACTCCGCTCCCCTCCCCATAAATGCCCTGCACCACCCTGAAATTCATTATACCCCCATACACCACTCTACCTCCCCCTATACACCACTCTAACTCCCCCAGATATGCCATTCTGCCTCCCTGAAATTCATTACACCCCCATACACCACTCTGCTACCCTGAAATTCATTATACCCCCCATACACCACTATAACTCACCCATACACCACTCTGCCTCCTCCCCCTCCCATACACCACTCTGCCTCCTCCCCCCTCCCATACACCACTCTGCCCCCCTCCCATACTCCACTCTGCCTCCTCCCCCTCCCATACACCACTCTGCCTCCTCCCCCTCCCATACACAACTCTGCCTCCTCCCCCCTCCCATACTCCACTCTGCCTCCTGTCAGCAACGGAGGTTCACAAGACACCAGGGAGCCAGGTAGAGAGGCAGAGTGGAGGTATCGGAGGGGGAGGAGCCAGAGTGGTGTATGGGAGGGTGGCTCCCATACACCCCTCTGACTCCTCCCCCCTCCCATACACCGCTCTGCCTCTCTCCCGACTCCCTGGTGTCTTGTGAACCTTCGTTGCCGACAGGCACTTTCACTGCAGCTTCATAGAAGCCTCAGCGTAAGTGAAGGGCAGTAACGGAGGCTGTCTGTGCGCATCACGCAGACCCCCACCAGCTGACAGAGAGGATGATCCTCTGCAGGAGACTTCGATTCTCTGTCAGCCGGTGGGGGTCTGCATCGCACAGACAGCCTCCGTTACTCACCTTCACTTACACTGGGGCTTCTATGAAGCTGCAGTGAAAGTGCCTGTCAGCAACGGAAGTTCACAAAAAAACAGGGAGTCGGGAGAGAGGCAGAGTGATGTATGGGAGGGGGAGGAGTCAGAGGGGTGTATGGGAGGGGGAGAGAGACGGAAGTGAGAGACCGTCCGACAGTGAGGGGAATCCTGGTCCCCTGCAGCGTTGCCGGGGATCTGGATTCTAGTGTTATAATCCGATCTCTGTCTGAGGTCGGATTATATAAGGAGAGGAGTTTTTCAGAGCATTTGCTCTGAAAAAAACCTCTTTTTATAATCGATAAAAATCGATTCGACTAATCGATAATGAAAATCATTGACAACGATTTTCATTATCGATTATTATCGATTTTATCGATTAGTTGTTTCAGCCCTAGACGATATAATCAAACAACTTGTGCTGCACTTCTTTAGAGTCCTGGGGTATGACATCATCCCCGTGCTCTACCTCAGGAAGTTGCAGAAAGAACCACTGATGTCTCTTATGGCCAAGTACAGACCTCCATTGTGAAAATGCAGCAGTAACAAAGCCTACAAGCAACCCAATGCCGCTCAAGCAGCCCCCCACTGTTGGCCTGGCCGACTTAGCCTATAATACTCAACTACATATAGTTGTGAGTTGGGTGGACTGGTCAGTTCCATGAATCTACCTCTTCTGTCCCCTCTAAACTACGTCACCCTCACCCATGAATTTTTCCCCTAAAGCAGTTAAAAAGGTTTTTGCAGTAAAAAAAAATAAAGCTGATAGTTGAGCGATCAAATTCAATTGATACCTTTAAGTATGGACATGATTAGTTGTAGCTCGTTGAGCCAGTGGTAAATCAGATTGCTTAATTTGAAACTCCCACTCCTACCTTTGCCACCAGCATGTTATCATTGATATCCCTGCTTGAATGTAGGTGACTCAATTAAGTGCATTTTGAAATAATGACACGCATACCTGGGAACTATCCGGGTGAAATACTGGTTCTCTGGGTCACTATAGGGAAACTCCGGATCACGGGAGCAGCATTGTGGTACACCCCACTCCACGCCCACTACCCCTCCAAAAGATGGCGCATCTTCCGTGTTGTCAACGGGACCCCCTGCAACATCAGCAGGACCACCTACTGACAACAAACGGGACCTCCTAGTCTCATCCCGCAAGGCGCGGACTCCGAAGCTCCCATCTATGGTGACAAGTCATGGTTTCCATTAGAGCCATTTGGCTAAGACATCACTACATTGAATCTTCGCCACAAGCTTTTTAGCGATGAGTCTCTGGGTCTGAGCATTAAGAAAGGCGAGTCCAGCATTTATTTGTTAAAATATATTATATTCCCTAAACAAGTTATTGTGCAAATACATTCTAAAATGAAGGAAAGTATAAATTGGCCTTGCACGTTAATCTAGAAATCTTCTTTCAAACAATTACTGCATGATTTTACTTATAAATAGTTACTTCATAAAAGGAAATCTAGACAATGCTGGGAGTTTAAATGAATCACAACTGCAATTAGACATGAATGGATTAAGATGTAATTAGCTGGAGACAGGAAACTCAAAAATCCTGCTTCCTAGATGAGGATTGTCATCTGAAAAACCCAAATCTCTGAATCCGATTTTTTTAAAACAATAAATTCAGGAGACTTCTTTTAGTACGAGTCAAATAATATTCTAGTGGAAATCTGTCTCCAATAAATCAATGTATACAATTCTATCCATTTAAAGGTACCTAATTGTAACATAAAACACGCAGATTTCCTAAAGGGGCAGTTTAATGCCCCCTGCACATACCGGGGAACTCTCTGGTCCGGCTACCCGGTAGTCTCCCCTCGTGGGATGCGGGTAGGCTGACCCGCTGATGTTGGTGGGTGGTCTGGCTGAGGTCGGTGGGCAGTTCCACTCACATTGCGACATAAGTGGGCAGGGAGTGGGACGACGCGGAATTTCCCTTGTGGTGACCTGGAGTCTCCGGGCGAAACCTGGAGAGTTCCCAAGTATGCCCATGCAGCCTCGCTGAGAAAAATGCCTATAATACAAAGTACTTTAATGTACATTCTTCAATATGTTAAAAATCATAAATTAAATACCTTAAGGAGAAGCTCCAGCTCCAGAGCAGCACATCCTCAGTAGTTCTGTGTTATCACTTTAAATCAATGGGGTCACATTTTGTGTATGCGCACGAAGGTGGGCCCCCTGTGAGCCAGCTCTTCAGTGTCTATACAATGGGGGTGCAATGGCAGCAGGATATATATTGAAATAAAGTGAGTCTTCCTGGGGATTGGATATTATTTAGAGCTCTACCTTTCCAGCCAGGTTCTTATGTCAAAAAGATTTGCTGACTTGATTCATAAAATTCAGACAGATGGACACCTTTGTTCTACTTGTAAATATGTAGAGTTTTCCATCACGTGGCCTCCTGTTAACATTATTTTTGCTACCTGTATATTTGTATATATTCACCTTTAACCGATTTAACCACGGTGTTAAATGTCAATACTGGCAAGCATGGCTTCGGCAGAAATCAATTTCTACTCCCGATTCGCTGTTTTTAAATATAGAACCAGAGCTGGCAGCTAATTTTGGAAAACATAAACTCAAAGGCTGCACTGCGAGTGCATCGATAGAGCGCTGAAGCCTTTGTCATTTAAACTGGACTAAATGTCCAGGTTGCGATGATATTGTCTGTTTGACCTGAAAAGCTGCTGACTGCTAGAAGTTAGTAGCGCCTGTGGGTTGCAAAATAAACCGCACACAAAATGTTTGCTTTGAAGAAAGTCATACGTGCTGGAGATATTTCAGCAAGATCTTCATACCTTGGAACAAAGCCATACCTTCCATGGGGCAAAATCAGCAGCTGCCCCAGGCACAGCAGGGTAAGAAACATGCTTGAGCTGACTTCAGCAATGCCCCTGCAGCCCCTTCCTCTTCTGCCTTCTCCCGACAACTACTATGGATCCTGATCAGCTACCAACTGCCCTAGTTATGTCTCTCCCTTGGAACGTCCTAAGGCGACCCCCCGAGGCTCTTCCAGGCAGAAAGAGTGTATGTATGTAATTAAAGAGGCAGCGCACAGGGTGAGGATAGCCTCCGAAAGAAATGAAAGGTACTAGAAGGGGACAGTATCTTGGGAGGACACGATTGTGAAGATCTGGGTGGTGAGTGCATTGAGATGGAGGAGAGCGGGGGCAGTTAAACACCGCTTCCCTTCTTGCAACAACCAGCTGGAAAGTAAAAACTGATCCAGTCAGTCAAATACCAGCCACTCGGCAACCAATATGAATGAAAGTCCCAGCCATACCATTCCGTGGTCCTGTTAGAGGCCCATTCCTAGTCTTTTGATGATGCCCCCTGCAATTTTATCACAGTACCAAGGAATAATTTGGAGTGACACCTGATTTCTCAGACGAGGAACCCCTGCTTATCGTTGTTTGATCTATAGCAGTGGTTCTCAACTCATGGGTCGCGACGGGTCAGGGCCAGACTGGAGGCATACCAGGAAAATTCTACGCATTCTAGCGGCAATCCGTGAGCCGCAGGCTGTCAGGACCGCAGCTGCAACAATCTGGGCCGTCAGGCAGCCTCCGGTCCGACATGTACTTTAGTATTACTCCCCAGCCGCAAAGCAAACGGTCGCTGTCTGCTCCTAGTGGGAGCTGAATAAAGTTTTTCTCTTATTGCTCCTCCCCTCTTCCTGCTGCAGCCAGCGGGCAGCCTTTCCACTCCCTCATCTTTTCTGAGGTAAGTATATTTTTTTAGTGTACTAATTATGTATATATTGTAGTAAACAGCTCACACATGGGGCGGCAATGACAGTATTCACACAGGCAGCAGGTTTCAAAAGTTCAAGAGGGCATTTATTTAAATGATTTAGGCACAGAGCACCTTGCAAACAAAACAAACTCTAAGCCTGTCCGGCTCTAACTAAACATCAGGATACCTCACTATCCCACTACAGGCCTAAGGTCTGGCACCAAGCAAAATAACAAGTTGTCCATAGGGAAAGGTTCATACCTGGTGGGCTGCGGCGCTGGCTGTAGCTGCTCCTTGACTCAGTCTCTCCTACGCCATGCAAACCTAACAGCCCTCTCTTTTAAGGCTTCCTCCCCAGTAATGAGAATAGGAAACCTCACCTGAGGACCCCTGGGAGTAAGGAAAACCCATAGTGGACTAGGGGTGTGGACTGGAGCTCTCCCGCTTCCAACCTGTCCTCCAGTCCAAGAAATCCAGCCCATGTAACTTTAAACAAGAGAGCCCTAGCAGACTACGCTCTGCTAAAGCAGAATGTATCCTCCTGGACTTCTGCTACCGTGCCTGGCTGAGAAAACCAGGTGAGATATACACCCCATCCACCACTTTCCCATACACTTTACCACAATATATATATATATATAATCTGCTCTGCTGTCCCTATTGCCTCTGCCCCCCACTAGGACACAGCCCCTGTTACCCCACCAAATCCCCTAATACCCCCACTAAAGCCCCAGTTACCACCATCACTTTCCCCTGCCCCCAACACACTCCCTGTCCCCCACTCCCCACCACAGCCCCTATGCACCATCTCAGCCCCAGTTACCCAGACACCACAACCCCTGTCCCCCCACCCCCATTAATTTTTACTAGCACTGTGATTACTGCATTATTCATTGTGCAAAGTATCTGTTTGTTTGTATGTGGAATACTGCACAAGTTATTTTATGGAATAAAATATAATGTTTTGGAAATGAACTTATTTTTGGGTCGCGACTTAATGACCAAAGACAAATGTGGGTCCTGAGGATACACGGGTTGAGAACCACTGATCTATAGAATTCTGTCTCTGGATATTGTGGTATCTGTAGGGATTAACACCCTTTTCTAGATATATATTAATGCATTTTCAAATAGCGGGCAGAATGTCTTTCAATTTCATATGGTAAAACAATTGTTGTCTTTGTTCAGTGTTTGTCCACAAAGTATACGTTCATTATTTATTAATATTTTCTTTACTGGAACATTACTTTATATACATAAACATATTAGGGTCAGCTATTTGTCTACGTACTCCTTCTAGCGTAGGCATTTTAATTAATACCAACTTGTATGTAAGAAAATGTTATAAATTACTGATTATTTATTACGTTACATTAAGTCCGAAATACTTGCATAACCAAAAATAACACTTTTTTTAATGTAAACATTTGAAAAAAGATACAAAAAAAACTATTTTGAGCATAAGACGTAGGTCTTATGAACAAGGCAGAAAAATGGTACATGCTTTGTCCTTTTTTGTGAAATTGCAAAAAAAAATGTTCATTTTTCCATATGTTGCACTCAGCTGTGCAAACTTATCTTTTTAGGGTCAAAGAAGAGCAAAAACCACAGCTGACGCAGTAAGTAAATGTTATCTTGAGTGCCGTAGGCTTGACTTCTCCTATTTTTGCGGTGTTTGGCTTTTTCCGACCTTTCGCGGTATTGATGGAATCTAATACCTTATAGGCCACACTGTTTGTCATCTGCTTCCTGATTGGCTGATTGGCTTTTAGCTGGATGTAGTTCCGTCCTGCCTGTTTCCCGGCTTAATCGTCAGTGTTAGGCCTTTGTTTTTCTGACATCGTTAAAGGCTGATGATTGCCGCTCACATTCCCACTGGCTATTCGCTTTCCTGCCTTTTTTATGGACTAGGGTAGACAACATTTTAGTCTAGGGGAAGACAAACTTTGGCACACCGGCTGTTGTTGGGCTTAAATCCTTTGTATGGTTGGGAAATAGTAGGCTAGGCATCCGGGTCATTTAATTCTGAGGAGATATGACTTGTACATGCTGCAGGCCAGTAGGAAACATTATGTCCTGAATTAATTTACGTTATTGAGTGTACATCTACATATTACCAGTCAGGGTCAGGGTAATGAGGTGACCGGACCTCCTTTTCATGGGGACGCTTATGCAAAACATATGTTGACTACTACTTATTTTAAACCAGCCAGGCAGTATACATTTCCCCATAATGTTAAAGGGAAAGTCTCATCACACTGTAAGGAGATACACAACTGTCCACAGAATTTTTAGGAAAGTGTTTTGCTTTTCTGTTCTTTTACTCTCATGCCCTCCTTATTTGAACCAGATCTCTCCCTCTACCTTCTTAAATTCCTCTCCTTACAATTTCCCTTGATTGATTTTCAGCATCGTTAAATCACTTGGCAGGTTCTCGGGGTTAAATTCCAGGTAGGGGGAAAGTTCCATCTTCCCTCCACCTGTGGACACCCATGCATGGTGGTTGTAGACCTGCAACAGCTGAATTGCCAATGATTTCTTGTCCCTGTTTTATTCCAAGGTGTTTTCCACGTGATTATACAGTTACATTATCTCCTTATTCGAACAGGTGGTTCCCCTTTAGTGGGGTCTCTGAGCTGGTAAATAACATTCTACCATCGCAGCCAAAACCCGGGAAGGAAACTGAGACGTAAGTAATGCTGGTTTGTCTAGATCCCACACAGCCTGGGTGGCAGTGATGGACAACTTATATCCTTCTAGCCATTATTTGAATAAAACTCCCATAGACAGTTAGAGAGGATTATAGAGATTGTATCTTAAGAACAGTTAGAGAGTTACCAGTGGGTTAGTGTAGCTTTGATTTTAGGTAAAGTATCCGTTTCCCCTTTTAGCTTCACTAGTGATATTTATTCGAGGCTTTATCTAGACAAAGAAGGAGAGAGAAGAAAATATACCAGACACCATGATTTTAGTGTTTTGACTTGACCACATGAACTTTCTCTTCCTTTTCCCGTTTTTTTGGCTAGTACAATAAATTGCATAGTTGCCAAATGTTATACCTAGACCGGGACAGTCCCGATAACAGGACACAAGTCCTGACTGCAGTCTTGGGGTGTAATTTGGTTTGGTGCTGCTCTAGGCCTGATGTAAGGTACTCTGGGGCACCATCCTTTCTGAACTTCTGAGGTATGATGTCATAACCCGGGGCCTTGCTGCAGATTGAGCCTGTGTCTACTAGGGTTGGAAAATAAGAAAATAACCCTTGTAACTGGCCCATTGAGTGGCCCATTGAGCTGCCCTGGGTCTAGGCCAGTATGTGCCCCTGCTGCAGGCTGTCCTGACTAATATTCAGATTCTCAGGAGCAGCAGCAACCGCACACGTTCAGTGGGTGGATGTGATAATTCATCCCTGAAAAACTGGTAGAGCTAGATGTGACATCATAGTGCTTAAGTTTGATGTCACAGGACTTAAATGCTATAGGCACTGAAACTTTTACCTCTGGTTTCTTGCTCTGCCAGCTTATGATTTTTGTGTTTTGATAAGTAGTATTAAACTAATGCAGAGTCTGCCGTAGGCTGTCCAGACCACGGTGCGCCTGTTATAAATGCAAAATGCAATTAGTATAAGTAGCTGTGTCTGTTGGCACACAGCGGCTTGTGCGAGAAACAAATAAGCACCGCATGAAAGCAGACGAAACTTCCTTCCCACGGGCTTATGTTACAATTCCTCGCTAAACCCATTCAAAAATAGAGACGGAGAGAGGGAGAGGTAAAACAACCTTTGCATTCCACAATAGTAACGCTGGGACCATGCGAATCTAACATTTTGAATCACTGAGAATTTTTTTTAAAATCAAAATGAACCCGTAATCAAATCAGCCAATCAGAAAAAAAAAAGCAGAAATGAATTAGATTACAATAAAAATGTAAAAATATGTAGGTAACAGGTATGTGTTTTATCTAGGTTTTTTTCACCTTTTATTTAATTTATATTTTTCCTGACAAACAAATTGGAAGCGAATGTGGCTTTTGGCATTATACTATGCTTTTAGGCACTTCTACGTGACTGTAACAATTCATTTTTTGTCCAAAGCTTAAACATGTTCAGTTGCCTATGTATGCTTTACATAAAAAATTAACATTGCATGTCCCCGGACTTATTCCACTCTGTGTGAATTCTTTATAATAATGTAATTGTATAAAGAGATTCTCTGGGTCTGAGATGAATAAAAATAAGACATCTATCATATTATCTTGAAAAAAATAAAAGACATGCAGAATCTCTGAAATTTAAATCACATGTTTGTTTTACCCCGAATTTTCCTCTTTAATAGTTAGGGTACCCACACAAACAATATATTGGTTTGTTCATGGACCATTGACAGTATTTTTTTATGTATATGTATATTTGGGCCATTCTTTACACCAATGGGCGGCTGGCAAACTGCGCTCCAAACTCTGATGCTCTGGCGATATTTATTATAAAGAGAATAAAAATGTAAAATATAGCCGCGTGTATATAGCCCATGGTCGCACATACGTCATTTGGCAGTAGTTGGCCTTAAAGTGCCAGCGTCACCTTGTCATCCCTAGTCCGGTCCTGATGTATATAGATAAATAGCAACATGGCATCGCTTGAGAAACATTTTTATTAATAAAAGTTGATGCAAGTTGGATTTATATGTATCATTTTTTTAGGTTGGCACCAGGTTTGTCAAATTCTTGCACTTTCATAATGACTCTAAAGCACTCAGAGCACTTGAGAGTGACAAGCTCTCAACTTTTTTTTTTTGTGTGCTAATACCAACATATCAACACACAGGCTCTCAGGTCACATGTGAGTGCAGGCTTTAAAAGTTGCAAGAACTCATGTCTTGTATGGCCACTTCTTTTTTTTAGTAAATTTTGCGAATTGATTTACATTTGAATTTTGTAAATGCTTAAGTCGAGTCTTGTTAGTCAAGTTTTAGTTGATATTTTGAAGAACACCCCATTAGTGCATAAATCACTTGTCCATAAGTCAAGAAACACTAGGATAGGATAATCAATTACATTGATCTCTATCTGTATCTTCTTTAACGGTACAACTACAGAATCCATACACTTTAATCACGTATACACAGTTAATGTACGATTGTGTGTTACACAATATTAAGATAAATCTATTGTGAAAAGTTTCTTTTTAACTTTTAAACTGTAGTATAGGGTCGAATGATTATCCTTTTTGATCACTTTTAAATAGTAGATCATAGACTTGTGCATTTAAATTCATACAAATTTTATTTTGAAGAAATTTGGCAATTTCGTTAAATCGTACAAATATCTGAAAATAAGGAGCGACCCCTAGCAAAATGAAACAGAGAGCTCCATGTTTTCCTTTGCATTTCATTGCTTATTCACACTCACGCTCTCTCACACTGTCTCTTAATATCTCCCTACCCTTTATAGCAACTACTTCCTTGACCCGTTTTGCGCAGCTCCGCTTCTCTTGCCTTTTCTTGTTCTTCTGTCTTCTTTCTTTTACTGCTTCTCCCCAGTATCAACTCTGTTAATCAAAACTTTCCGGAGCACTTCTGCAAAAGGACAGAGCCTCCGTGCACACGAGTGAGAGCATGTTAGAGAGTGAATGAGACTGTGTGAGAGTATGAGAGAAAGTGAATGAGACTGTGAGAGAGCATGAGAAAGTGTAAGAGAGCATAACAAATTTTTGAATGGAAAAAGCCCTCCGCATTTCATTATATTTTTCATATTGATGACCAGCACAGGTAAAGTGCTACCCTGCACTATGTACGATGTATAGACTTATGGAAAGGAGCCAATTAATTATACATTGGCCATACTGCAGGACAGCATTTAATCTGTGCTGGTCAGCAATATGTAAAAATGATATGTGTCCTGGAAAACATGGCCGATATGGTCACCCTACCCTCCGTGCACATGCGAGGAAAGCTCTCCTGTTGATCCTGCCACTTTAATACGCATTACTTTGATAAGGCTGTAAGGGACAGTAGACCGTCCCTTTCATTGAGCAATTTCTCATCTCTACGGATTGTGAACCTCGCTGGTAGTAAAGAGCGACCAAAACCTGGCTCTCTTGCCATCAGCACACACAATGCAACATTAGCAAACCAACACATGTGTGTTATGGGTCACATAAGAGACATGTGCAGTTATTTTGGGCTATTGTTAATACTCTAATAGTTTGGCTAACAACAGAAAATTAATATTGTCTTTTTTCCTTCTTAATTCCTAATCATTGTCTCAAATTCAAGGGCGATCAAAAGAGGCTGGCTGAGCACTTTGAGAGTTGTAACTACAGCCAGAGGGCAAATATTGCACAGATTTTGTGTTCCCAGTTAATGCAAGCCTCTATAAACTACATGGCGTCAGCATGTAATCTCTTTTGCATTACTTAGTATTTTAAGATTAGTACAGATTAGATATTTTGTCAATATGTTCTGCAAACCGGAAATATGATAGAGAAGACAAACAAAATGAAATATCAGACGTTCAGGACTCTTTAATCTGGTCATTGTATCAGTGGCACAAAAGCGATACTGGGCAGCTTGTGTTTGTCATGGGTATAAACACTTATTATCCAAGTGCGCCACGGGGAGCGGGCAGAAGCGGGTTTCCTATTTAGAGAATCAGATTTGATAATCATCGTGAGGGTTGGCAAACTACAGGACTGAACATCCTTTTTTGTCGTTTATGAAAAGGTTTTGGCATCTGTTAATGTCAGTACAATGAAAACCACTGCTACGTCTAACAATATAAGCAAAGGAAGAAACCATCTGTTCTTTAGTACCTTTTAGACAAGAATAGGTTCATGGCTAATAGCAGCATGACAAGCTCTGCTCTGTCTGGATAGACCTCCAACTGGATATCCACAGGCTGCTATTATTCTGTTACCCACAAAAAAAACAATTACAACCCAACACGTGTGGTTGAGTGTAAATATTATTATAAGACCAAAATTATAATACAAATTACCAAAAAATATATATATTAGAAATTAATATTATTTTTTCTCTTAATAGCAATAATTAGCTTTAGACTTTACAATAATATTTAGGATTAACCAAATCATATGTGCACTGCTTTGTCATTATCTTTTCAAATCAAAATTCCTGCCATACATATAAGCTTATCACAAAGTGACGTAAAGGATAAGGGCCTATAATACATTTTAAAAGGAGTTTACAAAGCCACTAAACTGTGTAACCAAAAAAAGCACAAAGACAGATTGGGATAAAGTCCTACAATAATAGCTTTGTGTAAACGTGGCTTGTTCTTTAGCATTCTGATCCCTGTGGCATGCAGAGAGTAAAGTTATGGGAGTCACAAAATCACGGCTGTTCCATAAGCAGAAATTATAGAAAGCAGTAGCGTAACAAAAGGGGGGGGGCTGCCCTGGGGCATCGGGCCGCATAGACGTCTGCACGACCCCCCAGTGATGCTCGGCCGGCCCCTGGACCACTGAAATCTGCAAGGTAAGGGGGTGCGGGAGAGTGAGGGAATGAAGTGAGTGGGTGAATGAATTAAGTTAGTAGTGAGTAAATTAGTGTTTAGGGGCAGAAATGGCACAAGTAGACTGATTAGAGGGGCAGAGGTGGCACAGGCAGGCTGATAAGGGGGGCAGACTTGGCACAGGAATGCTGCTAAAGGGGCAGAATTGGCACAGGCAGGTTGTTTCAGGGGTAGAGGTGGCACAGACAGGCTGTTTCAAGGGCAGAGGTGGCACAGGCAGGCTGCTAAATGGGCAGCAGTGGCACAGGAAGACTTTTTTTAGGAGTCCTACCACGTCAATGTCTGGCTAAGTGTATAGTAATAGGGGTTATGCTGCACTACCGTCAATGTCTAGTGTATAGTGGTTGGAATTACGCGGTACCATATCTGTTCAGTAAATGTTATTTTAATTAATAATTGTATTAATAATTTATTTTTCCAGATTTCTATTTTTTTCCAGTTGACATTCAGTTGTGAAAAAAATATTCTTGCCAACATTATTTTTTTTTGTGTTGGGGGGTGCCACATACAGGATCCGCCCCAGTTGCCAAATACTTTAGCTACGCCCCTGATATAAAGCCCTATACAGGGGCAGGATTATCCATGTTATATAATACAGCATTGCTATAGCACCATGACCCTGCTGAATGCTTTATACAAACCTTGCTTCAGTTGCATGGCCTGCAAAGCCATTTCTGCTATGAATTTGTGCTGTCCTTCCAGTGCTTGTAGCCTGTGTTCTGCATGGCTTTTTTCTCGTGGGTGTAAATGGTATAAATGTTATATATTTGAATGAAAAACCATGTTGTCCAGAATTTTGAAATCATGATTGTCATTAGAGATTGTGTCAGATGATCAGGCCTGCCTTACTTAACTCTCGGGTTAGAGAGAATGTGAATAGCAGAAGCCATTAAGTAAGTAATGATGTTGATATTGTATAGCTTGGAGGAGAGAAGAGAGAGGGGAGATGTGATAGCCACATTTAAATACATAAAGGGATTCAACCAAGTACAGAAGGGAAGTTTTTCTCAAAGAAAGAAAAATGTTAGAACAAGAGGCCAGAGGTTTAGATGTCGTGTAAGGAAGTTTTACTTTACGGAGAGAGCGGTATATATGTAAAACATCCTTCAAGCTGAAGTGGTAGAGGTTAATACAGTGATTTCATTTTAAACCAAACGAAGCATATGGCTATCCTGAATCTCAGATGAGACCAAGGACCAAATAAGGTTTGAGCCTATTCTCTAAAAAGTTGAGTGAGGTTGCAAAGGCCTGATACTGTTTGAGTCTCATGAGAGGACATGCACGTTTAATGTGAACTTGCATGTCCTCGCCTGAAACTCACAAACACACAACCCCCCTTTGCTCATTTTATTAAATGGCAAAAAAAAATCAAATGAGCACTCCCACTGGCACTGGAGTCTTTTTTACAAGATGGGATGTGTTAACTGACAAACTGACTGAGTTTATACATACACATACTGCAGATGTAGCACTTTTCATCTGAATTTTATATGTGTCCCTAAAGATTGGCCAAAAGGACTTTTAAAGGTTTTTTAATTCTCATGGTATTATAAGGTTCATCAATAAGCAGCTAATTCCCAAAGCCCAAGTCTACAGTTCATTTCAGAATAAAAAAAATGTATTTATGTTGATTGTAATCTTACAGTATTGAAGGATGGTTTAGACAATTCCCATGAGATAGATGGCAACCATCAATTTGAGAGGCAAATCTAGCCAAGTGATCCAGTACTAAATCCTTCTAAAACATAATGGACAAACAATCGCCCACCTCAATACCTCCTTACATCCAGAGAGGGGTTTTCTGGTGCAAGGCAAATTTTAGTAACTAGACATGTACAAATTTTTGATCCCCGCCCATTTGGTTTGGCCGAACATTCAGGGCATTTTTCATTTGTGCATGAAATCTGTTGCCTGGTGTCCACATTCACTCTCGTTAACACTCATTAACACTCTCACACTCTCATTCTTGTTCACTCTCTCTCACGCTCCCTAAATGTTTCCCTACCGTCTCTGCCGACCACTTCCAATTCTGCCGACTGCTTTCACATATTCTTCTTCTTAATCTTCTATCCTCTCCCTTCTCTTCTCTTTTCTCTATTGTATCTTCAAACTCTAATCCTTAATCTTCTTTCTTCGTCCACATCTCTGCAGACATAACCCATCAACTTCCGCCAATATGGTGGCGCTGTGGTGACATCCTCCCCGATTCTGCAATCGGAAGACAGGATGTCACCGCAAGCGCCGTCACGTGAACTGAGGGCAATATGGCGGTGCTTGCAGTGGTGTCCACTGCACTGATTGGAGAATCAGAAGAGGGAAGTCACCGCAATCGCCACCATATTGACCCCAGTTGGAACTTTCGGTGACGTCCTCTTCCCCGATTGGAGGATCGGGGGCATCACCGCAGCTCCATCTTTTTGGCGGAAGTTGCTGGGTTATGTCCGCGGATATGCGGACTAAGAAAGAAGATTAAGGAATTGAAGATTGAAAAGAAAAGAGAAGTGAGAAGATACGGAAGCAGAGGTGGTCGGCAGAGAAGGTAAGAAAACATTTAGAGAGTGTGAGAGAGAAAATGATAGTGTGAGTGTGTGAGTAAATGTGGACCCACAAATGTCGGACGAAAATTCAGAGTTTTTTTTATTGTGTACCGAATTTACTAAAATTTGGTAATTTTTCAACTCGTATGAATCCGAATGCACAAGTTTTTTAGTTATCCATTAATAGGAAAAAATACATGACTGTGGTAGTAATAGCTACAAACCAGCATGTACCTGAGAAACATGAGAACCTTAGTTTACAGTTGCTAGGGTGATAAAGATTAGCTACAACTACCCCAGTCTACTAGTCCTATGGTGTTCAGCCAGTAATGATTGATTGTATATCATGGGAGCTGCAGTCAACAACAAAAGTTTTAGTGTTAATTTTAGGTCACACAACCCCTGTCTATAACTGCCAATTCCCATGAAGTTCAGCTAGCAATTTGGCTGGCTGCATATTATTGTAGATACAGTCAGCAATAGTTGTTGTGTGTCCTGTAGACTTAGTGTATCCCCCAAAGCCCAATCTACAGTTACAGCTACTATTCCTATACTAATCACCTAGAAATTCTGCTGCTCAACATTATGGGAGTGGCAGTCAAGAAAACCTAATGTTGTGTAGAGTAACTCTGTGATGCACAGCAAACATTCTGAGGTAATACAAAAAAGTAGTAGTAGTAGTTAGAGGGTAGTAAAAACAGACCTAAAGGCTTGAAAACAAAATAGGACACTTGGTAGTCTTGTAGCCGTTGTGGCTAACATTTGGTACTCGAACTGGATGTCTGAGAATAATGAGATGTGCATTCCACAGCAGCTGTAGTACCAATCCATAATGAATAAAAGCATCTTGATTCCTATGGAAGCAGTAAGTGTGTACTTATTTTTCACACAATGTGAGAGACTGATAAAATCATACAGAAAACCATCCCTTCAAGTTATTGCTGCTAAAGGTGGTTCTACAAGCTATTGAATCATAACTTATTTATAACTTGGTTATAACTTAGTTGAACTTAATTTTTCACATATGGCTTCTCCATTTTGGCTTTATTTTTGTTGTATAAATCTTGACAAGGTGTAATGTGTTGTTGTCCACCTGAGGTTGTATTAATCTAATTTAAGGAACAAATGATTGTTATTATGTCCTGATATGTAAAACCATAGAATTAAAAGAAGGTGTATTTTGTAGCTCTGTGGTACACATCAAACATTCAGAAGTATTACAAAAAGAGTAGTTAGAGGGTAGTAAAAATGGACATAAAGGCTATGAAACATAAATAGGAGACTTGGTAGTTTTGCTAACCATATATATCCATAATGATATAAAATCTAATCATTGGCAGTACAGTTGTTGAGTACTCGCTATCCCAGAAACCTTGTGTCTGAAGCCTGCAAACTGTGTCTCTGACCAGGGGGACTCTGTGAAGGGGACGATACCAGCTAGAGGGAGAGGAATAGAGCAGACCAAACCACAATTAAATGAAAGCTTTTTTGCTTCACTCCCTCGACTGACAGTTTTTTCTGCTTTCTATGTCTAGTTAACCGAAACAGCCTATTGTGTATCACCCCCTGCTCCTGCTCCAGTGTGTCTCTTTGAATTTCCGGGGGTGGGGGGGGGATCAATTGTCCCCTCTGACCCTTCCCCCAGAGGTTATAGGACATCCAACAGTCCCCACTGTCTCTCTTTTGCATGCATTGGCCAGTCGGGGAGATCCTTTACTCTCTCCTGACCTGCTGAGGGAGCAATAAATTCAGGGGAGGATCTGGGTTGTTGCAGAAAAGACCAACTTTGAAGCTCCTACAAAGGCTACCTCGCAAAGCTCTAAAGAAAAACGCTGCAAGGTGGCTCTTTGGGTAAGGTGGACATGTGCCCCGGCCTCCAGCCCTGCACCGTCTCACCTCTTGCCACAGTCCCCAAGACAG
The DNA here is from genome assembly GCA_029215755.1 of Spea hammondii. Taxonomy (NCBI): domain Eukaryota; kingdom Metazoa; phylum Chordata; class Amphibia; order Anura; family Pelobatidae; genus Spea; species Spea hammondii. The sequence goes on along the minus strand of JARDYJ010000005.1, from coordinate 13,223,399 downwards.
CTGTCCCAATTTGTTGTGGGGTATGCAGGAATGTGTGTGTACCAATTACAAACAGGAACAACAGTAATAAGTGTTGAGATGGGCCATGAAGCTCTAGAGGATCAGCTTGCTCTAATTAAGTAACTAAAATGTATTAATTAATATCTGAAAAGAGGCTCTGTGACTATTAAATGTACCTTTTACAAGCACTTGGCTTGTGATGTGTGATGCCAGATGGAAGTGTTTATGAATAGTGTATGTAGAAATAGATTGGGAATTTTTCCAAAAAGTCAAGATGGAGGCTCTTCAGATGACATCTTCTGATGAGCGATTGCCATATTTTAGACAAAACGAAATGCCTTCTTGCTGCTTTAAGGATCCCTGTTTTTGTGCGTAATGTAGGCAGCGTTGACCAAATCAGACATCTGCAGAATCCCATTTCCTTGCTATTGATTTCTGAGCTCTGCATGCAACAGAACCGCAATGCCAGGGAAAACAAAAGCAATCAGTGTCTCGAGTCGAATCAGCAGAAAATCAATGTGTCTTCATCTCAAATAATCGACAGTATTAAAGACAACATTATTGTACAAATGGGCAATGCCATTTACTTATCTGGCAATTGGGAAATACCTTAGTTAACTCTTCCGGTGCTGACATTAAAACCACAAATTTTATACCATCTACACAAACCAATTAACAATGCCTTAAAAGTCATTATCCTAAATGTGCATGGTGGGAAAACAATGTTTGCCATTTCCCTGACATACAAACACATACCGTAGCCTGAGTAACTCCATGACCAGACTAACATAGAAACATAGAATTTGACGGCAGATGAGAACCATTCAGTCCACCAGTCATTCCTGCTGTAAAGACTCAGACCGTAGTCAGTTGTTGGTCTCGTCTTGTAGTCAGGGGCCATATTCCCATCCCATGTTTGTTTAAACGCCATCATTGTATTAGCCTCTACTGCTTCAGCTGGGAGACGGTTCCACTTATCTGCTTCCTTATACCAAATATCCCTGGTGTCCATGTTTAGGCTCTTGTTTAGAAAGGTAAGTCATACTTTTTATTATTAGAAGTCACTGCTTGTCGTTTACCCTCAAACTTTATAATATGTGAAAACAATGTTCATTGGAACTCTTTTTCGTCTTCATTCTTAATGGCACAAGGGAAATCAGAATTAGAGTGGTGTTGTCAGAGCTGCCCCATGTTCAGATGTGGACATTGAAGAATTTGATCTTGTGGTCTCCATATGTAAACCTAGAGGAGACTTTCACAGCATCCTTTGGCATGTGGGAGATGAAGAAGGTAGAGGCTGTTATGATTCCTCTTAGAGGGACAATCTACTGCCCCAAACAGTCTCATCTACCATGGATGCATATTAAAGTACTTTATTATACAATCCTTAATTTGATGAGAAAAGCACTAACCTTTAGAGAACACAATGTCAGGAAAGAGCTCCCCTTAAGATGTTGTTAAACCTCACCGAGCCAGCTCTGGGGCACATGCGAATTTACAAACAGGAGATGCGTTCTCGAAACTCAGCAGTCTTATGCATTCAAGTAAATGTGATGGCTTGAGTATAGCGTTAATGTTATGTATACATTTACATAAGTGAATATATTGGGGGTTCTGTATAAAATAGCAGTTCTGATTCAGCGGGGTAAAAGAACTTTATAACCACCAATGTATTTGCTTGATTGTATTAAACCATTGAGACACTTAAACTGCGACATTATGAACTCCTTTATGAGTTTAAATGGGGATAACATCTAGCTCATTGATCTCTACATTTTCTATATCTTTGTCCAACCTTTTGTACAATATGGCAACGTTTCAAGACAGACACCTAAAAATAACTTCTTCCCAAGCTAGCTGTTAAGTACATCGAAATATGATTACACTTAGGACAGTCCTCGCCACGAGGGATATTGTTTCTGGCAAGTCACTCAAATTACTCCAGTAGCATAAGCCTTTATATAGCCTACGCAGTCATGGAATATATATTATAAATGACACAGAGAAGCTCAGAACCTGAGAAATAGGGCTTTTTTTGTTTGAAAATACGTTTGCTTGAATGAAGGAACAATTATAAAAGGGGGAAGGGATTCAGAAATGAGAAGGCATTATAGGACACGTTCCAGTCGTACTGGGCACGGTAACCGAGCACCCTCTGACATCACCTGCTTGAGATTAGGATAAATTCAGTCTGCAGGGTGTACAACATTCATGAACACATTACATTATTCACAATGCTGGATCCTTTTACTGCTGGGATACTGCTCTTTTTCAGCTTCGTGGCTTTCCTTTTTAATCAGGATAAAAAAACCGAGCAGAGGGATAAATGTCTGTTGTCATACATGATACCGGCTGTCCCACTTGATGGACTTCATCTACTGTTTACCAGATCACTTGTTACAAATAAACAAAAAAGTCCACAGAGGTGACTCTGACAAAGGCAGCTGGTGCTAAAGCACTGATGGCCGATCAGAGAGGAGTCACTTATTGGCAACTAGTTAAATAGGACGGCTACATGAGAGCTGTAAGGCTGTGCAATGTGGGCAACACATTTACTGCCTTCCGCTATATATTGGCTGTATAAATGCTGTGTATTTCATAGGTATATATGTTAGATAAAAAAAAAACAAAAAAAAAAAACTACATAGTTTATGGAGATTAATCAGCCTTTAAGAAAAAAGCCACAGAACAGGAGTATCACAAATGACCATCTGTGGATGCTAAGGAAGTCTTGTTGCTCTAAACCCAGAGTACATTGGAGTTCATGCATATTAGCTTCTGCCAGGTGGGACCCAGATCCATATTGGTCCCAAGAAAAAGAGAAAGAGGTCTTTACTTAATGGACAAACATATACAAAGATGTCACATAAGCTTTTCAGGACCCCCGAGGTCTCTTCTTGTGATACCAGTTACTGGCAGAACAAATTATAGAACACGATGCAGTCACACTTGGTTTCTAGTCCTAGAAGTCTTATCATCAAAATGGTTTATCATTAAAATATCACGTTGTTGATATGCCTTGGTTAAAAACAAGTAATGTTTGCCTGTTATCGTCTTGGTCAGTAGATAGAAATGGTAAACAAGATCAAAGTTCAAAGTAGTATGAAGTGAGACATGGAAAAGGGACTCTTAGACTTGGATGGTGATTAGAATTGTTAGGTCTAACAAAAATGTACACTATAGTAGGAAAGACGCAGGAAAAGCAATTTGACGCTCTCAAAATATTTTCCCAAAAAGGATAAATTGGGTGAGTTATATAAAGCCTGCCCTGTTTCTAATCACAGATACTTGGTTTGGAAGCCTAGCAATTTTGTTCTGGTTTAGTGACCCTGTACTACATTAAGGTTCAGAAAGGAGGGAGGGATTGTGGAACTCGGAGAATACTCTCAGATTTAGCACAGCCACAGTAAAGTTCCAGCTCAAGTTCAAGTGTTTTGAGCTGCAACCATACAGATTTCCAGGTCTTGGAATCTGTATAAACACCATTTAAAATCTTCTTTCATAATAATAGGCAACTTTTTCTCCAGCGACAAGCATAACACTGATTTCTTCCCACTTGGCTATAAATCCTTTAAAATACTTTTTTTGGACCATCAGTACATCGTAAGCAGTGACAAGCCCAGACTGGCCATTGGGCACACCACAAATTGCTTGGCGGGCCAGTGCATACCCTGCTTATCTAGTGATTTCATGTGTGATTACCTTCTGGATAGAAGGGCTTAAGGTACAGTCATGTGTATCCAGAGACAACCTTATCAGCCATTGACCTTTAATTGATTTAACTGCCCAGTCCAATCAAGGAACTTCTGTTAATGTGGACCACTGACACTATTAAACTGGATAATAGCAAAATTGGGTGTTTTTAGAGAACAGTACACCATATGGCACAACCGGATTTTAACAGTTTTCTGTGCACTTGGTGTCGATTATAAATATGATGTCATCATGCACCTACACAACACAAGATTTGCTTTATGGCGGCTGGTGCCATAAAACAGATTACCCTACTAGTGGTGCCACCGAAAAATAAACTTGTAACGTATGTTATTAATTGAAAAGTATTGCTGGTCACCCAAATTTCTGTATTGTTCACAGATTAAGAAATCTGAGAACTAATTCACACCTCCATCTAAGATTCATCTATTTATAATGCTGCGTAACCACAGTAATAATTTGTTAAATGTTGCAACATGTTAAGTGAAGAAAATTAATTATGGCTGTTTTCTTAAGAATTCTAACACAGTGATGAAATGGATTAGTGATTATTTCAAGGGTGCGGTAATGCCGTTTTATTCTCAGAGGTCGGTGAAGCAAACGTACTTTCACTTTACTGATGACCCTTTTTTCAGTGGAAGGAATGGATATTTCTATTTTACTTTTCTGACAGCCATTGCCTATCATCAGACGGCACTGCTGGGTCTGCTTCGATGGTCTGCTAGTACCTATAAGCTCACAATGCTTTCCTCCCCAGCGGCAGGTTTCACAAATGAACCCTGTCACCGTCGGCAGATCAGGAGCGTGATCTTTGGAAGAGCACTCACCCCAACACACCTGGACACTCAACACACGCACACACCCATACTAACACAACAAAACACACACACACACTAACATGCACAGACCCACGCACACACTTACACAGACACCAGTTTAACCACACACACACACACTAGTATACCCGGACACACACTAATAACATACACACACCCCCACACTTATAACACATATACACCCACTAACAACATCTGTGACTCGATTGTCTTGTGAAGCCTTAGTTGTGCGCTACTACCGCGGGGTCACGCAAGTTACGTTACCCCACTGAACCCCCTCCTCCTTGAAATTAGGTACATAATGAGGCAAATCCGGGACTCAGAACTTACCTCTTTATTCCTACCCTCCAGAGCATTCTGCTGAATTTCTCGATGTGGGCAATTGCCCTATGGCCCCCCTGGATCCACCCTACCTGTGAGGTTGATGTGCCATCAAACTAAAAGATGTGGAGCTTAAGTGTACTCAGAAAGTTCCATCAAATGCCTTAAATTAGCCTTTTTTTATCTTCATATTTATATAATGCTTTTTTTCTATTTTATTTAGTAGATACTTTCTTTGTGCACTCCCAACTGTTACATTATTTATCATTACTGCATATGTCATATACTCCCAAAATACATTTATCATTGTTGCATACCGGAAGTGCTACCTTGGGTTGAATCAGGTTGTAATCAGTGATGAGAAAACTGCCAGACTATAATGTCATTAAAGTACTTAATGCTCAAAAATGACAACTCGCAGATATTTACCATTCAAATACTCCCGTGTGATTCTTTATTAGACCCCCTTATCTCTCTGCACATTAAATGAAATGACATAGTTGGAAGCATGCTTTATGCAGGAATCAAAAAAAATATTTTTTTTATAGACACTGGATTAATAATTGTAACAAAAACTGTTTGATTTAAGCTTTCGGAATCCCGAGGGAGAATAACGTTAATTAAAAGCTTTTCTTTGAAAGAACGAATAAAGCGTTCTTACTTTGTGAGGTTCGAGAAGTCATATGTTTATGTCAGTAATGACAATGGGATGTGGGTCTCCAGCGGAGACAACCCTCTGTCTCTGTCCAAAGGCTGGATGGATTTCCAGTTCTTTATCTTATTCCACCTTACACGGCTTTGAAGAACTTTTCCTTTTCAATATTTCAGATGCCTGTGGGGCTGTTATTTTATAAGTTTAGAAATTTCAAATGGAAACATAGAAGAAAATTGTTGCTCTAATCATGTTTCCTACAATATATTCTTCAGTCCCTCTTGTAACAAGTAATCATTCCATAGCTTCGGATATTGTGAGTATCTTTGTTAAACATTTATCGAGGTAGCTTCGTCCTTTTAAGAAATTGGCATATTTTTCATAACTGATGGAACTACAATTTTCTGTAACAGTGACACTGGGCTATAAGAAAAGGGCAGAAATAAAAGCTTTCACACCCAGGCGTCTGTACAAGGCAGAAAAGATATATTAAACGGTCTATTTTTATCATCTTTGTTTTGAATGAGACATTTACTTGGGATCCTTTACTTCCTTTTGCAGTCACTTTTAATTACATTACTGGGGAGAACAAAAATGCGTTGACCAGTAAGCACGCCACACCTGTCAATTATACATCAAAGACTCCATAGGCAGCCACGTATTAATTATGACCTTTTCCCCATGGAGTAAAATGATGGATTATTTAACATCGAGTCTTTTGTGAATAAACAAGATGAAAAAGGAGACAGATAAGGTTGTGATAAGACAGAGACCAATCTGAACAATTATGTCATATTAATTTGACATTCCTCAGACTTAATGAGCTCTACAGAAAGGTACTTATGTGATTTCTTTGCAGAAGGCAATACCTTGTAAGGGGTAGGTGTGATGGGTGGGCTTCATCTGTGTTCAGGTGGACCCAGTCCTGTAGATCATAATAAAATCACCTAGTTACTATGAGCAAACAATATTTATATATTGGTGTTTGTTCAAGTGGGAGTACTATGCATTATGAATGGCCAACCCTAGACAGATTCTAATAGAAGAAGAGAGTTGGGTTGGCACCATAAAATGCATAGCTAAATCAATAAAAGTTCTAATAATTCACTCATTAAGCTAATTGAACTGTGCATTATACAGTGTAACCCTTTTGGAGTGGGAACATCCCCAGGACCGTTTTTCATGATGTGTAGTGAGTGGGTTAAATTCAACTCTAACTTATCCTTTTCGTGGAATATAGTCTCAAATATATATATATATAATGATATATTTGAGATGTAAGGCAACCACATATATATATATATATATATATATATATTGAGACTATATTCCACGAAAAGGATAAGTTAGAGTTGAATTTAACCCACTAACCCATATAACTCTAAATATATATATATATATATATATATATAATGATATATTTGAGATGTAAGGCAACCACATATATATATTTAGCGTTATTAATAAAGTATAAACATATTATTACTAGTATTATATATATATATATTCCAATTCTTTCTTCTCTCTTCCTCTCTTTCTTCCCTGCCCCTTTCTATTTCTCTTGCTATCTCTTTATTTTCTCCCCCCTCCTTTTTTCTTCTCTCTCCTCTTTTATTCTCCATCCTTCTCTGTCTCCCAGTTTCTCCCTCTCTCTATTTGTACCTTTCTTTTTTCCCTCTCTTATCTTTTTTCTTCTCTTTCTTCTTCCTTCCTTTTTTTTTCATTTTCTTTCTTCTTTTTTTTTCTTTTTCTTTCTTCTCTCTCGTCCTAGCCTTTACGTTTTTGGTGAAAGTTCAATGTGTTACGTGGCTGATAGCCCTTACTGAAAATTGTAAAGCATATCCAAATTACATACTCTGAAGCCTGCGTAGAACCCATAAATATTTCTTGAATCTTGCATTGCCTGCATCAATGTTTTTTTCCCCCTCCACACACGGAACACATATATTTATTTTTACTCATTGCAGGAAATTGCACCAGCAGTTTGAAATGTACAAAGAACAAGTGAAACAAATGGGTGAGGAAGCCCAGCAGCAGCAGGAGCAAAAGAGTGATGCCCCCACGTGCGGGATCTGCCACAAAACAAAGTTCGCAGACGGCTGTGGCCAGAACTGTTCGTATTGCCAAACAAAATTCTGTGCGCGTTGCGGAGGACGAGTATCATTGCGCTCTAACAAGGTAAGGATTTCTTAAAATAACCATTCTACTTATAATAAATGCCTTGCGGGATGTATAGGTTAATATATTGCAAACAGATATATTTTAACAGTTAGGATTTGTACTGGTCTTTCTAACCGAAGATTTAAGGTTCACTTTGTGTAATGAGAAATCATGAATGAATACAAAGTCACAATGAAAGAGCCACACACTAAATATAGCCCACTGAACATTGTCTGAATAGGAATTTACTGTACGTAATTTGGGATTTAATTCAATTAGCAGCTATATTAAAAAATCACAAGGTTCAACACATTAGTAGCTATCTCTGACGTACACAGGCAGGGACTTGGCACTTAAAGTGCAGCTTGTCTGGCATCTGTTATGTAGCTGTTATCCAGATCAAACAAAATACCACGTCTTTCAGAATAGATTCCAAATTTAAGTATTAGTGGCTTTTGGAAAAATCACAGCTGAAACAAAATATTCCTTAATAGGAAGTCTCTGTAGAACAAAATATGTCAGTGTGGATGTTTTTGGCTAAAAATAGTTTGAAGACGTGTTTGAAAACATAATGAAGGGATTAATGCAACTTGAAAGATATTTTGGGTTATAATAAAAATGTACGGCAATTTAATAAATCAAAGTATTTTATTATGTCGGGGAAAACGTATTTTCTGAGTGGTAACTTTATAAAATAAACCTGTAGTTGAACTAGAAGTTTGTGTATTTACAGTATTTAAGATAGTGTTGCCTTGATAGAAATTCTCCTTTATACATATTGGATGCTCCCCGAGCAGGATGTCACGTAGGGTTACTATATTGGCCATTTGTGCCAGAAACACATACATATATACATTTCACATATTGCTGATCAACATATAACATAATGCTGCCCTGCAGTGTGTGGGATGTATAACTGACTGATTCCTTTCTGTGAGTTTATACATCCCACATACTGCAGGGGGCAGCAATTGGGAAATGTACATACCTGGGCACTCTCCAGGTTTTACCTTGGGTCTCCTGGTGAAGCCCTACTTCCCTGGGTCTCCGGGTCAGATTCTTCTTTCTCAGGTCCGGAGAGGGGTGTGTGGTCACGTTATCTCTCAGCCCGTGTTCTGCATACTCCATGCCCATTTTAGCCCCATCTCCGAGCCCAATTACTGCCCACTGCATGTTATTTGGGGGTAGCCCTGTGCCACTAGCTAGCCTTCCCTGGGTAGTTCTCAGGTATGTTTAGGGTATCTGGGAAAAAATGGCTGATATAGAAACCCTAATGCCACAGGATGTGAACATTACAAAAAGTTCACCTCATCGACAGCTGACATCAGTGTCTTAGTGAGTCACAACTTAGAACCTTAAAATCTAATCACTTGCCTCTCCTGAAGTTCTTTCAGTTCTACACATCCCACCATTACAAGGTCTGCCTGAACCAATTAACAACCATCAGTGATTAGGGAGAGATCCTAAAAAAAGATTAAGAAAGTTGGTGTCTCCTAAGGTATAAACTGTATATACTATATGCAACACTCATGTTTATCGATAGTCGTTACATAGGTTAATTGTACAAGATATAAAATTGTAAGCTGTAGGATTAAATGCATATCGTATTCCAGGGACTGATTAAAGTCACGGTGCCACCTAGAACTGAGTTAGATCATGATGAATTCAGATTTTGGAACATGACAAAATTCCGCATGTAATATTAGGAGGTTTCGTTTATGATGCAATTGCCATGATGTTTTTGGGGCAAAAAAAACTAAATTGTAGCTCCCATGTGACCACCTTGCAATGGATCGAAGCAGAGCTCCGAAATATGTTCTCTTAGCCCAATTTTCTGGTCTATGGTAAGGTAGGTGGATGATGGTCCTGTCACCTGAAATATAAAGAGAGTCCTGCAGAAGTGGTTTCAGCTGAATTCTGAAAATATCTAAATATCAGTAAATATAACAGCCGCACGATTCCATACTTTTCCTTAATGTTATCGCAGCCTGACACGGGATGTTGTTTCACTTTAAATGAAATGTGATGTCCTAATGCTGCAGTCCATCTCTGTTTATGTTGGATAATTACCATTAGAAAACACACTGCTCCGTAATCCAATCACACCACATCGGCCGCCAGTGAAAGAGCTGTAATGATTTCATTTCATTTATTCAGAATATATTTCATGCTGTTACCTTTATATCATTTTAGATACAGATGGAAAACAGAAGCTGCTCTTAACCCTTTTTGTACCAGCGTCCCAGTGGGGGTGACAGGCAGTGAAACAAAAGCCTCGATGAAAGCTATGATTTCATCCTTAACTGTTTCATTTCCATTGACCTCCAACATCATTTGTGTACATTTCTTACTTTTATTTTTTATTTTAGTAGCCTAGATAATGTAGGCGTTTTATATTTTTTGCAGTATGTGTTGTTGCTATGCTTATTTTTTTAGTGCGTTAATGCCCCTTTATTTTCTGTGACCGTTTAAGAGCCAAATGGGTTTGAAATTTGGAATTTATGCTTTATATCTTTAGGGGTTAATGCATATGAAAATGTTTGTTCTGGCCCCTACAGTATAATTGTTCAGAGTGAAATATGGTAATGCATTTTTAATCATAAAACCACCTCTAGGCTCTCAAAGAATCAACCCCATAGTGACTACTACCTGATAACGCCGAAAGGAATAGTGTAGCCACAAAAAAGTTTTTATTATTATTTTAAATGTATATTGGTGTCCACCTTCCATGTAATCCAATAAATCCCACTGCATTCCCATCTGTACTGGCATTCTTTAGTTAGAATATTCTAATTTTGTTTGATTCATCATATCTCATGCTCCACCCGTCACCACTTCTGAAGCCAGGAAGTGTAGGCAGGAATCATACTCATGTACATGCTAATAGCACATTTAGATCAATGCGTGTAGTAGCATTAACATATCAATAACATACATATATATCAGTATCCGGCCAGCATACATGCAGTAGTATGGAATTTAGGAGAATGGGAGTTCCATTGAGCTTTAGGAAGTGTAAATATGAATGCTCCGGGTCTTGAAAGGCCCCACTCCCTGCCCATTCCCCCATTACATGGGGGTGTTTCCCGAGATGTCAGTGGGAACTCCCAGTAACATCAGCAGGAACACCCCTACATCATCGGGAACACCCACTGATGTCAGCAGGACCGCCCACCGACATCACGGGACCGCCCGCTGACATCAGTGGGCAGTCCTGGCCGCGTCCCACAAGGGAAGGCTCTGGGTAGTCGGAGCTCAGAAGTTCCCAGGCATGCCAATAACTAAAGAATGCCTGCACCAATTTACATTCAGGACTGGAGTCCATAAAAAAATAATTAACATAAAGACAGGACTAGAGTGGATCTTTAAGAATAATCTCTAAGTAACTAGAACTTTATTCCATAATTTCTCAGGTCTACTGCCTAGCTAAACGTGGCTACCTGTAGTTAACTTCCCTTCCGCTGGTGTCAACCAGCTCACCTCAAGTATAGCTACCTAACTCAAAAGCTACAGTAAATTTAGTCTAGTGAATCATCACAATGTTACTGACAAGCATAGGATCCACTTTGCAGAGAAGGACCAACACAGCACCTGGATGTTCACCTGCTTCAGCCCCCACGTGGCATCCTGACAATGCTCTGCAGCTGAGCACCGCAAGGTGACTCTTCAAGTAAGGCGAGCAGGTTTTCCCGTCCTACTCCACCTATTCCTGCCTTTGGTCCTGCTCCTCTCTGCTTCCACCACGCCCCAAGTATCTGCTTCGACACCTGAAATGTTGTCAGTAGGAATTTATAATATCTGTCTCTATAAGCTCCCTGTAACAACTTTTTTTAACTCATAGCCAAGTTCTTAAAAACAGTAAATACTTTTAAAGTAACATTTTTTATCAAACGCTATTGTGTGTTTAGCTTGTAAACCAATGTAGTGGTATGGAACCCAACAATTCAGGCTTCTTCTCAAGAGCCCCTTCTCAGTTCTTCCAACATTAGTCAGCAATAGGTGGGTAGATTGGCCTCCACGCACTTATTTACGTCTGAGCCTTACATAAATTGGTTAGTGTGAACATTCTGGATTTTACACCCTCTATAGTGAATCATTTGCTTGTTTTACCGGATTATTGACTAATGTCAACAAATGAATGTTTTTTTGTGTGCAGTAGTTAATTTGATAATCTATCTCAAACGTACAATCGTGTTGAAGTGTAAAAAATCACACTGCCATTGTCGAGAGGTAATCGATAAATTCCTGCCATTTTAACACCCTGTATATCTTGTTACTTGTGAGCCAACGTTCACAACAGTTGATGAGTGTCCTGCACTAACACGCCATAACAGGTGATAATCTCCTCTAGGGATGCATCATGTATAGCAATGTGATTTGCTTCTAATATGTTCTGCGTGTATTCTGTGTTACCTTATTCTTCTTTCCTGACTTAAATAACCATATTTTCTCTTTTTTTCTCTTTTTCCTTCCTTTTTTACTCAATTTCACGGACATTGCTTCAGGAGGACAAAGTGGTTAGAATCTTTCTTTTTCCTATTCTGTCACAATTTAGTGAACACGCATTTCAAACTCCTCACTGCATCCCAATGTTTGTCTTTGTCATGCATGTTTTAACCCATGCATGAATAAAAATAAGTGTCATCTAAAGGGATTTTTAACTCATTGAGTGTGTAGTGGGTTGCTTTCCAATGCACCACTTAAATGGGATTAAAAAGTACCCAGAGATTCAATGGGTTACTTAAGAATATAAAGTGTTGCCCTCAAGTCATTTCATGTCTAAACTATTCTCACTTAGAAGCGTCAGTCATGACACAATTTTATGTTATTGATCTGATGTTTAACTAAACATGGCCATAATTTGGGTTTTGCTGAGAACTACGTCATCTGCAGGCATATGTTGTTATACTATGTAATTATAACATACGGTATATCTTCCTGTCTTCTCTTATCGGGGAGGCAAAGCTGCTGTAACTTTTGATTCAATGGCCCCAGTACCAGCTGCATTCATGCTTACGGTCCTAATGAAAACTCATGTTTAAATTGTACCAAGTCTCACTAAAAACCGGTATGATAAAATAACACTGAGGCTCATCTGTTGACATTTTATATTGGAAGCAGGGTCATGGGACCAGCAGGTCTTAGCTGGGCTATTATGATCAGCGAAGGTCTGTTTCTACAGGGGGTATAATGATACACCCTCGGGACAGGGCTGATAATCGTCTTGCATGTTTTATGATCAGTCACTAGTCATGTGTGGTCGTTGTAGACAGCATGCGTGTCTGTATGCAGCGGTAGACAGTGGAAGACATACACCACAGCATTGTGCAGGGTGCCATGGCAGGGACTTTGGGATTACACCAATTTGAAATATAAGAATATTTATTATCCATCTCATTTTTAGACAAATCTTCCCTTTGGCGATGAGGAAAATGTATAGCCATATGTATGTACCAGATACATCCCAGTCCTAATAGATCTATATGTAATAACTAACTGCGCTGTTATCTACATTATAATGTGTTTGACTATATATATATATATATATATATATATATGTAACCAAAGAAAAATGGGCACTCACGGGTCTTTGTAGCAAAGTGCATTAAACACTAGTTTATTTCAATCAGCACGGCCAACGTTTCGGACCACCTCCGGTCCTTTCTCAAGACCAATGTAACCTTGTGGAAACTGAGACCGGTGGCAGCCTGTGGCAGAGTCAGCATTATCAATTTCCTCTTCTGAAGTTATTACCTTTCTCATAACTAAATACGGTAATAACCAACTTAACAACTTGGAGGAATACTCATGTATATATTATATACAGTTGACTATGTTCTATCTGATAACACATATATATATATATACATATATATACATGAATATTCCTCACGTATATGTTATAATTAACATTCTCAGGTGAGAGCAACGATCAGGACAGATGTGTCCCTTTACAGCTTACCTTTCCCAATTCTACATTAATAGTCTGCTCAGCTGAAAGGGATAATTGGTGCAAATGAACTACTTTTTGAAAGAAAGGGAAATAGTTTAGGTACTTAATCATTTATCTGTATAACGTTGTATAGATTTAATTAGAATTCAATAAGCTAGTTAGTTAGTAAAATCATGGACACTGCATCCTGATATATCATTAAGGAAAGTGGACCTTGGGTTAATAAGGAGCGCACTGTGTTGTTGTTCACTTTAATGTATGTTTTTTATGCTTTTAATTGAATTTATTTTGTGAAATCAACAATACGGAATACAGAGATTTATGGTCGTTCCCAAATGTGCTGGATTGATGACATTTTATTCACAGTTTCTTTGGGATGGGATTGCTACTTTGTAACCCCAGACCTGTTGACCAGATGTCCCTATTTTAAGCGAACTAGCCCCTGATTCAGCCTTTTGTTCTCAATTTACATTAAAAAGGTATTTACCGTAGTAAGTAGCCCTAGAAAAGTCTCCACAGACCAATTTCAAGTCAGTGATACTGAATGGGATCTTGTGTTTGAACAAAATAAGCTTATTTGTGATTGCGCTACATTAATTACCGTAATTCCCCATGTATATGACGCACCTTTTTTAGAAAAATTTGGGGTCTACAAAGTGTCTTATACAGTGGTGGTAGATTTTTAATTTTTTTTTCTTACCGGAAAGGGGACCTGCTTAGCAGCGTCTCTTGATCCATCAAGGCGACACAGGAACCCAGTGGAGTCATGTGAATGCACATTGCATCACATGACTCTGCTCCGTTCCTGTTCGAGCAATGCAGAGGGAAACAGCGGCTCCCCACGGAAGTCTGTGAGCCGCACCAGAAGATCTACAGTTCAGGTAAGGGTGGGGGAGTAAATTAATGAATATATATATATATATATGTGTGTATGTGTGAAAGCATGGATCCGTGTGTAGGGGGCACAGGGAGGCTGAAAGTTATGTGCATGTGCTGGCTGCCTGAGCATGATAGGAGTGTGATTGCTAACAATTACTAGCAGCTAACATCAATCACACTCCTATCATGCCCAGGCAACCAGTACAATAACTTTATGTATTTTTTTTTAAATTTGGGGCCCCAAACTTAAGGTGCGTCTTATACATGGGACCGTCTTATATTTGGGGAAAAACCGGTATGTAATAATTTCTTTTTTCTTTTTTCACATTCTGTATATATATATTTTTTGTGGGGGGGTTAACCTCTGATTATCGAGACACATTAACAGGGCTGTCCACTCGTCTGGGCGAGCAGGACATTTCCAACACCGTTCTAAACTCAATATTGTATAAAGCGTTACACTGTGTAATTATTTTGTAGTACTTTTGCAACATCAAGCTTTATTTAATTAGATGATTGACAAATTTTATTTAATTAGCTGATCAGACAGGGAACTTTGTAACTAAATTGTTACTTTTTGTCCAATGATGGGTTTCAGAGCTCTTAGTAGCGGTTGCCATTGGCACTAAAGAAAGAATCCAGCTATAATATGCACTATAATGTATATGATAGCTGCAAATTCATATAGGAAACTGCAGAATCTACCTATATGTATTTGCCCCTTTGCCCACCCTTAGCTTTTTTTTCAGTGGCTCATGAAATACGTAGTGAGAGGGTGGTAGATAAACATAACAGCCCCCCATCAGAAGTGATAGAGGCTAATACAGTGAAGGACTTTAGACATGCGTTGTGCACACTAGATGTGCCAAATGATTCTTATCCACCGTCAAATTATATATGTATATTATGTATCTTTCTATGTCTACCACCAGTTAGCTTCAGTGCTGGCTTAGAGACCCTTGAAGACCCCTGACCCCTAACATCCCCCCCCCCGACACATGTGGGGAAAGCACGCCCATTGATATCAGTTTTGTGACAATGATTAGCTGCTTCAAGCACCCTATCAGTGAGGAGAATTCATCAGATCACAAACGAGGCAGGGATCTCCAGCGTCTAAAGAGTATTTTTATGTTTTACCTTTTTTTTTTTTAAAGAAGGCATATTGAGGTACTCATAACTAAAAACATTTTTCTTATGGTGAGGCTGTCACAAAGAACCTCTGTCTGGATTTATACATAGGGGAATCCCTTATCAATATATTAATAATCTAGTGGCAGCTATACATTTTATGTAAATAGATTGACAGGGTAATGATAATGAATATAATAAATAAAAAATAGCATACATATTCATGGTAAATAATAAATGGTATATGTATGCTGACACAGCATTTTGGCTGGGAATGGTCTGTGGGTTTGTGTATCAGTTTGGCTGAGAGAATAATTATAGTTTAATGTAAAATGTACACTAGTAAATGTGAGGAATATTTTTCTAGGCTTGCAGGAACTTTACAACTCACAAGAGTTGCATCAACGGAACAGCCATGCGAGTCAGATACATGGGCATAGGAACCCCTAAAAATCTGGGGGGACAGCATTTTCCCCCCATCAGATCCCCACTTTCTCCCCATCTCTCCCCCTATCTACCCCCTCTCCCCCTATCTACCCCCTCTCACACTTTCTTACTATCTACCCCCTCCCTACCCTCCCTTCTCACACTATCTACCCTCTCCCTACCCCCTTCTCACTAGCTACCCTCTTCCTACCCTCCCTTCTCACTAGCTACCCTCTCCCTATCACACTCATTTTTCACTGTGAGAAAATATGGCCTTTAATAAAATATGCAGATTAAAATAAAGTAAATGACACAAAACCTTTACTTTTCCTCTCACTGATTTCTGGGCCTAGAAAGTTTTGTGACTACAAATTCAGGACTCAGGATAATTAAAAATGAAATAGCTCTATTTATTCTAGGGATGCACCAAAATGAAAATTCTGGACCAAAACATTCAAGGTTCACTTAGCCAAAACCCCACCTTTAAAAATAATAATAAAAACTCAAATTTTTAATAAAAGTAGGTAACACATCACAATTGGACAAAAAAAATAGCAATATGACTTAGAGCAATCACACTCCTATCATACCCAGGCAGCCAGTACATGCTGGTATAGGGTGGCTGTAAGTGATGTGCAGACCCCATATTGCTGGCAGCATCAATACACAAGGGGGCAGCTAGCTAGGTTTCCGCATGTACTGGCTGACTTGGCATGATAGGAGTGTGATTGCTAACAGCAATCACAGTCCCATCATGCCTAGGTTCCAGCATTTACTGGTTGGATTGCTGCTAACAGCAATCACAGTCCCATCATGCCAAGTCAGCCAGTACATGCTGGTACAGGGTGGCTGTAAGTGATGTGCAGACCCCATACTGCTGGCAGCATCAAT
The DNA here is from genome assembly GCA_029215755.1 of Spea hammondii. NCBI lineage: Eukaryota > Metazoa > Chordata > Amphibia > Anura > Pelobatidae > Spea > Spea hammondii. Next base: position 13,206,439 of record JARDYJ010000005.1, on the reverse strand, counting down.
ACACATGGGGGGCAGCTAACTAGGTTTCAGCATGTACTGGCTGACTTGGCATGATAGGAGTGTGATTGCTAACAGCAATCACAGTCCCATCATGCCTAGGTTTCAGCACTTACACATCCATGCAATCACACACACACACTCATTAATTCATATACTCATTCATTCACAGATTCATTCCCTCAATCACGCATACTCCCCACCCCCTTACCTGCACTGCAGCTCCTCAATGCCGCTCACAGACTTCAGCAGGGGGCGCGGCCTCTCTCTGCGTTCTCTGGTAGTGCACAGAGGAAGCAGGATGTGATGTCACGTGAACTCTGCTGGGTTCCGCTTCCTCTGTGCAGTATAGAAGACCCTCCCACAGGTAAGTAGCAGGGGGGGGATTCTTACGGCCCTGGGGGGGATTTCTACGGCCCTGGGGGGGATTTCTTAATTATCGGTCCCCCCGCATGAGTTACTGGGGGGGGATCTGTCCCCCCCGGTTCCTACGCCCATGGTCAGATACCATGCTCGCTCCTTATTTCCGAGGATACCGTTGAGCAAAAGTCACTGAATAGAATGGATACATTGTAGGTTGACTCTTGAATTCTAGCATTTTATTCTTGTACATGATGACTTTCAGATGGTCAGGTCTCAGACTGTCCAAAAAGGAAGAGATCAGGTCATCGTATGAAGTTAAGAGCATGCAGTTGCCTCCTGGCAATAGCCACACATAGTAATGTATACCTTATTGTAGTGATACACCGATACCATTACCCTATAAGAGTGGCAATCCAGTTGTTTTCAAGGAGATTCCATGTGTTTATCACTGTTAAAAAGTAGAAAACTTTTAAAATAGAATGAACCCCTTTAATGCATAGATATATACGTATTGTAGGCATGTCTTTGATTTCCTATAAATATTTTAACCATTTATCGTATTATCATTCATTTATCTAGTAAGTTTTACTAGCAGCAGTCGGCATACTTTGCTTACTCTGTTAATTAGATATTATTTAAATAATGCATATTATCCATACTGTAGATATTTAAATGACAGGTCATTAAATTCGAAAACAGTTTCATTTTCTCACCTACCTCTTATTCCGGTCACAGGTGTGTAATAACACAATTAAGGTTCTTTGACTACATTTAGGCATTATGGCACAGCGGGGGGGATGATATAAATACTTAATAAGCTAGATTCAACTTCAGTGGCTGGAAACCAGTGCCTGCATATATAAATAATGAAGACCTTGCCGGTAAAGTACAAAACATTAAAGGGCTTACTTTCTCTTGGACAGCTGCATGATTGCTATAGGGAAAGTGCACGGAGGTCTACGGTGACCTAGTATAGGAAAATCACACGTGGAGCTTTTGGGTACTTACTTTAACGGAGTGATAAAACAATCCCTAGCATTTTAGACGTGAACAAATGGCAACACCCCAGTTTCTGGAATTGCCCATGAAACTGAAAATTTGGTTAACGACTCATATTCTGTAAAAAAAAAGAAAGTTGAAGGCGTCTTCTGGAGTTTTTTTTTTTTTTTTTATCCAAAATGGATAATACAGAAGAAAAGTTCTGGATTGCAGGTAGTTACTTTTATTTAGTCTTTAGTTTTATACACTTGGAATATGGAACAGGTCATTTATTTAATGTTTTCATATTATACAAAGGAATTTGGCACACGTAGAAACAGTTCGCACATGTGGCAAATTATTTAAATGTTGTATAATAGGAATATCTCTAATCAGTATGACTAACTCTTGTGGTAGATGATATTGAGGCATGTTTCGAGCCTAATCACATAATTTCACCATCCTGATGTTTCCATTAGACAGCAGAGCTGACAGTCTGACTATTTACTATAAAATAACAGATTTAAATAACTTGGTACCGACTGCTAAGGAAGCTTGATACAATGAAAAGGATTGTATAATATATGTTTCATGTGCTGAAACATGCCGGCAAATAATATATTATTGCTTGTGTGTACAAAGAAGACACTACTCACATGTTTGTTCTATTATGCGTATGTTGTGTATCATTTGACATAACATATCATTTGTGTATGGTTAATTTGTATTGATGGCTAGGAAAATGGGGACGAGGAGGGCTTGTTTTTCAAGTTAAAGCAGAGAAATGTAGTGGTCATATTAAGAGACAAGGAGCTGTGGATGCATAGAATAGTTTTTAAGCAGGGGTAATGAGGGTCCAACACGTTGATACAGTGGGTGAGTTTAAGAATACATTGGATGAACACAATGTTGTATTCATTAGGAAAAAAGATCTGAAATAAAAGTAGTGTTTACAAAGCGTGAACGCATAGACATGTTAGGGCAGTTCTATGTTCTATCTGATGACATTGTTTAATGATATGAAACTTGTAAGAACGGCAAAACATATTCCAGCCAGTACTTACATTTAGCCAGAAATAGATGTACAATTATAAGGTATCTGATTGTCGGATCAGTATGTTAAAAATTAACAAACAAATCTGAATTGTGTGGTCAGAATATTTTTTGTAATTTAGCAATAATTTGGTAAATAGTCAGAATGATCTATTATCCCAACAGCAAACAGCCTTATGTTTAGAACATGGGCTTTTCTATGGCAGTATTAGTGGGGTTTGTCCTGTAGAACGATGTATATCATTTTCTCTTAGAAATATTCTACTCCACCTAATCCACACAAATCAGAACCCATCCAAGTAACATTTGTATCTTTACCTATCTGATCTATAATGTTTTTGCCTATTCATTTTTATTCTGTTTCATGGTAATGCTTGTCTGGTAGAGTCTACAGGATATATTAGCTGTTCTAAGAGGTAAGAAGCTGTAGCTTTTAAACTAACGAGAGGCTTTCATTAAACAACTAGAATTTTTAATTGTGTTTTTAATCGTTAACGTCCCTGCTGTTGCTGGTATTGTACCCTTATGTGTTGTTTTAGACAGACAGTGATACTTGAAGGGTATAATAGGTTGGTGACATGGACACTACCAAAAGTTTGAAATGTCCTTGTTTTAAGAAAAAAAAATGTCCATTAAAATAACATGAAATGGCTCAGAAATACAGAGCAGACGGTGTTAGTGTTGTAAATGACCAATGTAGCTGAAAGGGCTGATTTTTAATGGAAGATCTTCATAGGCTTACAGAGGCCCTTTATCACTCCGATCACTCCTTTATCACTCCCATCACTCCTATAGTGTAACTGCAAAAATCTAACCATGCTACTATACAAGAATATGGCTGCCTTACAGCTAAAATGTATAGAGCCCCTTGGAGTTATTTTGTAGCCTTCACATTATTTTTTCCATTGAGATGTTGAAGCTGTTGGGTTTTTTTTCCTTTAAACATTAAAACAAACTGTTTAAGATTACATTTTTATAAAAAGTGCTGTTCCACTTTTATAAAAATATTTCACTCCGTAGGATACTAAGCATAAAAACATAGCACTTGTATGCATTTATTCTTTTCTCTGGTGGTTTAATAAAATGAGAACAACACAGAACATATTAGGAAGCCCTTACATTTAAGAGACCTGTTCAGTATATATGGGAACAATCCATCAGTGACCGTATCAGTGAAAATTATGTGTTCCAAGCAAATAGTGTGACTGAAACATCATGTTCCACACTAAAATACTTATTGGTGGAAAGTTTTGGGAAAACAACAGACACTCTTTTTACAGAGAGAGAAACTGCTGCCCCAAGGAGCGGAATTTTACCCCTGGATGTGTTAATTGGGCAGCTGTATTACACGGGCGAGGGGTTAACCAATTTGTGACAAGGCTGAAAGTTCTAGTCTTTCACTTGAACCTGTCACAAAATATATAGAAAACATACTACTACGATGGTCACATACAGAAGATAAACTTTTCAGTCCCGGATACTTACTAAGACCTGTGAGTGCCTACATTTCTGAGGAATTATATCTATGTATATATACCGTATATACCGTATTGGCTCGGATATAGGCCGCCCCCGTATATAGGCCGCACCCTAAAAGTTTGGTGCTTTTGTAAAGAAAAAGTTTTTTTCTTTAAAAAAGCACCAAAAAAAACATGCTGCCACTCTGTCTCCCCCCCCCCCGAGATATGCTGCCACTGTCCTCCCCCCTGAGATATGCTGCAACCCCCCCCCGAGATATGCTGCCACTGTCCCCCCCCCCAAGATATGCTGCCACTGTCCTCCTCCCCCCCCCGAGATATGCTGCCACTGTCCTCCTCCTCCTCCACCCCCCGAGATTTGCTGCCACTGTCCTCCTCCCCCCCCCGAGATATGCTGCCACTGTCCTCCTCCCCCCCCCGAGATATGCTGCCACTGTCCTCCTCCCCCCCCGAGATATGCTTCTACCGTCCCGTCCCCCCCTGAGATATGCTGCCACTGCCCCCCCCCCCCGAGATATGCAGCCACTCTGCCCCCCCCCCCCGATTTACCAGAGCAGACTCCCAGGTGTCTTGCGGGGCCGGCGGGGGATATTACGCAATACGCGTATACAACTTCCGGTGCCGGCACCGGAAGTTGTATACGCGTATTGCGTAGATGTCCCCCGCCGGCCATGCAAGACACCCGGGAGTCTGCTCTGGTAAGTCTTGGGGGCAGAGGTAAAACGCATCGTGCGGACGGTCACCGGCTGCGGCGATGCGGGGTAAACAACCTCCGCAGCCGGTGACCGTCCGCACGATGCGCTTAGACAGCGTGCCGGCAGCCCCCCCCCCTTGGAAAGTGCTGGCAGGGGAGGCTGTCTGAGCGTATCGGGGAGTAGGATGCAGGTCCCCTGCACCGCTGCGGGGGATCTGTATCCTAACCCCGCTGCCTGCCCGGCGGCCGGAACTGCATGTCCCGGGCGTCGGGCGCTAGACCCCCGAATATAGGCCGCACCCCCACTTTAAAGACTTAAAGTGGGGGAAAAAAGTGCGGCCTATATTTGAGCCAATACGGTATATATTGTAGGGAACAGCTCACACATGGGGCGGCAATGACAGTATTCACACAGGTTTCAAGAGTCAAGCGTGTTTATTTGGATGCTGTAGGCACAGAGCACCTTGAAAATAAAACAAACTCTAAGCCTGTCCAGCTCTAACTAAACACCCGGATACCTCTCTACAAGCCTACGGTCTGGCACAAAGCAAAGTAACAGGTTTTGCATGGGTAAAGCTTCATACCTGGTGGGCTGCAGCACTGGCTGTAGCTGCTCCTTCACTCAGTCCCTCCTCCACCCTGCAAACCCAACAGCCCTCTCTTTTAAGGCTTCCTCCCCAGTAATGAGCTTAGGAAGCCTCACCTGAGGACTCCTGGGTTTGGTACCGCGCCTGGCTGAGGAAACCAGGTGAGATATATATCCCATCAACCACTCTCCCATGCACTTTACCACAATATATATATATATATATATATATATATACACATACATACACAGACTATAGGACCAAAAGTATGTGGATACCATAATATCACACCTATTTGAGCTTATTGGACATGACATTCAAAAACCAAAGGCATTGATATGGATTTTCACGGGCTAATTTGTGCCTATTCTACCAAAACAGCATTTGTGGGTCAGTCAGGCACTAATGTTGAGCGAGAAGGCCGAGTCACAATTAGCTTACAATTCAGGTTTTTTTAATAGTGTTAAGGTCAGGCGTCACTCATCAAACCAGGTATTTCTGGACCTTATAGTCATGCTGGAACAGGACAAGAAACTCATACCACAATCCTGGAAGCGATTCTCTACATTGTCTTTGTATGCTGTAAGATTACTGTTCACTGGATGTGGCCCAAACCCTGAAAACAGCCCAAGACCATTAAACCTGGTCCCCTAAACATTACCGAAGGCACTATGTTTCCCGGTAGGCATCGTTCTCCTGGCATCCACCAAACCCATATTTGACTTTGAGATAGTGAAGCACGACTAATAAATACAGAGCACGCGTTTCCACTACTCCAAAGGCAGTGGCGGCGTGCTTTACACCCCACCACGTACAATGCCAAGTGCCATGATCTTCAGCTTGTGTTCCATGAAGCTCCCGACACTCAGCGTTGGTGCTGATGTTGCCTCCAGAGGGGGTTTGGAGCTCTGTAGTGAGTGACAGGTGCTTTTTATGCTTTAGTACTTGGTTCTGTGTGCGTGCACAGTCTGAGTATGCGCAGTCTGTGAGTGTGGCTGAGCTGACAGGGGAGCTGCGCTTTCAACTTCCTCACTTCACTGTTCATTAGTGAGGCAGAAGCTTTCCGGGGTTGGCCCTTCATAATGTATACTGAAGTCAAGAAGCTGAAACCACAACTCTTCTGCAAATTCATGTCAACTCTCCTTTTAGTCAATAAACGTCAAAGTGGTGATCAGTCAGCAGGGCTAAATTTATCTCTGGTAGCAGAAACTAGGCCAGAATGTTTCTTAAGAGACCAACCATGTCTATTTTCTGCAAAGGAACACGGAGCAACGCAGCCTTTTAAAAAAGGCATGTAGATTAAACATGTACTGAAATCAGCGATGTATTGTGGCTTAGGCCGACGAGGCTTAAGGTGGCGGGGTGGCAGTTAATGTGCTGCATTATAAGGGGCAGATTTGGCCTAGGAGGCTATTGGACTCCCCTGTGCATCACATCTCAATGGGTTACTAGGGATCCCTGCTGTAGGTGAAGACTATGATTAGGGCTACTTACGTCACGTTTCTGCTTTACATCCAGGTTAAGGTAAGTATTAGTATTTGCAGAAACCAAAGTAAATCAGAGAACAACTATTTGTAGGAACAGATATAAATCCTAATCAGTCCTTGGTCTTGTCTTCGATTCAGTAGCCCTATGTCTATCCCGTGCATGTTTAAACATTCTCGCTGTTCTAGCCTCTAACACTTCTGCTTGGAGGCTGTTCCACCTATCTGCTACCCTCTCAGCAATTTAAAACGTCCTTACATCTAAGCCTCTGGCCCTCTAGTTTTAGATTATGACCTCTTGTTCTAACATTTCTCATACTTTAAAATAAGCTTTAAGTATTTAAATGTTTCTGTTGCATCTACCCTTTCTATTATTTCCTCCATGCCGTACATATTAAGCTCTATAGTCTTTCCTGATAAATTGTATCCTGCAAACCATTCACCATTTTAGCAGCCCTCCTCTGAACTCTCTCCAACATGTCAATATCCTTCTAGCGATGGGGTCTCCAGGACGGTACACAATACTGTAGGTCACGTCTGAGATCTATAAAGTGGCCGTCTTCCTGCTACTAATGCCTCTCGATATACAACCCAACACCATGCTTCCTTTTTCCGATGGTTTATCAGAAATAATTACTCCTAAATCCCTCTCCTCTGTCACTAACACTCTGTTGTTTGCTGTTGGCTACTAGGGGCTTTTGTTCTTGATTAATCCCCATAAAAAAAAAATGAAATTAATCAATTACACTCCATCCACTAGATGGCAGTAACACTTTACAAATACAAGCAGCACAGCATTCTAGATTAATAGTCACCCAGTTGATTGTTTGTAGAACACGGAATGGTGTTACACAGAGAACACCTAGATCATACCTTTTTATGACTTCTAGGTTCACGTTTGAGATTTAATCAGTTAAATTTACCATGTTAATTAAATGTCCTTCTTTTAAACATTTTGCTGGATTGATTGTAATGTATGTTTAGTTATTGTTAATCTGGTTTTATACTCCAGAAATAGGCTAAAGGGGGAAAGTTAAGTCTCACAGAGCCAAGGGAGGCTTGGGGCATGTGGCAAGTTTAAAGCACGGGTATGACAGAGACCTCTGGAGCACCTCTGGTCCACAGAAATGCAGCAACGTGTACTAGCCAGCGATTTAACAATCTTGCATTCAAATTGTCACTACATTTGTAATAAATAGTTCTCCATGTTTTGGGTTTTTTTTACAGCCGATTTGTGGCTTTAGCTAAATTGGGTTGAAAATCTCCATCATGGGTTCACTATTGTGTTGGTGATACAATTATCTGTTCTGCCTTTGGGGATCTTTGCTGAAACCGGGTGCAGGGTTAGTGGATAAGTAGCAGTGTTTTTTAGCAGCCTGGATAATAGTTGCTGGGTTCTACCTACTGAATTGCACACCAAGTAGTAATGAGCGAGGAATTTAAACATGCATGGGATCGGCATTAAGCTATCTGAAATCTACGACGAGACCAACGACTGATTAAGAGTCCTTACAGCAGGGTTAATGGGCAGACTAGACGGCCAAATGCTTCTTTCCTGCCTTCAAGTTCTATGATTCTGTGAATATAGTTTTTAAGTATTTTCCTTTGGGATGGAAAAATAAATCTATTAGTGGCCACAGGAGGGCAGGCAATCCTTGGAAATGACGCAGATCCTCTTTTATTAGGATTAAGGTTGTAACAGAGCAATGCAGATGTTTTAGGTTATTCTTGCTCACATGCATTTTTTTTTTTTACATTTTTTTTGTTTTAGTTCTGTTATAAGAATTAGAAAAAATGGCCGATAAGGCACCCTAACCCCAACGAATAACCTAAGAAGCTAGTGCCAAAGGCCAACCTCTAGTCTGCAAATAAAATTGCATGTCCGGTAGGTCAGTGACCCTTACCCTTACTGCCGCTCCAGCAGCAGATTAGATCCCGCAGAATGCGATTGGCTGCTGGATACATGTGACCGCATACTGTGTAAAAGTGTAGCATGTAGCCATGCTTATCCAGCAGGCAGTAGAGGAGTATTTACCTTCTTCTCCATGACAGTCTATAGAGGCTGTGCTGGCTCCATAGTGTAAATGGGCCAGTTGGAGAGATCACTGATCTCTCTTGTAACTGTCCCATTGAGCAGGATTGTGACGGGGCATCCTGATTGCCCAAGTGAGTGATCTGCTCCGCCATATTGCAGTCTAGGCCAGAATACCAGTACCAGGGCCGCTTACTCATCCCCTGCATCTGCTTTATCTATACACATTATAATGACTTTTAGAGCTGTCGTACAGTATACCCAGCACACCTTCTGAGCCCCGAGTTAAGAGGGACATCAGAAGAGGAAAAAGAATTGCATCCCAAAGAAGATCTCTTGGGAGATATGAAATTGCACCAATTTATATTTTATGAAATGTAAAAAAATCTACAATCATTTTCTTAATACACAAAAAAAACGTGCAGATAAATAGGTGACTAAACTGTGCACAAGTAGGAAAAATGAAGGTTTTTTTTGCATAAAATGTTAAACTAGCAATACTATATTTATTAAGAACCTAAAGAAGACATAGCTGCAGTTCTTAGTTAATTTAAAACATGTTTTTTTTCATCAAGAACATTGTAAATGGCTTGCTGTGCCACGGGATCTAAATATAGGATTTGGTAGTCTATTAACGGGAGAAAAGTATAGTTAAAATGATGCCATTTATTGGTATAGTCTATTAATGGCATGAGAGCCAAGTGTGAACAAAAGGGTATACAATCTACGAGTATTTTTAGCATGTCTCTGTCATTGCTGGTGTGATACTTTGCCCTCGTCTTTATGATGCTTATTTCAAGAAAGAGCATTTTAAAATGTTAGAAGGAAAGTAGCAATGTTAATGGTATCAGGCAGAGAATTGTCAGACACGGCCAAACCCTGGAGTATATTAGTATTCAACTAATAGTTGCTTTAATGTACGAAATGTAGCGATAATTAAGTACCGAAAAACATGACTGAGGAGGAGCCATTTTCGAAGAAATGACATCATCATTATTAATAATGAATACGTTTGAGCAAGGGTTACACAATGTGTCAGGTGCAACATTTTTCAAAGTGAACAAATAACTTTTTTTTTAAAAAACAAGAAAAAGAAAACATAATTTATTTAAGAAATCGCTAACTCTGATTTAACAAAAGTTACAATAATGAAAAGTAACATTTTGTAGAGGTTATTAGTTGAAGAGGAAAAAACATCAATCTACTGCAAGCATAATCCAAATTCAAATATTAGTTCTTCAGCTGGAGAAAAAAAAACCTATAAATATAAACATGAATTATATTATGGTGATAAATCCCGCTCTAGAACATAATCCGAGTCATTGCCCCTGTGTTCTCTGATGTCATCATCACAGCGTGTGAGCATAGAGCAAAAGATTAATTTTATGCCCCAACTACCTAGCCACTTATTCGTAGAATACTTTAGTTTTGCATCCATTCTGTCTTTTAGGATGCTTGATTCACAATCTAATGACAATGATTTTCCTAAAAATATCCTTAGTCTTAATAGAATTTTTAATGAGTATTTTTTGTGTCCGTGACATATTGATTCAGCTTCTTATAAGATTACATGGAAATCTTTTTTATTTTTTGCTACAACACATCACCTTCAGAAGGCACCTTACAATGAGGCACTTTCAAAAATAGTAGTAGAAGAGCCAATTGACCCGGACACCAGGGCTTCCTTATTCGGCACCACGCTGACAGCTATTTAATCAATTCTAACCATTTTTATGTATTGTGTTGCCCATGCTAATGCTGAAATATCCAGAAAATCTCTCCTGGTTATGGCCTTCACGGCCTGGACTTGAACTTCCTCCCCTGCTTTATTACGTCAGTGATGAGACCTGAACCTAAGCCTTCAGAGCCATGGTCATGGTCCAAAATCAGATGAATTTGTAGCTTTTGTTTGCCCGGTTCCGGATTAGGAGAGTCTTCTGTCATAGCTGCTGTCCTCTGCCTCCTGGATAAATGAACACTGATTGAGATGCTCTGGTGTGGGATCCTTTCCCAATGCTAATTATTTAATAATCTAATTACTTCCTATTCTAATGCCAATTATTTTGGCAAGAGGTATTCATTCTCCGTGGAATCCATGCAAACAATGAAACTTCACCTCGGTGTAATTACAGTTTTAGTGGAATACGAGTTCTAGAAATGGATTTCACTGGAAAATATGATGTGCAGTCAAACGATGTGGATTGAAAATTGCTCTGCCTAGAAATTATTAGCTAAGTGTATTTCTTCAAGGCCTTTAATCCTATCTAAATAGAACGGTTTAGATTTAGGTAATCTTACAGTTTTGCTCTGACAGATAAGTCATGTATTTTTTAATGCCATCTGTCAAGCGTTATCGATAAAGACAGACTTTTAAAAAAAGCCAATGCCCCATCTCTTTCTCCGTTTGGGATTTAGACCCCAGACAAGCTGAAGTACAATAATTATGGGCTCTGAAATGGGAGAAAGGATAGGAGAAGGAGTGCCTCCTGGATAGTCATGCCTACTTCTACCTTAGAATATGGGATGTGGCATGAATGGCCCCTCGTAAACGCATGAAAGGGCTCTGCAGAATCCCCATATGGATTTGCCCATCACAATCTAGGCTTGCAGGAGATATGTTCAGCTAAACAGATCTCTTGCTGCCTGCGCTGACATGACATTCTCACCGGCAGCCAGCTTCAGAGCTGGCTTGGTGAGGGTTCCGTGAGGGTCTAACAAGATCTCCCATGTGTGTGGGCAAAAAGCACCCCCACTACAAGCAGACAATCAGTGGGGTTAATATGGGAACACAGAGGGGCAATCTGCTGAACCCTTGAAATGGCAGCTTCTGATAACGTTGTGATTTTATTTTTTATCGGTTAAAGAATGTACATTAAAGTACTTACAAAGTGGGTAATATGCATTCTTCATTATTGAGGCTGCAGGGGTCACTAAAGTGCCCCTTTTAATACAAGATATAGGTCGTTTTTACATTCAGGTAACGGGATTGTATTGTTCAGGGCTAAATTGCATGTAAGCTTTCTTCAGTAATATTCTGGCAAGTCAAGTGTTGATACTTTTTTAAACTTGTGGCATAACCATCAAGACTTATTTAAAACATAATCAATACTATTATTATTTATGGTGATAATAGAGAATATTACTGATTACATATCCTGTACTTTCCATATAACTGTCCCCCTTCCTTCAGACAACTGTTACTTTTTACAGAAAAAAATGACTTTTTTTTTTGTCAAAAAGCACAACAAGCAAAAAAAAGGCTTTAATGTAAAATCAGGAGAATGTTCACTTATTTAATGCCCTGGTGGCTGTTTAGGAAGGGGAAGAGAATCAATTTTAATGTGTGTGTGTGTGTGTAGGAGGTTATCTTGGTTATATATGCACCATTCCATTTAGAATATATGTGATCATCCTGTCAGTCTGTTTTGCATCGGTAATGCTATGGTGACCACAGTGGCTCCTTTTTCTTGACATATATCGCTGACCGGCATATGCAAAATACCTTCGGCAGTATGAGAGATATAACTGAGTAATTAGTTCCTTACATTAATATATACATTATATACATTTAAAGGTTCCACCTACTCTTCTACATCTTACACCGTTATAACTTGCAGCATTATAAACATCATTCCTAGTACTGAATGAAGCTCTTCCCAGAATATGATTTAATCATGTCATGATTTGCCTCATTCATACTTTTCAGGAAATGCTTAATTGTCATGTGACACAAAAGCTGACATGTTTGCCATAAAAAAGTGAAAAAGCTTCTTAAAAGGTTCTGTTTTATTTGTTCATAGTTACATCTTCCAAAGAAAGTGACAGATGTACTAAGATTTATTTCCTTAACATACTAGAGAGTTCAATTAATGTATTTTCTAAGTGGATCACTCTTAAATCGGATGGTCAGCAATCGGAGAAAATGTACGAGTCCTGGGGAAAAAAAGGCTGATGTGGTCACACTGCCCATTATCTAATAACTTAACGAACACGACTTCATTATCAGATGGCATGGTTTTGAGACATCATGGGGTATAACGAGAAAACATCTTCCTGACCATTTAAGGCTAGGTTTCCACTTGGGTTTTTGTCTTGCATTATTTTCTTGATGAAAAAACGCCAGGAAAAACGCCAAGAAAAACGCCAAACAGAAAAACGCCAAGTGGATATGGCATTGTGCGATTTCCTATTGAAGAACAGCTAACATCTGGATGCAGCGTTTTTTCACTAAAAAAAACGCCGTGTGGCTGAATTGGTGTTTTTATGGGCGTTTTTAGCAAAAAAAAAACAAGTGGAAACCTAGCCTAAGACTATGATATGTAAATGAGGAGTTACCAACAAACAGGACTTCAGCTAGAACCTAGCAAATGTCTGGACACAAGCAGGGAGAGGACAATGGGAGCCGCCATTTAGCCTTAGCTGAAGAGTCACTTGTTGGATATGCCTGCTCAAAGGGACATCTCAGATATTATGGGCGTTTTAACCCCGGCTATGTCAGATATATGTAGCTGGCAAAGTGGGCTTAGGTTGCCAGCTACGTATCTTCAACATAGCATCACTCTAAGCCCTATTTTTAGCGAATGCGAGAAGAGATCGCAAAAATAACTTTTCCAAGTGCCCAATGGCTGCTTAGCCGATGGGCGGCTTTCCTTTACCTCCTGACGATGGAAGCCTCACGTGCTCAAGTACACGCCAAACTTCTGTTAAAGACTAAATGTGAGGCATTCCCTGAGGAGAAGCTGCTGATTAGTAATTGTCAGCTTCTCTAAGAAAAGTTTTGATTGCTGCCTTTAGGTAGTCGTCAGCTACATAGAGCAGGCAGCCAATATGGCTTCTTGCTACCATAGTAGCAAGGAAGCGTAGAAAAAAATGCTGTATGTTGCCAGTTAATTTAATATGAGATCACCTGCCTGGCATACTGGGGAAAAACCTGTTCCCTGCTTCTATGTCGTAGTGGGAGAAGATAATACAGCGAGGGCATTTAACCCTGCGTGGTACAGGCATATGACTATCCTGAATCTAAGACCAGACAAAAGAACAGATCAAGTTCTGATGATTTAGATTAGAAAAAATGGCAGACTAGAGTGGCCAAACTCTTTCAAAGCTGTTTCTAAGGTTTTAACTAATAGTAACTATGGCAAAAATCTGAAAATTGTCACAGCATCCCACAAGGAACCGACCCTCGGCACTCAAAGGAAGAATAAATATGGTAACTGTGTGTTCCTTTCAATTTTAATCCCCTTCCAACCAACGCACTCGTCTCTTTCCTCTCCTAGGCTTGTGTTCAGTCCATGAACGCTATACTCACTGCAGCCAGCTGCGGTTACAAAGTTCCAGGGTCTAATGAGAGCCCCTCGCATGCATGAGCACAGAAAGTGCTCCCATTGATATCTCAAAGTACTTAAATATGCATTAATAGGTTCGGCTTTATGAGACACTGGAGTCTCCTATTAAGCTTAAATATTGACCCCTTCCTCTTTAAAAGGAACGAGCTCCAAGCAAACAGTTTGCGCGGTGTTATCCGCATGCCTTTTCAGTGCAGACACCGATCAGCCCATGCATAAAACACAGTCAATGTCACATCTTTCAATAATAAAAATGCGGGCTTGCTAATTTCTGCCTTCTGATGTTTGTGATGAATCTATTTGAAAAGTTTAGATAGCATCGGTATTGGATGATACGAAGTTTGCAGCAATTGTATCACAGTCACGTCTTTACCCAGTCTTCATCCTGCCACATTGGGGTATATAATGATGTATTCTTTTTACTGACCTTTCAAGAGCCCCCAACAATTAGCACTTTGGCTATTACAGCAGTGCATCCATCCGGCCCATCTAGTCTGACCATTTTTTTCTGCTTTAAAGACTCAAAGTCTAATCAGTCCTTATTCTTGTCTTTAGGACAACCTTCGGGACAGCCATATACCTATAACATGCATTTATATAGCAACTGCATATTTTCCTTCAAATGAATAAATTATTTCAAACATCTATGTTCCGTTTTGAACTGCAACAAAAAACAGATATTTTAAGACTTTTTATTACCTGCAGAAACTTTGGTACCGGTAAAAAAAATTTATGAATAACAATAAAATTTGCCAAAATAATTTGCTTGTTTTTTTAAACATTATTATAGAAATTATAAGTTTTGTAATTAAGTTTCTTGACCTCAAATAATTACCTCTGAATTTATATTTGTTCTTATTGCTGCAGTCATAAATGTGTGCTATGTTTAAGCAGGTATTTGCACAGCAAAATATTTTTAAGAGGCTAAATATTTTAAACGTTCATATATCATAAACTTTTAAAATATTTTATTAGTGCCTATTAAGAAAATTTAGAAGCAAATGATCAATTATTCAAATTTATATTTTCTGGCAATGGAGTCATTTTCAAAATGTTCAAATGCAAAATAATGGAACCTGAAATGCTGATGATCAATGGCGACTGGCAAATATATAGAGACTTGGACAAAGTTTAATGAGCAGTGACTTGTCCCTTAGAATATTTTACAATAGCATATCATTTTTTAATCAGGGTAAATTATTTAAGAAATGAGATTTGCATCTCTCTCTCTGCACCGATTTGCCTTCCTCTCTTGCCGGTTAATCTGATCGAATAGCACAATATATTAACTGCACTCTATAGCATGCTGAAATAATGAAACCTTATCAGATCTGTTGTTATTTTATCCGAATTCATAGAAAAAACTTTTTTTTTTTTTAGGAGGCCTGCCTTTGTGTCACATGACAATTAAATGTTCCCAGCAAAAATATGATTGAGAGGAGATTTGACATGATTAATGAATTATTATTGGGTATGGACATTCAACAGTGCTAGAAAGCTTGTTTCTGATGTTGCATTTAGTTATAAAAGTAAAATTCCATGCTGTTCAGTGGGACAGCACCTTTAACTTGGATAATCCTAATTTTTGGAAAAATACACAAACAGACCTCCATATAGACCTTAATGGTAACTAATTTCTTGCCCCAATGAAAAAACTATTAGCCAAATGTTGAGTTACAGTTGAATATTATTATGACTGCCTCTTCCCTCCATGGAAGGATAATAATTCTAGATTATAAACGTTGTAAATTTGAACAAGAAGTAATATTTTAAGTTCTCAGTGTAACCTAAATTGAAAATAAATTTTAACAGATACAAATGGTCCATATAAGAGAAAAATAGTAGTAACATGCCTACATGCTACAATGGACTCTAACAGAACCGGTCACAGAATCTTAGTCTCACAAAATATCGATTCTGTGGAGTTCCTGGTTATAGTAACTTCATGGACTCTGCCTATCAAGCTCGAGATTTGTGTTTGGATGTTAGTGTGTGTGGCTGGATGTAAATCTATGCAAGAACCTGGGATTCTCAGTCAGACCCTTGGCTTTCCATGTATAGTTATAGGATGTTTAAGAACTTGGAGGTAATATCTCAAGGCAGATAAAAGGAATGGATGACCTTGAGAACCTGACCTCCAGAGATCCAGATAAAAAAGAGAAAAACCTTGACCCTTAGGGTCATATGTTGCATAACCCCAGGTAGTCACACAACAATAACTTCAATATTTAAAATCCCTACGGGAATGTTATTACAATCATTAAGCTAAAACGCTTCTTTCTTGGAGAGTAAAATAAAAAAGCATAACATTTCAGTTTGTGCTCATTAAAGGCCTCTTTTTAAGCTTCTACTGTTGTACACACCATGGGGCACAATCTATCCCTACAATATCACAAAAGAACATGCGCCTCTGCTCTTGGTGAGTCCAGCAATGCTATCAAGCAAAATATAACCCATTCTGTGGATTCTGTGAGTATGGCCAGGCCCGCCATATAGGCAACAGAGATGGCTACCTGGGCCACTGTGACATACCACCAGTGTGTTCTCTCCTATGTTTAGAAGTAAATATATGAAGCAGCCGGCACTTGAGACATTTTTTATCTAGAAGGTGTAGCTGGGGACTTAGTTAATAGACAAACCTGGCGTCTGGCAAAACCTAGGGCTGGACCCGTGCATATAAATCATAGGGCTTACTGGACAAGGAAAATATGGAAAAAAAACAAAAACCTTAGGCGACGCTTAACCCCCATCTAAATGTATGGGCACACTGGGCAAATGCCAAGTGCCCATGGTAAATCGCATTGCTGCCAGCAATGTAATTCACCACAAAGCACCCAAAACAGTAGCGTATCTGTAGGGGAGGGGTGAGCGGAGAGGCTGCCTCCCCTGGGCCGGTCTTCAGCGCCGCGCCGAGTCATCAGCAAGATCGTGATCGCCCCAACCAGCCCTGCTCATCAGGCATCCCCGTGGGCAGTACGCACCCTGACACCATGAGCGCTGGTCTGGGTAGGAGGTGTCCAATGAGCAGGGTTGGTTGGGGAGTGTATGTATACATGTGTGTGTTTGGGCAGGTATTTCTAAAAGCAGTGTGTGTGGGAAGTCGTGTAAGGGCAGTGTATGTATATGTGTGTTCATGGGTAGGTGTGTAAGGGCAGTGTATGTATATGTGTGTTCATGGGTGGGTGTGTAAGGACAGTGTATGTATATGTGTGTTCATGGGTAGATGTGTAAGGGCAGTGTATGTATATGTGTGTTCATGGATAGATGTGTAAGGGCAGTGTATGTATATGTGTGTTCACGGGTGGGTGTGTAAGGGCAGTGTATGTATATGTGTGTTCATGGGTGGGTGTGTAAGGGCAGTGTATGTATATGTGTGTTCATGGGTGGGTGTGTAAGGGCAGTGTATGTATATGTGTGTTCATGGATAGATGTGTAAGGGCAGTGTATGTATATGTGTGTTCATGGGTGGGTGTGTAAGGGCAGTGTATGTATATGTGTGTTCATGGATAGATGTGTAAGGGCAGTGTATGTATATGTGTGTTCATGGGTGGGTGTGTAAGGCAGTGTATGTTTATGTGTGTTCATGGGTGGGTGTGTAAGGGCAGTGTCGGCACTGCTTGATACATATGTTCTGTTGGTTTACCGACTGTGGATAATATCAAAGTAAAGAGAAGATTTGCTTTTCCTGGGCAGCCAGGCGTTATTTGACTCCCAAGAGGAAACTTCAGGACCTCAAGAATCATTAGATCTGCTTTATAAAGAAGCAACAATTTCAACCATAACCGGTACTAAGGTTTCCTTCCTCGCCCAACAATCCCTTACAAAAGACTAAGTTATTCATATTTGCCATTGTCCTCTGGATGAGTCTTGTTTGTAGATTTGGATTTAAAATTCAATTTTAAAGTCTCACTAAGAAAAATTGTCAAATCTTGAAGAACTATGGAGCCAGTTAGAACATTTTAGAAGTAGTTTTTTTAGGTGCTAAGTTGAGATGTAACCATAGTGATGAATAAAAAAAAAACTGATACGTTTATGACCAGCTATAAAAATGTAAGGGTCATCACCATTTAGATTTGTCCATTGTTTGTATATATGTGTTTTCACCATTGGATAACTAACACAGCATTTTTCTTTTGATCACGCATAGGTTATGTGGGTATGTAATTTGTGCCGAAAACAACAAGAAATCCTCACCAAATCAGGAGCCTGGTTCTACAAAAGTGGGTCAAATACACCACAGAAGCCTGGAGAAGAAAACCAGGCAGGGCTCCAGAACGAAGAAGCACCTCAGGAGAAAAAAGCTAAGCTACAAGAGCAATCCCAATACCAGGGACCCTCAGGGGACTTAACAACACCAGCCACAGACATTAACCGATCACAAGGAATCGTAAGACAAGACTCCATTAAAAATGGTTCTGGAGTGAAGCACCCAAGTGACATACCATCAGACAGGTATCATAACTTCTTTATTTGTATTTATATATGTCTGCTCGGTGCACCTGACTTATACAGCCTAAAATCTGATGTATCCTCAAGGGATTTCATCTTCATGTTTTGGTACATGAGAATTTGCCAAGCTTAGTGAGGGTCCAGGCAGCGATGGAAGTTAGACTAGACAATATGAATGGACAGATCTTTTGGGTCTTTTCATAGACACCAGAATTTCGTGAATGGCAGAAACTCAGAGCTAACGCTGGTTGTTTGTATGCGTGCTAAATAGTAGGAAGACAATGGCAAATCATTCTATGACAAACAGTAACACGAATAATAAACAGAAAGTTAATTTATTAATGTAAATGTCCATCTTTCTTTGATGATATTACCCTCAGATCCCTTGTGTGGAAGTCCAAGATATGATGCAGTCCATAGTACATTTTAAAGACACCATGCCCAATGCATACTATCTTTTTAATCACCCCCCCCCCCCCTAAAAAAAGACATAAACAGAAGGACAATGCAAAAAAAATAAAAAAAAAACACAGAAAGGATCACAGAAAGGATTGAGTCAATTATCAAATTCTTCCTAAAGCTATTTTGACACCATAGTGGCTGTATATGATCTTGCAAGTGAAACACACATTGAAGCTTCTGGCAGTAGCACAAAATCTTTCAATTCTTAAAATCTTCTTAAAATCTTTACATCCCCTTCACAACCCTCCCCTGACTCTCTTTACCCAAGAACCAATCTCTCTTCTCTTCATTTTCCACAATATTCGTCATGTTTCTTTACTAGTCAATCAGTCAGAAATTGTTATTTTGTGTTATTTATTAACTTTCTACTCCCTCATTTATATAACTTACCTAAATGGCTCCTGGAATGTTCTTTTGACATTTCAAAAACCATGAGATGTTCGATACCTAATTAACACCCTATGGGGCTGAAATGTAGGTCTATAAAAAAAATAAAAATGAAAGCAAAGCATGTTGATCTGTTTAGAGTTTTAATTAATCACATTGTGGTTTCTTTATGCAGTATTTCCGTGAGACCGTGACAGCAGTGCTGTCCGTTACACCTATCTCCTATTTCATTCTGTTTTGCCAACAGTTTGCGGCGGGATGAACAAATTTAGGAAAAATGTGGTGAAAATGTAAACATATTAAAGAAAACATGAGGAAGTTCTTCTTTGATCCTTGCCATCGACAACTCATTGAGCGGATTAATGTTTTGAAAATGGTGAAGTTATAGCATTAATAGTAAATGATTAGCACCTACCGTCACCCCTGTTACATACACTCCTCTGTTAACATGTTTAAATGTCATCCAGCCATTGACTACATTTAATAATTTTATGTCAGCTAATCCATACGTCAGAGAACGGTCAACGTCATTAATTAATAATACTGCTATTAAAAAAAAAAAACCCAGAAGCATATGTTCTATGCCATTCCATTGCCAAAGTTATTAACCCTTTGAATTTCCATGAGCAAAGAATGACAACAAAGTTCATGGGTCTAGTTTTGTCTATTTAAAAGTTGAATGACCCTCTTCACGTTTGAGATGCCAAACTTTTTTGTTTGCTAAAAGTTGAATTATAAATGTAAACATTATTTGCAATATGTTTCTTTGATGAATCATCTTTTAATGCTGGCATGTAGGTCAGATGGCTCTCAGCATTCCATGATGTTCCAGACTACTGACTGGACTTGGGGGCAACTCTGCATTTTCTATTTGCTTACTGTCCTGCTCCAAACAAATCGAAATACTTACATTAGGCCATAGATGTACTTAAACTGATCGGTGTTACATGTGTCTTTATTCAAAATGCTCGCATGCAGATTGAGAATGTCTCTCCAAGGTGAGCAGTGATGCCACCAACCTCCTTCACATCCTTGAATGTAAGCTCTGGGGTTTACTTTAAACTTCTTGAGCTGCATTCACTAAGAATAAAGTTGGTCAGTCAATAGCAATAAGTTCAAACAATACCTTGGGTATTTCACTAAAATATTTGACTTATCAGGTTGGGTGAGAGGGCATGATAGGCTAAATCCTGATAACACAGATCACATGTGGTCTGAAAAAGATGTTACTGAAACTGGTGGAAAACAAAGACAGCCTAGAAGATAAAAAGAACCCCATCTTATGTCAGATTGGCCTAAGAATCCTACAAACCTCCCCAGTTCTGGAACTGTTAAAGTGCGGATACACGAATAAGACCGATGTTGCAGTGCAAGTGATATTAAAGTCTTGCGGGGAAGATTAAACTCCTAATCTTCTAAGGATGATTAGATTTCTAACACACTTTGCAATTTAAAGAATCATGCTTTGACATTACTCTGCCCATTATAATCTTGCATGTTTGACAGTGCTGTATTAATTGAGTTAATGAGGCAACTTTCAGATAAATCTACACTACTGGGGGTGGAAGAGCATTCTCAGCGGAGGCCATTAAATGATTCCGTATTGATTTACCTATTGGGTAACGCAAAATTGTAGCTCAGGCTTGGAGACGTATTATATGATCTCACCAGTTCCATGCTTGTAACACAGCTTATCTTGGATGTATTTCATCTTTATTCAGTGTGCATCTGGAACGTGAATCTGTCTCTCGGACACAAGCCCCGGCACCTCTATTGCATTACAAAACAAAAAAAGAAAGCATTTACTTGACACTGATTGGCTGCTAGAAGCTGTCAATCAATAGAACGAAAGTGCTGCCATTTAGATCAGTGTTAGACCTCTGCATGTTCGCCACTGGAGCTGACCGGAGGCGAGTACATCGCATGTAGGGAGAATGGTCGGCCCAATGCATCTCCTGCAGAGTATTTAGTCGGAGGGTGGAGAAAGGGGTAAAAGCATTTGGAAGGATTCTGCAGAATCCCCCCATACATTTGCAAAATTAAAGGGACCATACATAATGGCTGGATTTTCCCTTTAAACCCACGGTATGCACTATTTCTGCATATATATATATATATATTTAGATGCTAGATGCATTATCTGAATTATAATGAAATATCATGTTTCACAATGTAAATGCATTTTTTCAGAGGCACTACATTGGTAAACCTCATAAGTCTCATGTCACGAATCCGCAGGCGGCTGTCCAACTATTCTGTTACACAGGGCCAATCAGCGCAAGATTTGTGCTGCACGAGTCTTCTAAAGTGTATAGTGGTTGCTCTGCTAATTTTACATTTGCCCTGGACTGTAGACAACACACCTAGGAATGGTCCTGATCACGGGCATCTTGTAATGTACTAAACAGACACCTAACAAGAATAAATCACCACAAAATTATAATCAACTTCTGAAAATAGAATTTAAAAAAAAAAGTAGACCTAGTGTGTATATTTTTATTCGTTACACATTACAATAATCTTAATAAGATATGATCTAAAAGCCGTTTCAGAGACTCTAGATAGAAGTAACTGAGCCGTAGCCTTTTAAGTCCAATTTAGAATGTGTGTCAGTTGGATGTGTTACAAGTATAACATGTATCAAGATGACGTTCATTGTAGCAATCAATTGCAGTATTTTAAACCACATTTAAATTAGTGGATTCTATAACAAATATAGCATGATGTATTGTATGTTAGATGATACTTAGAAGCCTTCTGGGGCTCCCTTGCCAGGACACTGTAATGCATATGATTTCTGCAGGTTCACGCATTATGTGAGTTGTGTCACGGTGTTACAAGGTGTTCCACTCATGGAACCATTTTCTGTCCATTTTTTCATGCATAGTTCCTCCCAGCAAAATTAGAACTGTTGGCAACTATGTGAGATCATTGATTAATAGACATATTCCCCCAGTGGCGTAACTACTGGGGTCACAGCGGTACCAACTGCGGCAGGGCCCTCCATCTAGGGGTCCCGGGCGACCCCTGCAACCACCTGTTCATGTCTCCTTGTGCCTTGTCTCCTCCAGCCGGTCCAGGTCAGAAGGGCCCTTTCTAAACAATTTGGCATGGGAAGACAGGAACGCAGTGAGGCCACATTGCTTTACGGGACATGACCGCGGTGTGAAACTGAGGCTGCTCACTCACATCGTACAAGCTTGTATGTGAGCATAAATGTCTATATAAGTGTGTGGGAGCATGAATGTGTATATATAGGTGTGTGTGAGTATGGATGTGTGTTTGTGTGTCAGCACGTATGTTTAAGTGGTGTGTGTTAGCATGAGTGTGTACATGTGTTAGTGAATATGAGTAGTATGCATGTTAGCATGTGTACATTTGTGTAAGTGTTTTTACGTATATGTGCCAGAGTGAATGTGGGGGGCAATGGTGGCACAGGCAAGCTGTTTGGGGCAAAGATGGCACAGGTCAGCTTTTTGGGAATTACACTGATAAGCTGCTTGAGGGCAAACGTGGTACCCGCAAGCTGTTTGGGGGCAATTTTCGCACTGGGTCCCTGTGGTTTCTAGTTACGCCACTTTATTCCCCATGTAGATTTCTGCATCATCTTGAGCCCTTCTTTTTAAAACTCAATCTTGTATTTTTCAGGTTTTCATTGTAACTTTAAATGTGATGCAAAGCAGAGGCTTTGCGAAAGATTTACTGCCGATGATCTGTACTATGACTCCAATCATTCTTTGCCACTCGCTGTCTGACAATAAGATGATGGGAGTTGCTTTGAGAGGTTCCCCAACCAGCACTAAGCACTTACTAGGAATGAAAACTGTACGAATGTAAAGTAAATGTGTAATGTAAAGCTCCATATCACTCGATATAAAAACAACACATATTTTATTAAAACTGTCCTGTAATTAGCTGTAATGAGCTTTTCCTGTGGCAAAAACTTACAATAACGCTAATTAGTCTTTTTCCTTTAATTTAATTCGACATGTCTAGTGGCAAACAATGGAATGGCTCAGTCTTAATCACCCAGACCACCATCTGACTCATGAAAGTCTTCAGAAAGAAGGCTTCATTATATAAACAGGAACTCATTAGCATTACTAAATAGCCAAAAATCTAAAATTAAAAAAAATAAATATATATTGAAGCAAAATAAACGTTTTCTTCAAAGCTAAACTGGCTTCCTTTAATGTTGGAAGAAAATATGTATTTTTCTTTGGAATGTCGCCTTTAAAAAGCCTTTGGATGCACTGTATATAAAAGCATTACGTCTGTATTTGCACATACAAAAAAACTTTCCAACCTTTTGAATTTAGAGCAGCAGTTTTTGGGTATGTCCCTATGAGCGTATTTAAAAATTTTTTTTTTTAATGTTCAAGAATACTTAAATAGCCACTTAATACCATTTTCCACCCTAAATCGATATTATGGCATTTCAGAATGTTGTGTTTTGAAAAGACGAGCTCGGGGATGAAATCCCGCTACTCTCAACGGCTGATCCTGAGAAAATGAAACGTCAAACGGCAGATGTAGCCGTGCTGAGAGACCGGCGCTGTTATAACGGAATCCACCCGCTGGTATATTAAATGCAGACTTAGCACAAGACGCTTCTTCTACAGCCTCGGAGAGTTATGAGCCCGTAGAACAGAAAGCACCGATCTAGATGAAATATCTTCAGTGGAAATTTGTTAAAGGGAAAAGGGGAAACAAGGGGTTAAAGTGGAGCTGTGAAATGCCAGATTATCCCCAATGTAAATTTTTTCATGTATGCAACATATGCTTTTTTTTGCTTAGCTGTATGATAAAAGCTGCCATCTCGTTGAAAAATAAGGACAATGGCTCTACTGGATATAGACATTGGGGTGAAAAAACTGTATTCATACAGGCATAGGAACGGTGTTATTTAAGTACTTGCAGTTATATGGTGCTATGCTGACCTAAGCAATCATCTCAATTCTTACACACTCACAAGACCAATTGTTATGCCAGTCATTTATTAAAGAACTATTTACTAATGTAAGCAATATGATCTGACCTGGGCTGGGTGGGACTAACTCCAAGCAGCCAATCAGTTGCATGGGACGTTGGACACTGAGGTGGTGGGAAGCTGCAGCGCTGCAGTTTCTTCCTAAGGGCACAAGTAATATTTTGTATTATAATAATAATAATAATTTTATATATATATATATATATATATATATATACACTATTTACCTTAAATAACACAACAAGCATAGTAATTCCAACACTCGCAGAGCCAATCTTTCAATTAAGATGTGAGTATGCACACCCGGCGGACCGGAGGAGATTATGTGCAGATATATGGAAGCTGGGGTGGGAAAAGGTGAGAAGGTTCTTTAAGCCATGTTTGCGATATACCATATAGTGCTTTGAAGCGTAAAGGTCAATTAGCAGAGTAGTTAGGAAGGGAGAAATGAGGACATGCATTAGCCTTAGCTGCAAAGTGACACGCGAGATAATGGATTTAGAGAATTTTGTAAAGGAAGAAACTCCAGGATTGAGCAACATATGCTCACAACATATTTATTATGTGTTTAACCTTTCAGGAGCCGTGGATGACACCCCGTGAGATTGTCCACCTTTAATACTTGCCTGTAGGTCAGACAAATGTAAAGATGATGTTCTTTTGGAGCTCCGTGTCCCGGATATAGTTTCCAGTAGACGCGGTAGACACAGTGGGGGATATTTAACATGCGTGGGACAGACATAAAGCTATCCGGACGAGACCGAGAACCGCATACAGTTTGGGTTTTTTACAGCAGTTAAAATACGGGCAGTCTAGATGGGTTGAAAGGTTATTATCTACCGTACGATTCTACGTTTCTATATGTGTAATTTGTTAAATTGGACTAATTACGTTGAGCTGATAGAACATATACATAATTTATTTGACACTTTATGGATATAATTCTGCTATGAATTGACATCTGAAATGATTTAATGCTTTGAACTAAACTTATCTCATTTATGGTCTAAATTGGTGGGAAGAATGCTCTGTACGCAGCAGCAGCCTTTTGGCCGCTTGTTTAGGAGTTCCTCTTATCGCGGCATGGGAAGCCTATGTGACGGACCAGTTATGACCAGGTGAGTCTCTTGGGGCTCATGCTCACTACCTGGCTTGGTTAACCCGTCAGGAGGGTCGAAGCGTTAGATGGAGCTGAGCTGGAAGACCACGCTGCTTCCTCGCCTTCTGTCATTAGGTCAGACCTGCGCTTCCGGAGAGCACGTCGGCTTCACCCGTGTCCGTCTATGGCCAGCTCACAATCTCTAGTCAGCTACGCCCGGCTTTGTTATAGGATGCCAGCAGTACGCTGTACGTTGTAATTTACTCAGTTGTCCAAAGCAGTTCTAAGCCTGTGGAGTTGATGGTTCAAGTAGAATGGAGATCTTATATCTCCCCATCTGGCCCACTGAGCATCGGCTTTCCCTGCGGAGCAGCGGTCAAAAATACATATACAAAACCTACATTGAGATATAGTCAACCTGACGGAGTTCTTGATTTTAAACATACAGAATAAATTGCTACTCTGCTTGTAAATAACACTCAATAAGCACAGAAAGGATCCTTGTATGATGGAAATGCTGTCTACATTTGCTTTTAGATAATCTGTATGCTGTTAAATTCCATGTCTGTGCCCTGAATAGTCCAAATCAGAAAGGCTTGAAGGTGGTGGGTGGTAATGAGGTTGGTGGGTAATATCTGATACCCGTCTCATTGCAGTAGACGTTGCCTTATAGGCTTAGTGGCTTATTGAGATGTATGCTGCAGGGCGGCATTATGATCTTTGCGTCAAGCTTTTTATTGGTTCCATGTGAAGGGAATTATCTGGTTACCCTGCCCTAGGTTTTTTCCCCTCTCAAAGGTCTCATTTTTAGAAGCCGCTTCAGAGCTTTAGACTGTATTATCGGCCTAGGCCGGGTGTTGACAGAGCGATCTCCTCTCACTTCTCCTGTAGTCAGGACTGCTTCTTTTGGCGCACAAAGCGTAGAAGGGAGCGGCCTGTGAAAAGTTTGTAACTCTGCCTTCTCAAAATTTTGGGGGCATAAAAAAAAAAAAAACTTTGGCTGCTTTTTAAAGCTACATGGACATAATCACCTCCAATTGTGATGCCGTCTAAAAGGAACAGCGGCGGTCCCATGTCTCCAAAAACTGTGTAACAATATACCTGTGCTGATACTCTCGACGGTCTGCTACTACATAACTTCTTTGGATCATTTGCTTCCGTTTCACTTTTGGTTTTTCGTGTTCGGGTATACTAGGTATAGGTATACTGGGAGACATTGCGATCATGACCTTACCCTCTGCTGTTTTTGGGCATCAGATACGTTGGGCTGCATGGCTTCTATACGTTGTACATCGTCTTTAGTCGAAACGACTGAACAATGAATTGCGGTGTCTGGTGATCCGGATTTTTGCTTCCCAGCTAAAAGAGGTTCCAGTTAACAGAGCCCTCTGCCCCGGCTGTTACTGTAACAGAATCATTGAAACTATTTAATATTTTAGTTTTGTGTTAGGTAATATCTCGCTTTCATGACTGCACTGCAGTATAGAGCTCCACGTCAACCAGCATTCACTTAAATATTTATAATTATCGCAAAAACAGATATATAATAACCATGGGCTGTTAGTGGTGCCGTAGTATGGCTGATAAGCAGTTGGTATCCATCTAGGCACAATGCACAATGTATGCGTGATTAAGGGAATGAATGAGTAAATGAATGAGTGAATTAATGTGTGTGAATGAGTGTGGGGGGGATAGCATGGCATAGGGAGGCTGTAATCAAAGTGTTCTTATTTATTCTTTTTTTTTTTTTTTAAAGGTGGGGGGGGTCATTTTCTGTTTCAGCCAAGTGAATCCTGAATTTTCGTTTCGTTCCAGAATTTTCTTTTCGGTGCATCCCTAGGATATGCAATGTGATAATTACTGCAAAGTGAAAGAGAAACTTCTTAGTCGTAGTGGCTGCAGATCTTCTGACGCTTCATGGTTATCAGTCATCTGGTCCTCGTTATAATGAACTATAAGATTTAATCAGGGCTAGTCGCCCCGCATTTGCATGCTAACCTCCTGGCCCTGGTAGGGTTAAACAATATCCCACGCATACACGTTGACGAGCGATATCTGGCAACTTCTCTGCCTTAGTACAATTTTACAAGGGAATGTTTTGCCAGCGATGGTTGTGCCCGCCAAGCAGTGCACAGAAACATGTATTATTTAATGGCTATTCCTGGTATCACTAATTGATAATGTATTATTTAATTGATATGCAGTAAGTGGTCATTTGGTTGAGTTGTAATAAACGATTGAAGGAAAAACTGCTTTATTTATAGAGATTGGCACGCTCGTATTCTGCTCGCCAGCGGCGTTACCGAAGGCTTTTCTGTCTCTAATTAAGGATCTGGTATCGTATATACAAATCATATTTGATCTTTTTTTTTAAACTCTTCAAGGTGTTACTTCACGGTAGTGGGAGTTTGTGGGTGAGTGATAGGAGTTGTGTGCAATTTCATCATGCATTGTGAAGGGCCAGCCCTGGTCCATTGGACTTTAACACATTCTCATAGATTTTGTCATAGATTATAACCCAATAAAGTCTTTTTATGAGTAGTTCGCTGGGGTTGGCCCTGGCTTATTAATAGCAAAGCTGAAACCACAACTCTTCAGTAGACTCATCATGGAACTCACTTTAGTGAATAAGCCCCTTAAATGAATTAAGGAGATGTGTACCTTCCTCTAAAAGGACAGGAGGTTCTGCTGGGCTCGCTGAAGATATATAGACAGCGACCGCAGGAAACTTGCAATAGGCCCATTATCTACCAAGCTTTCTTGGACTCCTTTACTGTGTTTGGCTGTACTGCTTTCACTGGAGGTCTGTTCCAGGTATCTACTACCTTTTCTGGGAATTTGATTTTTTTTATCATTATTATTCTGTCTTCTAACCTGTAAATTTGAAGGCACACTCCAGCCATCATATTTACTTTATATGATAGCTCAGTGTCACCTTATTTTTGCCATGTGAATGCCTGGGGGACAAATGCATCAGAATCCCTTCTACGGATTTTAACTCTCTCCTCTCCTCACCCCTCCAGCTCCAGCATTATTCTCACCTCCAGCTCCAGCGTGTTAGGGGGTCTAACAAGATCAATGGTTCTTTATTGTCAAGGATCGTGACAAATCCGCATTGGGAAATCTGTTTGATTGCTTTTATTATTACGGCTGCTTGTAGACCCTTTCAGTGCCAGAGGCAACGTGTGGCGGCCCTGAAAAGGTTAAGGTGGTGGTGGGGGATCCCTGCAGGCTGTGTCATAGCAATGCAGAGAACGGCATCTCACTGGGCTCGTAACGACAGTTTTTGCCCCAGTCTTTTTTTCTGCGTTTGTTTCTTAAAATAGATGATTGTCCTTTCGGTAGATCGGGGCGGCATAAAAGCGCAACGCCGGAGAATGGGAGGGATGCTGCACATTTTAATTGAACGGAGGGGGGAGAAGAAATTAAAACGGCAATTTGCTGAATCTCCCATTATCTTGCACAAGCTATAGCCGTTTAAACACCAGGGTGAAATAGACCCCGCTGCTCCCCGCCGACAGCGAGAGAGCGTTCGTGCATCAGAATACAGAAATCGGGATTATTATGAGGTTTTTAAGGGGAAAGCCGCACTATGTTGGACATACACACGCAAACATATACACACATGTATGGATATGTATACATGTGTGTATGTGTATGTATATAGTTTTCAGTTCCTAGCTGCTTGAATCATTAATATTTTCTGTGGTTTAACATAATTGGTCATTCGCTGGCTATATATTTGAAAGCCTCCTCTTCCGCTCTAAACCAGAGATTGCAGCTCGAAGTAGTAGTCGCCTTTAAAAAAATAAACATAATATAACATGGGCACATAGAGTAGACTATATATACATTTTATGTAAGCTAAATATATATATATATAGAGGAGGAACATTAGAACAAGTGTCTAAAATCTAAAATTCTAACAAGAAGTCAGAAGTTTAAATGTTATAATATGATTTATAAGGAGAGTGTTGTAGATAACAGGAACAGCAGAAGTGGTAGAGGCTAATACAGTGATGGAATTTAAACATGCATGAGATAGACATATCTAAGACAAGATCAAATACTGACTACGGTCCGAGTCTTTACATCAGGAAGAATGGTTAGACTAAGGCAGGGGTTCTCAAACTGCGGCCCTCCAGCTGCTGCAGGACTACATCTCCCATACTCCTCAGCCAGCCCCTTAGCTGAAGGAGCATTATGGGAGATGTAATCCTGCAGCAGCTGGAGGGCCGCAGTTTGAGAACCCCTGGACTAAGGGGTCAAATAATGTGTATCTGCCATCAAATTCTATGTTTCTACATCCTGAAAGCTTATGTAACTTGACATTGTTTTATTCTGTGTCAGTAAAATGTATCAACTTCGACTCCAAATATATATAAATAAATAAGCAGTGAGATCTACTAACATTACCCTGGTTAACCCATTCAGTGCTGCAGGGCAGCGTATAGCAGGGTGCATGGCATTTGTGTTGACAAAAAAAGGCCCCAAATGGATGCCTACAGCACGTTTCTGATCTATCCTCTGGCCCGTTGCTCTGCTTTGCAAGGGTTAATTTAAGCTTCAAAAAACTGCAGCCAAGGCTGTTACTGATACGTAGCCAGCGGATTTCTCCAGAGCCGTACGTAACAGAGGATCTGGACAGGGAAAGGGTTAAACATAAGGTATTTATATATTCACGGTATATATTAAAGACCTACGGCAGGTATTCCTACCCCCCCCATAGAAGCACCGTGTATACGGAGTTCCTTGTCTCTCCTGCTATTGGTTATCATCATTTCCATGGGAGGTGATGCAGGATTGGTTCTCATCCTCCTCCTCCTCCCTCATTCTCTCTCGCTCTCTCCCTCTCTCTGTCTCTCTCCATCTCTCTCTCCTAGACAGTAGTAACTGTACGAGGATGCCTTGTCCTCATTTTTTTTTTATTACTTCTGAGATTTTATTACTGCCAGCCAGATGCGCTAAAATGCCTGATGACAGCATCTATTCCCTGCATGTTTTGTAACCGGCTTAGGGAAATATGAGCAGTGCCTGGAAGAGCAGGTTAGCCTCACGCTTGAGCTGGGGATGCCCAAAAACCTTTGCTGCCTTTTAGATTTCTTGCTCGAGTCGGGAGAATGCCGCACGGGTACTAAATCTTCCACGACCGATCAGGGAAAATAATGACTGTACAATTCATTATCAGCTTTTGCTCATTCAAGCACAGTTTCTACCGAGTGCGGGAGGCGAATGGAACTTGACTGGCATGTTCACGTTCTATGTGATCTGCAAAACAGACGACTTTAAGGACAGGTGGCTAGTTGATCTAGGCTGAAAATGCAATTTGAGACATTACGCCAGTTCTGCAATACTGTTCTATCTCATTTTCACGAGGCTTTCCCAACACCTCCTAATATATCACAGAATGATGTGTTTGGCCAGACCTTGAGCAACCCGGGGTAAGTGCAAACAATGGCTTTTAACGTTGTCTAGATTTACAATGACATCTATTTTCCTGGTGCATCAAGATGTCGGGGTGATGCAGTTCCTATTTTTACTACAATGTTTCACGAAATGTTTCATTTACCCGATGGCTAAAAAAACAAATAACATCAAGTTTTATTTCTCAATACCCTTGACGATCCTACCTAGAACCACACATACTGCAATGAGGTACCTGCATAGAATGCTTGCATGTATAACACAATATTTACACGTGTATCTGATAATTACAGGATTCAATTCAAGACCTTGCCTTGAAATATTGCGAAAAGGTGCGATTTTAAGAGACGGAAACATTATACCGTTTTTTTTTGTATTTTCATTGATTAAATGCATTGAAGACAGTTTTTTTCCCTACCCCCTGACAAGCTCTATTAATAACGAATGGTCAGAGATGCCTCGCGGAAGGGACACAGGCTCCAGAATTTGTTGGTGTAGACAGAAGCTGATTGTAAAGAACTGTAATTTTCCCGGCACCTCCGGTTCGATCCTATACCCTGTACCAAGCATTCAGTAATGCAACCCCTTTATTTCAAATCAGCGTCATTCATTTATTTATAAATGGATATTAAAACATTGAAATCGTTTCTGACATTTAATCTTTATCTCCTAATCCTTGAACTAAAAAAATAGTGGATCTCGATTCCATTTTCAGAGTCATGGAGCTGGGTTGATATGTGGAATTTATATTGTGGTTCTTCCAATTTATTCAGATTCCGGGAATAATCGCTTAATACTTGGGGAGCATGATTCTTTATGTGTGTACATCTTAAATAAAAAAATGGCACTTTATATGGAGAGGAGATTGAATGGAAGAAGAAACCAGTGATTTCTCTTTTTTTTTTTTTTTTTAACAAAGTGCCCAATTTTATCAAATTAACGTATAGTAGAAAATCTGGTTCTAAAAAGTTCTAACAACTTGTAATGAGCTAAGACATAAATACTAATGTTTTACAAGTTTGTAGGCGTGGAAAGTGAAGGCATAATTCTTAACAAAATATTTAATGACAAGTACTGGTTGGTTAAACTATAGAAAACCATTTAAAAGCATTAAACTTTTTTACTCTTAAAAAAAAAAAGATGATGATGAAATCCTTATATTAACAGAATTGTATCCTTAAAATAGTTTGAAAGAAAAGCCATTTTCTTACCTGCAGATGCCGACTTCCGCTGACTTATCTTCTCCGTGGTCCTCACTGCAGAAGCCGGTCTCCAAAAAAGCGCAGCCGGCTCCTCACTGTTAAACTTTAAAGTATAAATGAACCTCGCCTATTACAAGCAGGGTTTTCTGGAATACATGCGAGGACCTACAGGGTAACAATATACCAAGATATACCAATACATGGACGGATGACTATAGCTGTCTCGTGGTAGAGAGTAGTATTGTGCAGCAATCAGTCCGATTATCCGTGCTAATTTTGGCCAAGTCCTCACGTTGGCCAAGCATAAGGGTTTGGACATCGCATTTTAAAAAAATATATCCATGTATTTTTCTATAACTCTTGGGTGGCATTTGTCTTGAGGCTAGGCCTGAAATCAACTAACAATGTTACGCAAAACATTATACGGTGCTGGAGAAGGAAGTGGAAGAGGTTCTCTTGGTTCTAAAGAGACCTTTGTTTGCTTTGTACATCATTAATTATGAAAGAACCAAGATTTGTTATGGCTTATCTGGATTAGGAGGCAGTTGTAAAATGTATCTTTCTCATACATTTATCTGTTCTTTGACTTAATGGAATTGCTTTTTTTCTGAGAACATTATGTGCTCTTGAATACACGGTCTCCTAAATGTGATATCTGGTGTAAAAGGCCAAAGCGGTGGTTAAGCTCAACCCAAATGTTGCTTACTTCACACTTTATGCCGTGACCACATGTGTAACATCAACGTTGCTTAATACTGCCTTTATTGTCATAATATCGTTGTTTTAGCTTGTATCTGTTTCAAGGTTTTTCCTGTTATTTCTCTGGGTCATGAAAGACCGCCTAGGTTTCCCGGGTTCCAGTTTTTTCTAGATCCCTGTTTCTGACCATATCCTACATGAAATACATTTAACCTGACAACTCATGCGCATGGAAAGATCCTGATGTAGGGCCCAGGATTTTTTTTTCAGATCTCATTCAGAGGATTTCCGCCTCATATTCAGAACAGTTCCGTTAATTTGGAAAGCCACCATAGCTTCAATGCCAAAGAGAGACTATCAATTGATTTTACATCTCCTCTCGTGCCAGATTTATCTCGCCGTTGCTGACATCTTTAGGGAACTGCAAATCCCAGACTTGCTGAGTGGGCAATCAAGGTTTGATGATCGTTGCCTCCTTTTGGGCCGAAACACCCAGCAATACATGGCATTGGTTTTCAGCGCTGAGTCAGGTGTATTGCGCTGCATTCGGCTATGACTTTTTGGTCCACAACAATAAACCGTTTTAAACCAACCAACCATAAAGCCTTCTGGCAGCGTCGTATGGATTGTGTTGAGCGATGGCGCTTGGAACCTCAGTTGTCCAAAACTGGTTATCAGCACCTTGAGGTCACGACCCCCACTTATTAAATATAATATTTAATATATACCTCAAAAAGGATGACCCAAAACAATACACACTTCTGGGCCCATCAGTTATGACAAAGGAAACTGGGGCCAAAGCTCATTTATTACCCCCATACCTACAGTTTGAAGTAGTAATTGGATTTTTATTTCCTGCCTTGCAGCCACTGTAGGAATCCGTTTGAGTCCTGCATGGTAGGCTGCTTCTGTTCTGTCTCCACGCTTCATTATTGCAAGGGAGACGCGCACTGTTGTCGCAGACCTAAGGGAACCGATTTATTCTATGGTGCTGGAAGACATGGCTGCTGCTCGTATCTTTCATAATTCACTCCATGATTCCTTTAGTTGTTTTTGAAGTTGACTTAAAACCACTGCCTAGGCAGTTATAATATCCGCTTAGGTAACATTTTAAAAGGGATACCTGGAATTTTTTTGGACTTGTCTTCATCATCTAATTTCTGTGTATCTTATATTCTAAATTCAATCAAACTTTTCCCTAAATGTTTTTAGTTTTTTTTTCAAATCTAGATTTATGATACATGTTATTTTCTGCAAAAATAAAATTGAATATATGCTGTGTGATGTAGTCACACACATACTGGAAAGAGCAGTATAATTAACGTTATCCATTATCTACATACCTGGGAACAATCTAGGTTTGACCTGGAGTCTCCGGGTGAAGCCCTTCTTCCCAGGGTCTCCGGCTGAGTTTTTTCTTTCTTTAGCCCTACATTTCCCAGAAGAAGGAGAGCTTTGGGATGCTTACCTTGGAGAGTTCTCCGAATGCTTATATATATACATTGCTGACTATATACAGCGGTTCGAGTTGGTCCTTGGCAGTGTTGGCTTGTTGAATTGTCCTGTATCAACGTTTTAAAGTGGTTTAAAGGATCAGGTTATGATATGATTTTGTTAATGGTAACTGTGTACGTTTTTTGTTTGTATTCAGAATTCAGTAATAACCCCTTAGTGTGTTGACCTAAACGCAATGTATTTGCTCATCAGTGACATATTAGCCGTTCGCCGGCCTATATAAAAGTAAACTAATGTAAGACTTTTGTAAGAACCACGTTTAACAGTCCTGGGAAGCCTATGTAATGAAGTTCACACATTAAAAACAATATAAATGTATTAAAAAAACTATTTTC
Organism: Spea hammondii; assembly: GCA_029215755.1. Lineage (NCBI taxonomy): Eukaryota > Metazoa > Chordata > Amphibia > Anura > Pelobatidae > Spea > Spea hammondii. The sequence goes on along the minus strand of JARDYJ010000005.1, from coordinate 13,171,866 downwards.
TCAGTTTCACACGGGGGCTGCCATCTATCTGTTTCTTCGTGAGAGGTGAATTCACCGAGCTAGTGATCACTAAACATTTATCTCCCAAGAAGAGGCTGGATTCCCCTGCTTAAAGCTTAGCTACTGCGGAGAGAGTCTTTAAAGGCCTCTCGCTGACTTCGTTATGCTTAATGCAGGGCCAGCTCAGCACTTCTGCTCACTGGACTTTGCCCATTAAAATGCATTGAGTCCTTCTTGGTGATTAAGACTGAGCCATTCCATCGATCACCACAGTATGATAAGGAGTCAGTGTATTTGTTTACTTGATTGTCTAAGATAAGATCGAACAGAAAACGTAACGCTTTACCCGAAGTCCTCCAGTTTTCACACTTCTAAGCACACAACACACACAAACCATCTTTTAATGACCCCTTTAATGGTATTGCAGCGTATAAGCATTCCCTACATTTTACAAACGCTGACTTTCATGAATCGGAACGGCATTATTAAAATCAAAAAGAATGTGAATGCAGCACATATTAAATCAATAAGTGCTTATGCGCTAATGATATTTTAAATGGATTATTTTAATTCCCCAATTTACAGAGAGACTTGTAGAATCGTGATTAACTCCTTGTGCCCACTGTCTAACAATTACCATTATCTGCTCCTAATGATTTTCTCTGTATTCCTGAGATAAGGCGTGTAATCTATCGCTATGTGTGAGTAGTATATTTTAATTGGAATTCATTGATTAGCGCAAATCGCCGGACACTCTATAGAATAAACACCCTTAGAGTTTGCGAACGCTCAGGGGAATAGTCAAGTGGACCCAAACCACAGCGATAATAGGTTGTGTGACCCCAAAGGTATTAACATTATGTTTTAAGGGCCACCTAGATCAGCCCTTCAACCTCTGACATGCTACCCGCTCAGCTGTTGGCTAGCTGAGGGTATTAGGAGTCGGAGTACTATCTCTGGGGAGGTTTGGTAAAAAATTGGGAATTTAGCAATAGGCTAAACATGCGCTGGTATAATACATACAATAACAAAAAAATAGCCAATGTGTTCTCTTTAATAGGCAGTAAATATATATTAAAGTTCATATAAAGAAGTATTTTTTGTAGCAGTTTCTTATGTATTTTTGAATGAAATAATGTGTTACTAACGTGTAGCATCCGGAATAATGCGTCTTAATTGTGTCAGCAATTTCATTCACAGGATAAGGAAAACGTAATTTTCTTTGCCGTGGGGATGTTGTATACCTCGGTGACACGCAACCCTGGCTGGGAAACTAATTTGCAATTTGAGAATCCATCCGGTTTGTGCAAAGTCATTTAACAACCGTAGGTCCTGAAATTCATTAACATTATTAACACTCAAACATGAACCTGATGAGCACCTTCACGGGAAACCTTTGTTACAATATGGTCTGTAGCTATCTCTCTCTCTCTCTCTCTCTCTATATATATATATATAATATTGCATAACGTTATATAGTTTTTTAATCATATATAACTTTTATCTTTTAAAAGGTATACTTCGTAATACCTTGTCTATTCTGTATTGAATTAAAGTTGTAGATAATGTGAATATAGGTGATTATCAGGAACGATCCTAGATTTTAAAGGGACAGTTTATGGTCCCGGACAGCCCCACTGAAGATAAATTACTCTGTGAATCCTTTAATATAAATAGATTGTAATATGTCAGGAGCGGGGCCCTCTCCTCCTTCTGTACCAGTATCTCTTACCTCGTGTTAATGATATTGTTATTGTAGATCAGTCTTTGTTAACTATGTTCACCTTCCCCTAAACCACCCTTTAATTAACCACCAATTTTAAGTAAATGTAAAAATAAATATAATGAAATATTCAATGTGAAAAATATAAAACTAGGGTAGAAGTTGCAGCTCTGCGGTTGCCCTCACCCTCTGTGTTCCGAAGATTCTTCTCCCTGATTGGCTGCCTGAAGCAGCCAATCACTGGCAGGAAAGTGCTCCTATTGAAATGAATGCGAGCGTTTTCCATGTAGGTGCCCAGGGGTCTGGACATTCACAGAGCCAACACTTCTCATGTGCGGCAAATAGGAGGGGGGGCAAATCCATATTGGCGGGCGATTCTGGCATTAAAAACTAGAATTAACTAGTGTGTCCCTAACTTTCCAACTTTTGTAGAAGCTGCTTGGTTTTTGCAACCTGTGAATTTCACTACAGAAAATAATATCCTAGTTTTGTGACTTTATGCTCCGAATCATGTTCACACTTAATGCCAAAAAAAGTCACAAATAGCTTTTTCTCAAAATAATGTATTGATTTTTAAATATAAAAAACACATACCAATAACATACAAAGTATGAAAAATATATACATCAATTCCAATCCATTATGAATCCAAGAATCACATTTGTATTTATAACTTCAATTTCATCAGGAATTAAAATACCTACTTAAACAATAATCTAATAATTGAGCCATAAAATTACCAATCAAAACCCAATTTCGAAATGGATCAAGACTAGTTTCCCTATTCAGGGTTAAATCATACTTACTAATACACTAAATTCATACAGGGCGCATACATTCAAGGGTGGCGGTAGGAGGAAGGAGGAAGAAGTTAATTATCAGTGACTAAGATATATTTCGAAGACACTATACCCATTGGGGTCTTACATTGCGTACAATCTGGTATAAGAAGCCTCAAGGAAGTTAAGATTTATACCAAAATGAAAGGATATCTAAATGGTAGAATCAGAGTTATTTGGATGAGTATCCATCATATATTTAAACCACAGAGACCATATGTGATTATATTTGGAAAGATTTTGATTCACCAAATAAAAATATTTTTCCATTTTAGCTCGATGCGTTATTTGATCTGTAATCTCTTTCCAGGTAGGAGCTTCATCTTTCCTCCAAGCTCTTGCCATGCATGTTTTTATAGCTAATGAGATGTTAACTGCCAATAGTTTACATGCGCTATCTGAGGGAGGTAGGGCCAGATGAAAAAGCCAAGTATGAGAGTAGATGGAAAAGTTGCATTTAAATATATATATGAAAGAAGCTTAGAAGTTTCCAGCTTAATATTATCCAATATTAAGCGCATAATATTATCGCAACAAGCCCACCAAATATGAAATTGGGTCCCCTCCTCATAACCACATCTCCAACATAAGTTAGAGTTTAAATTAAAAAATGTACTTAGGCGGGAAGGAACTAAATACCAACGATGTAACAGTTTAAAAAACATCTCTTGGATATTAATTGCATGCACCGCGCTCCTGACTTGTGACCAAGTGTCAGGCCAACTTTCCATAGGAAATGTAACCTCGCAATCGCTTTGCCATTTTTCTACAGAAAAAGGAATTATATCGTTTTTTGGCTTATATGTATAAGTCCTGAATTGGGATTCAGGAAGTCCTGGCGCTGGATGCTGCCCATACCTTTATGAACGCAGATCTCGGAAAGCCTAAAGGCATTACATAGGACACTGATCTAGTCTTCTCGAATGCTAGGTTGGTAATTGCGCTGCTTGCGTTGTAGAGGACACGTTTAATTGTGGTCTCACAGCAGCCTTTGCCTCGGTGCATTATTAAACTTACAGTAAGTCGAGCACTTCGACTGTCTAGAGCTTAATACGATATTACAATTATAAATTCTATACAGGTTAAACTCCCAGAACTGCAGAGCCATAATCACATCAGACAGGAAAGCATTCTCATTTTATGGAATATTATATCAGTGATAATGCAATCTGATTAGTTGCAAATGCTTATGCAGCAGATAGCAGAGAGGATGTATATTAAGCTTTTGTATTCTCCTTCGCTCGAGATCAGGTTACCGAGCCATTGCTTTGTTGGTATATTTAAGCGTAGACGTGTCATATTATACTTAACACGTACTAGTAAAGGTGTGTGTTTCGTCGCAATCGGTGGATTATTGTAGAAGTGTTTATTCCAAAGAGCAGCAGGTTACCATAGTTTTTAATAAAAGTAATAATATTTTTTCTAATTTTTTTTTTTATTTTTTATCATACATGATGGGTAGTAATAGTATGATTTTATTATAAAGGATGGGTAGTAATAGTATGATTTTATTATAAAGGATGGGTAGTAATAGTATGATTTTATTATAAAGGATGGGTAGTAATAGTATGATTTTATTATAAATGTTGGGTAGTAATAGTATGATTTTATTATAAAGGATGGGTAGTAATAGTATGATTTTATTATAAAGGATGGGTAGTAATAGTATGATTTTATTATTAATGTTGGGTAGTAATAGTATGATTTTATTATTAATGTTGGGTAGTAATAGTATGATTTTATTATAAAGGATGGGTAGTAATAGTATGATTTTATTATAAAGGATGGGTAATAATAGTATGATTCCAAAAAAATTGGTTAAAAAATATTTCTATGAAAATCCCAGAATATTGGACGTTATATTCCAAAGTGATGCTCAAATCTATGCCCCTCGAAGTATTAAGGTGCTCCTGGGGGGTAAAGAACAAAACATCTCTCTGTGGTGCGGGGGACACGATTTTACCTATACTTTGCTTGCTCATGTATAGAAGAAAATATTACTATACCGTGATAGTCATCATTATCCACGCAGAGAGTCATTAGAAAGTAGCCAGCAAAAAAAGAAATAGCCGAGAACAATAAGCGGGTGCTGCTCACATTGTAGAAGATAGATTGGGGGGATCGGAGGGGCTCGGTACGTGTCCTTGTGGTGCAGAAAAAGGCCTTGCCACCTTTAAGTGGGGTCACGCTATATTAAGTGACGTTGCGTGACTCTGTACGAAGAACTGGTGCCTGAGACACGAACGCCTTTTCGGTTTCCAGTAAAAGAGCTAAAATTAGAGGCAACAAAGATAAGCCACTCAGTGCCCGTGGGTTCAGTGGGTGACCGTGGGTTCAGTGGGTGCCCGTGGGTTACGTGGACCTGTCACACCCGCCGCAGACTGTCCCCAGGGTGAGTCAGTAACGTGGTAATGTTGTTACTGCTTGTGCAGTGATCTATAGTAGTTGGTACAGGGAACCGCTTCTGATTAGTTGCTATCAGAGCTAAGGGGGGCAAAACTTTGCTAAAGAAATCTGGGAGAAAAAAAAACAACTAACTGCTTCAATCTCACCTCTTAACACACAAAAAAAACTAACCACAGAGATGTGCGATATAAATCAAATGCCATAGGTAAGAATGTTCAAGTATGTCTTCATAAAACCAGCTTGATGAGAATAGTCATAAATAATTCTGCAATGGTTCTGTACGGCAGCTCACGCTGTGTGTGCTGTATGTGGGCTTTATTCACTAAACTAGAAGTTTGCAGGTACCCTGAGACAATATTATGTCTTTGCATTATAAGAGGCCAGCTCTACCCTTCTTATAGGAGAAGCTCGTTGGGGTCGTGCAGCGGGAGACCCCCAATAACAGGTAGAATAGACGGCTAGTAGAGGGTTCTTTGCTATCTTGGTAAGGACATGCATCTATAATCTAGAGAACTAGAAACCATAGCGACAGCCCCGACGGTGCATCGTGATCTTAGTGAGTTGACGTGTTTCAATGACCCTACAAACCACTAGAAGTTTAGAATGCTGCAATAGTCCCGTAGCATATAAACTCTCATTTCTTTAATATAACCTAGAGAATTACAAATTGGCCATGAATCGTTTGGAAATAGAAGAAAATTGCCCTCCAGCAGTATTTTTTTTTTTCATTAATCATAGCTGACAGGTTTGAGCCAGACCACAATACCACAGGGTTTTTTTTATTATCATTGAGGTGATATGTGTAGAACAGATAGGAATACAGTCACAGCACTCGAGATCTCAGTAATGTATGTTTATTTTTAAAAATCCTATATTACAGAATATGGACCATACTGATCTCATAATCAGACTAAAAGAATTATTCACTAATTATTTCAAGTACTTTAGAAGAACATTATTGTCTGTGGTTTTGTAGAATTGTATTATTTTCTTGTTATTGGAATTCTCATGATCCTTAGTCCACTTAGTCTAAAATAAAAATTGTTAATATGTCGGAAATGAATAATTTACAATGTAGGGGATTTTTAGAAAAAATATTATTTTATGATTGAAAAATAAATGGGTTTGATATATTAAGGATTAGTCAAATTAATCTAACTTACATCCTAATGCAAACGTCTATATGTCTACTCTTATGGTTGGCCATCTGTGCAAAATGGTAATCCAGATTGGTTTTAACCCTTAGCATACCACAGGGTGCGTCACACACTAGAAAGCAGTGAGTTAAACTCATTTATACATCTTGATGAGTGCAAGAATGAAATAAAACAGTAGATAAATATTATTAGATTATTGCTTAAATATAATTATTGATGATTACGATCCATCCAATAATACCATTGTCATTACTTTTGTCACGTGTTTTACATCCAGATATCAGTAGCTCCCACTGACCAAAATATGCACACATAAGCAGCTTAAATATATACATGTACATACAAAAAGACATAACATACTGTATGCATACACACACACACACACACACACACGTGTATATATATATATATATATATATATATATATATACATATACACACAGAATATGTATGAGGTATGTCAGCTAAAAGAATGCTTCGGACCTTCAATAGTTAATTATTAAATAAATGATGATTACTGGGAATTATTTTCCTTTTACAATTCCTTTAGTAATTTACTGCTATTGGACTTTGGTCAGAACCAAATTAATCATATTTTGAATTTGAGTATTATTATTATTATTATTATTATTATTTCATAAATCGCTAAAGGCTGTCCTCATGATACTCCATGTATTCATCACGTCTTATTCTTGCTCTTTCAGAGGCGCTACACAACTTAACAGCTACAGTATTTGGGTGTATTTGGAATATAACGCTGAGGCAATTTTTAACCCCTTCATGAACAATACCAGTATTCATCTTTTTCTTGTTGCCATACCCACTCAAATGACATTGTAGGGCGTAACATCCCTGGGGTCCCTACATTGTCGTAACATCCCTGGGGTCTGTATCAAAATCTATATATTTATAATTTTATTTTAATTTGTATCACTATTTTTGATGTTGTATTTTTTTAATGTTTTCACTTTTTAAAAAGTGTTTCTCTTACTATTGTTATCTTGCTGTAGCTGTTCCAGTAGAGATCCATAAGCAGGGCTCTCTTTACAGCCCTGCACTCCTGATCACAGTGTGATCAGTCAGCAGGGGAGGGGATCCCCAGAGACCTCAGCAGGGCCTTTTTTGTAGGTGTCAATGTTTTCAAACCCTTTAAAGCATATCGGCACTCACAGTTTGCACCATTACACTTCATTTGTCATCTCAGAGCTAGTCATTGCATTAGACAGCCTGATCTCCCGTGTGTCTCAGAATGTACTGCCGTGTTCTGGTGGTTCTAGAGGTTCTAGTTCTGTGTGCCATCATGTGGTACTGATCTCTGTGGGTTGCTCGGTCGCAGGTCTCGCATTGATTTAGAGTGCAGACAGATGTGAAGTATGGCAAAGGATTGAAATGGAGCACATCATATAGATCCGTGTTTGAAGACGTTCTAGGCTGCCTGCACTAAGGTATCAGCGTGAGTCCCCTGCATGCATTGGAAAGGTAGAAACGGGTAAAGGACCTAACCTGTCAAGTAGTAGAGGGCTACTGAGGGCTACTGAGGGGTGAATAAATGGATAAGGTGCACAAACAGATGATGGTGTAAAACGAGTTAAGGGAAAGAGAAGGTTAGAACTAGGGGTGGGGGTAAGGACTAAAGAGAAGGAGAGAAAATGTTAGGCGGAGACACTATATAGAGAAAAAAATGGGGCGAGAGATACCGGAAGAGAGCAGGACAGAAACAAAAGTCGAGGGAAAGCTGGGCAGTTAATAGCCACGATTAGCACCGGACCTAAATACATCAGTGACGGAGGTTTTGGTTGGTGGGTTCAACGACCATGCATTAACCCACTGCCACTTAATGGGTTAAATGACCATCGTCCGGCGGTTGCTCTACCGGCATCATAAATTAACACTCCGTGGCCTGTAAAAGCAAACTCTGTTGCAAACCAGGTATCCTGAAAAAAGTATAAGGGGGTCATCGCCCCCTGGGTTCCTCTGATTATATGAAGCTGCCTGAACTCTGCTGCTTGCAGATGGGGGTTGCCCTATTTCAGCGAACTTTATTATTCTTCCTATAGTCTTTCTAAAGTTTTTGCTTGAGAATAATGTGGGAATTGGCTGCCCATTAAACTTTGCTTTATTGGTGCTTCTTGCATAGTTTGTGCGCCATTCGAACGTTCCCTGCATTTTAGATCAATTATAATTGGGTGAAAATAATTATATCGCGTGAAGTCCTTTGAGATCAGTAGTTATACAATTGTGAAAAAATTATGCACGGAACGCATCCTCTTACTCTAAAAACTCTGCTTTGCCAAGACTTTTCAATCTACTGTACGTCGCTTTGTTCTAGATTTCTATTAGATTACAAAGTGTTACAATGAGTTTAGGAATGATGTCCATGCAGCGAGATGATACGTAAAGGGCAATGCCTATTCCACCAGCTACCAAAATCATTAGCTTAACTGTATAATGGGTGAATTTTTATTAAATAGGGTTAAATGACATCGATCATAGTAGTACCTATCTGTATTTTGAGATCTTCTCATCAAAAACCAAGACAAGTAAGTCTGAGTGCCAGGATGGGGGACATTTTTCCCCCAAGGAGGTCAAGACAATTTTTTTAGTTGTTTTGAAGCTTATAAACACTTAAACTTTAACTAAAGAAAAGATCAAGATTAAGATATTTATATATACCTTAAGCCAAAGATATAAAGGTGAAAATAAAACCATATGCTTGTCGCTATTTTCCCTATATATGTATATGTCAGGCTAAAAAATACCAGGGTACTCCTTTGATGCTTACAGAGAATGTATACATCCGTTATCTCTCAAAATTAACGACAGAAATTCAAATTAAAAATAAAACTCTGCATAAAAGGGACAAGTTTCTTAAATTCCAGTGACTGAATATTCTAAAAATAAAGATTCTTTAGGCTGAAAATAAGGGGAAAACGTAATGGATATCTTTTTTAGCAGCAATTTTCTCCATGAGTTAATCTGCTGAGATAAACCGCAATATCACATTAAGCCTCTTTCACCTCTGTTTTCAAGTGAATTATGTAAAATACTCTAAGAACCGATTGTCCACCAATTTAAAAAGTCAATAGTTGTCCAGTCTGCATTACCATTGCTTAGATCCGACATCGGCGATCCTTCCAGAACTATGGTGACGTTCCACCTTCTCCAATACAGTAAGTTGAGACTACGTGATAAATAACATTTCTAAAAAGTATATACCCAATTGGAGAATTATACGAGAAGAGGCAGATCTTGGGCTGATGTTTTGCTTGGTTGGCAGTTCTTTGGTTTAGTAAGATCACTGTCTATACAACGCTCCTTTTTTTCTTAGGAGTATTGATTAAACAATTAATACGTGTGTCCTTCAGAACCTCTCATCCATCTTGTTGAGAAATGGACAATTATCAGTTTGTATAGGCAATGGGGGCACTTGTTGATCAAGTAAACATGTGAATCCCAGAAATATTCATGTGAATCCCAGAAATATTCATGTGAATCCCAGAAATATTCATGTGATATTCATGTGTACCAGTGGAACAGATTTGGTGGCAGAGGAATAGGCTTTAAATAAATGTTGAGCGCCAAAAGAGAATAGAATGCCAAATACCAGCTTGTGAATAATATCTCCAGAAACCTGTTACTATTAGATTTCAGTTCTGTAGAAGAAGAAGGCAATGACATTAAAAAGTGACAGGCCTGGACTGGCCATCGGGCAAACCAGACAAATGTCCATTGGGCTGGTTCCCAGCAGTGTCTCCCACGTATCCTTATTGCCGCTCAGTAGATATTGTTGAATGGCCCCGGGTATGAGATATTATGAACAGGACAGGATTGTCAAGGCCATGGTTATAGGATTTGTACTTAGAATAGTTAGCATTAAGGAGCTCATTGATCTTGACTTGTATGTTTTTGTGAGTATAGAGATGAGAGGCCCTACTTGCTGAGATTCTCTGGATGTGCATCTTTTCATGTTGGTTTATCAGGAGCTGGCACAGATGTTCACTCTACAAATGGTGCAAGTCTTTCTTCCACTGCTTTTATTCCCACCCTTGCCACTAGTGATAATACATCTGAGGTCAAGATCTCACCATTGAACCACTTACCACCAATAAATACACCAGTAGAACCCACCACCCAGAATTAAATGTAATTAAGGCAGATTGAGAATTATTATCCTTGGCAGTCCATGTATTTTTTGTATGATAACATGCAACGCATTATGTGATATACTGTGACCGTGCAGCATACGCCTTTTGGTGATATGATTCCGAGTTCTATCACAGAGTGTTAATTAGTAATCCAATTTACCACATTAGAGGTCACTATACTAATATACTGCCAGCTTTGTTCTATGTGACTCTCTAAAGGCACCTTCAGACTAATTAGTGGTGTCACAGAGAGCTTCTGTGAAAGACCTCATGTACTCCGGGTCATTCCATCTCACGTCTAAGGATGAGAGAAGGATTTGTCTTTCTAAAACGGGGGAAAAAAATTATTGAAATTACAGATGATTATGTGTCTGCTCATGCGCTTCAAGGCACATTTAATATCTGTCATAGTCTATTTCCTTAAACGAATTTTCATTTGCAAAGTCGAAGAATTTCCGCTGAAGTCAGACTTACGCTCATATACTGGATAGGCTTCGGCCCCACAACTACGCATCTGATACTTGGACGGACTGAGTCTCTGACCACATGCCTTATATTATATATATATATATATATATATATATATATATATATATATATATATATATACCTTTCTGATATAGATAACATAAACCTGTCCAATATAAAGGAACACTGCACATGGCATCTTGAGTCTGCATCCTAAAGTAATGGCTCAAGCCCCTACGAGCTCTTCCTGGATTCTCGATGTAAAATGTCAGCAACACACGCTCTGCCGTTCTCGGAGATATCTGGTCAAGCTAATGCTGTCATGCTCAGTCCTTGAACCATTGCCTTCTAATGGATGATGCTATCCCCATGATAAAATGCCCCTGACATACAGAACTTCACACATAAAATGTCTAATACGTCCTTGGGAAATCCCTGGGATGTCTCCGTAGACCTGATGCATTATTTTGGTTCCCCGAGGAGAAAGCATTCCTCCCTGACTTCTGCCGGATCTGCCCCATCTCCATTCACTCTCTGCTTACCGACCCCTCCGATTGAAGATTACGATCCATCCAATAATACCATTGTCTTAACTTATTACTTTTGTCACATATTTTACATACAGATATCAGTAGCTCCCACTGACCAAAACATGCACACATAAGCAGCTTAAATATATACATGTACATACAAAAAGACACATGATACACTCTGCATACACACACTTTTATATATATACAATTATGATTACCGAGAATTTGACTGGTCAGAACAATTAATCATATTTTGGATTTTTTTTTTAAAAATCTAGACTTGTGTATATATATATATAATCAGCATTAATACCGTAAATGACTATATATATATATATATATATATATATATATATATATATATATATATAAAGTCCAAAATTAACAATTGCACTCCAAATGCCAAGTTTTTGCCCGGTGCCAAATAACTGTAGCAGTAAATAATATAAAGTCCAAAAATAGTTACCGGCACTCCAGGGACTTTCCAAATAATCACACAAACAACTTCGGTTTTCAAGTCAACGTTTCAGTCTTGTTTATTTCAGACTTTCATCAGGACCTATATATACATATATATATTGGGGCAGATTCAATGCAGGAAATCTATCACAAGTACTTGACTAGCAATCCTCATAGCAAAGAGAAAAAATGAGTCAATATATCTTTTTTTAACCTAATTTCTCCATCGCAGCTTATGGTGGTGGGGGGGTGCTATTCAATCGCATTTGTGTATTTATCTGCGCCAATCTTTTTTTTTTTTTAATTTAAAACATTGAGAAAAAACAAGGGAATATTATAATCATTTTACGCAACTGAGGTTCCACCCGGGATTGATTTTATATACTGGGGTCATAGAATATTTGTTAACAAAGCTCTTATTCTCCGCTAAACCCATGCATTTTTTACCAGCGTTTTAAAATCTGCAGTCTTTATTGATATCGTCATAATCAAGGCTACTGGAAAAATTGCTGGAGCAACACAATTGCAGATTCAGCTGTTACAAGCCGCCTGCACTGTTCCGATTTGGAATTGTTGTAGGAAGGTAATGAGTTTTGCAAACAGTATACATAATATTTTAACACTTTTGCCACCACTAAAAACAACATATGCTGCGTGCTGTCTCGTGGAAAGTGTGGGATGGCATAAAGAAGTAAATCAGTAAATTATGGATTTTTTTGTTTAAATGCATTATATATGTGTGGCTTTAGCTTTGTTGTGATTGGGGTTTGAATTTAGATTTTTGTTAGGGTGTGTCATTTTAGTTTTGTGTTTTGAATTATTGTTACTTTTAGAACCATTTTTTAATTAAATTGTCTCCTTTAGGCTAGGTTTCCACTTGGGTTTTTTTTGCTAAAAACGCCCATAATAACACCAATTCAGCCACACAATGCGGCCAGATGTTAGCTGTTCTTCAATAGGAAATCGCACAATGCCATATCCACTTGGCGTTTTTCTGTTTGCCGTTTTTTTAGTCCTCTTTGGAGTTTTTCTGCTTTTTTGGGCTCTGTGGCAGTTTTTCAAAATCGCAGCATGTTGACACTCTGGCGTTTTTTGCAAGGAAATCTTGGCGTTTTTCTCCAATAGAAGTCTATGGGAGAGAAAAAACGCCATGAAAAAGCTATGTGGGTTTTACCTTGGCGTTTTTTATGGCGTTTTTTTCCACAGTTACAATGCAGAGGATGGACCCGGTATCTGTGTGTCCTACGAGAAATAGAAAATTCATCAACTGGATCCTGCGTGCCAAAAGCAACAGCAAACAATTTGCACCATCATTTGGGCCAATCTTCCTAGAGGAGCAGACATTCGGAATAAAGCATGCCTTACAAACCACAGAAAAGAGACAAAAGGGTCCGCCGGGGCGAGTTTAAGTAGAACTCTACCAAGGAAATGACATCAGGGGGCAGATACTTGCCATTTATCCTAATCCCTTTTAGCTGGGTGAAAATTCTAACGTGTAAAGGCTGGAAAAACTGCCTAAGGTCAAAAAAGCAATTTCCACAGAAAGGCTAAAACGCCAGAAAAATCTCCAGAAAAAACGCCAAAACGCAGGAGAATGCAGTGGCAGATTTCTTGGCGTTTTCCCTGGCGTTTTTCATCAAGAAAATAACACAGGACAAAAACCCAAGTGGAAACCTAGCCTCATAGTGATATACATATCAAGGATCAGATAAACTTGTTGTTGGGTATCTACATATTTCTACTCTGTCTGGCCATACTGTGGATGATAAGGTGACCCTGGCACTTTAAGGCCAGTGGCCACCAAATTACATAAATGTGGCCCCCAGCTGGGCATATCCAGCCGCCCGGCGCACGTCCTGTGTGAAGTCTGGCTAATCCTGGATCACAGCTTAGTGACAATCAGAACTTGGATCCAGAAGCTTTACATGGCAGGATACCCAGAGCTCTCCCTCGTCCGAGGAGTGACTTTGCAGTGCTAGCCAGCAGTGCAGGTGGAGCTAGTCCTGCATGGGGCGTGGCTAGTGTCATGTAGGGGAAGGGCTATCCCCAGAAAGCATTGCGTTAGAGGGGAAGTGGGTGCATAGTGGACGTGGCCAGAGAAAGAGGATTCACCTGGAGATGCAGGGAAGCAGCTCTCCACCCGGAGACTCCTGGTCCAACTCGGAGAGTTCCTGGGTATGGTAGTAACACGGCTGCTCACAGTTGACGGGTAGCTTATTGATAAACTTCCAACTAACTCAGGATGGAACTCACCGTCATTACATCTGTCTGGCCAACATTCTACATTCAGAACTATTCTGTCCATTGTATCCACCTTTAACTGTTCAGTCATTCACTTCTAGTTTAAGGACTGGCAAAATCCATTCTCTGCATAAATATCTGCAATAAAAAATGTTGTATAACTCATTTCACTGCACCTTTTCAGAGTAGTTAAAGATTTCCTATTTTATTGTTTGAATAGTGAATTCAGGAAGGGGGTGAGGGGCTGTCGAAAATGCTTATTCTACATAATTGGTGCGTGGCATGCCAAGCCAAGCTGAACTGAATTGCACAGAAATACCGCTGTGTTCTCAGCTAACACAATGATGAATGATGATATAATCTTCCAGACTTTCACTGCCATTGCTATTTTTTAGATAGAAAAAGAAAATCGCTTGTGGTATTCTCATCTGCCTTCTTGTAATTATAAATTCTATATAGACTGAAAATGAATGTCCAGCCAATTTTATGTAAAACAGGTTAGTGCTGACTGTCTCATCAAATATCCAATTCATATACATAGGGTGTATGTATGTGTAGATATCAATATGGGCTTAGTTATTTACTCGGTTTTACTTGAATTGTTTGATATATTGATATATATATATATATATATATATGGAACAATACAACAATTTGAGATAAAAAAATGTGACATGTGCATCTAAAACGAATTAGCATACATTAACCTTTATGATATCATATATTGGCATGTGACTGAATACATTCTGCCGGTAGAAGCGGTGACCTATTTAAAGAACTGGAAAGCGACAGGATCTAAACTACACTGTAAGCTGTAATGTTGTAGCAGCTGATTGGAAGCAGATAATAGAATTTTGAGAACTAAACCTTTACAGGCTGCCTCAACACTATGCATCCTTACTGCCATGTTGCTCTCTAAAGGATCAGTAATGGCTAGATGTGAAGGGTACTCTTGAGAGACACTTTAAGGCTAAGAGTGCTGTATCAGCAAAACATGATTACACTTGTTTTTGAGTTTTATGTTCCACATCAGTTCTTATTTGATTGCATGCAATTGGATTTTAAGTCTCTCTCCTACTGGAGAGGAACTGCTACATAAAGGCTTGTCGTTTTGACTTGTAAACCAGGAGTGGCGGATGTTGCTCATTTGAGGGTCTAGTTCTTCTCCTAGAAACATTTGACGTTCCATATGAACATTGGGGCATCTAATGCGGAGACATGTAACGCCATGGTTTAGTTTCATTTGACAGCCAGATTGAAGGGTACCTTTTGGTAAAGACCATCAGTACAGTTACCAGCTCCGTCAGAGAATATGGGTCAGGGATATAGGGAATTAATATTGGCCCTTATATTTGAAGAGAAGGGGACCAATAAATTATATGCTACACTCCTGCACATTTACAATGAGTGGCTAAGGACATGATCTTTGGCACGAGAAGCAATAAAGGTAAATGCGAGGCGTCAACGGGCGCCATCCGATCAGTATGTGCCCAGTGTGCCCAATTGGTTACAGCCAACATTACCTGTACTGAAGTCTGTTCCCTTCTCCCTGAACCCTTACAAAGATTGCCTGAACCAATAGTTAGCAGTAAGTGACAGCATTAAGGGGAAATAATTGAATAGAGAAGTGCACAAGAGTGCTTGTCCAAATCCGGATAGAAGGACGATGAGATAGCTTCCCCCCAGGATAAATACCTAAGGTGGATTTTTATTTCATATAAATAAGTTTGTTTGTTTGTGGCGCTTAAACTGTTCAAGTTCGACTTTATTAAAAAGGTTAATTGTTTTTGGGGTTTTTTTTAAGTATATCTCCATCTCTATAGTCCACATCTAAGGCTGAAGGTTCAGGACCTATCTAAACCAAAAGTGGTGTTAACATTGGCATACCAAGCCCCAAATACTATTGTCTATTCTAAAAAAAAATTAAAAAAATGCATTAAAATATTTATTGCATCATTTTCTGCAAAATATAACCCCTCTCACACTTCAGGTCCCAAACCTGTGTTAGCGTCTGTGGCTAGAGGTGGGGGAGAGGATGAGGTCAGCCCCAGTCACAAAAGCAGGACAGTGGGACAGCTACCTGGGACAGTGGGACACTGCCTGAAAAACCAGGATTGTTCTGCAAAAACCAGGACTGTTGGGAGATATTCAAAAGTCTGGGTTTTAACCTGTCCTCTAAGTCTAATTCCTTGGAGGACCACCTTAACAATAACATTAGCTTGTCTAATGGTGATATAAACTTTCTCATTTCTATATTTAACATCCACAGTGTACATTTTGTCAGCAGTTAACCTACTTATATATAGCATCAAGGTCATATGGAAAATTAACCTGCCTTGATCACATTAAAGGCGAAGGAGTCACAGGCCAGTAATTTTGTTTACGGCGGCTCAAGAATTGAATTGAGAAATTATACATGGGTGTATGTAAATCCATAGTCAACTGTGCGATGTGCTGCAGCTTATAAGTGTGGACATATTCATCCAGGAGCTCCACTGGTGGTCCACAGCCCAGGTATGGCTCTTGTGGACTTTTACCTCTATTTGAGGTCGGATTATAAAACTACCTCGAATATAAGATGAGGGGTATTTTTCAGAGTATTTGCTCTTAAAAAACTTGTATTTTAATACAGCCCTCTCTATGCTCTCATACTGTTCTTCCTGTCCACCTGTCATAAAGAGGGCTACGTGACTGTAGACTATATATATATATATATATATATATATATATAAATCATTACATGGATTAGCACCCCTATGCCTTTCTTCGTGAGTTCCTGTGTTGATCCCCTTCTACATGGACAGTCAGTCTCTTAATTCAAAGACAGGCAATGGCGTCCCTCCTTCAGTTGTTATCTGAGCACTGCCTCAAGAAAGATGATTGTGACAATCCAATGGCACCCAGAGAGCCAAAGGTATATTGTACTTGGATCGTGTTGGTCTGATTTATCAAGCGTGATTATAACGAGTTGGTCTGTGAGTTTGTCCTGTCATGAGAGAGACGCTGGAAAAGTCTACTGACAAGTAATTGAATTCATTGAGATCCATTGGGTCCATTGGCCCATTAACTAAGATACAAGGTATCACTGATTTGTATTTTCCCTACTGTAATCTTAGCAAAGACTGCTATTTGGTTGCAATGTGCTAGATTTATCACCATCATTTAATTCAGCCCATTATTACCGCTTGATCTACAAATTTTCAAGACTGCAGGCATGGGAGGGCTATCATCATTTGGCCTGTGGGGGTAACGCAGTAGGGTGTCTCATTAACACAGCAGATTGGAACACATTTGGGAACATAAAGCCATATAAAGGGGCTACATGGATTAGGCATCTCATAATAAGAACAGGGAGCAATTGACCTCCTGCCAACCCAACCCCCCCCCCCCCCCAAGGCCTGTCCTGTCAGGGGAAAAAAACTACTTTATTGTTAGAGGATTAGAATAACTCATGTATCATTACAAAGGGTTACTGTTGGCTAAAGCTGTGAGATTAAAAAAATGTATCCCATTACATATCATAGACATAGTGTTATTACTATAAAACTAATGAAAACTAAAGTTTTACTTATTTTTTGACTAAGCATAATTAGTTTCTTTTTCTACACCATAAAGAAAACCATACATCGAGCACAATACTTCACAGTATTATTGACCTGTTTCTAAACATTTACTATAGAAACCCCAAAAAGTAACAAAAACAAATTAATTCTTACACACAGCTATTTGTTGGTTTCCAAATCAAACCTACGTCAATGACCTCGTTAGTTATGCTAAAAGTTACGTAGAGGGCAGTTGCCTTGAATGATAAGCGTGCAGAATGGTAAAGATTTGTTTTAAATGGTGTTTGGATCTCTTTATCTGTATGAAAATACTTCTCTGGGTTTAATTGCTATCTATAAAAAAAAAAAAAAAAATCAGAAGAACCATGTCCATAAAATGAGATCAAGGTTTTTGAAGCAGTGATAGATGACATCATTAGCATCCATACGGAAAGGAAGAATAAAATCTGTGTAAGTTGCATAAGAGTTAAAGCCTTGCGTTTGTAAAATAAATACCCTGACGGTTTTGGTTTCTCTTGCATGAACTCCAAATTATTTGGGTCTTTTAAGATGGATGAGGAACATCTTCTACCTCTTCAAGTAATGGAGGATTCAGAATAAAATTACGGTAGTTTACAAAAAAAGGTATAACATTTACTTTTCTAAATTCAACAATTTCATGTGAGTAGAAATTGGTCTGGCCAAATAATAGAAACAAACATCTAGTCTCTTCTGTTGTATTGGTGGCATCAGATTTTAGATGGTAGATTTTTCTTTTGTAATGCCATAAAGTAAAAACAGTGAGTGGAGAATTACTAAAGGGTAAGAAATAACTGACACATCAAAGATATCAGCGCTGAAAATCATCTATAGCATGTATTCCGCATTTCAATTCAGATTTATATTTTCCATCATGGGTTGGCTGGGCATACTGGAGCACCATGTTATACAGAGGCATAATATATAAAAGCCTTGTGGAAAATGTCACTTGCGCTCGGCTGTTATAATGGCAACGTCCAATCAGAGAACACTTGCTGTGCTATGATTGGACTGTGGCAGAGTTAGCATTATGATCAGACTAGGCAGCAGCGGGTAATATGGAATAATATTATGGCTTGTTTGAGTTAGCTGGGTTAGTGGGGACAGAAGGGGCGGGAAAAAGGGGAGACGCAAAAGAGAGACAAAGGAAGAAGTGTGATGGAGAAGGTGTGTGTGTGAGTGTCAGAAACAGGAACGGAGCGTAGCGCAGGTTTGGTAAGTAAGGTGTTTTAATGAGCAACTAATAAACAACATACAGTTCCAAGGAAAGAAACACGGCAGTGTAGATTCAAAAACGAAGGCACAGTTCCAGATAAAGGGCAAAGGCAAGGAGCGTAGTCAAAAACAGTTCCGGGGTCAAAGGCAGGCGGCGTAGGTTCATAAGCGAGGTCACAGTTCCAGTATAAAGGGCAAAGGCAAACAGCGTAGTCAAAAACAGTTCCAAGGTCAAAGGCAGGCAGCGTAGGTTCGTAAACGAAGGCACAGTTCCAGATAAAGGGCAAGGCAAGTAGAGGAATCCAATAAAGGGGAACAAAGGGTCAAATACCGTAATGTCAAGCAGAAAGTTCAATAATCTTCGAGAAGTAGGTGATAGGGAATCCACAGGAAACTGGCTCAACTAGCAAGCAAATTGTGAAGGGATTATTGGGCTTTTATAGGGTCTCTAATTAGAGGTTTCCTCCCCTTCCCACCTGATTACCTCTTCTGTGCACCTGTTCCCCTCCTCCACACACCTGGTGCCCTCCCCTTGGTGTGAGAAGGATAGGGGTAAGGGAGTCTGGCTCCTCCCTTGATTGGCAGCTCCCTCCTGCCTCCCTCCATCCTCCGGGACGAAGCCACGCCCCCCCGCCACGAGGAAAGCGCGCGCTTTTGCCAAGCGCGGCGTGCGGCAAAATCGAGGCCGGGGATATGGCCTTCCCCGCGGACGAGCGATCGCGCCACGAGGGAGCTGGCGTCCCGAATCCGTTCCCCACGACGGCGATCCCCGCCGTGAGGTAGGTGGCCGTCCCCGGTCCTGACAGTGAGTGAGTGAACCATGAGTTTGATGACAGAAATACAGTACTTTCCATGTAATGCTCTGGAGCCGCCCATCATTGAATTGGTTGGCCGCCCATCATTGAATTGGTTGGCCGCCCATCATTGAATTGGTTGGCCGCCCATCATTGAATTGGTTGGCCGCCCATCATTGAATTGGTTGGCCGCCCATCATTGAAGTTGAGTTTTCTCAATAGCTGAAAATCAGCTCTTGCTGCGCCTGCCTTCAATGTGAATAATATCACCGTCTTAGAACAGTAATTAGATTATGTAGAGCAAAAATTAACCCCTTTTTGTATGAGTTAATACTGTCAGAAATTAACAACCAAATTAACACGCTTAATGTGTAGTCTTTCGTGGCACTTTCTAAAAAGTTTTCTAATACCATAAGTGAAGATCGAAAGCAAACCATTACAGAGACCACCATCCCGGGGATTTCAAATAGTCATAAGTCATGTATCATTTCTACATTCAAAAGCAGAACTTATCTTGATTGTTGTCTGCTATAAGCAGTGCAGTATTCCCCAGAAACCGGCATTTCTTTCTTAACGAGTTTAAGGCATGCAATAGGAAGAAGTTCACATTTATGAAAATATTTCAGGCTGTTTTTCCGTTTACACTTTCTTTAAAGAAAACGCGGAAAAAATACATTTGTAACTGAATCTGGTATTTAAAAGCGGGGTTTGTAGTGAGATGGAATGAGCCAAGCTGTTTGAAACCACGTTTAGATTCTTCGCGTCTACGTGTTAGTACGTACAATTGTGCTGTATGTTCCAACGGCATTTAAAGAGCATTGTCTACACAAGTGGTAGGTTAAGCGGCAATCAAATATTTATGCGTGGCTGGAAAGGCGGCTTTCAATGCCATGCTGCCTTGGTATGAAGTTCTGTTCTTAATGAGATATTCTATCGGTGTTCATAAATTAACCACACAAGGCATGCATTAGCCTGATGGGCTGCTAATGCCACACGTGCCTTAACTATTTACTTGCCAGAAGGATGTGTAGCCTAGCACATTACTATGCCTTGCTCACCCTAGCACTGAGAGAGTTAAACAATTAGCCTTTTTCCTTAAATGGCATGGCAGTAATCACATAGAGGCTCAATCTAGTTCATACACTTAGGAATAGATCTAACACATAGCTATCCAGCTGTTCTTGGACCCCTGTAAATATCAGCCAGCGGGCAAAGGCTGGGAGGTGTAGCTCATTAATGGCTGGAGATCTCCAACGTGGCCCTCTCACAAATGCGTAGGGTTGACTTCTTGAGCTTGAGTCCCTTCTGTGAGGTTCTACAACTCGTATACTGCAGGGGGCAGCATTTTACATATTCTGGCCAGCAACATGTGAAACGGATATGTGTCCCTAAAACAAAAGTAGCTGATATGGCAACCATACAAATGTCAGTATCACGATTGCGGTATCAGTTAACGATCATTTGTATTATAGCTGAACAATTAAGATACCTGTCCAAGGATCGTAGTAAATGCAACAACTAATCTAAGAAATACGTAGAACATTGAAATAATGAATACAAATGTTTAATATGAAATGATAGTAAATATCCACATTAAACCCAATAATTAATAGGAGTGAATCCAAATATATTTAGTGCTGATTTTAGCAGGTTTGTAGCAGAAGGAAGGTCTGTTTACTTTTAGGAACGGCCTGCCATCGAGATTTCTGTGTTCTTCTCCCTGTGCATAAAAACTTAGGGAATTCTGGATAAAAGTTCTGGAGAAAAGGGACATAATAGTGATGTTTATGCATATTATTAACATAATATATATATATATATATTATTCATTTAAAAAAGGCTGGAAAAAAATGCTTGTGTAAGCAGTACAATAGTTATAGGAACCTGATAATCGAAACAGGAAATAGCGATCAATCTATGCACCTGTATTGACTAAACGTACACTTTTATTCCTTCAAACTTGACAATAACTTATGTACCTGACCTTGAAAGCGTTCACTCTAAAAGCACTTAAGAGGCAAGAGGGTTACTGGTTATTTTATGTACATACAACTTTACCACGCGCCATACATCACTACAATCAATTAATTCTTCTGTGGCCATTTTTTTTCTTTGCGGTGTAGCGTACCCACCAACATTTTAGGTATCCAAATTTGCATACTTATGTTGAGGAGGGTCTGAGAAGAGGGTCCCAGAAGTGTGTGTCGGGGGTGACCACTCATTATTCCAACTCTAGCTTTGCATGTAGGGGAGATCCTTGCTTCTCCCTAACCGGCTCATGCTCCCCACTGCCTACAAAAGGGGACAGGAACAGGGGACAGTGCCCGAGAATCGGGACTGTCTTGCAAATAGCAAGACTGTTTTGGGAGGCAAAGGTTTTGTAGTAGCCCATTTGTCATTTCTCGGTTCCACCTAATTTGTGGAATTGGTCAGTTTGCCCTTTGTAAGAGTTACCCTCTGTAAGCGTAAAAATCTTGTATAGCTCCTTCCTGATGTTATCACCCTCTCTGGAATGTGGTATCGTAATCCCACCCCATCCTGTGGGTAACCATACTGCCAATAACTTATATCCGTAGCCTCTCATGTAATCGTTCTTCTCGGATAATCATATTCCCCTACTGAATATTATCCGCACCCTCTATCAGATGATACCCTATGTTTGGGTTGAGAGTGATGGTGGGGGTAGACTATGCCAGCAGGGTCTGTCTTCCATGATGAGGAAGTGATTAAGTTGCCTCCGATCACTAACCTCCTTTATTAAAAACGACTGTACTTGGCATCGCTTTGGAGGCTTGGCAGATGCCTAGTTTGGCATCATGGATGAGCCATCTTTTCCTGTTTATACCCTTTTTCACAAGACTTTGGAGATTGTGTAACAAATGGATCAATTAGAATCCCAGGAAATTCTCTTCCTTGATGCCAGGCAGCTGAAACAATCCTTAGATAAACCTCTTCCAGTCCTTTACGGTGTACAGACCAGTCTTAATGGCGTTTTAAAAAGAGTTTCAAATGATTTCTTAGAAGCATTTTGACTATGATATGCAATCAGGGCTTTTGTTTGTTGCTAAATAAGCTTTTTGTAATGAGCAGTCGTTTCTGAAATCCATGTCCTGCCGGTCCCGCGGCTGAATAAATCTCTTTGATTGGAGGTTATGTATGTGGTCCAAATTGGTGTTTTTTCTCTGTCTCCTCGGGGGAGATTTCTGGATGGTTCTGCCTACCGCTGTGCAGAAAATGAGCTTTGTAGGCACTTTTTAAACAAGTTAATATTTTCTGCCAGATACCAATACTGTTTATTATATAACTTATAACATACATAAATCATGTTCAATTATACACGTACAAAACTGGCAAATAAAATTATGGCGTCTTGAAGGAAAGCAACTATTTGCCATTTACGCAATTTCTCCGAAAATCTTTGGTTTTCTAAAACGATGACAAGGTAGAAAATATAAAAATGTATGTTTCCATGTTAAAATGGCCACAGTGTTCTAGTGTGTATATAGCAAAACTATACTCAGGAATACAAAGTAATTAAATGTTTGATACAATTATCTTTGATCTAACAGATGAATATATCACGTGTTGGAGTTGGTAGCATGATTGACTTTTTTTTTTTTTAGATAGACACCAGATAAAGAGAAAGTTTAATGTTTTATAATTCATTAGAAGGAATCCAGGAATAAAGTCTTGATCCTCCTTTTCACATCATAACTTTTCAGGAAATATTAGTGATCTACATGTTAGTTTCCTATCAATAAAACCATTAGTGAAGGTGGAAGACTCATAACTAATACTATGAATTAGTATGGGGGTTTTCTTTGCGACCCCATTTGATGGACACTTTGGAGTATTTTTTTAAGCAGCTTGGATATGTATATTGTATTCTCAGTACCTTCTATATATTGGTAAATTAATAAAATTGGGGGCTCAAAGATGTTGGCCATCTGCTAGGGATCTGCTAGGGAAGTTCCTTTGGCTTTTGACCCTAGTATCTGTCTCACCTGGAAAACCCAGTCATCTCCATAGCAGAAGAGTCTTCCTTCCAAACTTCTACCAAGGAGGCTTGGGTAGAATTACTGCACTTAGGCTGATAGGGATACCAAGTGAACTACTTGCCAAATTGCTCAGAGCTTTTTGATGTGTGATTAGATAACATTTTAAACATTGCTCTTAAACATCTCCATAAAAATAATCTCCAAGGTGCTCTCTGCTACTCATTAGACTTCAAGGTAAGAAGAAGCTACTCATCAGTCATGTACGTCTCAACAACCTTAAGTAGCTCCTTGAAATTACTTCTGACTTCTCTCCAAAGCAGGTTCATGTTTGGAGAACCCGCACCAACCTCCCGAGCGGCTCTCTACTTGACTAAAACAAAGCCATTCAAATATTAACTCTTATTAAAATTAAATATTCTAGGGTGGAGCAACTAGTCAAAGAAAGACTCTTAACTTTAACCAGTTTTGTCACCCAGCTAAAAGGGATTAGGATAAATGGCAAGTATCTGCCCCCTCCGGATGTCATTTCCTTGGTAGAGTTCTACTTACACGCCCCGGCGGACCCTTTTGTCTCTTTTCTGTGGTTTGTAAGGCTTGCTTTATTCCGAATGTCTGCTCCTCTAGGAAGATTGGCCCCAAATGATGGTGCAAAATGTTTGCTGTTGCTTTTGGCACGCAGGATACAGTTGATGCGTCGCGTATGTTTGTTTGTAATGGATGTTTGTTCCAAATGGTGTAAAATTCAATATGAACTTTGTTTTGTGTGAATACTGTTTGCTTCCAGCCTATTTCTCGTAGGACACACAGATACTGGGTCCATCCTCTGCATTGTAACTGTGGGAAAAAACGCCATAAAAAACGCCAAGGTAAAACCCACATAGCTTTTTCATGGCGTTTTTTCTCTCCCATAGACTTCTATTGGAGAAAAACGCCAAGATTTCCTTGCAAAAAACGCCAGAGTGTGAACATGCTGCGATTCTGAAAAACTGCCACAGAGCCCAAAAAAGCAGAAAAACGCCAAAGAGGACTAAAAAAAACGGCAAACAGAAAAACGCCAGACAGAAAAACGCCAAGTGGATATGGCATTGTGCGATTTCCTATTGAAGAACAGCTAACATCTGGACGCAGCGTTTTTTTCACAAAAAAACCCGCCGTGTGGCTGAATTGGCGTTATTATGGGCGTTTTTAGCAAAAAAAACAACAAGTGGAAACCTAGCCTAAAGAATATTATTGGTGGAAAACATGTGCTGTTTCGGTGGAGATTATGTTGTTTTGCTTTCTATAATAAACACATTTGAGTATTAGCGTTTCTTTAAAACAGCAGGACTCCCATTTGATTGACGGCTGATTCCATTGCCTCCGAAGCAGCTGAGCCCAAAAGGCCAATAAATGGTAGTATGTTTTTGGCAAGGCTTTCTCTGGTGTTCCGTTATACTGGCAGCTCCCTCCTTGTGTACTGTTTCCAAGTGACATTTCTTGTAATCATTACTGATCCATTGGGCTTAATTACAGTTTTACCTCCTGATACCAAAATTGCAAAAAAAAAAAAAAAGATTTTTTCTTAGGGTAAAAATCAACTGAATTCCTCAGTAATATGTAATATTCTCATTACTTTTTAAATATCAAAGTTACTCAAATGGATTTAATGCAGATATATTTCAGGTGAAACAAAAATGAATTTTGTAACATGGACACTTTTTTCATTAACATTTTCTAGGCACACAGAATGTTTTTTTTCTTGTGTGCATTTTCCCATCTTAATGTTAAAAATGTTTTCATTTTCAGCAGACAAAAAAGCTCTTTTCACATTTTCAGCAGACATTTTTTGCATTTGAATGTGGCGTTCCACAGCATCTGTGCATCTGTGAGGAGTTCCCTTGTATGAATTTTAACACTTTTGGCTAATTATGGTATTTAAATATGACATCTGGCTATCCAGATACTGAATATCATTTTAGGGTTTTTTTTTTTCATAAATGCTGCTGAAACCACAAACCTGTATTGCGGAAATCATTAGCAAACCACGTTCGCAAATAAACAGAATATTAAAGCATGCCAGGGAAAATAAGAGTAGGAGTGCAAAACAGGAATGAAAGAAATAAACCATACTGTATAAACTTTAGTACCTCCTGTGAGTTAGTACATGACCCCATTATTCTTTCATATATACAGAATATATATATATATATATATATATATATATATATACACACACATACATATATACATACATTGTTTAAAGAGGAATCAATCATAGTTGCTAACAGTCCCGAAGTTGTCGCCTGGTTCATAACACTAATTTGGGAGCTCTGCATGTGCAATGGCTGAATTGGAAGTGTAGACCATGATGTCTTTATCCAACCTATTTATAGTAGGTGGACTAATGCGTGACAGCACACATCCTTTAGAGTCCCACGAAGCACTGGTAAGTACAGAATAATGTATAGTTTTTCCACCTTAGACATGTCTGGGTTATTTTGTGTGCATGAACATTTTTTTTTCTGGAAGCCCCATTTTCTGCTGCTTTGTTACATTGCCCGCCTTTTGTAACATTACTTCCAAATTATTTTTCTCTCTAATCGCCAACCGCCACAGTACGCTACAATCTGATTTTGAATTCCATTACGCGTGCCTCTCCTGTTCCTGTGTTCTGCAAACATCCAAGGAACCGTGCCAGTGACTTACATGGTAACTGCTTCTTGGCAGCATGCCTATTAGGAGCTCCGGGGAAGAAGTGGGCAGAGGGTGGGCAGGCAGTGTGCGCGGCAAAACAGAACTCCTCTGCCCAGGGAAAGAATAAACTTGCCCAAGGAAGTAGGACTTGACTAGCAATATATCTTCCCAGACGGTCTAGTAACTTTGTTATAGTTAATTTTCTGCTCCACACACTTTTGACATGGTGTAACTGTATTAGAAATGTTTGATTTATTATTTTCCAACTCAGATCCAGAACATCTCATTTTAGTATATGAAAAGTTGGTATATAGGGACATTTCACAATTGCTCAGTTCCTGTTAAGCTCTTTGCATGACGGAGAGGCTCCTTAGATTATAGTTCTATAATATCACACACAGTACTTTATTTTATAGATGTTCTTGAAAGGAAATCCATTTAGGGTTTTTTTGTAATATACATAATATGGAATTCAAATACAGTAGAGCTTTGGATATATTAATAATTTCAGGAAAGCATCACATAAGTGCAAGTGGGAACTTTATACCATAACTTGAGCTCCTTAAAGGAACAAAAACATCTGTAGGACATCATCTCAACCATTTCCTCCAGGAAATTTTAAATGTATTTAATAAAAATGCTACTGAAGTACTTTGAGTTCTGCTAGAGGCGTGAGATAATGAAACAACCTCCATTGGCCTCTAATTTAGTTTAAAACGAACCTTGGTAGCTACCTAGCAGAGTTACCTCTTCACTGCAGTTCATTGACGGCAGATAAGACTCATCCAGCCCACCTAGTCTGCCCGTTGTCCCTGATGTTGCCTTAACCGGTCTTTAGTTTTGTGTTAGGTTCAGGAAAGCTCTGAAGGTGGATTTTATATATTTCTGTGCCCATAACAAATCTAACTATACCTTAGAACATGAAGGAGAAGGTAGAGATCGTAAAAACATGCGATTCTCATGACTTTTGGGAACGACCACCGAATATGATGCGGAAACTTCTAGAAACAGTTATGCAGGGTTAACATGCATTCTGTAGCCAAATAAATGGTTGAAGGAGAATTTCAGCAGGTATTACAGCGGTTTGAGTTATTACCTTTCATATTTAAACCTGATCTTTTAAACATCTGATGTTTCCTGCAGCTGGGAGTAAATAGTGGCGATGAATCATCTTCTTGATGCACCTTCTTCATTTGTTTTTAAATAGTTTAGACAAGTTGGCTTTTTTGAGTAAATTGCGATAGGCTTTATATTCCTTCCAAGGCATATCATATTCAGCATATCAGTCAGACCATTCTATCCATTGATTGCCCAGAAGCTGACATAGTAGACAAACCTCTTACAGACCATTCCTGAAAACGTGCCTTTTTCTTTTAATTCAGAAACATTTTCTGCTGCCATTTTATAACCATTATTTCTCGGTAGCCAAATCTACTTTTGCTCATGTATCTACCTCCATGGAAGCTCATGGTCATCACACATGGGGGGGCTGGTGGAAGGTAATGGAGTATAATTGTAGAAATGCGTTCAGTCAGATGCCTTCATAAAACCCAAAAATGTCTGAGGACAGAAATATGTAGCGGAAAATAATTTTTGAGCTTTAACCTGTGTTGTTATATTAAGGCAGGGCTTCATAAGGACAGCAGCAGGTTTTCAGCACTTTTCCACATTGTGGACCAGCTAGGGACATCAGACATCTTTGTGTATGCGTGCATATATATATATATATAATATATAGATACATCAAACGTGATGGATTTCAAAGACGCTGCATTTGGAAGGATACATTTTTAATATAATTTGATTGCCAAGGGTTACAACATGTATTCACAGGCGATACCGGCCCGGCACTAATCAGCTAAGTACCATAATCCTCCTTATAGGGCAAATTCTTGCTTGACCTCCAGCTATATACAGCACAGGGTAACGGAATTAAACCGTGACCCTCCTCTTCTGCTTCCCCAGCTTGTGTGCTGGGTCGGAAGCGCAGGAGGATGTTTGGGCCGGACATGTCACCAAACGTGCTAGAATGGGAACTTATATACCCAGACCCTGCATGACGGATAATTAAACGGAGTGAAGAAAGGAGGATAATTAGGGAGAATGCAGCTGCTGATTATCAGGCAGATTGTATGATTTCACCGAGGATAGGAGGATTAAATAAAAGTTCCAGCGAGCGCAGGAATTCATGCATTCGCATGAAAGCGGTGATTTTGCTTTCCCAGATGTGCAGCGGCTGATTGAAAGGTAAAAGCAATATCTAAAGATAGAGGCTGTTTTTGTTTCGTATAAAAATGCACTAATCCCCTGGATTTAATCTGAAAAGTTCTGCTAGATTAATCTTTTTATTATCATTGTCTTTGTTATGAAAATGATGTCTGAAATGTCTTTGCTTGTCTTGCAAATGATGAGTATAACGTTTACGGGGGCCGCTGAAAAGCAATTAATACGCAGTTTCAAATGAGACGGGTTCTTATTCTGCATTTTTCCTTTTAATTATACAATAAGAATTGAATGCTTTGCTGAAAATTCACATTGGATTGCAGCGTTTGGTTGAGATTCAGGGCCGCGTTAGGCATAACAGGCAAAGCATTTGCAGCATAGACCACCGTACTAAAAATACTTTGTTTAAATAGGCGTTGAGATTGATTGTGCTGAAATTTCATAGCAAAAAAATTATATTCTATAAAATTATTCCTTCTTGGGTTTTTTTTATCATCCTAGATAAGTGGAACAGCCTCCCAGTACATGTGGTTGAGGCTGATACAGTGAAGGAATTTAAATGTATGGGATAAGGCTATCCCATAATGACATGTGCTTGTCTCCTTCCTATGGAGTGCAGACGGGAGGCCTTGTAACCACATGCAATACCTTTTACCTTTTGTCTGTTGCTGAGCTTTGCACTACATACAAAAAAAATATTTCCAAAGGAATTGTGGTTTTACGTGATCATCAGGGATATTAGGAGGATAAAGGAAACGCTAGATCGCCAGTAACTAGAACTAGAAATGCCTGGTCTTCTTAGTAGCGTTTACTTGCTCAATTTCTTTGGACTTCATGATTTCTCCGATGGATCAAATCTTCACGGTTATATATACTATATATAGGATGACTACACTAACCATATAGAAATTGTAAGAGGAGGTAAGCACTCTCCGTCCCTGGAGCCACTTTCTATGATACTATGATACTTCTTTTCTATGGATCGTTGACAAGATGGCGGATGGCGCTGGGCTCTGACCATGTGTTGAATAAATACAATTGGTGATCATGTTCTTTTTTCTTTTTCCTCATTTATTTAATTGTTGCTGGATGATCCAGTCAGAGCTCTGTATGGGACTGATGCAACCCCTTATGTTAATGATCAGGATGGGAGCGGTTATGAATGTTCTATTAGGATACAGAACGGCTGGGGTTAGGACTGGGACAGGGTGCATGGCGCACAGTTTGTGACCCTACCTGGGAACTTTCTGGCTTCAGCTACCCGAGCCCTCCCTTGAGGGATGTGGAGGGATACACGCTATTGTTGGAGAAAAAAGTGGATGGGGGTCTATTAATAATACCTGGAGTGCTGCTCTCCTGGACCGCCGGGTCACTCCTCACCTTCCTCCAGGTGCGGGGTGGGGTTAGGGGGTTTGTAACCATACCCTCTCCCTCCTAATTTTTCTCCTAATCATTGTTGGAGGTCTAACTCCGCCCCTATCCTTGACTTGCCCTGTCCCATGCAAGGCTTGCCCCACCTACACAGCCTGATAGCCCCAGCAGGCTTCTGTTGAGTTTGGCGTAAGCGCTACTGAGCATGTGCAGGAAGTTTGCTTCCCGTTCCTGATGTCAGCAGAGGTAGCTGGGAAGGAATAAACTTATCTCCCATAACTAAAGAATACGTGGACCGATTACCATGAAATACATCGGTATTCATGCAAAACGGACTCTAACCCGCATTTAAAGTAAAAATAAAGTTACAATATAATTTGATTATTCTAGGCATTTTGATAGAAATATTACTCGCAGCTTGTATTTCAGTTTAATTTAATTGTTATTGTGTTTTCTATTACCGTTTAATTACACTTTCGTTGTTTGTAAATGATGCATCTCTTAATGTTACGTCTGTACAATTTCTGTATTTTAGGTCTATAATTCTCTGTTAATTACACGTCTTTTCGAGAAGCAATAATTTATATGTTAAAGGGCGGTTCTTTTTCCATAATTATTCATTGATTTGTTCTTTATTTGCAAATGCCAAGTAGACTATGGAGCCAACTTTGCTTTAGAAAAGGAAATATACGAGGAGCATGACCAGCACTCAGTATCCGCTTATAACTCGTAAGAAGTTCACAGTTCCTTGTTCAAAAGTTTGGGGTCACTTAGCTGTTTTAAGGGGGGGGGGGGAATCTATTTCTTTCTGTAACATAATCACAAAAGGGTTTTCTAACTATCAATTAACTTTTTAAACTTCAACTTAAAATAGCGAACACAACATGCTGTTGGAACACAGAGGTGATCCCAAACTTTTGAATGGTATCGTATAGTATGAAAAGTACTGGAAAATACGGAGGCTCTGAGACCGCTACGACATGAAGAAGTGAGATTCAGCAGGCAGATTTCTTCTTATCGGTACCATTCTGTGGTTTGCAGTCTACTTCACTGAATCCAGACTAGAAACATTATGTGAACCCGCTTCTGTTCCACGAAGTATTGGTTAAAGCAGAAAAGTTACAAAGTATTCACAAACATTGGTGTGGAAGGAGCGATGGAGAAGTGAATCATATCTCACTGATTCCCTAGGCGAAACCTCTTGGCATAAAATGCTGGATTACTCATAAGTGCACCTTCTGTGACCCGTGTGGCAAAACTACCGTTATCCAGCTTAATTGATTTAGGATTCTATCAAGAACTGGAATTGTATTAAAGTTATCAATTTAAATTCTAACTATTGAGTACTCTGGGAGTACCGAACTTTAATATGGTTGCTTCCAAATCGAGAAAATAAAAGCACTTGGCTGACCCAGAAGAGGCTGCCCTGTTGAAACAACACACGCTCACGGGGGTCCGAACAGACCCCACACCTGCAGCGGTCCTTGACCAGTGTCGGAGCTTACTAGAGATGGGTATATCGCGTGCACAGAGCCAGACACATCTCCTGCACTTTATTAAGCTGGGGGGTGGGGAGTGGGACACACGCATTTGGGGGGGGTTCTTCAGAATCCCCCCGTGTATTTGCAAAATAGATCTTTTGTACAGCGCTATGGAATTTGATGGTGCTATATAAAATAATAAATAATAATAATAATCTTGCATATGATGGCTGGAGGTTTCCGTTAAGTTGAGAAGTGGAGAAGCCACCCCAACCATAGAGGGCAAATCAATTGTTTATAGTGCTTAGAAAAAGCAAGCATATATTTGGTATTTTGCTTATTTTGTTTCTAATTGATGATGATTGAAGTGTTACAGACAAAATCATGATTATATATATATATATATATATATATAAGTATTAAGTATATGAGCTTTGCAGTGTTAGTCGTTTTATCCAGTTCTAATGGCTGATGTAACAGAACATAATTTTTCATCTCTCGTGGTGTTGTGCGGGGAGATAGCAGTCCTACCCTCCTCCCTCCGATACACATCAGTGTTTTCCTAAGGGTCCCTGGAAGCAGATAAGAATGTGCAGAATCATTGCTTCGGTAAATGTTATGAGCTGAATTGTGAAAAGAGCTTACCGAGTAGAATGTGCGCTGATGTCTCACAGAAACATCACTTAAGGTGCCGCTGACAACTCTGAAAAATGACCACAAATTAATGGACAGTCTGAAGGATTATCCATCACAGTATAAGAGTAAGAACAGGACTGACTCCTTCTTAATCGTGGATGCGTTTCCGATTTGCTTACCTATGGATGCTCAGGCATTAAGTATTATATGAAGATCTGAATCATTAGATTTTGGTCTGAGTGAAGCAGCTTTTGGTCTGAGTGAAGCAGGTTTTGGTCTGAGTGAAGCAGGTTTTTGTCGAAGGGGTGATTCTTTACCAAACAGGGGCATCACATGAGTATCAAATAACTGGTTTCTTTTATATAATATGTTTTGGTTGAAGTTTTAGGAACCTTGCATGGTAAAAATATGAAGCAGACAAAAAGGAAATACCTTTTTATACGACTGTAAAGCTTTTCTTCAGAAAATAGTTATTACTATTATTAATATTTATTGTTTTATATAGCGCCATCATATTCTGTATGATCTTTTGCAAGTGTAAGCGGAGAGCATTTGCTCAGGGTGGCTTTATAGAGAACACAAAACAGCAAGAATTCAGCGCATACCCAGTGAATACCATTCAAAAGCCATAAATATTGGTGATTTCCATCACTCTGTATGGCCATTTATTGCTCAGCCCACCACTATGGCAAAGTACCCCAAAGTTTGGTATTTGCTGAATTCTTGCTTTGTTTTGTGTATTCATTGGTCGTTTTTATTCTAGCAGCAGCCCAGGAATCTGAATGTGTGTGCCTTTTAGGCTCTTTAGGTTGTGCGCTCCCATATTTTGTATATTTTTGTAGCTGTAAGGAGAACGCAGAATGGCTTGAGTTCAGTGTGATAAGTTTGAGAACTGATCCCTCACCCTGGAGAGACCTATTTGTTACGGGGGTCTCCTATAAATTCTAGACAGCTGCCAATCATAGATATGCAGAAGAAAGCTTCAAAAATGATATTCTTTTAATGCAAATTCATGTGTAATTGGTGAGTCAACATATATATTGCAAAAAAGGTTATACTTGGGTCTTTTTTCTATCTACATCCATTTCCTACATTTAATGTCATCATCTGAGGCTTTGCAGCCATTACATTTCTGGTAATTTTCTATATGAATTGTCATAAAGTGTAAATTAGGAACAGAAAAGAGGAACCAATTCCAAGTAAGTAACTAATATTTTATAGTTATCGTTATTTACTCTTAGAAAATGCTCCTTGGGAATAACGTACATTCAGTTCAAGAAAAATCTGGAGAGAGTTCGCGGTCTACACTTATCATGAAGGCTGCAATATATCAATACCAAGCAATGCAGAAAGAGAATGAATATTTCAGCCTTTGTCAACAGTTTTGTGTCCTTGAATCGCATCATTTAGGTACATCAGATTTCTACCAGCTGAGATATGGCTTTTATTTAATGTAACATCTCCTAAAAGTAACTCTTCTTTGAACACCACGATTGTCCTTAAAGAGGTCAAAATGCAGGTTTTGGGTTTTTTCTTCTTCTTGCAGAGATTAGTAAAACAAATGGTTTGTTAATTGTAAATTTGGTGGCTACATGTGCAGCCTTTGGGAGGGCACCCCAACATACTACCAATAATTCTCTCCGGCGGCAGCATTCAACCCTGCCAGCATCCATCCAGCATGGTAAATAGGATAACATGCCATCATACGGAGGCTTAGTCTGAGAACAGCAGGGGTTGACATGCAATGGTTTTGGACAATAAAAAATTAATATATGTGTCTTTTTGACAGCTGACGCATCAGTCTTAAAGGGGCAGTTTACTGTTCCTGACAGCTCCACCAAAGAAGAATGTATTCTCCCGAATGCATTCTTCTTGTAGAAGCTGCAGTCCTGCAGCTGCCCTCCTTCTCTGTGGTCCTATGATTCTTCCCACTGATTAGCTGCTTAAAGTAACCAATCAGTGGCCGGAAAGCTTTTCTTATTGAAATCTAGATCCAGAGTTGGATCGGACTGGCAGTATGTATATCAAATTTAAGCATATATGTGCAGCCAAACACAACTCCTACAGGAAAAATAGCTAGGGGCAGACAGATGCATGTGGGGGATTCTACAAACCCCCTTTAGCATTGGCGAAGGGGACACAACAGAAATTTAAAGCGGCATCTCACCTATCGTCTGTATTAAAGTGCGCATGATGGCAGTGTCCCTCTAACTGAAAACAGACCCTCTGTCAACACCACAATACACCTTGGTGTACACCGGCCCTTATACTTACTCCCTATATCCCCAGATATTATATAATAATAATAAATAATATGAGTTCCATATAATTTGCATACCAACGAAAGCAGCTTCATAGGACTTGTATGATACCCCTTTAAGACATTCCTCATCTATGGTACATTATAAATTACGTACCTATAAGAGTAAGGAGAGGTCGGCATTTCATAACATTTTACCTTAAAAAAAACTATTTGCCTAACATGAGTAAGAATTTATTATAATTGGGCCTATGTAGCGATGGACTCTGATAAAGTTAAAATTTGTAAAGGCCACAATTAAAAGAATTAGCCATTCGGTGGTTACTATAATATGGATCATACTTATCTATTTTTCCGTTGCTAAATGTTTAATGTGAATGTAAAGGGCCGCAGGGAAATGAATAAATATGCTTGTAACTGCAGACATGGAGTGTCCGAAGTCCTGTTCGCGTAGGTTCTGTCCTGCATAAAGGTCGCTGTCTGCCCCTAGCTGTTATGGAAAAAAGGAAACTCTTAGCTCTTAATTCTGCGGTGCTAACATAGATCAGATTCCTTAAAACACTGTCCTCTAACACTAATCAATTAATCCTGAGAGGCAGAGTCATCATTATTGTTCTGTATGGCATTTTGGACACATCAAGGCCGTGAGTGATAACCGCCAGATTACTAAAGGAGCAATTTATCAAACGTTGAATTGATAGTCTTTCTCTATTCCGTCTATATCCTATGATATTTCATCGGACAATCGTTATCAGTTTGTTTTGTTATCATTTTCTTTACCAAAACAGGAAAATGATGTATTGTCTCTGTGGCCAGAAGGGTTAAAACCTTGTGCCGTTTCCTTTTCCATGACCTAGTGCTGCATCTGCAAGACATGGTCCTCCTGCCTTTTCATTATTGTTATACTTAATATTTTTTGCATAAAACCCAAAATGTGTGCTTTAAATTAAATATTTATCAAAATGGGTAATATGGCATAATTAGCAGGAAAAGTTTCCATGGTGATTGCTCCACATTTACACCTTTGCCCTGATGTTGATCTTTATAAAAATGGCCTTGGTAATTAGTAGTTGTTTTGTTTGTTTATATTGATTCCTTGTAGCACTGGGCATGGCATTTGTGTTTTGATGGCTGAACCCCGCCATTCTATTTTACCATCCATCCCCGTGGCCACGCACCACCTCGCGATGGCTACCAACCAATCCAGTGGACTAGACCTTCCATTATAATGCCTTCTAGATCCCTCTGCTTAAAGAGACACTCCAGCCAGCATATGCACTTTGACGGGTTTTCTAGCTGAGACGTCCCTTCAAATTTCTCTTGTGTCCCTTTTGCAAACACATTGGTGCATTCTGCAGAATATCCCCATGTGCATTTGCCTCTTTGCTCTTCTGCCCCTCACCACTGGTTTTCAGCCGAACACATCTCCTTGCATGTGATATACTCGGCGCCAGTCAGCTCCAGCACTGGTTAGGCAAATCCTGGGGGCAAAGGGCTATTCAGACCCCATGGGAAGAGCTTCTGTTGATCTCGATTTGAGTGCTTCCCTGTCACTGATTGGCTGCTTCAAGTAGCCAATCATTGTCTAGAATCCTTGTACCTCAGAGGATGCAGCTTCTATCTCAGGTAGAGATTAGTATGCATTCTTCTTTAGTTGAGCTGTCAGGGACAGTAAACAGTCCCTTTAGTGGTTTAAAAATACTGCTGGGATTGATCATCGAATCCAGTGACAGCACTAATTAATAGGGACAGAACGTTTATCCAGGGATTTATTCTCATTGCCATATTTGGAGTCGGGAAGGAATTTTCCCCCTGGTATGGGGCAATTGGCATCTGCTTCATAAGGGTTTTTTGCCTTCCTCTGGATCAACACAGTAGGGACACAATATGTATATAGGTTGAACTTGATGGACTTTGGTCTTTTTTCAACCTTATGAACTATGTTACTATGTTACTATTTATGAAACATTAAGCAGAGAATTTAAGGAGGCAGCACACTTGGACAGATGTCTGTAGGCAGTGGGAGAACCATTGCCACTTGTAGGTTGCTCTTAGCTACTAGGTCAAGTCTTTTCTTAAAACTCAACTCAAGCAAACTGGACATATCATAACAATTAACTCTGTAGGGTCCGTGCCGCTGTTTGTCACGTGCCTGAATTATATAATGTGCCCTTTTTAGTTAGCACTTGCATGCTTCACGTGTTTCAGATGTCCAAAATGGTCACTTTTGTCTTTGGGCCAGAATTTCTAGACATGATCAGGCCTTACTCAGGACTTCTTATGCAACTTGGTAGCCTATTCAGAATATTTAAGTCTTTATGTAAGCAGTACAGAAGAAGAATTTTCTACTGACTAAATACATTCTCAGCTCCTAGTAATGATGGTCGTCAGTGTGGGAAAGAAGGACAGAGGGATCTGGTGAAGGATGAACTTATGATAATGCCATGTCTTTAGAAAAGGCTCCTACGTGCTTGACATCTACCAGATTGGTGCCATATTTTGACTTGGACCAAGACTGTGCATAGAGTGCTCATAGAGGTCACATGGAACCATAGCCACTCCTGAACTTCTCCTTATTCTGACACATTCCATAGTCTCGCTAACATGTTCTACTTTCTCCTATCGCCTGCCTACCTACAAAGCCTTTTCCATTCTTCTCTCCATATTCATCAAACGTTTCATTGTATAAGTTGCTTTATCCCCATTGCTCTGGTACATATACCAGAAAGTTCACTAAACGCTGACGAAACAGTCATTGTAAACTGTAATCGCATACGAGGAGAACCAAGTCGTCCTTCCATGGTATTAAATCTTGTTATTTTTAGAAAATGATAAAGGAGTCTTTATGCATTACAGGCTCTGCTTCATTTCACCAACGACTTGACAAATTAGGAAAAATCTCCTCAGAATCACAGAATCATTAGTGCATTTTCCACTAATACTCAGGACAGATGACAGATTACTGTATGCTACAACACATTTCAATCAATAAGCGGGTCTGGAGCTGTGTCTGCCTTCTCTATCCAATTCAAAGAAACTGCAGATAGCATCGCAGAAATGCCACTATCTGCATTTGATTTAGCATATTTGTTACTGATTATTAAAAAAGGTGTTTATAATAACACAGGGGCGTCCAACATGCGGCCCGCGGGCCAAATGCGGCCCGCGGGACCTTGAGGTGCGGCCCGCGTGAGATCGGCAGCCAGGATCACAAGAGCCCTGCTGCTGCTTACTTGTGGGAGGTCTTATTGTCCTGCACAGAGGAAGCAGGAGGCCACGCTGAAGTCTGTGAGCGGCATCGAGAGCTGTAGTGCAGGTAAGGGCGTGGGGGTGGGTGTTTGAATGAGTATGCCTGATTGAGGGAATGAATCTGTGAATGAATGAATTTGTGTGTGTGATAGCATGGATGTGTAAGTGCTGGAATCTAGGCATGATGGGACTGTGATTGCTGTTAGCAATCACACTCCTATCATGCCAAGTCAGCCAGTACATGCTGAAACCTGGCTAGCTGCCCCCTTGTGTATTGATGCTGCCAGCAGTATGGGGTCTGCACTTACAGCCACCATGTACTGGCTGATTTGGGATGATAAGAGTATGATTGCTAACAGCTAACAGCAATCTGCTAACAGTAGTCACAGTCCCATCATGCCTAGGTTCCAGCATTTACTGGTCGCCTGGTATAAAAAGAGTGTGTTTGCTGTTAGCAATCACACTCCTATCATGCCAAGTCATATTGTTGATTTTTTTTTGTCCAATTGTGTTACTTTTAACAAGAGTGTGGTTAACGCACTAAAATTGGACAAAAAAATACAATAACCATTAATTTCTATATGATTGTTGACAGCAATCACACTCCTATCATGCCCAGCCAGCCAGGTTTTGTGTCGTTTACTTTATTTAAATCTGCATATTTTATTAAAGGCTATATTTTCTCACAGTGAAAAATGAGTGCGGCCCTCGCACATATACAATTCTGATGAAGTGGCCGGCTGCAGAAAAAACTTGGACACCCCTGTAATAACATGTTGAGGGAAAACTATTTTTTTTACATTTTATTACTTAGTAATAATAATAATACAAAAAACACCCATCAAATATTTGTTCCTTATTTTGCACAGAGGGTATGTACCTAAAGCTGTGTGCGTGCCCGCAGCTTACTGCTGTACCCCCCACGCGCCATATGAGGAAACTCTTTTCCCGCGCGGAGGGAGCAGGAAAGTTGGCGGGAATAGAGTTTCCTCACACACTAAATTTGGGGGGGGGGGGGTCATCTTATAATCAGGGTCGTCTTATAATTGAGCAAATACGGTATAAATGTTAATGTATATATACATTTTAGTAGGAAATAGATTATACTTTTGTGGCTGGGTAATATTTTTTTATTTCACATTAATTACATTTAAAAAAAAAAAAAATTCCAGGTTAATTATTGATATATATATATATATATATATATACATAAAGGTCTTGTAAATTAGAAAATTGAGTTTACATTTGTAGCTGGGTGAGTTTTTTTCATTTCACATAAATTAAATTACCGTATTGGCTCGAATATAGGCCGCACTTTTTCCCCCCACTTTAAGTTTTTAAAGTGGGGGTGCGGCCTATATTCGGGGTCTAGCGCCCGACGCCCGGGACATGCAGTCCCAGGCGCTGGGCAGGCAGCGGGGTTTGGATACAGATCCCCCGCAGCGGTGCAGGGGACCTGCATCCTACTCCCCGATACGCTCAGACAGCCTCCCCTGCCAACACTTCCCACGGGGGGGTGCCGGCACGGGAGGTTGTCTAAGTGCATCGTGCGGACCGTCCGCACGATGCGTTTTACCTCTCCCCCCCCGACTTACCGGAGCAGACTCCCGGGTGTCTTGCGGGGCCGGCGGGGGACATCTACGCAATACGCGTATACAACTTCCGGTGCTGGCACATCCAGTGCCGGCACCGGAAGTTGCATACGCGTATTGCGTAGATGTCCCCCGCCGGCCCCGCAAGACACCCGGGAGTCTGCTCCGGTAAGTGAGGAGGACAGTGGAAGCATATCTCGGGCAGGGAGGAGGACAGTGGCAGCATATCTCGGGCAGGGAGGAGGACAGTGGCAGCATATCTCGGGGAGGGAGGAGGACAGTGGCAGCATTTCTCGGGGAGGGAGGACAGTGGCAGCATATCTCGTGGAGGGAGGACAGAGTGGCAGCATGTTTTTTGGGGCTTTTTTAAAGAAAAAAACTTTTTCTTTAAAAAAGCACCAAACTTTTAGGGTGCGGCCTATATACGGGGGCGGCCTATATCCGAGCCAATACGGTATATTTTAATTCACATTATAGACATTTTTCTCAGGAATAGAACTATAATTTGGGAAAGGTTCCACTTTAATAAATAATGCCCAAACATTCAGAAGAATTGATCTACAAATAACTATAGACCTTATCTATTTTGACCTGTTAGGTTGTTTGTGTGTTGAGAATCATGGGAGATGTAGTTCATTAATAGTGATTTGCTCTCCACCGTTATATCCGCCGGTGCCAGGTCCCGCTCTGAGAACACATTCATCACACCGCCAGCGACAGAGGAGTCGTTTCAGCTACCCTGCGTGGCTGCGCTTTCCCATCGCACATAGCCAAATATAATGCATGATTAGAAGAAATTTCACCTATTTCTTTACGCATCATGCTGGGCCAGCTCACACCATCTCACACCAAAGTTCATCCTTCGTGACACAACAATAGTCTTTTACAAGAAATGTTTTAAGTCGCCCACAATTTACAGTTTATTGAATACCCCATGCAAAAAGCAGACTAAATCCCATGTGATTTTTCATTTTGTTTTCTACTTTGTCCTTTTGGTCTTCACTTTTAACTTTTTAAATCATATCCTCCTTATATTTAATGCTATGCACTAGCTTGCGTATGTTTATTTTTTCCTTTTTTTTAATATATTTTACTTATTTTGTAACTCGTGGAGGGGTGGAGTTTATATTTTATGCTTAGTTGAACAGAGGGCACGATTAAATGTTTTATTAAAAAAGTTTTGCTTTGCATTCAAAATGTTAATGCATATATATTTTTTAATGATTGAGTATTGAATACGTTCCTAGTTGACGATGTTTCTTCAACGTCTTGCAATGGTACCAGGATTTAGGAACATGTTAACCCCAGGTTACAACTTGCAATAGGATTTTCGTTTATTCCGTGTTATATTTATTTTAATTTTATACGTGACTGAGTTTATTGTATTAAAATCACAGAAAATATTATGAGAATTATTTTTTTTTAATAGTAAAACCATTTTCATTTTCTTTGATGCCACAGGAATAGAAGTCCATCGATATCTAGAGACCAGAATCAAAGATACGACACAAGGGACGATCTAGGTGAACATTCACAGTATGCTACATCAGACAGCGCCATGCCTAGGTCACCATCGGATTATTCTGACAGGCGACTGCAGCGGGGGCCTCAAATGTATGATGATCCTGAGCATGGTGACTACAGGAGAACCCGGCGGCGATCTAACGAGTATATGGTAGACGAGGAAGGCCTCCAGGACAGAGAAGAATATGAGAGACAGAGGAGAGAAGAGGAATACCAAGCAAGGTATAGAAGTGACCCTAATTTGGCCAGATACCCAGTTAAGCCACAACCTTATGAGGAGCAAATGCGAATTCATGCTGAGGTATCTAGGGCAAGACATGAAAGAAGGCACAGCGATGTTTCTTTGGCACACACAGAATTGGAGGAATCTCGTATGTCCATGTTGAGGCTTGAGAGGACACCAAGACAAAGGTCTGCCTCTGAGCGTAGAGCAGCCATGGAAAGCCAACGTTCTTATTCTATAGAAAGAACTAGAGATGGTCAGGGACCAAGTCCGGGTCGGCAACGGACCTCAAACCATAGCCCCCCAACTCCTAGGAGGAGCCCTATACCTAATGATAGGCCAGAAATGAGGCGAACAGATTCATTGCGGAAACAGCACCACCTAGATCCAAGTTCTGCTGTGAGGAAAACCAAAAGGGAAAAAATGGAAACCATGTTGCGGAATGATTCCTTAAGTTCAGACCAATCTGAATCTGTCCGACCACCACCCCCTAAGCCTCACAAAACAAAAAAAGCTGGTAAAATGCGTCAGATTTCACTGAGCAGCTCAGAAGAGGAGTTGGCATCTACACCAGACTACACAAGCTGCGATGATGTGGAGATTGAAAGTGAAAGTGTTAGTGAAAAAGGTAAGAGCATCAACGTGCTATTTCTTATGGTGATTGACTATATAGACCCCAGACAGTACCATGCTCTTTGTTCTCGTATATTCTTACTTCTTCTCTTTTGGGCCAGCATAGAAAAATATTTAAAGTCACATAAGCGTCCAGGACCTCAGAAGTAAAGGTCTCTTCTTCCATCTGAAGAAGAGACCTCAGAGATCCCGAAACCTTTACATATTTTTCTGTGCTGGCACAAAAAAGGGTTGACATTCAAATAAGGACTACTTTCTCCTGGCTATAACTGGTTTTCTTGGTTTAAAAAGAGAAAAAGCCTTTAATAGTTTTAGTATGTGGAAAACATATGATAATTGGAGAAGAGTACAGAACTATTATGTGTTTATCCCTCTTCCTAAATCTCTTTTCGCCCCTTAGAAGCAGTCTTTATTGTTCCCTTTTTGGTTACTTTCTGCTGACATTAGTTTCCTATTGACTTCATTTAGCTCTTTGGCTGTTCTTCCATCCCGTCCTCCCTGATATGCAGCCGGCTACAGATTTTCCTCCTTGGTCACTTCCTTCTCCCTCGCTTGTCATGAATGAGTTTCTACTTCTTGCTCCAGCTCCCTTTCCCCGAATCTCCCTATTTTTGTTTCTCTCCATTTGGATTAGAGTGATTTGTATTACTTATTGCAATTTTTCCCTGCCACCTGCCAGTTTAACTCCTTCATGACTTTCACTTTGTGGCTTTTTCATATAAAGGATGATAAGCCCAAGTGGCAATTAATTATGAGCGGCAACAACGTTTAGTTGGTGTCCTTGCCAACACAAGGAGGGTTATCTCCTTCGGGACGGCTGGGTCCCATGTTTGGGACCATCTCCACTAATCTCAGATGTACTTTTTAATTATGAGTTATTCTCACTAATAAGTATTTCATTCAATGCATTGAACCGAATAAGTATGTTTTCTGCTTTGTGTCTGCTTTATGTTTTTAGTATAGTTAACCCTTTCAGTAATATAAGGAGAAAGCATTGCATACAATCTAAAAAGCGCCGCTCTGTGTTTTTATATAACCGTATCTACTTTATTATATATTTTTGTTAAAGCACCAATGTTTTGCGAAACCAGTTAGTGTTTTTCATGGCAGTGAGCTATTTGTGATGATCAATTTTGACCAAAGAGGTGGCAATTATCGTGTTTAATCAACCACTAGAGCTCTCATTAGAGACAAAGTACCATTAAAGACATTAAAAAAGTAACAATAACAAGTGAACAATCCAAGAAGCGTGATATTGTTTTAGGGGAATATAATGGTGTTCTTATAGAAAATCAGATGGTTAGATAGTGTTGTGTTGGCTGGTGGGTGTCTTTGTATGAGTGCGGCTGTCCTATGTAAAAATTATACGTATTTTAAAAGTGCTGCAATCACGGCTGTGATCTGTCCCACAGTCCTGATACGTGCCTCTGAAGCCGAGGGTCTTTGATCTTTCAGCATCATTTGGAATTATAATCAAATCAAAAAGTAAAAATAATATGAGTAAAAGCAGCAAGAGTATCCC
The DNA here is from genome assembly GCA_029215755.1 of Spea hammondii. NCBI lineage: Eukaryota > Metazoa > Chordata > Amphibia > Anura > Pelobatidae > Spea > Spea hammondii. Next base: position 13,128,920 of record JARDYJ010000005.1, on the reverse strand, counting down.
TGCTGTGTATATTTCACAATCATGGATGTGAAGAGCAGCCGTTGCTATTAATGATTTTTTAATTTCCTTTATTACGACGGATATGCGTTTAATTAGTATTTCCGTCCTTCGCTGGGGTAAAAGTACCCAACCTACTGGTTTCAGAAAATGATTACTGGCCATAAGCTCGTTTTTAGCTGGTTTGATGACTAGACGGCGCCCTTCTCTCATGTTTTGGCTAACGTTTGGGTTTGCATTTAAAGAGGAAGGACTTTAATTCTCTTCCTGATTAACCGCCATTGTCTCTATAATGAGAGATTTATGAGGGGAGATAGCATGCCAGTATTGTAGATCCTATACTGCTCATCGTATCAAGGAAAAAAAACACACGTGGTTATGTATATGAAGCGACCCTGGGGCAAAGTTTAAATTGGTCATATCGCCATAGCAACAAAAGGAATGGAGCCATCAACAATGTCTGCCATCATGATATGACCTCTATTTTAACCATTATCTATCTATCTATCTATCTATCTATCTGTCGCTACACGTATAATACAATGGATAAGATATAAGATAAATTGGAAAAGCTACCAAGGCCCAGTAGGTACTTTCTCTCTGTGGACCAAGGGTGGCAAACAACACACCCAAAGACCATATCTCACCCCTAAACCATTTTATCAGGCCTCCCAAGAACAAAGGCTGTTTTTATTTTATATATATATATATATATATATATATATATATATATATATATATTTTTATTTTTTTTATTATTATTATTATTTATTTATTTATTCTTTTTTTTTTTTTTTTAACTCCAATCTGAATGGAAAGGAAACTGGAAAATATGTTTGGGCGTAGGAATACAAAGACAAAAATATGTGGACACGAGAATAAATATGTGTCAGGAAGAAGGGAAGTAATGGGGATGGTGGGAAATGAATAAATTTGAAGAAAAAAGGGAATACGTTGGGAGGTACGTAGAGAATGAGGAAGATTGAAGCCAGGATACTGAGTAAATATATATATATAAATATATATATACAGTCTCGACAATTATGTGCCTGCTGTTCGCTGTAAACGTTCATTTTATTGAAAACGCCCAACAGCTTTTGAGTATAGGATAGACAGACAGACGACAGCATTAAAGTTTGCGCAGAATTAGGAATAAATATATGTGCTATTTGCACTATAGCCGTCATTTCCATTGTATTTATTTACGTTGTTGAAATGTATTCCAATAAAAGGGCTTTTCCTTGTGTTTGCGGCAAGCTGTCCGGGGGATCTCACTCTGATTATTACTGTTACCAGGCAGCCAGCGCAGGGCCGCGATTTACGACCTTGAGGATAAGATAAGACATCGCCCTTATAAATGACACTCTTAAAGGCAAGGGAAGTTATCCATGATGGTCGCTCATTAATACCAAGGATGCAATTAAACTGACGGACAGTATTCATCTGAAATGAAATCACGCTTCGGCTAGGAAGTCAAACAAGCTAGGATTCCCTTAATGAGCAAAAAGATGAATTCCGGAAGCATGCTAGAGGAGGTTTCTCGTTTAAGTATTGTTGTACCGTGCCTCGAACATTAAAGGGGCAGTTTAATGTCACCAACACCCCACAAAAGAAGAATGCAATTTAAACTGCTCATTTTAATATACATTCTTCAAAACAAAAAAATAAAGCACTTGCATGCTGCAGCTGCCCTCCTCCTCTGTGGTCCGACAATTCTTGAAGCAACTAATCAGTGGCAGGAAAGTGTTCCCATTGAAATGAATGCACGCAAAAGAGCTGGATGGGGGATGGGACAAATGCATATGAGAGGGGTCTGCAGAATCCCCCCATGCATTTACGAAGGGAACACTGTGAATGTTTAAACAGACCCCTTGGTCAAAATGTACATTTTTAGCAACACATTGAAAACAAGTCAAAGTCACAGTAAGTAATTGAGAATATTAACCCCTGTCAGGATCCGTCCTGCTCGGTTGCTCACTTGATAACGTGCCATAAAACTTTGGTTTGAATGCCTTTAAAGGACCAAATCACCTGAACAGGGTTTACAATGAAAATAATGTACAGATTATGCAGCACCAAGACTTTACTGAGAGGGTGGTACATAAGTGGAACAGCCTCCTAGCAGAAGTGGTAGAGACAAATACAATGTGGGGATTTAAGCATGCATAGTATAGGCATATGGCTATCCTGTATCTCAGATGAGACCAAGGACTGATTAATGTCTGGTTAATTATATGTTTCCATCTGTATATTTATATATGTATGTATATATATATATATATATATATATATATAAATTGTTATACTGTGTAATATCTAGAGAGCGGGTTGTAGGACTCGAAGATCCTGACCATCCTAAAGGAGTTAAACACTGTTATTCAATACAGTGCATTTTTAAGTGTTTTTCATGTCGCTCCATATTATTATTATTGTTTTATATAGCGCCAACATATTCTGCAGTGCTGTACACAGGTAAACTGCACATAACAGTAATGCATAACATAACTATTTGTGCTACATTTAGAAACTCAATCATAAAGCCGGCAGCCTTTTTCCCCATGTATCTGGTTTTTACCTTTTACGTTTGGATTTACAAAATCATATATTTTGATTCATGCATTTGCTATGAGTTTTAGTGTATAGAAGAAATAATTTTCTCTTTTAAGTAAGCCAGTCCCTCTAACACGGGACATTTTTCAGTACAAGGCTTTGCTTGGGTAATATCCCCAGACTATTGAAAAATCAAAGCACGTTAGTTTTCACATATAAAAAGCCGTATTAAAACACAGCCTTACCATGCCTGCCCTAAAGCTAAACCTAACGAATATTTATTGTAGTCATTAAGATGCTATTAATAATTATAATTATTATTTTTAATATGTTTTATCGTATCACCAGGTGGGCCACGGCTCGTCCAATCATTGGATGATATCAGGGATGTTTTTCTGCTGATTCAGTGCTGGTGTTTGGTGCGTTCAATAATTGTTTTTCTTTAACGCAAACACTATGACCAAAATGCCATGCCCCATTACGCTAATGTCATATTTTCCTGTTAATATTTAATTTAAAATTTATTGAAATTACGTTACTGGTCAACGATCCTGACAACTGTCTGTTTTACCATTTTCAGGTAGGTAATTAGATGAAAAAAAAAAAATAACATTGCATTCTTTCTGTGCCGAGAGGTTAATGAAGCATTGACGGCTTTATCGTGGAAAGGGTTAACGGTTATGGTCTTCTCCAGCTGAAAAATGACACGTATGTTGCCAGACTAGGGGTTAAATATACACGCGTGGACCTAGCGGTGCTGTGTATAAGACGCTGTGTGTGATGGGGCAATGTGTAATTGGCGTGTGACTGAATATTTATTGGGCTCACTGATGTTGCTCCCGGTTGCCATGTTTTTAGCTAATAAGGGAAATTCATTTGTGTTGACAAAATAAGAAGATACCTCCCGCTGCTCTAAGAGAACGCTCTGATTGACTGACTCACCAGGACTTACTTAACATAGCAGAAGAAATATGTGATCATTCGTCTGCTTGTCATTTTCTTCAGAGTTAAGATCCTGAAGGAGGCATAAAATGTCGTATTTGGGTTTTCAGTGTTTATTTCACGTCGGTGATCAGACATTGTTGGCTCTTAATCTGCACAAAGTTTCTTAAAAGTGTGGTTGACGTTTTGCAATCATTTGTGGAAAGGGGGAGCTCCGGGCTGCCAACCCTGGGAGGTTCCCAGATCGTAATGACATCACGGATAACCAGCGTATGACATCACGCATAGCTTGCTATAAAATTATAAGGTCAGAACATTCACTACCCCCTTGCAACATACATAACCACCTTATGAAATTTGGCACAGCTTTATGACATAAAACGTAGCTTTCTAATGATATTACATATGTTTTATGACCTCACTCATGAAGCTCGTAGATAACTTTCAATTAATTCTCAAAACATGCGGCCATGGTAAGACTCTCCACACAGCGCTCTCCATCCTCCGGAGTCTCAGTAGGTCTGCTGGCATGCTAGGCCGCTGGAGGCGAGAACAGAACGCATGCGCTTTGGCGAGGGGAGGAAGGGATGGTATCGTTTCCCCCAATTTACAGTAAGATGCACGTTTGTACCTCTCCAAGCACCCCTCTGATGGGAGTGGGTGGCAAATTCTTGCTGGGTGCCTCCAATCAGACCCAGAGTCCCCGCTGTGTAAGAATAAGAAAGAAAATCGACAAATGCAATTGCGTTGTGCTGTCGCTTTAACTACATCGTAGAGTCACAAGTCTCTGAAATGCAGCTTTTGTTATACACCGAAATCTCACTTTATATTGATGTATATCTGGGAGCCGCTCCACCTCCCCCACCCGGCCGCCCACTCAGCTCGGAAGCGTGGGCACAGCGGAGACCGCACCACTGCAGAGCAGATGATACATCGGCTCGCCGTTAAAAGGCAGCCGGCTTCCTGGCCCTCACCCCATCTTACTCCGTGGCTATTAAGCCCCAAACATTCTATATACTGCATATCGCAAATCAGGAGAGATGAAGAGCCGCAAACTGTGATGCACAAAAACAGATCTTAACAAACCTGTAAACAACGCATGTGAATCCTGATTATATTAATTACAGAGTGGTGGCATATGTGAGAGATTTTAAAGGGACATTACAGCCCTCGTATACAGTTTCATGTGTTTTTTAACCCATGCAAATTCTTGAAGGGATTTATCCGCATTCCCTCTATACATTTTCCCGATTTTCCCGCTAACCACTTCTTTTGCTAACCAGTAACATTAACATACGTACACACAAACACATGCTAAAAGGCTTAATTAAACACACACACATACACACTTACATACTTAGTTAAACTACCGGTAATAATAACATATATAACTCATTAATAATAATGTTGAAAGGTAAATAAATCCTTATTGTAGCGACAGGTCTCTTCATAATACAACTCATAGGATGTGGCTGTGTTGCTGGGAATGAAAGGGTTACTTTGGGCGTTATAAAGGACTGGCCTCTGAATTAAAAAAGGCCGTTATTTTGAGGCTGTGTTTTGTGTTGACCTTTTTTTGGGGGGGGGAGGCGTTCTGGGTGTTTGATCCCATGAGCACACAGAGGATTATGGGAATTACGAGGTACATAAAGTAGATTTTTTACTCTTAGCTTTATGCTGGAGGTTCTTGTCTACATATTTGAGTATATGGAACACATCACTGTGTATGATGTCACAAAGGCAGAAAATGTATTGTGAGATCACAGCTCCCGGTGAAAATTACATCCAGAGTCATAAACAATTGAATAACAATAACCAAAAGTGTGTTTTGTTTCCTTCATTTATTGTGTGTCATTGGAAACAAGGGATCGGGAGTCACTATCTATCACTATCGGCCAGGGCATAGTCCATCCTTCAATTCATCCAGTCTGATGTCACAAAGGAAAAGCCAGTCTGTTTCTACTGGATGAAGAGGAAATGTCCTCTGGATTCTGCAGAATTAATGGCGTCTTGAGGAGTTGGTAGCGGTGGAGATTTGATAGTACCGTATTTGCTCGATTATAAGACGACCCTGATTATAAGACGACCCCCAAAAATCTGAATATTAATTTAGGAAAAAAAGAAAAAGCCTGATTATAAGACGACCCTATAGGAAAAAAGTTTTACCAGTAAATGTTAATTCATGTAAACTATTACATTTTTTAATAAAAGCTATGATCGAGAAAAATATTTTTTTATTTCCTTGTATTTTCCAACCTGCCCCCCAGTTACGCACATCTGCCCCCATGCTTGCCACTCCAATATGGCACTGTGGCCCATGATATGCCTTTTAAGCTTCTATATGCCACTGTGCCCCATGATATGCCTTTTAACCCCCTATGTGCCACTCTGCCTCCAGAAATGGGGGTTAAAAGGCATATTATGGGGCAGAGTGGCATATAGGGAGGTATAAGGCATTTCAGGAGGCAGAGTGGCGTATAGAGGGTTAAAAGGCATTTCTGGAGGCAGAGTGGCATTTAGGGGGTTAAAAGGCATTGTATAGAGCACTCTGCCTCCAGAAATGTCTTATACCCCTATATGCCACTCTGGCATTTAGGGGGTTAAAAGGCATATTATGGGGCAGAGTGGCATATAGGGAGGTATAAGGCATTTCTGGAGGCAGAGTGGCATTTAGGGGGTTAAAAGGCATTGTATAGAGCACTCTGCCTCCAGAAATGTCTTATACCCCTATATGCCACTCTGGCATTTAGGGGGCTAAAAGGCATATTATGGGGCAGAGTGGCATATAGGGAGGTATAAGGCATTTCTGGAGGCAGAGTGGCATTAAGGGGGTTAAAAGGCATTTCACAGAGCACTTTGCTTTCAGAAATGCCCTATGCCCCCATTTAACAACCCCCCCCCCCACACACACACACACACTTACCGGTGCTTCCAATTTCCTGTTGTATTGCCGGGGCAGTGGATTGACGTCTACGCGATTCGCTGTAGCCGGAAGGAGGTGGATTTGGCAGCGGGGGTTTGTCTGCGTCCATCGCGCAGACCTTCCCCGGCTGTCAGAGATCAGAGTTCCCCGCACCGGTGACGGTGCCGTCACCGGTGCGGGGAACTCTGATCTCTGACAGTCGGGGAAGGTCTGCGCGATGGACGCAGACAACCCCCGCTGCTAGCCACACCCGCTGCCCCGGCAATACAGCAGGAAATTGGAAGCACCGGTAAGTGTATGTGGGGTGGGGGGGAGTGTTAAATGGGGGGGGAGACAGAAGGATCCAGGTCCCCTGCAGCGGATCTGGATTTTAGTCTCATAGTCAGACCTCTATTTGAGGTCTGATTATAAGACGACCCCGATTAGAAGATGAGGGGTATTTTTCAGAGCATTTGCTCTGAAAAAAACCTCGTCTTATAATCAAGCAAATACGGTAAATTCGGCCGGTACGGGGGAGTTAAACGTCTGCTTTCTATGTCCTCCCACTTGATGCTTTTAAAGAACGGATGTCGTCTGTTTCCTTTCATCCCAAGGCGACGCTTAGGGTTCTTCTTCAAGAGACGTCTTCAAGATGTCCGTTGCGTTCTTCCTCAGCGTTTTGCAAAACCAAGGGCTGCCGAGCACAATATGTTGTAACTGTGTCCTCAAGCAATTGCCAGCATAGAAAGGCAAAGCTCCGTTCAGCATGTGGAAAAGCACGACCCCGAAGGACCACCAGTCCACGGCAGCACCTTATGCTTTCAGGAGAAGTACTTCGGGGCCCATGTACATAAATGTGCCGCAATGCTGTGTGATCCATGCGGTTCCAAAAACATTTTCTGCTGCAAGACCAAAATCGCAGATCTTTACATGGCCCTCTCTATCGAGCAAGATGTTGTCTGGCTTCAGGTCCTGATGTAATATTCCCCGGGAGTGGAGGAACTGGACACCACACACCATTTCTGCAGAATAAAAGGCAGCTGCCGTCTCAGTGAAGGAGCCCACCCTATTCAGAAATGACGCAAAGCTCCCTCCAGGCATATACTCCATAATAAGTACAGCGCAAGGCTGCGTATCCATGGCACAGGAATGGGCTGTCCCGAGCCACCTCCAGGATCCTCCTCTCTTTTAATATGTTCAGAGGTTTCATGGCTTTCTTCTGGATGATCTTAAGCGCTACTGGGGACTCCCTGGCACGGACAGAAGCCAACACAACCTTTCCAAAGCCACCTTCTCCCAGCACTGAATGGAAGGTTAAGCCAGTGACTGACATGGGGAGAGGCCTGGTAAGTCTTTCAGCAGGCACACTACTTTCCTCTTCGCTCCCGCTTCCTTTGATAGAAACCTCTCCCATGCTCTGCATTTGTTGATCCGGGGGTTCAAGTGCTTTTTGATCCCCCTGCTGGTCCAGATTATGGCCATCACCACTTTCATTAGCAGTACCGCTTCTCCTCTCTTTATCCCTACATTTGTCTGTACTGCAATTTTCTTCCACCTCTACCACCACTCTACTTGCCAAGTTCTCCGAGTTTTTATCTCTCCTCTTACTCCCTCTTATAGTGTTTATGAAAGCTGATCTTACACTTTAGCAAAATGTTCTCAGCTTTCTGGGACAGCATCTCTTTAAACCCCACCTAAATCCAGAAAAGAGACAGCAATCCTACGCAGAGTTCGGTTTGCTTTTCTTCTCCATAATGGTTTGAAATAGTTGGTAAGAACACTTTAAGTTAGCTATGGAATAGCACCTTGAAGTGTCGAGCGCCCAACTGCACCAAAGGGAAAGAGGGAGCGGCTTGCATCTTTATAGGCACACCCTCTGGGATGTCACAGAACCCTGTGATGTCATAGACGCCTGTGATGTCACAATTCACTGACCAGGCCATGGAACAATTAGGGTACTGCGCTGCCAGTTTGCTGTGACAATAAATAACCAAGAATTTTGTTTCTTGTATAGATTTCAGTTTATTATTGCTATTTATTTCTTATTTTATGTATTTCACTTGAAGCACAAACAGAGCTTAGGTTTGGTAACAGCTGATATCCACTGTTTATTAAAACGGTTATTAATAATTCAGAGTAATCACAGAAGAAGAGTACAAAGTTCAAGTAGAAAACTGACAATATGGAGCTTTTTTAAAAAAACAAAAAACAAAAACAATCTGTAAATAATCCAATCTTGATCTGTAACGCATTACAAAGTTACATGTTTATATGTTGGCAATTGTCAAAAATGTACATTGACAAAAATACCAAAATGCCTGCATTTGTGCAGATTTTACAGTTGCTGTTTTAATTTTTCTATAAAAATTAGTGGAAACCTTAAAATGTTTACTTTATTTTTAAAATCTTTAAGAATAAGGGAGTTTTTATTTAATAATAATTACACACATTGTACAGCACTGCAGAATATGATGGTGCTATATTTATCCAAAATAACTCATTGTACATCGCTGTGGCATATGATGGTGCTATATTTATTAATAATAATACACATTGTGCAGCTCTTTGGAATATGATGGCACTATATGTATCAATAATAATAACACATTGTACATCTCTGTGGAATATGATGGTGCTATATATTCTGGCAAATGCATTCATGGTAAAGTTTTAACATTCTAGATAAATGATGCAGCCAGCTATATTAAAATAACATTAGGAGATGGAGTGGTGTGATTGGCACTATTTATGCGCTCCACATTATATGTGAGAAGGCATCATAGGAAATCACCCTGTGTGTGAATGTTCCACAATGCAGCTCTCATTCATTGTCTCGATCTGATAAAAATGCAGATTGGGGAATTCACTGCTCAGATTGTATGTTTGGTTGCACTTGACCAGTAAAGTGATTGTTCTCTGACTTGAATGACTTCTTCAAAACATTTTATTCTGGCCGCTTGCCACCAAGTGATCTATGTTCGCCAGCACTCCAAATGGGTAATAAGCCCAATACATTGACTGGAACTCCTTCCGTAGCCGGCAATGCAAATGTCCCATTAGGCAAATATTTTTACAGAATCTTTAGTCTTTTATGTCAGACATGGATTAGAAATGCTGTTTTTTTATCTTAATATGTCTGTCCTAATCATTATTTCTCTTGTAGTTATAGCTCAGCCAAGACCTAACACCCCCCACAAAACAATAACATTAGCAAGAATTTGGTGATTGAAGGATTGCATTTTAATTGTACACTAGTCAGACACAGTTTAAAGTGATTGTTGGCATAATTTGGGCAGTCTAGAAGGACCGAATGGGTCTAATCTGCCGGCAGGTTCTCGGTTTCTAACTTATCTACCAACTTTTTGTGGTGAGAGCTGATGGATCCAGTGGCTATGAGTAAAAAAGGCTGTAAATGAACGTTGCAGGTTTTAAGTAACGTGGATACAAACAACGTAGAGCATGACGATGTCAGAATCACCAAGCATAGTCGGATTTATGAAACATAATCCATCTGTTCATTGCCGGAAGCAGAGCGGCGTACTTCATTGGGAAAACAATAGGGTGAAGGTGAAAAACGTCACGTTCTTCACCACAACTTCCAATCTCTCATTTATCGGTGTGTTATTCCAGAAATATACAATAAACAAACAGTTCCACACAACAAAGCTGATTGTGCTTTTGGAATTATTACCAGGATGGAGCATATCAACGTTTTGCATTAGAGCGCCGCCATTGCCTCGGAGGACAACCTTCTTTCAGGCTGAAGGAGTTGCCCCACAATGTATGCCAGTGACAACTCTTCCATTGGCCACCATGCAAGATCCAGGGACTGCTTCCAAAATGAGTTATCAGTCTAGGCCGTGCTGTTTGTGTGGAGACGTTTCATCTAAATGTATACAGTAATTTACTGCGTGATGAATCATAGCCTCGGACTAACACAGCGTGAAATGACATTGTTTCATGCAGCAGTGCCATGCGCTGGATATTCCTCTCAGTCTCTCACTTACTTCTATCAACGGATACTCCACGGGTATGAATGGGGTGTGGTCAGCTATGTGATGTCAGCAGGTGAATGGGGTGTGGTCAGCTATGGGGTGTGGTCAGCTATGTGATGTCAGCAGGTGAATGGGGTGTGGTCAGCTATGTGATATCATCAGGAATATATCAAACCGCTAAGATTTCTACACTAGTCCCTTCCTAAAGCGTAGGATTAAAACACCTACCTTACTACTACCTGTAAATAAAGTGTAGAAATAAATAAAAACCTGTTGTACTTATATTTTACAGAACATCAAGCAAGACATATTTATCAAAAACTATTTGTATGCTTTGCAGTTTCGGCTCATGTATAAAGGGTTAAATACCTAAAGATATTCAAGGAAGTATAAGAGGGAAAAATATCATCACGGAGGGTCACCGTCTAAAACTAGAGGCTCAGAGGATTAGATGCAATATAAGAAGTTTGTGTTCGCAGCAATGGTGGTAGATAAGTACAGTGGCCTTCCAGCAGAAGTGGTAGATGTCCGTGCAGTAAGGAAATGCACGGGATAGGCATGTGGCTATCCTATGTACAATGCAGAACCAAGGGCCGAGGATGTTTTGAAGCTTGTTGTTTCCTAAATGTGTATTTATTTACACAATTTAATGTATAAGCACATTTGGTGCGGTTTCTATGAATATTATTGCGACTTTTAGGTCCTATAGAAGGACACGGATGGGAGCCACCATTCAGAAGATCTGAACCATTTCTAGTGCGTTAAAAAAGTGCATTATTTTTGAATGTACAGAGTGGGGGGGCACGTTTGCTTCGTTTCCTTGTTAGGCGGCTTCAAGACATTTTAAATGTCATTGAGCAGCATTTGTTACAATAAGGCCAACTCTTAGAGGAGAAATAATGAAGTCCCTTAAGGTTCTCTTTGATTTGAAAAAGTAGGGTGTTGCATACATTACTCTAATGACTCATTCCATTAATTACCGAGATACATTAATCCTGCATTAACACTTTGCATCCCAGCTGCTATAACGCGTTTCTCACATGATGCGTAATACTTTTGCAGAAATAGCCGACTCTTAAGCTGGTGAAATGTGCGTCGGGCTGGGAGTCTGCCGAGTAGCTTCGTGGATTTGCAAAGGGGAGAAAAGGATTTAAAAAGGACGCTCGGCTATCTTACACATTAACCCTTTACGGGCGTCACAGTGGGTTTGACTTGTGTAGCATAGAGTATGTTTAGAAATGTATAAAGCGCAGGAGGCTCAGGACCGTAAAATCATGCCGTTCACATTTTAAACCAGGGTCAGCAGAACACTGCAGTTATTTTGCGCTGAGTGTCGCTGCGTTCGCTCTGGGAAATCGGTATAATTGCTTGAAAAGCAATGTGATGAGGCGGTTGCGTAACACAATGGATTACCAACTCCTAGGTAACACGCGCAGAACGAGACACAAATGTCAGAGCGCGGGCCGGGGGCTGCCGGGGATGTGTGATTTCTTACAGAGAGTTTGGAATTCTCTAATTTTACAAAACTGCTTTATCCATCTGCATGTGACTTTTTTTCTCTTTTCTTTCTCACGTCTCTCCCATTCTTTCTTCTTCTCTTTCTCTCATTCCTTCTATCCAGTAGCCACTACCCCCACACAGAACACTGTCCATCATCCCTTCTCTCCCTACTCACCACATACAAGTCTTCCCTCCCTGCACACATCTGCAAATCTCTCTCTCCATTGTGCCAATTTCACTGTCCATCTTTTACCCTCTCTCACAAGACCCCACACACAACGCTGTCCACTAGACCCCACACACAACACTGTCCACTAGACCCCACACACAACACTGTCCACTAGACCCCACACACAACACTGTCCAGCAACCCCTCCCTCTCTTCAGGACACATCTGCCAAGTCCTCCTTCCCTCTTAGGCAGGTCTGCCCTCCCTCCTTGTACACCATATGATAGGCAGGTCCTCCAGAATCCCACACAAAGGTGTACAGCAAAGGTCCAAACATAGCTCCTCACTATCAAGACACAGATTTTAGAAGGACAAATGCAAGGCCCATCAGCAGGATCCAGTTCGCTTTTGGAATCTGTACACCCTCTGTATCACCAGGGTTAAGCAGGCGTAGGCTCAGGTCCACACTGGCTGCCCAGCCATCGTGCGAGCAGAACGAATACTTTAATTGTGCTCCCCTGCTAGATGCACCAACCTTAGTGCAGATGAGGGTATTCACTTCTAACATTGACATATCTAGACACTGTGAAATATTGCATATAATATTAATTTAGGATGCTGGGAGTTTGTATATGGCATTATGTACACTAAAACAAGTTTTGCCTAATACATGGGGCGTCATTTATCCTAAATATATGCAAATTATCCTTCCTAATCTTCTGCACTTCGGTCGGTGCTTCAAGATAGGAGCAGGGTTCTACGCTTCTAGGTCTTACTGCAGTCTATACTTACAAGCAGATAAATATATAATATATGCATATTAATCACTACTATACCGTCCGTGTGTATCGAGAAAACATGAACCAACCTATATTATAAATAATAAAATAAACTATTTTCTGTAATGTGTAATTTATAAAATTTTATGGTTATGAGGTTTGCTGCAGTGCAGACATTTATAGAAAATGTCATTGTGGGTCTTGGTTTTTTAAGTGGCCTCCACTGTTTTTTTCCCTAGACTAACACACATAGGTAGCAATTATTCTCTATTGGCCACATCACCCATGCCCATTACTGCAGCCGTTAACCTCAAACGCACCTTATACAATATGGATGAAGCAGAGTCTGTGTGTATACTATAGTATACACGGATGACTGACAGCTAGGACAACGGATTATTTATTTCCCCAGTGGCTTTGAAAATATTCTCTACAGTCCAGAGCATCATCAGGACTTCAAAAGACGCACATGATATCACTCATTGGATGCCAAGACAACATTATGGAATAACGCCATTAATCTGACACAGTCCTGCTCATTTTAGTTGAGTTTAATGAGGACATTGAGGCAAATTACATGTATATTAAAGCGCGCATGTAATATTATATGTAAACTATGTAGATTTGGAAAACTATAGCTAATGTAGTCGGATCCGCCTGTAATTCCTCTGGTTCATCTGCCTCCACCAATATCTAATCACATGACTTCACAAAGCACAGGTTCAGAATCGTGTTTTTGTTCATGCGTTGTACAAGCAATGTGTGTGTTGTTAGTATGAAGGGCGTTCATTTGTTTAGTTTAAATGCACGTTGTGTCCATTATTGATGCACTCCGGTATATTGCACGGCATACGAATGAGTGCAGACATTTCTCTGTCTTTAACTCCGCCCACAGAGACCTTTAATAAAAGCGGGGCGCAGACCACTTGGCTGCCATTGAAATAAATCAGTGACGTAATACTGCATTCTCAAAGTGGTTGAAGGTTAACAAAAACAGTAATAATTAAATGCAAAATAAACCAGCTTAGTTAAATAATATTTACTGCTCTTTTATTCCCCAAATTGTGTGAGCTGGACACTATGGATGAAAATATTCCCGCTTGGGGTATATGGTGACATATGACACTGCAGAAGAATGACCGGGCATGATGGATTGCTGTATGATCACACATCCCAAAGCGATGTACCCTGCTCTACAACGCCTAATAAATGGAGCCGCGTGGTACAGCATCGCGGTGATTTATAAACGGTCGCTGTGATCTGTGATTGCGCAAGATGCCGAAAGGAAGTCTAAGGGGAACAGGGTATTGGTCCAGAAAGAAAAATGTCAGCGCCGCTAGTTTAAAATAACGCCAAGCCCAAATTAATACGGGTTATTCGTCTTGCGAGATTTATTCCCGGTGGTAGAATCTGCGTGAAAGCGCTATAGATCTGCCACATATCGTTACAGATGTGTCAGACTGGCACCTGCGATCCAGATACATTTTATGGGCAGATTTTAAGTGAAATTGCTACATCGCTTTGTTTAATTGGGCTATTTCATACAGTCACTTCCAGGGTCTCATTTCTGGGCATGTTTCGCATTTGTGGCTTGTTTCTATTTCATTTTTTTTTTTTTTTCCTGAGTGGTTTGGGGATTTTTTCCAAGCGAATGGAAAATAAAGTATTAAGGAAGGGCTTTACGCTTTCAACTTGATCTGCCACTTCATTTTTTTTTCTTTTGTCACCTCATTTATCTTGAGTGTACTGCTGAGATTTCTGCTCTTGATGGTGATGGATACACTATAAAGAAAGCCCTTCAAGCACAGTTATCTGTTCAGTCAAAGAATCTCAGGGCCTTTATTCTGCATATATTTAAATGGTAATAGCGACTACGCGGGAATAATAGGCAACGTATATCCCGAATGACCTCGTTTCACATAGGATCTTACTGCGTGAAAATCTACGGCATCACACTTATAACAGTAGAACATGGCGTAAATATCACTTTTTTACAGGAAAAAAAGTCCATCAGGGACAAACAATTATTATTAATTTTCCTTTTTACTAATCTCTTTATCCAACATTTTCGTTTTTAATGTGATCGGTAATGGTCGGATCATTGATCTATGCTGCACAACCTAGACATTTTTTTTAGCAGCTTTTAAAGGATCATGGATGTAGATCTTGGGGTATAGAGGAAAAAGAAAATCATTTTCAACCTACACAGAAGTAATAATGGGAATTCAGATATCAGGTATATATTTAATTTTGCCCCAATATTGATAAAACGTAGCAGCTACACCCAAATATGTGCTTGTGCCCCCCTGCTTTAAGGAGAGCTGTAGATCTTGCTTGCGGTGGGAGGCAGAACTAATTCGGACAGCAAACATAATAAAAATTTATGGTAGAAATGCAGTATAAATCAATGAAGCTGGCTGGGGGTTTCTTTGGGGATTTGCCTCTGTTTACTATGTAACATTAACCCCCGGCTTTTTTGTACTAGGGAAGTTAGTCGGTTGAATATAAGATATGTTGACCTTTTTTATTAAGGAGGAAAGACGTACCCATTGCGCCTTCTTGACCTCTTTAGAGTCAAGCATGTTTTGTAGAGCTGTGTCCTCCCACCAAATTATCCGAGCAAATAGAAAGGATGTAGGATCAGAAAAGAGGCATATAGGTGGGCTTCTCCTTCTAAAGGTGGGCTTGGTGTGCTATATTTTAGGCTTAATAAATAATACGTGTTTTTCCATCCATCATCCTTATTTCCCCCTTTAATGTCTCATACAGCCTCACAAATAAATAATGCTTATTAAAGTATTTTGTGAGAACTGTACTATGTACTCTTTACCAGTAGGAATAATAAAAAGAAAACGTCTTCAGGAGAAGTTGCAGCCCGGGAGATGCAGTGCACCGCACTCCTCCATGATCTGAGTTTTTGTCCTCTTTTGGGTGCTTGAATCAGCCGACCAGGTGGCAGGAAAGCGGTGCCACAAAAATGAATAGAAGCCTGTTGTGTGCATACACACGGGGTCCTTGGTAGACCCCCTGAAAATAGCATATATTTCACAAAAGTGTTAGATCCAGGGCTTTAAAACAGGAACCAGGAAACCTGTGGGCACTAAGCGTTTAAGTGCAAATGATGGCTGAAGTGCTAACAACGTTCTAAGTGAAACGGCGGAGGAGAGCGAGGTAATTTCCTCCGCAAAGCTTTTTTCCTGACACTGCAGCATTTGGCCATCAGAAGCCGAGTTTCCTTGGTTTCGATGTCGTATATATAGATACAGTACTGTATTAGGCTAAATATTTGGGTGAAATAAAGCTTTAGCTTGTCATGGAAGCATTGTAAATGGTGTCTTGGCACGTCTCCCCTACACAGGGGATTCTCCCGCTAGATGCCAAGAATCATGCAGTTCTTTAAAAAATGCAAAGCTCTGCAGGGTAAGCAGCTGAATTATAGGATTTTTTTCTCCACCGATAAACATTTGAAATTGCAGAAAAAAAACATGGTGACACCGATCATGTTTCTTAGAATTTCAAAAAATCTTTGTGCATTTAATTGACCTACATATCTCTTATTATTCCAGGATAGTCATCAAAGTTGGCTTCTATTTCTCAAACAACTGTTGTTTTAATTATTAATGTGTTTAGCAACATCAACATATTAGAAGGGGCTGGAGAAAACTCTTATCACGGTGTCTTCTGCCGTATTCAGACAAACAACATTCCTCCCAAGTGTCCAATTTTAGGAGGTACAACTCCCCTTTGGGTCCTTAATACCTCTGCCCTGTCGTCCTCTCTGGTGTCCCTCTTTTCTGGGAGCTCAGAATCCTTTGAGGGTATCATAGTGT
This sequence comes from Spea hammondii, assembly GCA_029215755.1. Classification (NCBI taxonomy): domain Eukaryota; kingdom Metazoa; phylum Chordata; class Amphibia; order Anura; family Pelobatidae; genus Spea; species Spea hammondii. The sequence goes on along the minus strand of JARDYJ010000005.1, from coordinate 13,112,256 downwards.
GCTACAATCCTAAAAGTCCCAATAATGTGTAGAGAAGCAGCAGAAAGAGTTTATAAATGAATGCATATCTCATATAGCCCAAGTGTCCTAGTTTTTATGATAGGAATGTAGTCTCAGACTAGCGAGGGTCAAAGCCAAGGTCACCGTAGCCAGAGACTGGAGGAGGTCAGGGAGCAATGGGTGCAGGCACTAAGAATAAAGCCTGAGGGAGCAGGTTCCAAGATGCTGAGCTGCAATACTGGGTAGAGCACAACAACTGAGCAAATGTGAAAAGGATGCCAGGAATGAATAAAGCTAATTGTCTGTCCCTTTAAGGGATAACTAACTTCACATACACGCATACCTACTATCGGATCAGGAGGAGGCAGCTGTCCAGCAGAAGACCCCTTCAGCCCATTGATCTTAATTCCCATGTAGGAGCTACCCCATGCTGCTGGAGAGAAGCTGGTCTCGTCGGGGAACCGATGCCAGCCGCCATGGAACCTGATGCTCTGTGGAAGATTAACACTTGCTTGTGTCCCATCTGGACATGATTTGAACCCCTACCCTACCCTAGCTACGATCCTTCCATGCTGATCTTAAAGCCGTGCGTTCCCAGAGCAAACACAAAAATCACGAATCTCTACGCACATGAACTTCCCATCAAGTGCAACCCCTCCTTTAATCAATAAAATGCACTGATATTGGACTTATTACATTATATCAAATTGGTGACATAGTTTCGACTTGTATTAGAATACTGAGAGACATTGGTAGACATCGGCAATTTGGAAACCGTCCTTTTCATTGCACCCTGACCATCAAGTCACCGTTTGTGATGAAAAATACGCATCAAAGCAGAATTATTGTGGAGAGTTGCATAAGGACGTTAATTAATGATTAAGGGTTTTGTTTCTCGAGAGAAGGGGTTGCCATATTTGACGAATACATGGAGGAGCTGTGATGATCAACCATGTCTAAATTTGTTTATGTGGTTTTTCATAAATGGGACTTTTAGAAGGTTAGGCATGGTGCATTAGTTGTGTTTGCATGAAGTTGGTGGACTAGGTGTCAGAGTAGGCGAATTAAAGTAATTCATTTGTGAAACCTAGTGGACTTCACAAATATTGGTTAGGTTGATCTTTGTCAATACTAAATGCATGCAAGCAAACTAAATACTAATCAAATGTAGCGCTCGTTTGTACATGGAACACTGAGAATCCATTAGGACTGCATCATTTCCACTCGCTGGCCCCGGCTGGTGTAATGATATCACCATACCTTATGTTTGACTGTGAGACTGTGAGACTTACACGGCAGAGCTGGCCTGCAGTTTGTACACGATGAGCTGTTATAATCCAATATTCTCAACCCAGCTTTAAGGGAAGCCTTGCCAAGGTTACATGTGAAGGGATCACCTGTGTTTAAGAATGGAACATGTTTGAGTCAGCAGTAGGAAAACCATGTAGTAGAAGTCAGAGGTGGTTCTAGAACACATGGAATCTGTATATGTTAAGAAAATTTCAACTATACATGACAACGGGATGATACTGAGAGGAGGAAAAGAAAACCCAATTCACTGGGCAGAGTCTAGGTGGACATTACACTGGGATGAGGAGAACGTTAACAGGAATCCTTAAGATAAATGTTAGAAAGAGAACCTACATTTTTTTTGACAAGAGCATATTGCCCTTTCTTGAGAATTGCATTTTCAGCATTTACATGTATTTAGATTTAATAGTATTTATCTATTTGTATTCCAGGATTTGCGTGTCTTCAGGTGAGAGGACTTGATTTTAGTGTTAATGATTTGATGGCAATGATTTGCTAATTTACATACTCAGAAGTCTTTCATGAAGTTCTTCATGTTATATAGTTTGAATACCATGTCAAAAACTTATTATTTATCATTGTAAAAGAACATATTCCACACTCCACACGTTTTTCAATTTTTCCAGAAAAAATGGCTTTGGGAACCCAAAAAACACTGGATTTAAAAAAAAAAAAAATTCATTTTTTCCAGCCTTTACCATCTAGTAATACCATCAAATTTTCTAATATGTGTTCAGCCTACTGGAGTTTAAACAGTTAAAATAAAAATATATAAAAAAAATCTCTTCCGTTAGCTGATCGTACTGTATTTTCTGCTGCTTTTTTTTTTTTAGTAACGAGTGCTAAATTTTTATTGAATGTTCTGTACGAGCGTTGCATTTGCAATCAATGAAAGTTCCAATAACACAAAATACCAAACATATCCCTTTTGAGTTAAATGGAATTTACTAAAACTGTTCTTTTTTTATTAATGATCCAATTACTAATTTACACAGGTTTTTATCGAGGTGTCAAAGTGATGGAAAGTCCTATAGCTGTGAACTTTTCCTTTCGCCGCCCAAGCTTCCTGATTCAGCATGTGGACTGTACTTTTCTAGGTGAATTCTGCTATGATGGGGGATTAATGATCCTAAGAGTCTACTTTCTGGCATTTACTCGTAACCGGAATTATTTAGGGAAAGATGAGGGTTTTTATTTTTTGACCATATAGCTCATAAAGCTGATTTGGGAAAGGTTGACATTTGTGAAGCCCAATTACAGAGGAGTTGCTGATCATATTTTACTTCCCGTGGACCATTCGATGATTTCTTTTAACATTCTGTTCTTGGTGAGCCTGATCTAAGCACAGGGTGTGCTGTTCAGTACCAAGTGACTCCTATTATACGATTGTATATAGCCAGGTCTAATAATAAGTCCCTTTCTTGCTAAGGTCGGATTGCGTAATGCTGGCGTGATAAACTAATTCAGATGTATGACTGCGGGAGCCAGGAAAGCTCCGGTCGTACATGTGCACGGGGGTCTCATTATACCCGCCTCGCCGAGCCAGCTAGAGCTGACTGGTGGTAAGCGTATCACGTGTCGGGAGATGCGTTCGGCCAAACATATCTCCTGCATGGCAAGTAACATGGAGGTGGAGAGAGGTGCAAATGCATATGGCGGATTTTGCAGAATCTCTCATGCATTTGCAAGGGGGCACCATGTAAAGTCAGGTGGCATGTGGTTCAAGTGCATATGATGGGTGAATTGTCCCTTTAAGTTAAATAAAGTTGCCTCTTTTAAAAAAGACCCTTCTAAAAGATGCATTCTGGAAGGTCCCACAGAGTGGAGACAAACCACTTTTTTAACCCCTTTAGAAGTTTTGGCATGGGGCTCGGAGTGCACAGGCGGCTGCTGGCACGGGGTCTTTACTTACCACCATAGTCACGGCACACGTATATTTTGCTGGGCCATATCTCTCCATGACGTTTGGACAGCCCATAGGTAACATTTTGTGATATGTTTATTCAATAAAAAGGTCCTTCTCTACATGTAAGATAAAGTAGGATATTACAAGAAGGAAAGGTTGACCGTGAACACTGAAGACCATCAGTGAAGGCCATGGGGCAGAAATCATGTATAGAATAGTAGGCTCTTTCTTAGTGGGGCATTCTTTCTAAAGCAAAGTACCCTCTTTATGGAAAGAAGGCAGTCTGCCCTTTGTCAATATTCTAATGATCATGTTTTACCTTTTATAATTAGCTGTTTGAAACCTCTTTAAACATAGTGATCCTAACAAGTCTAGAATAAACTATTTTTATTTTCAACCTGTAATAAATCTTAATTTTGGCTCTGAAGAAATGTAAAATGTTATCTACTTTAGCAATGTTGACTGAATGAGGTCAGCTCCAGTGAACAGAGAATGATCAGCTCCAAGCTCCAGCCGAGCAAAATACCTTTCGTGTTAGCAGCACAATTCTGCAAATCCCCCACCCAAGTGAAATAAATGTTTCTGCCAATTAGAGATTATATTTACATTGAAAATATAGAATTTAGAGACTGGTAAAAAAATCCACAGTGTAAAAGGGTAAGATATTCCATTCTGTTGGTGGATTCATTAGATACAATGCAGTGCTTTGTTAGCACTATGTATGTCAAACCAAAAGAAAATAATGGCCCCCATTATTGAGGTGCTCTAAGGCTGGTGAGGTGGGTGGTCCATGTACAGGTTCACCTACTGGGAGACGCACATGAAATCCCACACCCGGGCACCAGGAACCCTAGTCCCCCTCTGAACCTCCACCTGCTATTTCATACGTTAATCAAATCATCTTAAGAGCTGGACAAATCCGTGGAATTCTGGTAACGTTTGGATGGAGAGTGGGGAGTAAAGGGAAATTTTTGAATGATGTTTTAATATGTGGGATTGGCGTGCGGCCAGAGAGCAGAGCTTTACCAAAACGTTGAAACATTGATAACTGTTTTTGTAATTAGATAAAGCATTTAGAAGCTGAACAATATATATTTGAGAAAAAGGACATTAGGAAAAAGGCATTTGTTGGATGGACTGTCCTAAAGAAGAACACTTGGATATGGAGTGCCGTATTTAACGCAGGGCAAGCTCCAGGCTTACTTTGGAAGCTCATAGAAGCTGCCCCTTAGGACCTCATCAATAGCCACCCTGGGAGGTTTAAGTACTCCACTGGCAAGCTGGAGCCTAGCATTGTGCTCAGTGACTTCTACCCTCCTGATGCCGGTGTGCTGCATGAAGGAGAAATCTGTGATGGTCAGAGCAGGTTACAGGTGGCAGGTACCCCTGGGCTAAAGTGGGCCACTAAAGGAGGCCAAAGAGTGCCTCCAGATTGAAGAAAGGCATCTAGCGCCAATGTGGTTTTATAGAATGTTGATGTTAGGCATGTCAATAACATAGGAAAGAAAATGGTTTCTCCCATCTCAGTAAGTGTTCTAAATCCGCTTCAAGTTACTGTGATGAGTTAAGTTCTCTGACTATTTGTTTTATTAGGTTTTCATTAGAGTATGGATTTTGTTTGGTTATGAAGTTCGTTAGGCAGCTCAGCGTTAGTAGAAGAAAGTAGTTACTTTTGTCTTGTTCTCTATATTCTGGGAATATGAGCCATGTATTCCAATGACAGACTTAATGTACGCTTCATCATCACAGATGAAGAATAGTAGTACCAGTAGTAGTAGTATATGTTGAAAAAAGTAGTAGTGTAGTATATGTTGGCATACGATGTGTTAATAAAGAAAAGTAGTCACTGCCGATTGACAGAAGGCACTTGTCTCTGACTTATCACAAAACACCAGCAAGTACTGTCACGCTGTACTAACCAAAATGTGTAGAAAATATCAAACATATATTATTTGCTAATATTTACAGGATGATTAATCGTTGTAATACGATGTGTTCCATAGAATCAATACATTGTTTTTAAAAATGATAAATGAATATGTATGTTTTCTGTATGAACCCCAGTAAGCGCTGTAATTACTGTTAATTACTAGGTACTAGCAGCTATATATTTTTCCCTAGAGAAAGTTTATCACTCATCACTCATAACAATAAAATATCAAAAATATTCACCTGCTCATGTATACCACATAGGAAATTACAGTATAAAGGGGCATGTGATTCCTCCCATATAATGATCACAGTAGGATAACATCATCAGTCTAGCAAACCCACATTTCCCAACATTATTTTCAGTGCCAATGTAGGGCTTGTAAGTGTCAGACCCTTGATTTGCAACTTGCTGTTGATGTATTTCATGCGGTCGGACCGTGAACATCGGCCCATTCTGGCTCAGGCCATGTCCTTTTTCTGCCTATTAAATGCGCCATGATCTCGAAGATGTTGGCAGGCTCCAGCCAGGCGAAGACGCTTTTGGTTGCCATGTTTCTGGAAAGTGGCACGCAGTAGCTATGCAGGTCCTGGCTGTATTCCCAGTGGACATTCATAAAATCAAAAGATATTGGAAAACTGATCACATAAAAAAAGTCTGCCTTTTTGAAACAGGTTTTAATTGCTTTACGTTCTAGCGCTCAAGTAGTGACAGCACCATTATAAATGAAATACTACGTCGAGCGAAGAAGGAAAATATACGTATCATGAATGAAAGGTGTGTGACCTATTGAATTTGCTTTTTGAGTTAGAAAGTGTTTTTTTGGCATTCTTACTGGTTATGTATTTTTCCGCATCAATTAAGACGGAAGTTGCCTTGTTTTCTTTTCTTCAATTTGTTGGCCGTTGAGGGGTAAATTGGCTGTGAGGTTCAGGTGTCAATATCGGGGGGCAATTTCAATGTTGATACGTTAATCAGTGTGATTCTTCAATAGCTGCTTAGAATTTTTTTTTCCAAAATGAATGTATTTTGCAATTCTTTTACAAATTCATCATTGATATATATACGGTGTTTCTTTTTTGGAATGTAACTCTTATGAAGACCTCAGGTGGTTGAGGGACACGATGTCGGTTGGTTGAACACGATAATATGCAGCTTTTGTTTTGGTGGCTGCTTGACAGCCAAATATGATTATATTAAGTTAATTTGTCTCAAACCAGAAAAAAAAAAAGTTTGCAAAATTCCAGGTAACACAAGAAGCTATGGAGACTCCGCAGACTGGAAACGATTAAACACTGACTATCTTAAATGTCTGTTCTTTCTTCTCACCTTTCCTTTACGCTCCGTCTTATCTGCCGGTCCTTCTAGGTGACATGGATTACAACTGGTTGGAGCACACGTCTTGGCACAGCAGCGAGGCGTCCCCAATGTCTTTGGTGAGACATTTGGGGCCTTAACATCCGATTTCCTTTATCATTTCACACCTTCCTTTGTTTTTAGTTACACCTATGCATGTCTTTCTTTTTTTCCCCCCCTTTTTATATATATATACATATATATATATCCTTTTTTTTTTATCCCACACTTGTAGGGGACAGTCAAAGGGGAAAAAGAAAAACTAGTGAGCAGTCAGTTATGTCGGATTCTAACACCTTGTCTGAAAGACAAAAGAAAATGTTGTGCTATGGAGGCCACTCATTGGAAGAGGATTTGGAATGGTCTGAGCCCCAGATTAAAGACTCTGGGGTAGACACGTGTAGTAGCACCACCCTAAACGAGGAGCATAGCCATAGCGAGAAGGTACTGAAACTGTGAAAAGCCTGCGTTTGAATCTGCTCATTTGGTCTGCGTTTACTCTCTGTCACTCATTTAATTAGAACATTACCGACAGGAGGCTTATTTGAAGATCTGGGTGTGACGGCATCGTCGATCGCCAACATTGCCAACAATCACCAGATTTTTGGCACTATTGGGCATCCGGTAGCTGCATCATGCTGCATCTGCTGTCTTTAAATGAGCTCCAAGGTGTAGAAAAGAAAAACAAAACAAGAAAAAAAAAAAACACCTCCTCCTTGTACTGAACAATCCCGGAAATCGCCAGGCACAGAAATGTCCTTTTTTCTAATTTTATAGTATTCGGTATCTTCTTCCTTCACAAAGTTTTATATCCATGGAGGGTGCAGCTCAATTGGCAAACCTTTAGCTGTGATCCCACTTTAAGGGGTTAACGGGTAAGAAAAACAAATTTGGGTCTGTTTGCACAGAAAAGTTGTTTTTCTTTTTTCCCTTTCACTTTCATGTCATGTTTGTCCTTTTTCATTTGTTGCCATGACATTTTTTTGTGCCATTTGTCATAGTTTGCGGGTTAATGTCTTTCTTTATTTGCTTTCAGTGATGTGGGAGCCGTGTTGTCTGTCTGTCTGTCTTCTGCGTTTGCTCTGTGTAGTATCTGCATGGCGCATGGAATATGTCAAACGTTGCACTAATGAAGCAGCTGCGATTGTACAGAATTTAATATTTGATGTTATTGTATATGGATGCCAAAAATAATTAACCCCTCAGTAAACAACATTAACTCTTTGATTTGCAAGACGTCTCTGCAATAGATATTTTTTTCCCCCCAATATCATGAAAAATGACCCTGTACTTTAAGGGTTGATATTTTTGGTGTGTAGATTTCTTATGTTTTGGAGTTTAGAATTGAGCAGCGAAAGGAAATATTAGGAGAGGTTCTCAGATTTGTCCTAAATAGCTAGAAAAGCTTCTCATTCTGGCATCTAGTCTGTAAAACTCACAAAAACTTTATGCCATTCGAGTGAATCAGGGGCTGTGTGACTCCAGTCCTTTATCTTATGACGGGAATCCAAACACCTGGCTCATCTTAATTTCAGTCCAAAAACAACAGGGATGTCTACTGTTTCCGGGCTCATTTAGACCAATATCGCTAGTTAAAGAGGAACACACGCAGCGTATGGTATAGCAAGGAGAGATTACAATAACGGTGTATTTGGGGGGGGGGGGGGATAGTGGTTTCTGGTTTGGATAAATAACAAAAGTCCTGGCTGACAAGTCGAAGATGAAATAATACAGATTATGTAGTTTGCGGACAGATAATAGGCCATTGGCAAAGGATTTGAGAACTTCAGCACTGGACAGCTCCTGTCTGAGCCAAAGCGTAAGATATTAATAAAGGTAAGAATACCCAACGATAGTAGTTAGACAATCTTAGAATTCATAAATTACTCCCACTTATTTAGCAAAAGAAAATCAGGGTTAGTGGGAAAGTCTTTGTCAGATGGACAAATTTGGATTGTTATAGTTATAATTTGACTATAAGACCCCAAACCCTTGGTAAATGAAGTGAAACTCGAGCGCTAACTAGGATCAGGTAAGGCAGAGTGATATTTCCTACGCTGCTCTCTATACAGCAGTGTATAGACGTTTGATCAAAGCTCTTCATTTCTGCTTCGCTCCAATAAAAAAACAGCTAATGCGAGGGTCCTTTAAAGAACACTGCGCGCTTCACAAATATAATATATGTAAATAAATATATAAAACATAGAGCATCACAACATGCAGATCCAGCTGCTGCTGTGTTTAATAGTCTAAAAGCCATATGTATGGCGACAATATTTTTTTTAAATTTTTACTCATAATAATCATATGTCCCTAAATGTACTGACGGCAAAAAGAACACGCCATTGCGTTGTGACACTCGGTCACAGTTAATATCATCACTGAATATCAGATTCTCTACAGCGCAGTCTTTACACGATCCTTGCTGCTCTTTCGGTTTTTGTTTTCAAGAGAACGAGGCCTCATGTAATTTCTTTATATCACCGATGCAGCACCCCGTTACCTGGCAGCCGTCCAAAGATGGAGAACGCCTAATCGGCCGCATTTTGTTGAATAAGCGGCTGAAAGACGGGAGTGTTCCTCGAGATTCGGGAGCAATGCTTGGACTTAAGGTGAGTGTCAACTAGGTTTTTTCTTAACCCGCTTTTCCTCCCCTCCGGATTTGTTTGACGGCCGCTAAGCAAATGACAGGAACTGCACTGAAGCCATTAATCACCAATTTCCTTGCAGTACGTGGGTCTGTCTCGCAGAAGGTACATGGCCTTGCCAATTATCCCAAATTGCAAACTCGGAATCCTTTAGCCTCATGTTCCAGTATTTTCTGCTCAGAAGTTTAAAATTGGATTTAAAATATAAGCTCTATATACGAAAGCCTCCAGGAACAACATGCCAAGAGGAATACTTATCAAAATAAATTCTCTACCAACTCTCTGGGACAGAGCTAGATTAGGACAATTCAATCGTGAATGCTCAAAACCCAAGAGGGGCACTTTCTGTTTGTAGCTGGTGGCTGGCATTATATGCGTCGGGGCTCTTTGGATCGGGTACTTGGCTGTTAGATGCTTGTCACTGGCCCTCGCTCTGCCCTCGCTGTACTGATCATTGTGCTCTGCAACTGCTGTCACAAAGTATTTCTAAGGTAAAGGAATATAAATTGGATTCCTTTGACTTCTTACTGTCTTTTAAATGTGTTTTATCACCACTATATTACTGGGCAAGTGGCTGGACTCGCCCAATGGGCCAAAATGTATACACCCTGCCCATAAGAGCAGGGACACTTTGGAGATACAAAGACTTGATGTATTGGTATGATGGGAAAGCTGACAGGAGAGTTGTGTTTCAGCTCCTTGACTTCCCAATACATTATGAAGGGCCAACTCCGTTGAGCTTCTGCTGCAAGAAAAGATTTCCTGGCCCCATAAAATGTATTGTTAAATCAGTGAAATTCTCATTCCATGCTAAATTATACATTATACAGGGCCCAGACCTTCACGCTGGAGAAACCTGCTTTTGTTGGCCCTTGTTATGAATGTGGAGAGTTGAAACCAAACTCTCCTGTAAACTTTCCCTTTAATAAATAAACCTCATCATCAGGTTATACACTGAATAGTTATATGGATATTTAGTAGCACAATGTTACTGTGGATCATAATATATCACACAGTTAAATAAAACTAGAGCCATGTGAAGACGTGGACGATGAGGGGCTTACCGGAGTCACTGTGAATGCTAGTTTAAGCGCCAAATTTAGGGCAAGTTTAAAGAACTATAAATAATTCAATCTAAAATGCAATAAATACATTTTATAATCTGTAAGGAAATATAGACAACCCATACTTTTATTTATTTGTTTTTGCTCGATTATAAGACGACCCCCCCAAAATCTGAATATTCATTTATGAAAAAAGAAAAAGCCTGAATATAAGACAACCCTGTAGGAAAAAAGTTTTACCAGTAAATGTTAATTCATGTAAACTATGTGAACATGTTTTTTTAATAAAAGCTATGATTGAGAAAAATATTTTGTTTTTTATTTCCTTTTTTTCCAACCTGCCCTCCCAGTTATGCACATCTGCCCCCAGGCTGCCCCAGAAATGCCTTATTCCCCCTATATGCCACTGTGCGCCATGATATGCCTTTTAACCCTCCATATGCCACTGTGCCCCATGATATGCCTTTTGACCCCCTATGTGCCACTCTGCCTCCAGAATTGCCTTATACCCTTATATGCCACTCTTGCATTTAGGGGGTTAAAAGGCATATTATGGGGCAGAGTGGCATATAGGGAGGTATAAGGCATTTCAGGAGGCAGAGTGGCGTATAGAGGGTTAAAAGGCATTTCTGGAGGCAGAGTGGCATTAAGGGGGTTTAAAGGCATTTCATAGAGCACTCTGCCTCCAGAAATGCCCTATGCCCCCCCCATTTGACACTCCCTCCCTCATCCAAACTTACCGGTGTTTCTGAGTCCCCGGTGCGTAGTCCAGGCAGCGTGTAGAGCTCTACGCGATTCGCGTACACAACTTCCGGCTGTCAGAGTTCCCCGTCTACACACTGCCCCGGCTACACACCGGCAAGTTGGGGGGGGGGGGGCAGGAGGATCCAGGTCCCCTGCAGCGCTGCGGGGGATCTGGATCTTAGTCGCATAGTCAGACGTATTTGAGGTCTGATTATAAGATGACCCCGATTATAAGACGAGGGGTATTTTTCAGAGCATTTGCTCTGGAAAAAAACTCGTCTTATAATCGAGCAAATACGGTATTTTATGTCAGTTAATTAATCTTGTCCAAAATATCTCTGTTTTATTCCACATTTTCCATTTGCAGTCTATGGGAGGATTGCTGTTCAATTCCTTCTGATATATTTATCTCCGGTGTTTATTGAATTCACTATTATTCTGTTAAATACAGTTTAAGAAGAAAAGTACCATAGTAACTATGGATTATAGGGCACAATTCATTCTAATCGGCTTTATATGAATTGGTGGAATACTTCATTTAAAAAAAAACCATTAATTTTAATTTAGGCATGATTTTCCATCCAGATTACTTGGTAGATTCAATTTCTGCATTTGAGCTACTAACAATAATAGTGTATAACACTCAGTTATACCCTTTTGAGCACCACTAAATTATTTCACCATGGCGTGTGATAAAAGAACGTCTGTGGTGCCTTCCGGCGAGGCATTTGGCTGGTATAGTGAATGTTCATGGTTTTGTCCCCAAATACATAGAATATCTGTGACCTGCAGATAGCGGTGGCCTCTTAGGACTAACACATCTCCTGTTATCGCTCACAAACCTCACACAAGACATTTGGATCCAAAAACTTCGGAAAAGATCACCGAACCACAGATTGTGTATTTGCTGGTGTGGTCAAGCCTTTCTGAAGCCAAAGTCTTCACCTTAGTGAATTACTCCCAAGTCTTAATAAATTAATATTTACCAAACCATATTTATTATTGTTCCCTGTCCAAGTTTTAGTCTCTTGTTAAAAACCATTTTGACCTAAGTTTTACAATGAATGCATCAGCTATTAGAGAAGGTTTTGCCTGACATTTTGCTTTTGCCCCTTTTCATTCTGAAATCCCAGGCATTAGTATTTTCTTTGATCCTTCTTTATGTTTTAGAATAGTTTTCTGCGTAGCCGCAGGGTTTTTAAAGTCTTCTTTGTGTGACGGGCCCACCATGCTTTTGCTGCTGCGGGGGAGCGTTCTTGAATCCATCATTCTCTTTATAAAAGTAGAACTTATTCTTTTGAAACTTCAAAGTGTGACATGTTTACTAAAATTATACTTCTCTGAAATGTGCTTCAGTTTTTCTTCTTTCTGATTCTGAATCATATCCTTAAGAAGAATGAATATCCCCGAAGTAAAATTTGAGTTTAGCTATAAATATATATATATAACGGTAAAATGGCTGCATAAAAATGTAACACACATTGTGTGTATATATACTATATGACCAAAAGTATGTGGACACCCTCCTAATTATTGAGTTTAGGTGGTTCAGCTGCACCCATTGCTAATAGGTGTATAAAATCAAGCACATGGACAGCCATCTCCAACGGCAAACATTGCCAGTAGAATTGGTCCTACTGATGAGCTCATGGGATGCGATCTTTGCCACAAGTCAGTAAGTGGAATTTATGCCCTGCTAGATCTGCCCCGATTCACTTTAAGCACTATTATTGTGAAGTGAAAGCTCAGCCAGCAATGGGTAGATCACACACTCACAGAGCGGGGCTGCCGAGGGCTGAAGTGCATAAAAATCGCCTGTCCTCTGTAGCATCACTCACTGGAGAGCTCCAAACTGCCTGTGGAAGCAACATCAGCACAAGTGCTGTGCGTCATGTGCTTCATGAAACGGGTTTCCATGGCCGAGCCCCTGTCTACAAACTTAAGATTACCATGCGCAATACCAAGTGTCCTCTGGAGTGATGCACACACTTCTGGAAGTCTGACAGAGGAATCTGGGTTTGGCAGATACCAGGAGAACGCTACCCAGGCCCGGACTGGGACAAAAAATAGGCCCGGGCATTTAAGCCTGAGCAGCCCATATTTATTTATTTATTTATTGTTAAAGCCCACCCTTCATGTACCATCTTTGCAGTTATTCATTCACACAAGTCATTAACACATTCATTAATGCAGTCTCACAAATCATTCAAGCAGTTGATCCACACATGAATTCATTGTCATACGCATTCACACAATTCATCCACACATTTATTCATTCATTCTCATACGCATTCACACTACCCTCTCTCCCCATCTTATCTGCCCCTTCTCACTGTTCCCCCTTTTCACTATGTACCCCTTTTCATTATGTACCCCTTTTCACTATGTACCCCCTCTATCCCCTCTCCCCATTTCTCACTATCTAACCCCCCTCTGCCCCTTCTCACTGCACCCCCTTCCCTCACCCTACTTACCTTGTTGCTGGAGCAAGCAGCAACTGCGGCCGGGCCCGCGGCAGGACCGGACTGACTGGGCCTATGCGGCCTCTATGGCCGCATTAACGCAGGGCATAAGGGGCACCTGCCCCTTAAGCCCGCCACAACTGCGACCGGGTCCGCCACTCTAAGGGGCCGGGAAGCCCCCACCAGGGCCGGCCTTAGGGGTCTGCGGCCGCACAGGGCTTACATTAAAACATTGGGGGGTTTTTTCAACTTTATTTAACATCCTCCATGTTAAACAAAGTTAACAAAAACTTTATTTAACATGTAGGATGTTAAATAAAGTAAAAAAAAAAAAACCCCCGATGTTTTAATTTAAACCCTGTGCGGCCGCACACCCGTAAGGCCGGCCCTGGTGGGGGCTTCCCTGCGTTAATGCGGCCGTAAAGGCCGCATAGGCCCAGTCAGTTCGGTCCTGCTGGGCCTATTTAAGGGTAGGGGCCCGGAGCTGCAGCTCCATCAGCCCCTAAATCAATCCGGCCCGGCCAGTGCGGGCCTGACGCTACCTACCGGAAAACATATTGCCAGGAGAACGCTACCTACCGGAAAACATATTGCCAGGAGAACGCTACCTACCGGAAAACATAATGCCAGGAGAACGCTACCTACTGGAACACATAATGCCAGGAGAACACTACCTACCAGAACACATAATGCCAGGAGAACGCTACCTACTGGAACACATAATGCCAGGAGAACACTACCTACTGGAACACATAATGCCAGGAGAACGCTACCTACTGGAAGACATAATGCCAGGAGACAACTACCTACCGGAACATAATATTTGGAGAACACTACCAACCGGAACATAATATTTGGAGAACACTACCTACCGGAACACATAACGCCAAGAGAACACTACCTACCAGAACACATAATGCCAGGAGAAGGGTAATGTTAATGCTCCAGTATACAAAGACATTTTGGACAATGGACTATGATTCCAACTTTGTGGGAGGAAGTCCCTTTCTTGTTAAAGCATGACGGTGCCCCAGTGTACAAAGCAAGGTTTGATAAAGAGGGGCTCAAGTGACCTGCACAAAGCCCTGACCTCAACCTCACTGAACACATTTAGGGTGAACTGAAGCACCAGTTGTGAGACAGGCCTCGTCCAACATCAGTGCATTCTCATAAATGATGTTTCGAGTCAATGGGCGCAAATTCCCACAGACACACACCCTATGCTCTTGTGGGAAGGTTTCACAGAAGAGTTGAGGCTGTTATAGCCGCAAAAGCTGGGGATCAACTCAACTATATTAATGCCTATGGTTTTGGAACAAGCTCATATAGGTGTGATAATCAGGTGTCCAAATACTTTTGTTCATATGGGGTATCCTTCTATCTATTGTGCATAATGGTTAATTGCAATATGTAAATTAAAATATATATGTATAAATTATCTTTTTTTGAGTTCAATTTCCATTATAGTCAATTCTTGCACTTTCTTTAGGTCTCAATCCAGCACCGTTGTTAAGCTATTTGTAATATGATTTTTTAGTTATAATATGCTGTTCTTACAACCAAGGAAATTCCCATGGTTTTATTGCTTTACACATTAATATTTGAAATAATAAACCCAAAACTTAATTAGCAATTTTGTATTTATTTCTATGCTCTCCTTTCACTTGATATTATATCTTTTTAATGGGAAATTATGCCCACGGGGCTTTATTACTGCTAGAAATATGTTGTTTTTCCTGCTGCCTTCCTTTTTAATGTACACTTTTGCAATCTTGTGAAATATATGAACAAAGTTACCAAAACAAGAGGCTTTTATTGTACTTTTCTTGCAGACCTTGCAGTAGACTTTGTTTATGACAGAATTAGTTTGATGATGTAAAACTTTGTATCAGCTGTACATTTTCTCTGATCTCTCTCTTTAAACCCCGTGTTCTATAAGCCGTGTTTTATACTCATTTTTTACTCAGTTTGTATATTAATTAATGGGTTAATATTTCAATTTGCAATTACCTTAACCCTGTCCGAAATGCAAGAAATTTTGTGTTCAGATTTATCGTGTCCCTAATTTTCTTAATAAAGAAAGAAAGCTGATGGAAACACCGCACATTTAATAAAGTATATTTCCGTTTTGGAATTACTTCTCCCAATATCTTTAAGACATCCCTTTATGTTTCAGTGTCATTTGATCGTGAAGTTGTAGGAAACATTTATCCAGTCTAGGTTAGTCCTACGTAATGCATACCTTTTGAAAGACCGATTCATTAAATTACTGGATGAATAAATTGATTTAAATTTTAAAATTTCAGTTCATTGATCACCACTTATATTTTATAATAAATGTCCTACATCAAGACCCACACCGACGTTACAGATCACATAAATCACCATTTTATCCAGCATGTCTTTTTAAGATCTAAGTAACCTTTCTGGTAAAGTTTCTTAGTGCCTTGACACCTTCTAAGCAGTTTTAACTTTCACAAGCTGTATCATTACCAAGTTAACAAAGGCCTATTTATAAACCCACATCTGTGCGCAGATTAGTGAACATTTCAAAAGGGCCTCTTTCTGCACCGAAAATCCTTGGAAAGGGGGCACCTCAGAGGCCTTTGTTACACCCCTGATCCTAACTATCTGCACCTCGTGATAATATGTATAAACCATCCATCATGTTTATATGTGTAACTTAAAAAATGTAGTGCTTAAATCCCAGCTGTTATATATTGTTCACGCAGTCTTCTAGAAATGGTTGTTTATGCAACTTCACAATGCCCATTTCATTAAAAAGGGGAAAATCAATATGTCCCTGTTTCACTGTTTTTGCCCCCGTTATTACTGACTTTCATCAGAAATGCCCTATTCTCTCCGTCACGCTTTCTATGTTGATAAGAAGTCATTTGCGGTTTCTTATCATCTTAACTGTAGCAGCAATAGTAATGGTTTGTTACGCTGAATCTTCTAAGCATGTTATATGACAGAGTGTATATGAGAATATAGTTAAATGTTCATTAATGCATTATTTTTTTTCTTCTCCAGGTCGTAGGGGGAAAAATGACAGAGTCAGGTCGGTTGTGCGCCTTTATCACCAAAGTGAAGAAAGGAAGTCTGGCAGACACAGTAGGCCACCTCCGACCAGGTATGGTCACTCTAAATACAGAACATGCAATATGTTACAAATATTACCTTTGTATTGTTTAGGATATGAGACTTTTCAGTTCTATCAACCTTGCGTGTAAATGATGAAGATGTGCAGCTCCATCATATGTAGGGCCCTATACGATCCCCAAACCGGGTCTAAGGAGGACTTGCAGGTTTTTCGTGGTGGATTTGTGTCCCTTTAGAGGCCCATACAAATGTTCTCATAGATTTCACATTCTAGATAGTAGATTATTTAGCATCTACATTAGGAATACTTTACACATTGATACAAAATGTTAATGTATTGATTAGCCTGGCAGATATAGAGTCCTTGAGGACTGATTTTGTTCGCTTTGTTTGGCATTTACCTGAATGAGAATTGGCCCGTATTTATCCCTTGTTCTTTATGTCGATAGACGTTAACCGCTGTATCACTGTATATGCCAATATAAATGAACCCCTGTATCTGAGAAACCCCTGACCGCTTCTGTGGGCACCACTACAAGAAATTGTGTTTGCTGTTATAATAGGGGGCAAATGATTACATTCATATTTTTAGCAAGACATCTAAAAATAGCTCTAGAATCCTTTTTTCACCTAATTCTGTTAATTGTTCAGGTTAATTGGGGTAAACGTCAGTTGCAGCGCAGCAGATGTTCTTGTGTAACAGATATGAGGCTCGGGCATTTAAATATTTACACGCAGGTTAGCAATTTGCAAACTCACACACATTCAGTCTGCATTGTTGCTTTTTCAACGAGTATCCGTGTAACTACACTGAGGTTTAAGAGGAATATCGGGTATTTCTGTGTCATTGCCCCGTGCTACCATAGGCATCTGTTTAGGGTCCCCTTAGAGGATGTATAGGGGTGAGTTACATTTCTTCATAATACATAACTATAATCTATAAATTTGAGCACGCGTTTTGTTTTTCTTAATTATGTATAATTATTCTTTTCAATCGCTTGTGTTACAGGTTAAATACTTTCATTTGGGACCTCTACTAACCTAGGACATGCGAACGGTTTTAGTATTATTTAGTGAAAGTTTAACGGAATTTATTTACTTCCAACCACTCCCTATGTTTTATGGGAAATATATTAGAAAATACTATTGTAAGTGAAGTTAAAGTATACTTTAATCTCCAGGCGATGAAGTTTTGGAGTGGAACGGTCGGTTTTTACAAGGCGCCACATTTGAAGAAGTTTACAATATTATTCTGGAATCCAAACCAGAGGCACAAGTAGAATTAGTGGTCTCCAGACCGATAGGGTAAGTGCTTTTATTTTAGTGCATCTAAATAACTTTTTAGCTGTTATAAATATTGTACCAGTGCTAAGGAAACTTGATACATTACACAGCGCACGAGATGTAGATGTGTATATGTGCACGGCTCCCATAATACTTTCCAAGCCTCCTTTAACCGCAGATTCCTGATTGATATTCAGGGGCATGTAAACCATCCCGGGCTCTGATTTTTACTATCAACCCAAAAACACGTTTACATCAGGAAGAGATTCCTGGAGCCTTTTACATAATTAATTCTAAAACAAATTTGTTTTCGTAATAAAAAAGTGCTCTGTAGAAATGTTATATATAGAAACAGCCCTTCCTCCCTCTAGGACTATTGGTATTTGATGTCCCCAAGCAATGTGCTTTGATTGTTTAATATATCATCAATGTGCCTAACTTTTCATTTCAGAGATATACCCAGGATACCTGATAGCACACATGCACAGCTGGAATCCAGTAAGTAAATCAAGTGTTTAGCATCTTGTCCTGTATAAATAACACTTTAATTCCAGAATGCATGAAATCATTAAGGTGGCACTTTTAACAGTAATATACCATAATCATCCTTAAAAAAACATACTTCAGTTGAATTCTGTATTATTTACAACTGGGCTAGACTCTCTCTACCTGTACTCTGTATATTTAACACTGAATTACCATAAGATTATATCTTCTTAACGTCATAAACAGCTTGTGAACTCCACCTTTGCCCCAGACAGCTTAACCCCAAACAGCCTGTTTGTGCCATCTTTCCCCCGCTTGCCAGTGCCCCCAAACAGCTTATCTGCCCCATCTTTGCCCCCAAACAGATGGTCTGTGCCATCATTGCCCCCAAACATATTGTATGTGCCTTCTTTCCCCCAAACGACTTGTCTGTGCCTTTGCCCCCCCAACTTCCAACATACACTCTGGCACACATATGTAAACACGCATACACAAATTACTCACACTTACTCATACTCCCTAACACACACTCCATCTCACCCCACTTACAAATATATGCTCAAACACAAACACCTACACATCTATAATCACACACGCAATTACACATTCATGCTCGCATGCATACATACATACATAAATACCAATACATATACATACAAACCCACTTCCCACCTGCCCCTGCTCACTGCTTCTGGAGTTTTCTGTCTGGCTGCTCACACAGTGTGCCTCGGGTTCATGGCGGGGGTCAGGTGACGTAAGGTGACCCCGATACGTTCCTGTCTCCCCATGCTGGTTCACAGTAGTTTATAAAAGGCCCTTCAGACCTGGACCCATTCAGATCAGAAAGGCCCTTTCTAAGCTATGTTGAATTGGTATGAGGAGACAGAAACAAGGGGTCCCGTTACAGCTGCGAGTGCTGTGACCCCTGTAGTAACATCACTGCTGCTATAGTTTAGCTGATAAAACATCCTGTGTATTTCGACTTCCGGAGGAGAGCTGCAGGTCATATGGTTTCTTTATGGTGTTTTATGCTTGGGACAGCGGGGGCAACACGTCTTCCATCAAGACCTCCAGCTCTTGTACAAGAAGCAAAAAGGAGCTGTATCAGCTAAACTGTACCAGCAGAAACTATAAGAGGAGGTTGAGGGATAAAATATATTTAGAAGAACATTTGCATATCATTTTACCTATGTATCTGTTATTGTTTTTTTTTTTAAAGGTTCTAGCTCCTTTGAATCCCAGAAAATGGATCGCCCTTCTATATCCGTTACATCCCCCATGAGCCCAGGAATGTTAAGAGATGTTCCCCAGTTTTTATCTGGACAACTTTCAGTAAGTCACATGATTTCTTAATACTTCTTCCTCGTGTCTAATTTATTAATATATTCTTCTGGCACTTCGGAGAAAATACTGCTGTAGGCAAATACAATGGCACAAGTATCTGAGGCATGCTTAAAAATGTCACAGTGACATCATAGGTGTCCTATAATTATCCATTTACTTAATTCATGGTTTTATTTTTATTCCTTCTTTATTTTTAGTTTCTCACGCTAATCACCATTTGCAGCTTCCTTTACACTGTCCAGGTGTTTGTGGCTTTTTTGGTCAGCTGTGACACCAATAGAAATAAATGCCCAACACTTTAAATATTGTCAGCCAATGATGCTGATGACAACCCAGTTTTCCAAGGATCAGACTGCATGAGTGGTGTGTGTTCGAACAGAAGATGTTCTATCCTGTTCTCGGCCACGACAGACCAAAAAAAGTTTTAAAATATTAGTTATATAGTAGTTTTATGTATTAAACATCACATTACTTACTGATGCGTGTGTTTCAAAATACCTCTCAACACCGAGTTTCGAGCTTTACCACTAAGATAGTTTTGCTTTATTCAAAACTACATTTCATAAACTAATTCTAATTGTCATTCATACTTTTCTGTGCGACCCCTGTCATTTCCCATAATCTAAATAGCTTTGTTTGTTCAAACACTAGAGAGCTGCTTAGCATTATCTATAATTTTTCACTTTTAAATTGGCCGCCTACCAACCCTAAACAGAATCCTATTTACCAAAGTAAAGTGGTCCTAAATGTTATTGCACATCCATTTTACATAAGTTCATTGGTCTGTAGTAACATTTTCTGTTACATATATAATCAATAAATTGCAAAACAAAATAATTTAAAACAACTTTACAATATGTAAAGTTATAAATTGAGTATGAGTTAAGCACTCGTACATATTCGAATATACTGAAGAAATAATCCACACAAATAACAGTGGCAAATAAAACCCAACGCATTATTTTGATTTCCATTTTAACCCCTTCGTGACAATGGCTGTTTTAAAATTTCTGTGGTGTTTTGTGTTTAGCTGTAATTTAATTGGGAAATTGTTGAACCTGGCCAATTCAATTTACCCCATCAAATCATACATCTTTTAAAAGTAGACCCCTCTTGGGCATTTAACACGCCAGTATTTTAACTCTTCCCATGCGAGAATTCTTTTAAGATAAAGCCTCCTAATCTCTTTAAAAACGGGTGGCCGCCGACATACAGTGTATGGCGGATGTTGACGCCTCAGGGAGGGGTCAGAGATGGTCTCTGATGCCGATCTCTGCGTTGCTGAATGCTTCAACATTGAGGCATTACAGCAAGCCCATTTGGGTGCAGGAACTGAACGTGGATCGCTTTCTGTACCCGTTTAAAGTTATGACGTGCCTGGACCGTCAGTTGTCATCAAGGGGTTAAAATAATAATAATGTAACTATCAGGTTTAAAAAAATATTCTTAAATACTTCTTCCCATAACTGAGGAGAAATCTTCACGTTGTATTCAACTCTTTCTACTTCTCAAGTACTCACGCTCAAGTACAAAAAAAAAGTACTACCGTATTTGCTCGATTATAAGACGAGGTTTTTTCCAGAGCAAATGCTCTGAAAAATACCCCTTGTCTTATAATCGAGGTCGTCTTCTGATCAGACCTCAAAAAATTGTCTGCTGGGGCCATGCTGCTTACCGGGCTTTGGTCGCGAGCAGCGGCTCTGCTACTAGGAGCAGGAGAACAGGAAGCTAGCACAGTCCTCACATAACTCTACCTCCCCCCTCCTTCCTCTGGGGGCGGGGCCAGAGAAGTTGCTCGCACAGCCGGGCCCCTGCAGAAGTCTGCAAGTGGGAGATCTGCAGTTCAGGTAAGGGGGTGGGGGTTTGATCAAGTATGTGTGATTAATGGAATGAATGAGTATTTAAATGTTTGTGAATGAGTGTGTGTGGGGTGGGGGTGGTAGCATGGCATAGGGAGGCTGTAATCACACTACTATCATCCCCAGGTTTCAGCATTTACTGGCTGCCTTGGGTTGATAGGAGTGTGATTGCTGTTAGCAGTATATATATATATATATAACATCCAAAAATAGTTACCGGCACTCCAGGGACTTCTTTAAATAATCACTCCAGAAACTGCAGTTTCCTAATCTAAGTTTCAGTCTGTTTATTAGACTTTCATCAGGACTTTGTATATATATATATATATATATATATATATATATACCTCCAGAAATATCATGGGGCAGAGGGGCATATAGGGGGTTAAAAGGCATATCATGGGGCACAGTGGCATATAGGAGGGTATAAGACATTTCTGGAGGTAGAGTGGCATATAGAGGGTTAAAAGGCACATCATGGGGTAAAAAAAATTTATATTCCTAAATTAATATTTTGATTTTGGGGGGTCGTCTTATAATCAGGGTCGTCTTATAATCGAGCAAATACGGTATTTAATGTTTGGTTTTAAAGGCTGCATGTGACTTTTGGTAATTATTTTGTAGTTATAGTTTTAGTTCTTATGGCTGCAGTGTAAGGATCAAAACAGGTATGCAGTCCTCGTACACAAGCAGTTTTAGCGTATCAGAGTCTTTAAGGATTGATACATTGAAAAGATTACAGAGTGCACTATGTCAAGAGAACTAGTTACAGGTCGAGATCACCAGGTGCTGGTATTTTATGACATCCCGCATTACTAATAATTTAGGAATACAAGTTGGTGGATAAAAAAAATAACCTAGATTAAAGTCCCATAATGTTGAGAGGTCAAGATTCTAAAGTGTTGGGGGAATAACCGACTACGGCAGTAACGTCTGAAACGACCCTTTTTCATTGTCCAACCCTTCAGTTTGTTCTAAGAATAGGTAATAAAGAAAATCTGGTATGAATGATGTCAGAGCTTCATGCATCCTCTTTTGTGTATCATATTATTTTCATCCAGTTCTCTCTAGAACCCGTGTTGGTGTCTACATAGATTTTAGCCCCAGTGGTGTATAATTACAGCAATGTCTTGCCAATATTAGTTAGTATGAGCAGGTTCCACCTTAGTGATGTTGGATAAAAAGCAAAACTAGTTTCCCAAAGAATCTCCAATGAAATCGACTTCCATGGTGGAAAATTAGAGCTGGGTTCAGTATATACCCAGTGTGCAGGCGAAAGCAAAGAGAGAACATCATTTTGTTTTGTTCCTTTGTTTACCAACCGTATTAAGTGTGTAGTAGTTATTATTGATATGCTCCAGTCCCAATTCAGTCATATTCTGTATGGCTTTTAGTTAGATATTATGTGAATGGGTGAGTTCACCCTGTCTTGTTGTTGTCACTGAGTATTGTCCAAGTCACCACATTTATGACCACAGACCTCATTGACTTCAGTGGATGGTTCCAGACAATTACTGCACAAACTAGCATTTACTCATGTTATACCCAACGTGCCATTACATACATTGGAAGCCCAGCGTTTCTTTCACTTGCTTAAATAATAAAGTTAATTATGAAATGTTCACATCTAAGGATAGGTGTTACATATAATTTGCCTAAATAATCCGTGCCGGTATGTACTTTGTTGCCGTTGATTTTTATAGTTGTGTTTTTGCTTTAAATTCTTTTTTAATTTTAGCTTGTTGTCTTTTTGTTTTATTGCTTTATTTTTTTTATTTCTTTTCTTTAATTTGCTTACCAGAGCCAAAGCCTTAATAGAAGAACCGCGCCTTTTGTCCCTAGGGTTCAGGTAAAGGCTTTTTTTTCTGCTTGACAGAAACTAAAGCTGTGTCTTATTTTTTTTTTGTTTGTTTTAGTTTGGAAAATGCATTGGAGGAAATCTTTGTGTTTGGTCCTTTTTATCCATATATTTTTGAAGGCTGTTGCAAGCAATTTGCACACCATCCCGTGACCCAAAAAACCCCAAACCACGTAGTTAAACTTTAAAGAGACAACTGGACTTTGTACTCAAATACCATATTCTAGATACATTGTTAACATGTATGGGGAAGAGGTTACGATGAAACACATTTTTTCATAATTAAGCCTAATTTCCAGGTAATTTGCTTAAGAATTATTCCATTTGTGATGAATTAAATGACAATGTAGAATTTGATGGCAGAGAAGAACCATTCAACCCATCAAATTCTGCCCATGTAGAGACTCTGATTCGGTTTTAACTGTTAGAACCACAAAAAGGCTTCATACGCTGCTTAGTCCATAAAACACATCTATATTTCATCATTAATGTAATTTTCATCTCCGCATGCCTTAATTTACCAGATATATCTGCACATTCTCACATAATTGCCTAAAAATAAATTTAATTCTGTTAAGAAATCTATGTTCTCTCACAATTCACTCAAGAAATATCCAACAATTTCAACACCAAGGTATTAGTCTGGCAAAAAGCCAATCATAGGCATCACCCCAATCAAAAAGAATGTGTAAACCGGTTATTTTTAGAAACCAATATATTGTTAGACGTTATTAAAAATGTGTGTATACGTCAGCGGAGAGAGAATATATTATTGTATGTTTCATGTGCCACAGCGTACATAAATAATAAATATTATTTGCTTATTTACTCGTGATTTGGCCATAATTTAAATCAGCCATCGTCTCTTTAAAGATTTCTTTTAATAATAATAATATGCTTCTATGTGCATTTTCCAATACTAAATAAATCATTTAAATTAAAGATTGGCAAACTTATTTGAACCGCAGCAGAAAAATCACATGAAAAAAGTTCTAAATAAAATGTATTTATTTAAGTCTACCAACTTGATTAAAGAAGTAGCACTCCATTGAATGAATTGGTACGTGCCTCCTTGAAGCGGGATCTGACTTGTATTCTACTTTTTGTCCTAACATCCAAAGCCCATTTTTGACAATGGATTTCCGCTGGCTACAGCCAGACCGGTTGCCTTTTGGTAACTCCTTGCTTTAAACACAGGTTCTTTATATCGGTAACAGCCATTTTCACTGAGCCGCCGGTACGTCTTTTAGCAAAAATGGAGCAATGGTGCCTGAAATGGGATTACCCTTCATCAGGACGCTGAAATTTACCAGCTTATTATATTTTCAATCGATGCTTGCCATTTAAAGCAAGCATAGCCTGCGGGTACAAGTTGTTTGCCTTTCTTAGCAACTGCTCACAATACCCTGTGATAGCTCATAATGTGGTGCATGCTGCTAACCCTTCATTGTTATCACCCCTATTAATAAATATAGTGTTAACCCTTTCCTGTTAGTTCTTTTTGTGCCTACAAGGTGAGTGGCAAATGCTCCCCCAGCACCAAAAGAGTTAATTAGAAAGCAGTTGATGAGTATTGTCGAAAAATGACCTGTTTACCAAGCTCCAGAATACACGTCTACATTCATGATCAGATAGTAAGGTGATGATATCGATGATATCAAATATATAAAACTTGCTCAATGCTGTGTTTATTATTTGTGCCAAAGCTACAAAATTAACTATTTAACCCCTTCCTTGTTGGATTATATTTATCTGGCACTTGATACAGACTCATTTTATGTCTTCGAAATATGTAGCAAAGTTATGCGTTAAAATATCAGTGTAGTCGTAGTAAGTAGATGGCCCCACCTTAAAAAAAAAAATATGGTAATAAAATGTGAAATAGCTGTTTAACTCTGCACTATGTATTTCGCATAACATGATTTTTGCTCAGTTTAGAGAGAATAGTGATCTGGGTCGGCAATCATTAATCTTAGGAATACACTGTTGGTTTTCATGTATTTTATTATGTGATATACCGTATTTGCTCGATTATAAGACGAGGTTTTTTCCAGAGCAAATGCTGTAATAACACTACTATCATCCCCAGGTTCCAGCATGTACTGGATGCCTTGGCTTGATAGGAGTGTGATTGCTGTTAGCAGTTATATATATATATAGATACCTCCAGAAATGCATTTTAACCCCCTATATGCCACTCATCCCCATGATATGCCTTTTAACCCCCTATATGCCACTCTGGCATATAGGGGGTTAAAAGGCATATCATGGGGCACAGTGGCATATAGGAGAGTATAAGACATTTCTGGAGGCAGAGTGGCATATAGAGGGTTAAAAGGCACATCATGGGGCAGAGTGGCAAATAGGGGGGTATAAAGCATTTCTGGGGGCAGAGTGGCAAGCCTGGGGGCAGATATGCATAACTGGGGGGGGCAGGTTGGCAAATAAAAGGAAATAAAAAAAATATATTTTTTTCTCAATGATAGCTTTTATTAAATATGAAAATTAGTTTACATGAATTAATATTTACTAGTAAAACTTTTTTCCTATAGGGTCGTCTTATATTCAGGCTTTTTGTTTTTTTCCTAAATTAATATTTTGATTATCTTATAATCGAGCAAATACGGTAATAAGGAATTTAATTAATGCTAAAAATATTGGTCTAGAAGAACACTTATCATGTACCTTGGCAATAAAGTTTATAATTCGGAATGTGTGGCATAGGGATATTTTAAGTTATATTATAATAAATTATAATACAGGCATACACTTTTAACCCTTGTAATCCACGTTGCAGTTAAACGTGACACATAGCTGAATCGCTCTGCAGGCGTTACCAATTTAAAATAGGCTTCTAGGGCGATTATGTGTCTTCAGTCTAGCTTGCGACTGTAAGATACATTGTTGCTTAAAAATATATGCACAAGAAAACCCGATTTTATACAAAATGTAATTAACTGAATATCTTGTATCTTCCCACTCACTATAATTTAATTGTAGAGATATAATTCTTAATTAGCGTCTCAAATACATATCTCTCCCTTGGTTGTCTTGCCCATCGCAATTTGGTCCGCTCTTGTTATAATTAAAGTGAGGAGAACTGAATATTCAGCATTGGCTTTATTGGGGGAAAACAGAATCAAGAGGGGTTTTTTTTTTTTTGTTTTTTTTTTATTAAATCAGGTTGGTTTCTTGATCAGAGGAAATTCCCAAACAAATAATACAAAAATGATGAATTCCTAAAAATATTTTTATTAGTGAGATCACAGATCAATATATTCACTGGATAATACTCCGCACAAAAAAAATATTTTAAGTCTATTTATATATAGTTTTAAATATTTCAGAACATGTTGTCTTTTAATAGACATTTATTGCATTTATTGGATAATACACCAGCAAAGTCAAAATACGAGGCTATAAAGGTTGATAAGGTTAATTATAGTTTATTGATCTGGTGAAAAGTCGCCATTTTGGAGTCAAGAAGGTATTTTTCCACTTTTTCATGCACAATATGTTTTTTTTCCCCCTATGTTTTCTACCTAAATTACTATTTTTTAACTATAAGAATTATAGTCACTTTTCTGTAGTGATAACATTCACACAGGGTGTTAGTTAATACACACTTTTTATGTATACAACCTAACACCTCCAAGGACTGTAACTTCATTGCCAGTTACCTTTAACGAAATAAATCATAGGACCCACCAGCGGGTTTAAGGGCATTGGCCACGGCTTTATTACCTGGTATCCTGGGGGAGATCCTTGTCCCCAAAGCCATTCAGGGTCTCCTGGCCAGTGGAGAGCAGCGAGGAGGAAGGAGCACGCGGGAGGTTTAAATGGGCATTGGCCACTGTCCCCAATAAGAAAGCAAACTAAAGATGTAGTAATAAAAGGTTATCTATCCTAGCCCCAGACGCGTACACAAGACACTGCCCTTTTACTTATAACTTACCCCACAACGTGAGTTTGAGTAAGTAGGGCACAGTATTCCTTGGGCAGAATCCATACTTGTTTGGAGAACTATGACTTTTTAATACTAGATTTAGGTTTCCTATTTACAGTTTTCAGTTTGCCCATTGAGGTTTTTTTTCTCTTTTAGTTAATCTGCATGTAAACAATATAATTATACATGTTCTTTATTCTACTATCTGTTTGTGTTTCACTCTTCTCTACCCTAGCCTACTTATCGCAGGAATGTTTGCAGTTAATAGGATTTTTTTTACGCTCTGGCTATATAAAAAGGGAATAAAAAATATTTTTTCTTATATAATATATAAGAAATGCTTAGGGTAATAAAATATAAGGCATTTCACTTATAGTATGCCAGTATACAAAGCATAGTTTACATATAGTTTCAATAAAAAGAAATTTCATACATTAGCAAACAAGAATCCAGTTCGATACAATAATAAATTGTGTTTTATACTATTAATGACAGTAACTGGGTACGATAGAGCTAATGAAACCTATAACTCCATTGGGAGTTCCATTAACTAATGTAGAACTATTGCTGTAGATCAGCCAACACATTGTGATACATTAGAATCTCATGGTTGCTTCTTCACTATTGGTTTGCTTCAAGCGGACCCTGTCACCTGAAATGCGTTAAGCACTAGAGTATAAAACGCAGAGTATCTGTATGCTGTGTCGTCTTCAGGTTTGGTCATTGTTCTCCTGGGGTTGTACGCATTATTTCCCAGCATGCACATGGCCTCGTCTCCCTGGTTGGCTGTTTGTGTTGTCTTTATTAATCTTCCTATCTGGGTGATTTTATGCTTGGATGTGCACCGACGTCACAGAAGGAACAAATTAACTACTGTTCACGGTCCATTGTGAAACACAGCATGGAGGCTTTCCATATTCTGGTTAATAGTTATTCTCTGTTTTACTTTTCAGGTGACAGGTCAGCCGTCAGAAAGAAAATCCATGACATTAGTTGTCCAAATCCCTGTTATTACCCCCTCTATAAATGTACACATTAGATTTAAAACCACTCGGATAGTGGTTCTGTCCACAACACATTTCTCAGACCGTATGTAATCACAATACATCCAAGTGTCTTGGACTGGAGCTGTCACTGCCTTAAAATATTAATAAAAATATAGCATTTCATGTTTTTTTGGCGAAGTAGATAGGTGATCTAGATGTATGACTTTTGTATGGGCCATTTTTAGCAAAGAATAATATTTATGTCTCTTTCACAGATAAAACTCTGCTATGACAAAGTCGGCTATCAATTGATTGTCACTATATTAGGGGCAAAGGATCTGCCACCGAGAGAAGATGGGAGACCAAGAAATCCTTATGTTAAAATTTATTTTCTTCCAGATCGAAGGTAGGAATGACATAGTTAGGAATGACAGAGTATGACATCATCATCATAGGGAAAACAAAGTTTAAATTGAACTGCATGATATTAGAACGCTGGGCAAGAAGTAACAACAAAAAAGAAAGAACCTGGATCTTCAAATTTAAACTCTGGTCCTTGGCCAACCAATGAGTCAGAGGCACTTTATAAGAAAACAAGGTGCGGTTAAACAAGATATTTAGAATATTAACTTCAGTTCTTTTGACTGAAGTCAAAAGAAAGCCTAGTTATGAGTACTCAGCAAGGAGAATAATTTTCTTTTAATGGAAACAGAATGTCCACTGATCTAAATAAATAATAGTGCGACGAACAGAGGTAAGAACTTTATTGCCTACATGTACTTCTTCCCCTTGGTCTTAGATCTTTCTCCGCTCATCTAATGCTTACATACATATTACATGTTTTATTCCATTTCTTAGATTCTACTGTTGCAACATAAGTAGTACTTAATACATACAAGGTGAAGCAGTACTTAATACATCTGAATAAATCTTTCATAGCTGAATAAACCAATTAGCCAAATGTATTTAATCATCTCTAAATATCAATTGATTCAGCAGTTTCATATAAAAACACTCTTCTGATTTATTGATTTCATTGATTGGGGGCTTCAGGGAGTAACACTAGATATAGGAAGGTGTGCTACAGTGCATTCAATTAAAAAAACCCACTAAATCCATTAAAAACAGCACAAACAAAAGCAGAGGCTACCAAAAAAACTGCCATGAGAATGGAAGAACTGAAACTTTCTCAATTCTGAGATTTATTTCTATTGTTTTTTTTTTCAATTTAGCTGTTTTGGTAGCCTCTGCTTTTGTTTGTGGTACCGATTTTAATGGATATGAAAATATATTTTTTAATTGAAAAAAGGTTATAGTGCACTTTTTCTATATTCAGTTATCCACATGGTGCAGAGTCATTGTGTATCTTCTTCATGGGGCTTTGTATAATCATTAAGTATTTTAATCTTTTACAGATAGTTTTTTTAATTAAAAGTATCTTCTGAGATCCTAGTTACATTTTAATTAAGGCTAAGTATTTTTTTGTTGAAAAGTCATTAAATTGTCTACTTCAAGATACTCAACCAAAATAAATATACACATTGATTTCATTATGTAGTTCATCTAGAGAAACCTTTTGCAGATCCCGTGTTTGGTAAGAATGTCTGTCGATACTTTTAAGTAAATATACTGTTGCGTTAGGATATAGAAGGGCTTACAAGAAATACCGCGGATAGGATGGCGATCTGTCCATTGTTAATAAGCAGTGTAATATTTTATTGTCTTCCAATAAATTAAATACACTTTGTGTTGTAGTGATAAGAACAAAAGAAGAACAAAGACCATGAAGAAAACACTGGAGCCCAAATGGAACCAAACATTCAATTATTCTCCGGTTCATCGGAGAGAGTTTCGGGAACGAATGTTGGAAATTACACTTTGGGATCAAGCCAGAGTTCGAGAAGAAGAGAGTGAATTTTTGGGAGAGGTAATGAACAGTTTGTATACGGAATATATTTATATTGCTTCAGAATGCTTTGATCATTCATAAAGTAAAGTATCATTTTTGGAAAGGAAGATTATAGAATTGAATAGGAAAGTGCCTTATTATAGGTATTTCATTCTAAAGCTTGTATACTTGATGAGTATGATGTTATGTCATTAGGTTTAACATTTGCAATGCATTGGGTTATTCTTTGGAGTATTGTGGACTCCTATCTATCCAATGTGATAAGGAATAACATCATTTAGCAAATTTACTAGGAGAGGTACAGACATTTTATTGTGAATAGCAGCTTCTGTGTAAATATCTATGCCATGGCATCAAGTTTTATTAAATAACTTTGATAGTCCAGCTCTGTCTAGAGCTTGAGGGTCATTTGACCAAAAAATTGCTTTTTACCTCTGGCCGAGTAATAATACCAAAGTGGTGCTTCACGGGGCGACGGGTCCCACAGTCTATTGCTGACCCCTCATATCTATTAACTTTGAGCACAGTAGGACGGACTATTTGGCCATTTTCACTAATGGTTCATTAGTATGTTGTAGCTACTAATCCTCTTAGATGAATTTTGCTGACATGAGGCGAGAATTATGTTACTGTCCATGACCGGTAAGTCAGTTGCAGGAGTCTCCCGTCTCTCCTGCCATAGATATACTTGTCGTGTGATTTGTTTATTTTCCCCGTCTTAGCTCCTCGTAATTGGGGTATGTCTTCTCCTGCTTTATTTTACTCCAACAGATTTTAATTGAATTAGAAACTGCACTATTAGATGATGAGCCACATTGGTACAAGCTTCAGACGCACGATGTGTCCTCATTGCCACTACCCCATCCATCCCCATTTATGCAAAGGAGGCAGCTGCACGGGGAGAGCCCAGCAAGGAGGTTACAACGTAAGTTTTCACTGCCGAGTTCTTCTGTGAACGAGGGACATAATGAATCCTAGACAGGGGATGTACCTTGGGAATTGTTGGGCAGGTCGCCATGTGCTACGTGCCACGAGGGTTACTTGGGCCTCCTTCAAGTTCCCAAGGTTCCCTAGCACTGTTACTAATGTGAAGTGAACAATAACATGAAAATTGACATTACAAAAAAAAATGCCAAAAATATAACGTTATTACATGGCTGGCTATTAGGAGTTTGACGGGGAATGAGACAGAAGGTGCGAATGATTTGATTGTAGAGAGGCCGATGTGGAGAAGTCAGTGGAATGGAGATCTCGAAGGTGAGGAGAACAGATGATTTCTTTTAGGAGGCAGGTTGTGAATACATAAGACAGATGGTTTGTATGCTTCTCTGAACATGTGGGGTTTCAATGTAAGAATAAGTAGGGATGAGTCTGACAGAATGGGGAAGGGCATTCCGGAGAACTGGAACAGAGACATACAAAACGGTAAAGAACTTCTTCCACGGAAAACAAATGGTATCGCAGTGATCTATAAAACAAGGTTTCAAATGTTTTTTTCAGAATGGGGTTTACTATCTCATTTCCTAACTGTAATTACTGAAAATTCTGATAAAACGTTGTGTAAAACACATACTAATTTATACACACACGCTCTGTAGGAAAAATGAATATAAATGTTCTTTGAATGTGTATTTAACCTCAAGTGGCCTGATGTGGGGAAAATATAAACAGTATACAGAATACATTTAAAACAATAATAATAAAGGGGTGCAAAACACACTTTAAGTTTTGGTTCCTAGGAACACCAGTTAGCCTGTTTTAAATGTATGTATTATCCGTCCCGGAAACATCATTGTGTTCTTTGAATCGGATCTCCTGGATAACCAACTGCTTGCTGTTGTCTGATCGGGATTTTTGACACAGCAAACATTTTTTCTAAAAGTAGCGTGACATTGGTTATCTACGCGCTTCAGGTCTGATCAACACCAGCCCATCTTTAAAAACAAATATTATAATTTTCGCTGTTAAATTAAGTTACCAAGCTTTCCTTTATTTTGAATTTTTATTTTCAGAGTTTGAATTAGTTCTCAAACAATCAAAGCGTCACCGGCTTTTGATTGTAGTTGTATACGCTGTGATATACAAGGTTTGCATGAATCTCGCTGACGTTATACACACATCAGTTGTATTCTTTGATCATTGCGACGCAGGTTATTGGTTGGTTTGACTGGCAGCGGATCCAATGAATATGACTTTCTTCATATAATTTGGTTGAAAATTGTGAAACTGGGATCCTACACACGTTTGTCATGGCAACCAATGGCTTAATATACGTTTTTGGTTTTATTTTCAATCCCATTTTCAGGAAAGCTGTGAAGCAGGGGTGTCTAAAATCAACCCAAATCAATAAAATACACAATATAGTTAATTTTATATATATCACTACTACAAAGTATTTTTGATAATCAGTAAATTAGCATATAATTCTCCATATGACAGGGCACCAATAATACACATTTGAATGGAGGAGACGCCCCTGCTACATGTATTTTTCATAATGTTTTGCCCATGACATCTGTTTATATTAATATTTGTTTTCCAGATACAGGCCCATATTCATATAATTCAGGTAAAATTCCAGCATGTCAGATTTCCATAATGCATGTCTCCATATGCGCAGTCTGGTATAACTGTACCTACCTTATTAACGGGAGTCCACCTTAAGCCAGATGGTCATTAACCCGCCATCATATAATTATAGTCATGATGGTCACTCGTCGTGCTGTCAGATGTTGCCGGATTATTACTACCATGGAGTAGACGGAGATAATGGGAGTTGTAGCTCAACAACTTAAGGCTCGGCACATGTAAACTCAACCAACTTAAAGCAACATGATTCCAATGGCCTACTTCAATAACATTCTCATGTCTATGAGTTCTTTTTTAAGTCAGTAGTTTGTTGTTTGGATCTTATTGTTGATATCCACACCACCCAACATTTAAATTGGCCCAAGATGGGTTTTTTTTTATTTATTTTGCTGGAGGGAGTACGGATAGAGGTACGTAGGTGGAAAGTCTTACTTTATGGCTCTTTCTGTGATTTCATGAACTATTCAGCACCGCCGAATCTGATGGCGCTAGAAGATCGAGTCTTTAGTCGAGGTTGTTATCTTTTACATAGGAAATGACATAAAAACATATAAGCTTTCATGACCTCAGAGGTCTCTTCCACAGGTGGAATCTGCACAGATTTTATATTAAGAAGACACCTCAGAGACCCTAAAATGTAATTATTACTTTGTGATTTTATACTTTTTTATAAGAGCCCAATAAAAGGTATCAACTTCGACTGGAGGCACTTAGAAGAAGATGAGTATTTTATTCATAGTAATTTATAGATCCATCCTGCTGTTTATATACGCGTCATTGTGACATTTTAAGGCTGCAGAGGAGTTTAGTAGACTCGTACCCAACACACATCCTGAGCTCCTCCAAGAAAGGGACATCAGGGGGCTAAACGAGAGACAGAGGGCTTTGGGTTTCAAAGAGGGACTGTCCCCCTTACCATCATTCCTTGGGAGGTATGGATATCCAATAAAAAGGTACAACATATATAGAAACATATATGTGTTTATTATTACATTAATGTAAATAAGTAGCAGATATGTTCTCTGAAACCTGGTGTGTTATGTCCGGCTGAAGGTGGATGACCGTTTCTAGTTATACCAAATTCTGTACATATGTCCTTCGTCAATAAACCTTATTTCCTTATAGCTTAACCCCTGCTTGCTTAACCCAGGGTTTGAAATTAGGACAAACTCTATTTTTATAATTTTTTGGGATAATAAACCTTTTTTTTTTGTTATCTGTATCTTCTGGTTCTGGCAGTATTGGTACAATGGGACATGTATAATAACATTTTTTTAATAAACAGTAGACATTTCTTAATTTATATTATAATACTTCTTTCTCCAAAAGTCATTGTGTATTAGCAAGACTTTTTCAACTAACTCAATATATAGTTCTGTTAGCTGAGGAAAGGAAAAAATCTTTGTTATGTGAGTAAAATGCCACATGTTTTAATGTTTCACAATCTTTTCGAAGTACAAATAAGAAGACAATTTGGATAGGTCGTTCACCACACATTTTCTACAGAAAGGCAAGAACCTGATAAAGAACTTATCATTACAAAAATAAAAACTCAGAAATGCAGAATAATATATCATACAGGACAGAAACACCATCAGAGAATTTTATCTTTTTGTTGTTGCATTTCCTGGAAAAAATGGAATGTTGCCCGATCTACAAGAATTCATCTAACTTTTTAACATTCATTTTTATTTTTCAACAAAAAAATTCAGTCCTTTTTTTTACAGGGAAACTGTAACATGTGATGAAAAAATCACTAAAAAGCTGGATTTATTATTATTATGCTAAATGACCCATTTTTAAGATATTTATATTTTCCAGCGTTGCTATCTCCATTGAAGAGGCATTAAATGGGCATTTACAGTGAATATTGTATAGGAGTCGACCCCCCCCCCCCCCCGCGTTTAGCAGGATGCACATGCAATTCCTCTATAAAACTATTTTCACAAATATCTTATTTTTTTTATATGATTTTTTTGTTATATTCGGGAATTTTTATATTAATAATTATGTGAAAGGGAAGACAAAAGGAATTAAGATCAAAGATCGCTTTTTAGACCCTATTCCCATGCCCAAACACCCACCCTAAATAATCATTAAATATTGCCATCTGTTAAAAGAAAGGAAATGTGTATGAATGTCTGGCATACACAAGAAATCCATCAAACATACTTTCTGTACAGCTAGAACATACATACGAGCTCTGATTGAGAAGTCAGCAGGCAGAATAATACTTTGCATCCTGTTGTACGTATAGAAAGAGATTAGAGTATCATCTCAGTTCTAATAAAACATTAAAGAAATTGCTGTATAGTGAGGCGGTGTCGCATAGTCCTTTTCTGGCAGACTTGTTTTGCGATAACATGTGTGAGACGCTCCCTACTAATCTCGTAGCTCCTCCGTTTCCTCTGTCTTCTTCCTGATGCTCTAGTTCTTAGTGCCGGATTGCTTTTCGGTTGGTTTATTAACTGTTGTAGTCGACTTGGAAGAAAGGGGATTTTCACACCAAGAGTTCTTTTTCACTGTGTTGCCTTTTTTGCAGGATCCAAGAGAATAAGTGACAGCGAAGTGTCTGATTACGACTGTGATGACGGAGTCGGTGTCGCATCGGGTATGGTTTTATATTTTTCCAGTTGATGTTTTACAAAACACTTAGTCCTGCAAGAAGGGCTGGATATGTATAATACACAATTATTGAGCGGGATGCATTATGCAATAAAGCTCATCTTGCACTTTTTCTCTCACACTCATGGGTAAAGAAGGGCCTGACTGCGACCCCTGCCTGGTTAGGGCACCGGGACAAGCAGTCCTGGTAGGGCTTAAGGTGCTCCTGGATTTGTACTCTTGGTACACTGGGTTTCAGAGCTGCCTGGCAGTTGTCAGATCATGGAGCTTCCTCTAATTATGTCTGAACTGTTGGTTTTTCCTTGTGAATACTGGCTGATTTCAGGGTATGTGCCCTGGTGGTTATTTGGGTTTTGGATGGGCTGCAGGGGGCACTTGGTGCATTTGTCACTAAGAGGTGAGATGAGTTCTAGTGATGCATAGTGGAATTTAGAGAGCTGAAATGGTCCACTCACCCACAGATTCACATTATAGTGAATAATTTGTTTAGTGAATAGACACCTTAATTGGGAATTCTGAGACTTTGGATATTTAGTATCTTGGATACTGAGTTTATGGATACTGCATAAAGCAGAGGGGTACATAGTTTGTCCTTAGGCTTCGGACATGGTGTTGACTAATAGTTATTTTGCATTGAGCATGATTCTATTCATAAAAGCAATGAGACCATGTTTCCCGAACTTTACTTGCTTACACCAGGGCAAGGAAAAGATCTCATGAAAACTCAATCTACTGCACGATGATTTTATATCACACAGATTATCGACACAACGGGCGCGATCTCCAGAGTTCAACATTATCAGTTCCAGAGCAAGTGATGTCATCGAATCATTGTCCTCGGACCGGACCTCCGAATGTAGATAGTATAGGAAGAACAAGATCTTGGTCTCCTAGCGTACCTCCCCCTCAAAGGTATATGTATACGCATTATCAGTAAATATTTCCCTAAATGAATATTCTTTATTTTATGTTCTTTTGAGTTTTATAGAATGGGGGCTCTATTATCAATACTATAAAAGCATAAAATCATTTTTACCTTTTAATTAAGTTTTGGTGTGGGGGGTGATATTCGCCAATAGAGAAGATTATATTCTCTGTTAGCGTTTTGTTAATATTGTGTTATGCTTTGCTTCCTTTCAGATGTTTGTACATTATTAATTTTAGTTCTACAAACTTTCCTGAGCACTTTGGCGAGGAATAATGCGCTAGTATGAACATTCTTTGTATTTAGCGATTAAAACCCCTCAGGTTCCAGTGCCATCTGTGCAATCAAGATGTATTGTAAATGTAGGAAACTGTCATTATTCTTGTGAACTCAGAATGACTCAGTTAATTAGCGCTTAATTACGTTTTTTTGTCCTGTTTTACCACTACTAGCTTTATTTAGCTATTTGTAATAGAGAGTCTTCTTATATATTCCTTATGAGGTCAGAGTTTGACCTCCGAAGCAAAAAGTGGAGCTGGTAGATCAGATGATAAATATAATAAATATGCCTCTATATAGCACATTGAATTATACAAGAATATGTCAGGTGTCCGAGGTAGACAAGTGTGTCTGGTCCATATGCAACACATAGACTAGGGTGTCTAATAGAGAAACAGCTTGAGATCAGTAAAGTTACAAAATAGACTATTACCAACTATTTAATCTTTCCGGTTATTCACTATTTTAGTTTTATAAAAACGTAGGCATTAGTAGGTAGACTCTCGGTCCATATGAAGGATATGTAAAGAAGACAAGTATTAAGAATGCCAAAATACTGTCAGATACTTTCGGGTTTATTCACTAGACCTTTAGTGACCATGAGCTCAATTGTGCTTCCTATTCTTTCTTGACTTGATGAAAATGACAAAGAGAAAATCAGGGGTCCAGGGATGTCTATTTGACAGATAGATGAAGGGGCAGTCAAGGGAGGCATGCGTCGAAACGTCGAGACATTGCGTAGAAACATTTTAAGACCATGAAGATGTTGCGTGACGTGAGAAGTATCTAAACATGTTGTTTACTGCATGGCTACACCCTAGCTACAAGGACATGATTGGAAATGCGACAGTTACTAAGAACGTCTTCTGAATATCAGCAGAATGAAAGCCCTTTAAGATTCTACGCAACAGTCATGCAGAAAAGAAGTCGTTGATGAATGCTATTAGCAATGCAAATATAAAGTAGACATTACTGAAGCACTCATGAACTTTCTTTTTTTTTTTTGGTAGGAGTATGGAACAAGGACCAAGAATGGCGAGGTCTGGCCCTGCACATTATAATACCACAAGCCGAGTGGAGAGGCATCGCGTGTCAGATAACCACTACTCCCCAGACAGAGAAAGGTAACTAAAGAGTTTAGCGGTGCCGATATCTAGGGATTAAGCATTCAAGATAGAATATCCTAACCAGATAAGGATGCGTATAAACATTTGGTTGTGCAGTGGTGAGCGAATGAATACTAAACAAATGCAGGAGAAAGCATGGAAATACCTGGAGTTCTGCATATATCGGTCGTTAAATTTGATCTGATGTTCAACTAAATCACAACAATAGACAAACACAGTCTGATTCAAACTTTGCTGAACACACTGTACAAACGTTCATACAGTTCTTAATTCGTATGTCTTCAGAGATCTTTTTGCTCGAGGTATGGTTCACATCAGTCATTGCTTCTTGTAAATAACAAACTCAAACTTTGTGAGTGCTTTTTATAGGACAGGGCAGCTCCGACCAGCACCTCCAATCTTGTCTCATTGACTGGACTCATTGCTCTAGGAGAAGTACAAAACTTTTTCCACCCTACAATGTGAATGTTTAGATGGTGGTTCAGTATGAATGATCGTGTATTATTGTGTGTTATTAGTTGAAGCAGACTGCGTTTGTCTATTGTTGTGATTTAGTTGAAGACTGGATTAAATGAAGTTACCAGAAATTACAGGTAATTACAGGTAAATTTCACATACTGTACATGCATTGTTAATCCACGTATATTCCGATTCATTTCTAAAACATAGTGTCAAGGGGCATGAAAGCTGTTGTAGTGTGGATAATGGGAATGGTAGTCTAACAGCTGATAGATAAGCTGCGCACACCTAATAATATTATTTTAGGCCATTATACTAAAGTTCCTGATATTCTGATGTGTTGCACCGATGGTAATCCCTTTCAGAGTCGTAATGATGCACATTACATGCCAGCTTTGGACTGAAAGCCAATTAAGCTTGAATGTCAGAGACATGTAACAATTTTAATGTGTTCCATCAGGCACCAACTAAACCACTCGTATCATATTAAAAGTCTACCTAAAATGTATTTTGAGATTTTACTATTAAAAACATCACTGGACTGCCAAGAGTTTACAGGTTTGTGCATTATCTGATTATTCTGTAAATATATATACACTTACATAGGGGAATGTTCTGAAGCTGAATTTTCAAATTTTAAAATTCCATGAACAAAATGTATTTTTCTTTGAATATAGGGTGTGGGGAACAATCTTAGTTTTCAACCACACCTGTTAATGGTGTAAATGTACACATTGATGATGGGATTGAAAGAGATTAAGGAGGAAGAAATTCCATTTAAGAGCAAGAAAAGTGAAAGTTACCACTTGAGAGATATAACTTTTACCATCTAGTTTCTTGTCAAACTGAGTACTTTTTCGTTTATATCAGAGATCTGAATCAGCTTCTATACTGCATGCTACTATGATCTATGATTCTTGGGTGTTGTATCAATTAATATATGCATATCCATTAGAAT
The DNA here is from genome assembly GCA_029215755.1 of Spea hammondii. Classification (NCBI taxonomy): domain Eukaryota; kingdom Metazoa; phylum Chordata; class Amphibia; order Anura; family Pelobatidae; genus Spea; species Spea hammondii. Next base: position 13,073,099 of record JARDYJ010000005.1, on the reverse strand, counting down.
AGGGTCGAGGTATAGCTATAATTACCATAGGGCATATTTGGGGCTGGAAAAGACATGGGCTGAAGAAGGGTATGTTTAAACCACCCCAACCTATCAGGGTCTACAAACTAAAGGCCTGGCTTTAGATGTCTGGTGTATATTAATATTCAATGCTTATGATGACGACTCAGAAGGAAAGCCGTGTTAAATTAAAATTATATTGGCTAGGGATCACTGATTGGTCGGTTGTATATGTAGCTCTCTGGCCCATTTTCATAATTTAAAGTTACTTTATGTGCTTTTTTTATTTTTTATTTTTTTTTATTTTTCTTGTCTCTACCAGTCATCCCATTATCCTCAACTCTCTCCATCTCAGCGGCATCCACCCCTCCATGTGTCCACGTGTAAGCGCTCTAATGTTTGATATGTATAGCTAGCTCTCTTTCATTAGAGCTCTGGGAATATGGGAGACACGGGGTGAAGAGCCACGAGGTCCTCGGAGATTGCCTTTTCGCGGCAGCACCAACTGCACCGCCCATAGCCGGATGAGCAATTGCATTAATCATGAAAGAAATAACTAAGCACATGTCATACTGACATCTTTTTAAACGTCTCAGCAGTTTTCTTTAAAACATTTTAATATTAACGCTCCATTTACCTGCCTCGGATGCATATTCTCTCGTGTTTAACAATATGCAGTGTTAGCAGGATGTGCGGAGCTATAGAGAGATGGGGTCTTTCCAGAGAGACGATCTGTTAGGTGTATGCCAAAGATCCATTAGCTGAGATGGTTTTTTTCTTCCATCTTCCATCTTCCAGTTTAGACTATGGGCACTAGAGATGCCTAAATATATATCTATATACCGTATTTGCTCGATTATAAGACGACCCTGATTATAAGACGACCCCCCAAATCTGAATATTAATTTAGGAAAAAAAGAAAAAGCCTGAATATAAGACGACCCTATAGGAAAAAAGTTTTACCAGTAAATGTTAATTCATCTAAACTATTTTTTTTTTAATAAAAGCTATGATTGAGAAAAATATTTTGGTTTTATTTCCTTCTATTTTCCAACCTGCCCCCCAGTTATGCACCTGCCCCAGAAATGCCTTATACCCCCTATATGCCACTGTGCCCCATGATATGCCTTTTAACCGTCTAAATGCCACGGTGCCCCATGATATGTCTTTTAACCCTATATGCCACTGTGCCCCATGATATGCCTTTTCACCCCCCATGTGCCACTCTGCCTCCAGAAATGCCTTATACCCCTTAATGCCCCCCATTTAACACTACCCCGCCCCCCCCCCCCCCAAACTTACCAGTGCTTCTGACTTCCCTGTGTCCCATATGGCCAGTCCGGGCCTGCACTCCCACCATACAGATTGTACTACCACTCACTAAGGGACACACACAACACTCAGCCACGCATATCACACTCTACCACACAGGCCACGCTCCATGAAACAACACTCTAAGCCACAGATACCCCTCTCGGTCAAACAGAACACGCACAACGCTTAGGCACATAGATTTACAATTATTGTTTAATTTAAATTTTATTACGTAGATTTACAATTATATACATATATAAAAAAGAGATTGCAGAAAACTTGTGTGAAAATATGGTGAATTGGCGTGCATTTTATATATATATAAATATATATATATATATATATATATATACCGTGTGTATATATATATATATATACATATATATATATGGTATATATATATATATATATATATATATATATATAGTCCGATATTCGGACCAAAACGTTCATGATGATCTGTGAAACCTAATAAATTACCTGATTTTCTACGAATAGAAATCCCATGAGTATGTGCCTATTGTGGATTATTATTTATAGGCTGCGCTGCACCCGCACAAATATATATATATATATATATATGTATATACTGTATATATTATTTGTAAGTATTACTGTGTACTGGATGAGCAGGTATTTGGAGAATGAACCTGCTTTTTCCCGATCCCCTCTGTTCTATAACAGTAGAGATCAAAGTGGGAATTGTTTGCTATTGCAGAGAAATTATAGAAATCAAGAGTATAACCTGACAGATATTGAGCGTAATTGTGAATAATATTATTGCCTGTTGTCAAATTATACATTTTTTACCCAGTAAAAAAAAAAATGTACATTCATTTATAGCTAAAGTAAACACATGGGTTAAATTTAATTAAAAAAATGCTTATCTGGAAAAAAGCTGAGAATTTTTTTACTACTTTGAGACAAATTGAAACAGTGAGTTTTCTGCCTTCTTTTGGCTTATAAAATAAGGATGGGGAGGGCTGAGTATAATCTTATTAGTCAGGGGTGTTCATTTTCTCCCCCATCCCCTACGTGGCGGGGTAAGAGGAATAATCCCTTCCTTTTCCCCATCCTTTCAGGATTTACTTTAGGTTTAGTATAAATAATACTCCCTCCCCGATGTATCTGTCAGCTCTCTTCGATTAATATTTTAAATATTTATACATCGTTTAAATAATTTAAATATTTTAAATATACATTCTTTCTAGAGTGTAAGCTTGAGAGCAAGGCCCTCTCTACCTAATGCATCAGTTTGTCTTAGTCTGTGGATTCTAGTTTTGACAGAACCCTTGAATATGTGTATTTTAAGAAGCGCTGCGTAAATTGGCCCTATATAAATAAAAGTTAATAATAATAATATTAATATAAATTTCCAAATGTAATGGTTTGTGTCTTTACGTCGGACAAGTCCAACCTTTAATTTAAAGAATATTCACCAGTTTCCTTCAACTATGGTATTTTTTACTGTGATTAAATGCGATAAAAAAAATACTGAGTCTAGCAAATCCTGATTAATTATTTGCCCATCTGACACCAGATTGCATTCTTTATTCCCATCCTCTTTTTTTGTTTACTTTGCACAATTTTTTGTATTTTGAAAAGAAGTGTTATTATGTTTGGATTTTGATTTGAGGCTGAATTTGTCCCCCCCCCCCATGTTATTTTGTCATGTCCCTCATCATCGCTTGTTTAAACATCTCATTGTTCTTATTTCCTACCATGGCTACAGTCATTATCTCACTATTCCTCGTACCAGATTCAGTCAGTCGTTCGACCATCATCTCAGAGATCCCAGGTATATTTTATACTGTGTTTTTTTATTCCATTTTTCAAAGGTGCTGTTCCACTATGACAAATAATTACCAACAGCTATGCGTATGTAACCTTTCCTCAATTTGAACTTTTCTGCTGCTATGGCAACAGCCCATGTTATTGAAATGTGAGGTCAGACTAAAATTATACAGCCTGTTTAAGAAAGAGCGATATTGTATTTGAAATGCTCTGTTTAGCTTTCAGTATACTTTATTCTGAAGAGAGGGTGGACCCGCACCTTTAACCTCTGCACGTATGGAGTGTGCCATAGATTTAGAGAGCAGTTTCATGCCTCCTAGTAGTAACCCCTCTGACCCTAGCCCTTATTTTCCCTCTAAAAAAGTTTTTTTTTCTTTTAATATATTTTTTTTGACCTTAGTTAATATTATATCTGTGTAATTTTATAGTTTTAGTTGCTTGGAACAGGAAAACTGAAAATTTTGAATTTGTCGTATGAGGCATATCCTTATTGCTATTTTAATTCATTTATCTATAAGTGGGAACATTTACTTTTGGTTGGATTTATCACGTGATCACATCAACATTTTAATTTTCTATTTTAAAGACAGGGGTTAAATCCCACTAACTAGCTCACATCCATATCTTGAATTGTTTCCTAGGCTGATTTTTGGTAGACATTCCCTGGGAATATGCGCCATAACTGCCTCTTTAACACAAATACTGCAACCATGGTCAGTTCCGGGGTACATAACCGAAACGTGTTGATCACCTCAAAGAAATGGGGCCACAACATGCTGTGTTTTCTGCATTGTTGTAAAACAAAGGCAACACTTTGTCAACCTTTTCAATACCGTTTGCTAGTCTTCCGATGGGACTGTAACATTAACATGTTGTCTGTGCTTAGGATTGTTGTAAAATAAAAATTTCTACTCGCAAGATCTTTGATAAAAGACAAAAAGAGAAACTCATGAGTGTAGGAACGAAGGGTTAAGAGGGGAACCATCTCAGTTTACTCCAGAATAAGTACATCAAGTGCATTGTATAGTGAGAATCCTGGCCGTGGTCCCGTACACGCTGCCATAACCCCAGTAGGCAATAGGACTGCTGCTCGTACCTTTCCATTCTCATTGTCATACCTGGGAACTGGGCTTTGGGGTTTGTACATCTCGGGGTTAATGTCCAGATATTCAGCATCACATAGTCTGGAGTGGACGCTCTATTCTATTAAATGATATCTAAACAACTGATCATATATATATATATATATATATATAAACCCTGCTTAAATACAGGAACCTTGATAGAATATATTAACCTCCTAATTTGTTTCATATAGGATTTTTATTGAATAGAACTATCTGCATTAGAGTCGCTTCAAAAAAATAATCTTGGTGGGCTGTTTAAGGGTTAATTAGGTCCCAGGTATGTTCCTTGCTCCCCACCTCTTTTTTTTTGACATTGTTCATTTTTGTTTTAGTTTTTTTGTGATTTTCCTGTTTTTTATGTTTACTTGATTACTGTGCATTTTTAACCATTACCTGCCCATACACCATATGTTTTCCATCTCTGCCTATTTCTTGGCAGCAAGGATCACCCAATTTACCCAATTTTTTGTGAAGATGCGATCCGATTGCTGCGCTCCCGAAAGATGTGCCGTACCTATTCTGAGGGTGCTTACAATGATCTTGAGAGGTACACATGGTGTGGAACATGTTGCTGTACCCCCTATGCGTGTGCGCTCATATGTATGATTCCATTCATATATATGTGTATGAATGCTGTTTGTATCAAATAGCATGAAAAGAGTAGTTTGGGTCATAAGTCTAGTTTGAGTTATTTTCCCAAAATAAAAATGTGTAGAATCCTAATATAAAGCATTGAGATAGAGCATATGATTGCAGTAAATGTAATGGCCCAGAATAACAACTTTGCTTTGCTTCTAGTTCCATAAAAGCGTGTCAAATAGTAATATTTTGACCTAAATACAGTAGAGTGACCTGCGCTTCAAATGGACGTACTATATTTTTATAACAATTATTAAATGATAATGCACAGTTTATGTGACCTAAAAATTCTTACTGTCCAAAACATAAGAAATTAAGAATAAACACCAATCACGTGTAAAAATATTATAAACAAATACTTCCCGATATCTGTACTGCTGCTGCCCAACAAACACTTCCTCAAATGTTCAACAACTCAAAACCGACAATATTGGGGCGCATGTACATAGAGGGGAAAAAATAACACACAATAGTATAATACAGTCGTATAATTATTGGAAAATCTGTAAAGTGGATGCACTAACAAACCAAAGTAATAGGAAAAGCTCCTCAAGGGTTAAAGTTGACAATATCTTTATTTCTTCGTAAAATCTGTAGAAATGGATGTAAAGCCAAAATAGTGCCGTATCCTTAAGTAGTTCTGAAAGCAAAAAAGAACCCTTGAGGAGCTTTTCGTATCATATTCAAAACATAAAGAATAAAAGGAATAAAATTCACTAACCTCAGTCAATACGTCATGCAGATCCTTTTGAGGCAGAATTCGAGCAGTTAAAGCCGTGGTTGCCGTGCGTCCTGTTGTATGAAGTCCCTTTTTGTCACTGAGAACTATAAATGAGCTTTGCTATTCCTTCCATGCTCAGGAGGACTAGACAGGAGAGACGGGTGCCTACTGTACATTGCGAGGACACTGGCCGTTATCCTGAAAGGTATTTAACTACCGTAGTGAAAATATAACACAAGCAGTAGTTTAGTAAAAGATGCCCCCTATGCATAACAGAGGGTCCTATTATTTTAGTGGGGGTACTGTGCTGGAACATGTCAGATTACCATGGCACCCCTCTGATTTTGTCCTACAAACCTATGGGTTTGCTTTGTGGCTTCCTTTACAAGGTCCACTTCACCAAGTGCTGTACAGAAAGTGGTTCAGTGAATGTTTTTCAGCAGCAGTAAAGCAGAGACAGTCCTCCTATTTTCCTACCAAGGTCTACTAATGTCAATGGGCTTTTCCAGGAAAATTAATGCTAAATGCACCTTTTCCAAGCTTATACCATCCTTTATATTTAATTGACTGGTAGATTTACGCCCGAGTTATAGCGAGCCTTTTACACAGGGACTCCTATGTTACATGATTTGTGCTTCTTTATACAATATATTCATCATTGTGAAATAAACAGTCCGTATGATATAGCACCTTGGGCCCATAATTTGCTGATGGAAAAATCAATGGGTATTTTTCATGGGGGTCCAGTAAAAGGAGTATAATGCCATCTTTCTGAGGGCATATATGGGAGCCTCCCAGGTTAGGCTTTCCTGGAGCTCTCCGTCTTTTGGGGTAGGGGCTAAGTAGAGCCATACATGGCTAGCCCTCGACAGCCTTACTTGAGTAGGGAGTAGGAAGGGAGGTGACTGGGGGGAAGGCCAAACACCTCTCTGGCTTGAGAAAGAAGAAACCAACCCAGAGAAGCATTGCTTCACCTGGAGAATCTGGGTCAAACCCAAGGACCTCCCATGGATTTTTAGACTTTATGACCCCTTATTTGGACGTATAAATGTGTGTTTCTCAATATAAATATGTATCCATGCATATTTATATTGTGTTTTTTTAGATATTGTAGTGGAGTCATCCAGTGTACATGAAATTAATTCAGAGTTACAAGGTATACGAGAATCATCTAGATAATTAATTCCCATCAATACCTTCTGATGTAATCAGACACCAGAAATTGTATGCTTCCCTGCTATACAGTATCATATATTTTTATGTGAATTCGACAGCAAACGTTATGAGTCAACTTGTGGACAACATTTCTCTCCCCAAAAGCATTGATGTCAAGTTGGTCCAAAGTTAAACCCGACATCCTAACGATTCTCCTATATTATTTTACAAAGTAGCTCAGCTATTTGCAGTAGGTAGTTTATAGACTTTTGTTTTCTTTCCTATTGGTTTGTAACTCGTTTTTGTTTTGGCTGCGTTGTTAAGGTTGTACAATGGTGCAAGTGCATGGGCAGATCATATAGTCAATGGATCAGCTGAAACCCACGGGTAAGTCATCTCAAAACGCGCAGAAGCCGGTGTGGTGTGCCGTGCCCTCTTTGTGATATGGAAAATGGTGTTATTTTTAGATCACATTAAACTTGTAGGTCTTATAAGGACAATAAACCATAGAGTGTCCCAACCATTAAAAAACCCTATTTTTTTTTTACCTACTAACAGATAAAATACTGATTTTATTCGTACACCATGTAAATGTTGGCCTCATTAGAATTTTTCTAAAGGGTAGGAACCACAACCAAATTAAGCAATAACCTAATAATATTATCACTATTATGATATGTTTAAAACCCCCCAAACCCCAACTTTACTGGTGTCCAAAGAATGACACCTTCATTGGAGGGCGTGGTTATGGGTGTAGCTGGGGTGTGGTTAGAGGCAGGGGTGTGGTTAGAGGCAAGGTCAGCACAAGGCCATCCATCTACTTTACCACCAAGCATGTATTGTATACGACAAGTATGGAGCTGTCCTCCAATACTCTAATGATGGACCCGTGGGGGCTGGGATTGAGGTCTATATTGATTACAGCATCAATAAATATTAACGCGGAATCTGCTCGTCAGGGGAGATACTTTGACCTCCCTAACAGGCCCGTGACCTCCACTGTTTGCCAAAACAAGACAGTAGAGCAGTGGGAAAGCGGGACAGTTGGCATGTGTGTGTTTGCATATTTAACATATAAATGTGTGGTCAACCATCTGTTTAGGACAGTCTGGGTTGTCCATATTTTAGCAGTGTCCTAGGCAAAGTGGATGCAGCTTAACTTAAATAGCGTCTTCTCCCCTCTTCTCATCAAGTCTGGCATGTCCATTTATTGTCAGTTCTTTGAGGTTCTAGTGTTTGTGCCAGGGAAGTAGATCATCGCTACAGCCTCTCGTGTCTTTATCTGCCACTAGTGTACACAGTTACTTTTCAAAACTTGCATAACAAACATTTAAAGTAATTAAAATCTTACTACACCTTCTTTCTAAATAAATTAATTGAAATGACATTTCAGTCGATTACACATTTGGAAATTAGACTTTTCTAGAAGCTTAAGTAGAAAATAAATAATACTAACCTTTTATTGTTTCCACAGTATCCAAAAATGTTGACATTTTAAAACATTTACATATATTTTCTCACACTCAGATTATTTTGACAAGGTGACTATGAGTATTGAACCAGAAACCCGTCGGGAATATTTGGTTACTTTGTTTTAGACGGGCTATTTTTAATTTGGGAGCAGAATAAATTAAAGGGGCAGTCCCATGGAATTGTTTTTCTGTGAGCATTAAATATCATGCTGTATAAAACGTTGGTTTTATTTCATTTTGTGGCAGTAAATTACATTTACTTGCAGACCTGTAGGTTGTCTTTTATAGGCCTATATGTGTCAGATGGTCCTTTGGTGTGATTAAGACTGAGACATTCTATTGTTTTAACAGTAGTCAGAAAGATAAGAAGCCAAGGTATTTGTCTATTGTGTATTCAGCTGTCTCAAAACATTATATTATGTGAAAAGCTAGAATTATTTTAAGACAGACATAATATTTTGTTTTTTGGTGGGGTAAACCATCTTCTAGAAATAATTATATTTTGCTCCCTTTCTTACCCTAACACCCCTGTAAGAGGTTTGAAGGATTTGCTTGCACATAGGTAGTTTAGACTTGGGGCAGTAGAATCTGGGACTAGTGGGACTATTCTATGGTCAGTCGTCACATTGCTCCTCTTTAGTAGTGACCGATTACACCAAGTTATGATGTTGTCGACTTTGTTCATGGCAGAGCAGACTGATGAGGGTACAAGGGAAGCAAAAAAAGTCCTTAATGAAGTTTAGTTCTCACATCTACCCTAATACTAGAACACAGAGGTAGACTTTGGCTAGTAGAGGGAGCATGGAGATAGACCGCTACCAGGTGATGACTAGGGAGTCTTTCAAAGGAAAAAATAATGAATACCAAATAAATCTGGAGTTCCATGACAAGCAGATTGAAATATAATAGTGAAAATAAATGTACCAACATATTTTATCCCGAAGCAACATGCTAGTAAAATTGTTTTTGACAATACACTGCTGGTAGATATCTGATAGACTCGTCTCTATTTGTTCCATACCATACAGCGTCTCCCCACATTCCCTCTTTTCTGTCTCATAAATTGCCTTCCATCAAAACTTTCTCCACCTAGCAGTTCATTAACTTTTTTCATCACCCGCTTTTCTAGTTCTACCTAGCAAATCTTTCGATGGAATCTTGCATACCTCACGTTTTAGTATATTATGGGTTCTAAAGTCTGTACCTCTGTCTCCGATGAGTGGTAATTCAATGCAAATCACTTTATCAGTTGCCTACGAGAAAGCGATACGTACGCCCAGGACCGTGCTTTGGCATATGCCAACAAAGACAAAAATGATGAGATGTGAGAATATCTTTATTTTTAATTTACCAAGAGGGTGGCAGATAAGTGAAAGAGCCTTCCGGCAGACACGATAGAGGCTAATACACTGAGGGCATTTAAACATTCATGAGATAGGAATATGGCTACCCTAACCCTAAGATGAGTCCAACTACTGGTTAAGATCCGAGTCATCACATCAGGTAAAATGGGCAGACTAGATTGGCCAAATGGTTATAATCTAACACCAAATTCCATGTTTCTATCTTATAACAGGTATTTTACAACTGTGGAATACATTAGCAAGGAACATGTTTTACGTGAACATTTTGCTTAATTCTTTATCTAGACTTTACTTGGCGTGTATGTTTTCAGCATGCTATTTTTGGGTTGTTTTTGTTTACCTTTTTGTTATATTTCTATTGTTGCTATTAGAGGCAAAAGGTAAGTTTGGTTATATTCAGCATTGTATGTGATCAGTGATTCAACGTGTGCAGTGTATCCTTATTCTGTATTAAAAATGTTTTTTGTTCACGGATATGAATGTACATGAATGTTTTTTTTTGTTTTTGCCAATGTTTAAAACATGATCATTATGGTTCAGATCTAAAACTCTATGTACAGTATGGGTCAACAATTCAAAATGTTGGTTTTATGCTTTTTTTGTTTTTGTTTATATTTAACCTTTTTTTTAAATTAAGGATATGGTTATAGATTGAGTAACAAAATAAATAAACTAAATAAATCTCTCCTGCCCCCCCAAAGCATGGCAGAATTCAACTCAGCGACTTTTTGACTAACATTACAGGAATTGTGACGCAGCAGATAGAGGGCCATATCAAAGATCCAGGTCAACCGAACAACGGCCTGTGCTAGAGCGGACCACCTCCCGCTCCCGATCCACTGAGCGCCCAGACTCAAACCTCATGAGGTCGATGCCTTCATTAATGACGGGAAGATCTGCCCCTCCTTCACCTGCCTTATCGAGGTGAAATGCAACAACCACCTGGCCTAATTTCGCCCCCCCCACAGTTATCACCATTTTATTTTCAAAGTAGCTAACAAGTCTAGTTTCCATTCTTGGCTGATCACGTCTTACACCAGATACTAACGTTCTGATTGCCAACACACACACTACTTATATTCTCTTGCGGATATAATGGTGTGCCTGCCATTGTGCGTTGTATACTAACAGTTTTTAACAGCATTTGTTTTGTGGTTTTTCTCATTGTTCAGGAAACCTGGTTCTGGCTCATAAATTACACACCATGGTGATCATGTCTTCTCTTGCAGAATAAGAAGTTGTTTGTTTTCATCAGACATTGCTTACAGAATAATCATCATATACCATCACACAAGTGGTCCATGTTTAAAATGGAGGGTCTCTCACATGTGAATGTTAATAAGTGCAGAAAGTTTTATCTTGTATGATTAAAGCATTTGGTATAGTTTGGAGGACAAAGCTTGAGCTTTTTCAAGCAGTGCTCAACCAAACTGTACAAGATGTTTTGTTTTTTCTTCCATAAGTTAAGATATATTTTCAGCACTTATTAACCTATTATAAATCACTGGAGTTTTTTTTTACAAAGAGTTTGAGTTTTTCTTTTACTTTTTTTTTTATTAAATGCCTCACTGCCAGAAATGCACTCAGCATAATGCATTATATCAACATTATAATTACCATACAGAGATTAATTGGTAGTAATCAGAAGTCTGATTACACACTGGCACACATATGTACACATGCTTACACAGACTTACACACTCGGGGTAACACATACACATGCTTAAACAGACTTACATAAACATACACTTACTTATGCTCAATACACTTACTTATGCGTACCGCATACACATTCATGCTCACGCACATTTATGCTAACACACAAAAACACATACACACCCATGCTAACACACACTTAAACATACACATCCATGCTAGCATACAAACACTTACACATGCACATCTATACTAACACACAAGCACACACTCTGGCACGGCCCCTTACCCCACTGGCAACTTTCTCACACTCAGGCTACCACACATACACATACTTACTCTAACATTAACTCAACTCAAAAACAATAGTCCCTCCTTGCTACAAGGAGTGTTAAATAAATGGGTAGAAGTGGACTGGAGGTAACTGAAAAAATGGTTATTGAAAATGTTAAACAATAGTATATTGTTTACTTGAAATAAAGTTAAAAACAATTGTTAAAAGTCTGAGCATTCTGGGGAAAAAAGAACAGATATAATTATACATTATGCAGTCTGTGTTCTATCAGTGAAATGGCTTCTGATCACATATAGTTTGTTTTCTTATTTTTTATTTTTTTTAAACAGCCATGACGTATTTATTATGCAATTATAAATGCTAAGCATCAACAAATGCAGCTAATTGTAATAAAGGATATTTGATATTTTCTTGTTATATTTATGTTAATAATGTAATTGAGGGAGTTAGGTTAAGTCAGTGCTGGCTGATTTGATGCCCCTGATGTTCTATGATGGTCCATGCTTCCAGTGAGGCTCGTTGAACATCATGGGAAATTCTGTCCAATGTAGTTGAAGTGCCAGCACTGATTTAGGTATTAATACATACGTACAGTTTACTGCTTTTATTTACTTAAAAAAGGGTGAAGATTTAGGTTATTTCTTTTATGTGATTTATAATGGTTTCTCTATCACCTCTGTTCTCCCCATTTTAATGGAATTTTATGATTTGTTTTCCCCATCACGTGTCATAGCAGCTTCTCTTCTGTATTTTCTAAATGTTAATCTGTCTAGTTAAATTCTTGCGTCATCAAATATTAATGTGCTATACGACTGCATTGGTACTATTTGATTTATTTTGTAAAGTTTAGAATGCAAAATAAGACTGTTTGACTAATAGATTTTGTAATGGAAATTTTTGTAAAATTCACAAATATATATTTATTTAGGCTGGACATTAGAAAACAAGGAAACATGGAACAGAATAAATATTGCTTATTGATATGAATAAAATCTGGTGTATAATTTGTACTTTTGTATGATGCCATAGTGTTATTTCAAGTCAAAGATGTAGCAAGAATGACATTTTTGTAGGTGTTACGTATTGCGAGTTTCCTACAATAGACGAAAATACATTATATGAACTCCTGTGTGGTCTGGGTTGGTAGGAAGGAAGAAGCCCAGAGCATGTATTCCGTTAGTTATGTAGGGTTTGCCCCGCATACCTCAGCTTAAAAACAATTAATATATATTTTAGAAATATATTACATTAATAGAATTACAAAAGGAGTGACATTTGCAAAGGCCTAGTTGCTCAACGTAGACTTGTTGTCCAACATAAAAGAGACCTCTACCAAATCTCGGATAGCTTCATTTATCCACGTTCCTCTTAGATGTATAGTGGTTCTCTAAATTACTACATCTATAGGCAGAACCCACCCATCCTGGCTTTTTTCTTTTCTCTTTCACTGCCCGACTCTGTGACGATTTTATATATATATATATATCACAAGAAAGTAGGCTACTTGTTAGAACTTCTTAAATGTTTGGAAAAAAATTAGACCTCTAACCATTGTAAACCGGGTCTAATGTTTTGTTCAGGTTTTTTTAGGTAAATACAAAAAACATATTTGTGAATTTTACAAAATGATTTATGCAGAAACAACCTTAATTCTGGCTACCATACAAATTCAATTGACGAGGCCCAAACTATGTTTAAACATCCAGGATACACTGTTAGCATTTCAGGTTATTGTTTGTTTTTCATGATTTAGTTTCTAGTTACTACTTATGGATTATAATAGCAATGTAACTATGCAATTTGCCCTTTCTGTGCTAGTGAGTGAACCCATTCCTTCTGCATTCGAAGGGTTAACGTATACATAGCTTGGCTCCTAACCGTTGTGCTTTATAACCTGTTTTATAGGGCGCACCCTCGTACGGGCTCTGTACAAACAAGTCCCTCAGGCACTCCATTAGCAGGACGTAGGGGTCGACAGCTTCCTCAGCTTCCACCCAAGGGGACGCTGGACAGAAGTAAGTACAGGCCTGGACAGTATGATAATAAGATGAATTTAGGAGCCCACTTGCCAAGATGTACTTTATATATCAACGTGAATTTGTTTATAAGGTAAGCATGTGGCTCATGGTCGGGGTTTTTAATCCTTTGAATGGAAACCTCTAATAAAAGTTCTAAAAGGAAAATGTCGAAGGGCAACAAGTATTTGTTTGCCTCTTGCTTGTGTGAGTGTTAAGGCAAAATAATAAAGCCAAATACTTTTTAGAGTTAGAGGTAACAATGTAAAGATTCTTGACATGTACGTCTGATGAATTATATCTATAAATCAACTTTGTCTCTGGAGGGAAAGAGAAGTCCTGCAGGCTGATTTAATAGCCACATGTAGACAACGTTTCATGCTTTATATGTCCTAGCCAGTTTCATGTAAACCTTTAGGAATAGCAGAAGGCTAAGGGGGAGATCTTTTACGTAGTTGTTATCCAAGAGCTAGCGAGCTGATGGTTATCTGACCTTTTTTAGGCCAGCCTGGAGGATTGCGAATGAATGAGCGGTCGACTTACCAAGTAAAAAAATAAATAAAAACAAAGTATAAGTTCTTTTTACTCAATAACCATGGTTCTAATGCCTTCTGGGAAAATCCTCATAAGAAAAAAAAATACCCTTTAACAGTGTTCAGGTCTTCACTCTTTGTTTCTTTATAGTTTTGTGATACTTTATGGTGTACAGTTACGGTGTAATTGATATTTCAGAATGGTGGAAATTGAACCTGGGGATTAAGTTAAGTCTTTTATACCAATAATATTGCTGGTAGCTTTTGGAACTAAAGTCAACTCTGTACCCAGTCTAAAATTCCACATATAGGACATGCTATCATTTTGTTTGGCTTACTTTGGTCTCTGTTGCTCCAAGATCATGAAACTTGTTTGTCCTGGGACCTCTCGTACCTTTCATTATCATTAAGGTGTTCGTACTGACCTACAATTCGAGCTGCCTGTAAGAGATGCATGTTATGTGGCACTCATTTTAATGTAGCATTGTATTATGTGATCTACAGATGCCTTACGGTGCTGAGATAACACAAATTCATATGAGAACTTAAAAAAAAAAAAACCATATCAAATATGAATTTATAGCTGTGTCCCAGAAAGAGATCGATATAGGAACGTTTCTGTATACAAGCATTATTGGTGTTATTTTAGGCCACTGTTGCCCACCGCATATGGCTATACGCAAAGTAAAAACGTAATTTCCACTCACTGCTGGACTGCACTGATCCGTGGCATCCATTTAAATGCATTGTAAGACTGTTAGGGCAAAAACATAATATAAAGAACTGTTTTGAAGCAAGAGGTGAACATCTAAAACTCTTAATGTATCCTTTTTTGATGAACCTGGATCATAAAGCCAATTGCTTCTTTTTCTCCAGGGATATTGCAGTACCGCAGGCAGAGAGAACTGTCAGTTTCATACTGAGATTCATGCTTTTTAAGTCCTGGCCATGGTTTTTTGGAAACTTTAGACAATTGATTTCAAATACAAGGTTCCGTTGAGATAGAACAGATTAGAATTATTTCACAAGGAAATGCTAGAATAAAAGGATTGTGTCTCGATCTCTCCATATTTCCAATAATATCTGGATCGGAGGGGATGCAAATAAAATTAATATTTTTGTTTTGATACCAAGTGGAATCTTTTCATTCTTATTTTTATTAAGTAACATAACACATTATATATATATATATATATATATATATATATATATATATATATATATATATATATATATATGTACTCTGATTTTTAATTGTTTTTCTCAGTGGATACAATAAAGTGTAATATGTTTATGTATATATCATTTATTGATTCCATCTTGAAGCAAAGTGGGATTGTTTTATTGCAAGGTTTTTTTTGTTTTTTTAAAGGAGATAATGAAGCAAACAACACAGTGAAACTTGTATGTTTTAAGCTATACCTATATGTCCATCAATGAGTAATAAAATTGTTTAACATGTTATATATTTAGTTCAATATCTAGTACACTAAAAGAAAATTAAGTCTTATGTCAAAGATGGCTCAGGGGAAGATCTTTTATTGGGCCAACATAGAAAGTTATGTAGGCTTTTTTCTTTGATGGCCTAATAAATGGTACCAACTTTTGATAAAGACGCCATTTTCTCTTGGGCTACTATTTCCATTTTTCATGCTTGACCGTTTGTAGTGAGAGTAAACCAAGATATGTAAAAAAACTCATATGTAAAAAGTCTTAAAAAGCTGGTGAAACTGGTATTGGGTCCTACTGATGCCTCCTCAAAACCCAGGAACACATAAAGCACATGTACAACTGTACACACGTTCATTAACTCATATTCCACCACATAATAGGCATTGTTATGACCTCACAGAAAGGCCTAGCAAGATCAGAATATTGCAGTTTTTTGCTGCAGAATAAAGGTCAATGAATACTTCTGCAACTGGACGCATCATTCATCAATAGCGTCCTAATTTTCCTTTTGGCGGCTGATAATATGGAGGAAAGTGTCCTCCACCCACTGCAAATGCTATACGGGCAACAACAGTAAGGACTTCTGAAGATCAAGCTTCGCTTTAGATATGAAAATATTGAGCAAGAACTTTTTTTATTGCGCAGAATATACAGCAGCAAAATCTAAACTCTGTAGAACAAGTTACTAGATATATTAATAACATATTCAGTAACGAATATGTTGCACTCAATGTTGTCAATAGTCAGTTGTTGATAAAGAAATCTCATGACCTTTTAATGGAAACGATTCCAAACAAACTTAAAGACTTACAAATAAGGCTTTGACTTAGAAGTATGTGTCACCAGTGTATAGAAAAAGCTAAAATTTGCATCGTGCTATGTCTTTTATTATTATTAATAATAATAATAAGTGCTATACTTCAAATTTACTTTTTTTTAACCCTTTTGTTTTGGTTCCCTTTTCAGAAAATGGAGTCAATGAACTAGAGCTTTATGAAGGTCTGTACATAATAGAGGGTTTGTTTTTGCATATCTGCCCTTTGGAGGGCAATATCTCTAAATAAACCCGACTGCAATTGATGTCCAAAGCTTGGTTAACTTACTTGGCCATCACTGCCTTTAACCAATCACCTCCCGTGTTCATTTTGTTTGTGAGATCCATTTTGATCTGATCTACTAAATAACTCAATCCATGCCGATGTTTAAATTGGATCTGTCCAGTTGAGTTTGTGATAGGTTAATAATGCAGTTGGACAGGTTTAATGCTTATCTGTAACATTGTGTCTTAAACATCGGTCTAAAAAGTGTATTGACTAAGGGCCAAATTGGTCCTAATCTAGCCAATACAAGTTTTTGTCTCTGTCTATTCACTAATGAGTTTCAAAGGCCAGCTCTTCCCTTTCAGTAGGTTATAAGATTCCTTAGTAGCACATTACATGTTTCTGCTATTTATGCATCTTACAGGTGACGCCCAGCAAATTATGAGATCCATCTGAATTTAAGAGCTTGGTCAAAAATTGGCACCACTAGTGAGCTTAGCCCCCCTGGTCTGAAATCCTGTGAAGCCAAAAGTTGCTTGGCAAAAGGTGGAATTTTGATCTTACCGCTTTTAAGTCATGATGAGCATCTTCATGTCTAGAACAGGCTGCACACAAAATAGAAAACAGACTCAAATTCTATTTCAGTTTCTGAAGGAAAATTTGGTGAGCCAAAAATCAGCTTTAAGTAATGGAAAACATGATGGCCCTGGAAGATCACCAATCCCACACACAGTAATGGCTCTGTCCACACGGACAGTCCTATACTGATACAGTGTTGTACGCCTCCCCAGGACAGTCCTATACTGATACAGTGTTGTACACCTCAATATTTTACCAACTTTTCCTATTGTGAGCGGGGATGTTTAAATTGCAGTTAAACTTCCTCAATCACGATGTCAATTGCAGTCCAGTTTACTATGTGATGATGCGTGTCTTACAAATCCTGTCTCCTATTAGATTTTGGTTGCTGTGCTTCATTTGCTTTCTTTGTTCATAACAGGGGAGTGTTGGGTTTCCTGGGTTTTATGCTGTCTCGCAATTGTTTGAGCATTCCGTGTTCTTCTAACATGTAAAATATAAAGATTTGATGATACAAATGACTGTAAAAGTATAGAAAATTTCATATGAAAAGAGGTGGCAAACCATAAAGTCACAAAAGTTGCGCTATATACTCCAAAGTAAATCACATCTTATCTACTGTAGAATATGTTCCTAGAGGTAGTTTGTTGACTGGCAGGAGAAGGTTTTTAGGTACCTTCTGGTCTACTGTCAGGCCAGGTATGAATGTGGAACTGCACCAGTGACTGACAATCATGTAAGATATGTGCCACAATTTCTCATTATGGGAGTTGTAGGTTGCAGGAGTGGCATGTCTTCAATATAGATTTGTTAGGTTTTTTGTGTTGAAGCCTTATAAAAACTAGAATTTTCATTGCATAATTGCTTTTGTATTCCCTGGGTCTCAGCCTGGATAAGGTTTGTGGGAACAAAAAAGTTACACAAAACATTTTATGGGTCTTAAAATCTAAAATGAAAAGCTTGCCAACATGATTAGAACATCAGCAAGGAAGACCACCAGATTTCCTTCCGAGGCTAGTGTTTTTTCACTGCAGCAGTTTCTACTTTGGATGTTCCCATGCGTTGCTTTTATACATTTGTTTATGTTTGTTGCAGCATTTTCTGTTGTGCTTTTAGCTAACCATGAATGCATGTTTTTCCCTTAAATTCTCATGCTTGCCAATACAAAGAAGATGAATTTCAACATGTTGACGAGCAGGGGTCAGAGGTGGAGGCAGGTTGGTCTGAATATAGATTAGACATCCTTTGTAGTGGTAAACCTATGCAGTTTTTAGCCACGCAACAAGATGATACACACCAGACCATACATTTTGCCTTTTGTTTTCACTAAGTGGCACAGTTAAGATCCTTTCCTTTCTTTCCTATGCTTGCAATGGAGCCCCCAGGCTCCAATCCCCGGAAAGGGGCCCTAGGCCACAATTCCAAGAAAGGGGCCTGCACCGCTTGGACGGCGGCCATTAGGCCCCAAGCCCTAGAAAGAGTCCCTCTGAGCCCAAAAGTCAGGAAGGGCCCAGACACAGGTAGCAGGTTGTGAATGCCCAGTCCTGGGTAGAGGGATGCTAGGGCCCTATCTCATGTAGCAGTCCACAAGGACCAATAAGGAGCCTGTGACAGATCAGGGAAGCTGGGTCCCTTGGGTATTAGTTGAATCCCCTTTTATATATATATATATATATTGTTCACATAACTATAGATCTATTAATATTCATGTTTAAAACTTTTTTGTTTATACTTCATCAATCTTCATGTTTAATATTATTCATTTTTGTATCTTATTCTCTTACACAGCTGTTTTGTAACAAAGCCTCTTTGTTTGAATTGTATTGTTTGTGATTACTCTATAGGATGTTTAATTAAAGTTTCTAAGTTGAGCATGGTCCACCCTGACAGCATTAACCAATGTGTGACAAAGGATATTTTATTTCATCCTTATGGTCATGGGGAACTGTGCTCTGTCACTCACCACTCCTGCAGTGAGTATCATCCATGCAGGGGAGGGCTGGCCTGGGGGGCAGTTTCCACAGGCTGCTTAAAAATTATTAAGTCAGGTCTGGATTGCAGGGGTCCACTTGTGATGTTACATGTCAGTAAAATTAAGGTGAAAGGTGAGACGAGGGAGAAGGAAAGAGACAGAGAGAGGGTAAGGGGTTAGGTAGAGAGTGAGTATG
The DNA here is from genome assembly GCA_029215755.1 of Spea hammondii. Lineage (NCBI taxonomy): Eukaryota > Metazoa > Chordata > Amphibia > Anura > Pelobatidae > Spea > Spea hammondii. The sequence continues at coordinate 13,053,775 of JARDYJ010000005.1, read as the reverse complement.
CATGTATTAACGTGAGTATGTGTGTATATGTGTGTGTTAGAGACAGTATGTATTATGAGTTTGTGTGTTGGCATGAGTGTGTATGTCTAAGTGTTAGTGTGTGTGTAAATATGTGTGCCAGTGGATATGCTAATAACCAGGGGGAGGGGCGGATGAGGTCACTTGGCCTTAACTGCCCCCCAGGCGATAAGGTAGCAGCTCTCACCTGCATCCATGATATCTGACGGCAGCTTGGTCTCCCTTCTGCCAGCTTTCATTGTCCTGACTGAGGCAGCGTGCTACTGCAAGCACTGTTACTCTGAAAGCATCTGAATGCCCAAACAGAATATTGGGTCTTCGCTTCCTGCAGTGTCAACAACACTTCTTTCTACCTGCCGTGTATCTGTTCTTTTCATAATCCACAGTCCTTTTGATTATTAATCCTTATTTGTTTTTGATGTCATAAAGATTTTGAGGAGAAACATCAGAGTCCACCTGTTAATGGGAGAAAAGGCAAGTTTCTAAAGTAGTTATTAGAACAAGACTCTCCCTACATGCTGTGTTCACACTTTTATGAACGTTAAAGTGGCTCTGTCACAGGATGAAAAATAAAAAATAAAAAAATTGCAGCAGAGTTGGCTGTATGCTTAGCTAAATTTATAATAAAACATATTTATTGTATTTAAATATTTGAAAATTACCTTTTATGAAACCCATTATGGTTTATGCACTTAGGACACTTATTAACCCTTCCTATTTTATTAATTATTAAACTTAATAGAATTTTTTTTTAATTTAGCAGCCAATCAGGGTCAGGTTCTCACTGGGGTGTATTGTAAACCATTTGCCCTCCATATGGTTTATTATGATTAATATTTGTATTTTATTTTGGTTGACAGAACCACTTTAATATGTTATCCTGTGTGTCCTTTTGCGTCTTAGCATGTAGTACTCTACGATGAGTAGATGATTGGATTTTAAACTCTTACGTGTGTTAAAATGCTTTCCACCTCTCTGTTGTTATTTATTAGAATGTTATTCCACTTAGTTCAGATTGATGTAGTAAGAGTAGTTGGGAAGGCCTGCATACCCACAAGCAAAACTTAACTTGTAGCACAAAATAGGTCATTAACCATTTACAATAAATTTTAAGTGGAGGTTACTTTTTATTGAGAAAGTGAGCTGCACCAACGACGGCGATCCAGTGCGGACGTGCTTTTCTCAGCCAATCCGGAGGCAGGGTGATTTCTTAGAACCCCTGCGGCTGGACAGGCTAATTTTCAGGCCAGATCAGTAGAGGATATCAAGAGAAGATCACCTTTATCAATACAGAGTTACCGTATTTGCTCGATTATAAGACGAGGTTTTTTCCAGAGCAAATGCTCTGAAAAATACCCCTCGTCTTATAATCGGGGTCGTCTTCTAATCAGACCCCAAAAAAATGGCTGGGGCCATGCTGCTTACCGGTCGCGAGCAGCGTCTCTTCCGTTAGAAGCAGGAGGACAGGAAGCTTGTAGCTTCCTCACAGAACTCTTTCTCCCCCTCCCTCCTCTGGGGGCGGGGCCAGAGAAGTTGCTGGTACAGCCGGTCCCCTGCAGAAGTCTTCGAGTGAGAGATCTGCAGTTCAGGTAAGGGGGTGGGGGAGGGTTTTGGGGTAAGTATGTGTGATTAATGTGTGAAGTATGTGTGATTAATGGAATGAATGAGTATTTAAATGTTTGTGAATGTGTGTTTGTGTGTGATAGCATGGATGTGTAAGGGGGGTGGGGGTTGTAGCATGGCATAGGGAGGCTGTAATCCCACTACTATCATCCCCAGGTTCCAGCATGTACTGGCTGCCTTGGCTTGATAGGAGTGTGATTGCTGTTAGCAGCAATCACACTCCTATCAAGCCAAGGCAGCCAGTACATGCTGGGTTAAAAGGCATATCATGGGGCTGAGTGGCATATAGGGGGTTAAAATGCATTTCTGGACCTCCAGAAATGCATTTTAACCCCCTATATGCCACTCAGCCCCATGATATGCATATATACCTCCAGAAATGCATTTTAACCCCCTATATGCCACTCAGCCCCATGATATGCCTTTTAACCCCCTATATGCCAGAGTGGCATATAGGGGTATAAGGCATATCATGGGGCAGAGTGGCAAATAGGGGGGGTATAAAGCATTTCTGGGGGCAGAGTGGCATAACTGGGGGGGGGGCAGGTTGGCAAATAAAAGGAAATTTAAAAAATATATTTACATGAATTAATATTTACTGGTAAAACTTTTTTTCCTATAGGGTCGTCTTATATTCAGGCTTTTTGTTTTTTTCCTAAATTAATATTTTGATTTTGGGGGGTCGTCTTATAATCGGGGTCGTCTTATAATCGAGCAAATACGGTAAATGGAGCCTCTCACTACTGGAGCATAAATCAGTCCCACGACACACCTGTGGAGTCCCGAATGGAACACAGAGCTGTATATTCACGAAGATTGTGCAGGAGAGCTTCACTGTTATAAAGAGCCATCGCTCAAGTGTTGAGCTGACGTTGTATAATACATACCTCCATGTGTAAAGCAACGTTAAAGAACCTTAACTATGCATTATACAGGGCCAGCTAAGCTCTTCCTGTAGCAGAAGCTCACTGGGGTTGACTTGTCATAATGTCTTGTGAAGTCAGGTTGATGAAACCTCAACTCTCCTGCAAACTTTAGTGATTAGAACCCTCAGAATTCATATGGCTCATTCTCTAGCTCGTTATCAGAATAATGAAGGCATTGGCCACACGTTTAATTTAATAGATTATTTCAAAGTTACTTATGCACAATGTCAAGTGTAATTAATTGTCCTGTTTACAATTCTTATCTCCTTGCTAAGTCTCATAACTTTACCTTCTGCTTCAAACATCAGAGGACTGTTCCGTGTTATTAACATGTACCATGCTCAGGGTTTGTATAAATTGTATTTTGAAGGTGTCATATTTAAAAACTCTTGTGATTGGCCCTCCATTGTCTTAAAGTGACCCAGTTAACATGATGAGATGTGTTTTCTATACATTGATGTACGGAAACTGGTTCACTACTGGTTTTATTTTAAAACAAAAAAACAGGTAATTTGTGAAATTACCTAATCTCAGGTAATGATACAACATATTTAAAATGCGTGTAATTTATAAAATTCATTTGATGAGAGGAAAAACTTCCTTTATTGAAACTGGATTTTAGGTATCCTTTGCAGAATTATGGTAAATGTTACATATTCTGTAGAAGGGATGTGGGTTTTGAATCTGCCAGGAGAGGGCGCACTTTAGCCGTGTATCTGATTGCGGAGCTGCGATCGGGCAGAGACTGCGGGGAGCTGTGTAGCGTGACAGTGCTCATCCGCTTACTGATGCTCTAGCGTATTCCTTCATGGGCGTTAGAGAGCAGTATTAACCCCCTGTGTGATGTGTACATTCGCTCCAGCTATATTGTGAATCTTTAATGGGGGGGGTAAGTTGTGCCTTTTTAAAATATTGCATTTTCAGTGAATGACATTTGTTAAGCATGCATGAGTTTTCATATTTAGGTTCTTATTTTATAATTTGGAGTATTAAAAAATAAGAGCAACACACCACAAATAGTTAACGGTACGAGCAGTGTGGATCTCCATGTGTACTCTTCTTGTTCATGTATGTGGATATAGTGAATATACTGGAATAGCGTTAGGATGCACGTGAATGAAATGCCAGACACCACCGGTTACCGCGAAGTGAATCAATAAAAACCTTCTGACGTGAGCAAATATATCCAAACTGGAATAAAACTCCCCACAAATTACCTAAAATCTACAACGTGAATTATTTATTGCCAAGTACATTTCGCTGTATGAAATAGCAGCCGCTTCATGTTCCTAGTTCTTTTGAATTGTCTGTGCCACGGGCAGGTCTATTCACTAAAATGCGCGTTTGCGGAAGGATGAATTGAAATCATAAAATGCCAGCTTGCGTTTGGATTCACAAAAAAATCACTCACAAGTGTGAGTTGAAAAAGCAAGCATAATTTAAAAATATATTTATTTAACAGAAGAAAATAAGAAACTACATAGTCCCTGGTCTATCACACCCTCCTCCTCCACCCTTGTGGGGTGCGATGGGGATAATAAATACACTTTGGGGGTATACAGTAGAGCCCAGTGCCCACCCTCACCTTCATCCCATGTCCAGTAGGATGGAGGGGTTATTATTGTAACTTCATGTCTTGGAAATGGCCTAGAGGAATATTTATAGGCGTTCTTGCCAAGTATGTGGCCATATTTTTTTATTATTATTATTGTATAAGTTATACTGTACTTTTTCTGCTAAAGCAAATTATATCAATTATATCAATAATTATATACAGGGACTCTAGTTTTTTTAGGGGGTCTAAGCAAAATATGGCCGTCTCGTATTTTAAAAGTGTAAACGTACCTGCCTATACTGTCCCTGAGTGGCTTCAGTTTAAGGGGAAGGGCTAGTCCCAGGTAGCCTTTAGTGGGTGGAGAGTAGGCGGGACCTAGGTGGGGAGTGGGTGTGGCCAAACACTACTCCCTTGCTTGGAGACTGAAGAATTGCAGGGCTAAGCATAAGTTACTGGCAGTGGTTATTAAGTAGGGGACCAAGTAGGGGCCCTTAGCAGCCATGTCATCTGTTCATATGGAGGCACTGAATGTATACATATCTCTTGTTGTTATAGCTATGGTGGTATAGAAGGGTGGTATACACCCAGCGGCTCTTACTTACGTTTTCTTTGGGGGGGGGGTTGTTTTGCTTTTTCAGCGGAATCATTATTAATAGAGGTTTAAATCTTCTTCTGACTTTTAATTGCAATCTGCCAAAATTTTCTAATCGAAACCTAGTGAATGCCATGGCAAAGGAGCTAAAGATATTACACTGTATTTGGTGAAACAAACTCATAATAAAAGGAATAGCCTTTTTAAGGTATAAATCTAATTTCGGTGTTTTAAAACTGTTCATTATCACTGATTTTACTGTACCATTGACAATGGTAATTACATTTAGTGGCATTAAAAACAAGAAAAGCAAGATGCATTTGAAATAAAATGTACCTTTGGCATGCCTGGGTCAAATAGAATCCATGAGCATAAATACTCTGTCGGGGGAATGCGTCCTGATAATGGGCACATCCGATCATCCTTTTATTTCATTGCTTTATATAAATCTAGAAGTGATATATAATCTCCTAATGAATATTCTTGGAGCAAAATCTAGGCAGTCCCTGTCCAATTGCCATATGTTCAAGAAAGCTTGTTACTTGTTGGAATAAGTTAGCTCTGGAAACTATACCATAGTCCGGTAATTCCTGTTCTAATATGGTAAAGTGCTGCATTTTAAAGGAAAATTATATTCCAAAAATACACCCTATAATACATAGTGCCTCCTGCCATGCGAAGCTCTGTTACACATGTTAATGCAAGCGGAAAGTCAGGTTACTGGGAGAATCCATAGCCATAAAAAACACCCTTTTTTGGAATATAACCTCCTTTAAATACGTATATGTACAAAAATGATCTCCAGTTGGTGAAATGACTACCTTCAGTGAACGCCAAACCTACCCTAAATGCCGTTTCCCCCAATTACGCTTCCTAAGTAGAACCCCAGTGTGTTCCGAGGCTGTGTTTAAATGTAAAATTTAATGTTCTGTTTCTGACAAGTTTTAATTTCTTTTGGTTTACGCTAGAAGTTACTTGGGAAGACCAGCTGGGGAAGGTGAATGGTGCAATAACAGATGACAAACAATTACCGAAAAAGAAACACCATTCTGAGACAGGTTTGTCAGGGTTTGGAAAACCACTTAAAAGCATGAGACTTAAATGTGATTTAGAGAGAAGCTCATGCTTTTGTACCGAGTGTGTTCTTTGTGTCTCCTCTTCACTTCAATGTGAAATGTGTAGCCGTAGTGTGCTATAGTGGGACATTAAAGCCAGTGATAGGCAACCTCTGGCACCCCCTAGTGGCATCACCAGACACAGCCTGGTAGACGGGGCTTTTTGCAGCAATTGGTGGGACATAGATTGCCTATCTCTGCTCTTAACTCAGTGTTGTGTATCATCCCTGGTCAGAAAAAAAGTCAACTAGACATTATTAAATAAAAGAACAAACAAAAAAAAATAGATGATACAGTCTTTGCAGGTATTAAAACTATGAAGAATGAAGAAAACAGCCTATTGCAGTTAATTTCCCAGATGGCTAGAAAATACGTTGGCTAAGTTTAGGTTTGCAATAATTTGTTGAAAATGACACAATGTTACACATTAATCTCATTTTTTAATGTATAGCTGTGAGATCAACAATGGTGACATGGGACATAAACCAATTGTGGTCTAATCTATACTAATCTACTAGACTCCTTCCCATTTAGATGAATAACCAGTCTGTATGAATTCACCAGCGAACGTTTGAATATGGAGTCTACATGTATATTTGGCTATAACGCCTCCAGTGCCAGTGAGGTCTTATTACTGATCTGTTTTCAGCTGTGACCACCTTCATCTCTTTTTCTAAAGCCTCTCTCTATACGACCTACAATCCTTCTCATGTTTCTTCTTTGTTGCGTTCTTGGGTATTCTAAAATGTTAAAATATAATCGGTCATACTGGCTGTATATTCATAGATGTTAAGTTAATACCAATGCAACTTCAAAAGGAGTCTCAGGTAGCAGCTCATGTAGCCAAGATATCGGGCTGCTGACATATTTATCATAAATGCCATGCGTTTTCCTTGTACTTATTACATTTCACTTGTGGGGCTTAAATGGTTTATTTAAGTGCAAACATGAAAACAGGACAGAGAAATCTGTTCATTCTGTAGTCCGGTTCTGATTGGTTGGTTGACCTAGCTGCCCCCGGGACCTACTTCTGCTGATGTGTTGTTCTGAGATAGCTCAGTTGGTAAACACTGGGTTCAAATCCATGCAGGGTCAACTCAGCCTTTCATCCTTCTGAGGTCATTGAATGAGTACCATACATTGGGGAACAAAGGCTATTCAGCTGCCAATTTGGTTAATTCTGAGAGCGTGTGCTTTAAGTCCCAATGGGAGAAAAGCACTAAACCCTAGAAGGACATTAGGAGGCTTTGCTGGTTGTAAGTGGGTTGGTTACAATAGAGATTTGTGGGGGATTTGCCTTTAGTTGTGTCTACTCTGGTCAGCCTAGGCCAGTATTCAATGTATTCCAGAAACTTTTGCGTGCAACGCATTTTGACGCATACTGTGTGACTTCCAGAAAAACCCAAATGTGTCTGTTTGGGATAACAATTTTAACTCCAAGGAACCTCACCTATAAAGTCTGCTGCTGAAAGTTCTTCTTAACATCCAAATCTGCAAGACCTAAACTGCTAGCGGTTCTGTCGAGTCCGATTGCTCACTTCCCTGGAGTTTATATGTAAGATGATAACGCAATCATTTTCAGGGTTTAGTGAATAGCATCTATACACCCTCCCACATTCAACTGCAGATTAAATATAAAAATAATTTGTTTTTAGATTCTCTTTATCCTTTGAGTTTCAGAACATTATGTAACCCGGCATGGCTCTCACAATCGGAGGGTTACTTTTGGTCTGGATCTCCTGTCCTAGATTTGTGATACTCGCATAATCTCTTGAGTGGTAAATCTCAACGCGGTTATTTTATGAGAAAAATGGACACTAAAATCACTACAAGAATCCCAGCTCGCCATTTACGCTCGCTGCGACCTAATTTGTTGATGAGTTTGAATTAAATTACCGGTCTTGCAATACAATAAATTAAACTGAAAAATCTGGTGTATCCCATATATTTTATAGCTCATGTTTAATGCAGTTTTAATATAAGGCAGAGATCTATATGTTAAGTTTAGTTGCGTCACCGGTGGTCAGGAAGTTTTTTTGTGTGTTGGCCATGACTCATTGTCATCAGTACAGTTTTTGAAGGAATATTAATGTTTATTAAAAAAAAAACTCTTACGAATGGTCGCGTTTAATGCTGAGCAGAGCGCCCCCTGCAGCTTGATGTGCAAAGTGGAGACCTAATTCAGAGCTGGGGTCAGCGTAAATGGTAACGTTCAATGAAGACTCCATAAAGGCTACGTTTGACAATCTGAGTTCTGTTTCCTCCTACTTCTGGACAGTGATCAGCGTAACATTTACTAGCTTGTAATTAATGTATATATTGTGCATAATTATTCTACTTTCTTCAATGATTTTGCCCCACGTGACTATTCGAGTCAGCAAATAAATGATCCTAGACATGGGTTACTATGCGGTTCTTCACATCTGTTGCCACAGACTTTCCTAAAAGTATGCTGACGAGAAATTAAATGTACAGATGGTGTACTGCCCCAAAAGGATGCCCAGCGCTGGGTTAAGATACTAGGGAGGCTTTTGCAGCTAGCGACAAACCTCCATAGTATAAACGATCTCATTAGAATGGAGATCTCTGATTTTCCTAAGCTGGCGCATTGAACACAGCGCACCAGGGACCCTGATCCCCCAACAGGGAGATCTGCCCCAGTTTTGTGGTATACGTTGTGGAACATGTAGTTCACAATGTGAACTTGTAACAGGAATATATAGTCTGTGCAACTTGCATAGAGCTCACAATACGTATCATTTAATACAGTGAGATGTAGATCCTGAATCTAAGAACAGACCAAGGGCTGTGGTTTGAGGAAGGATGTGCAGACTAGATGGCACTTAACTGACGTCATAGTCTACGTTTCTATGTTTATTGTTTATTCTATGCGGCTCAGTCCTTTGCCACAGCCATTAAAAACACAAGGAATCCACTTGTCGTATAGTAACATACTGTAGCAAATTAGGTTGAAAAATGACACAAGTCCATCAAGTGCGACATTAGTGTTGATCTAGAATAAGGCAAAAAACCCACATAGAACCCACATTCCAAATTGCTGACTCTGATTTCTCACTGTAACTCTAACTAATACTGATCTCATGACATGTTATACCCTAGAACATCATCCATCCCATATTTAATTTGACAGCACAACGTCTGTGAGTAGCGAATTCCACAGCTTTTCGCTGCTTCGGGTCAATATTCTTTTCTTCAGATTGTCGGATTGGATGACCTCTTGTTCTTTTCATAGTCCGATCAATGAGTAGGTGATCAGAGAGCGACTGGTATTCTCCCTGTATGTAATGTATACCTATATGATGTCCTGTCCCTTCTAAGATAACTTTATTTGCAAAAAGGGGGTGTCCTATGGGGTCAATAAGATTATTCTCAAACTGCGGTAATAAACATCCACCCCACTCAGAAATTGCACAATATCTCTAATGGAAACCGTATCATGTGTGTCTTTGCCTAAATGTTCGTATTTACATATTTATTTATATATATGTATATATATTCATATATAGTTTTATATTTTGAAAGATAGTCGGTTCTGTTTTCACACAGGTTAATACAGATTTTATTTGTCTTATTGGATAACAAAATCCATTGTTTGCCTGATGTCCAGAGGGAGACTTCAGGATAGAAACAAAAATCTCCAAATCCTACTTTTCTTAAATATATGTAAAATCAGATTAAATATATTTTTTGTTTTCATATTGCCTTGTTAGGTTTTTCATGTCACGTTTGTTTATCTGCAGAGCGATTAGTCTATATTTAGGAATATGTTCATACAGTATTGACTTCCTATAACAAACCCTTTAATCTTATCTATTGGTTTTGCAACATATTAAGGAAGACTAGGTTGTTACCTTGTGGGCAATCAATGCGTATTCAGTTATCTGAACTTCACATCTTACTCAATGTAATGGAAAAGAGGTTTTACTGAGGTGATGGTAGATAAGAGGAACAGCCTCGCAGCAGAAGAGGTAGAGGCTACACAGTGAGAGAATTTAAACATGCATGGTTTAGGCGTGTGTCTATCCTGAATCTAAGACAAGACCAAGGACTGATTAAGGTCTGAGGAAAACCGGAAGAGTAAATGAAGCGAATGTTTCCTATCTGCCATCAAATTTGGTTTCTTATGTAAAAGTTCCGTTTATTGCAGCAATTTTTGCATTTCCGATCTCTGATTTATGAATTTCCACAACTCTGCATTTTAAAACTAATCCTACAATCCAGATGTCTGTACTGATGTGTATAATATATTGAATATTTTGTATTAATATTAATGTAATTTATTTCCTGGGTATATTTAAGATCAACGTAAAGGCCAGATAAAGCGGAGGTATTTTATGCAATAATTACTAACTTTTTTCAAGGTTGGTTCTAATGGCGGAAACACAATTTTGTTATTTTAATACTTTGAGTGTACGTTTGTGTTTTGTGTTAACATTGTTTATTGCAATGTTTTTCTTTTGTGTTTCATCTGATAATAAGATTTTGTAAATGCATGAACTGTTTTATTTTTTCCCCAAAAACTTGAGGAACCGGCTAATAGTTTCTTGTGTGTTCCACGTAATGTCCTGTGAAATCTCTCTTTAAGATCGTGTCTGTGTTCTGCTTGTGTCCTCTGTGAATCTGTCTAAACCTTTTCAGTCGTTTTCCTTCAGTGTCCGTTTCTCCTTTCCGAGCTCATAACTCACTCCCATCTCCTTTGTCTCTGTTACTTCACGGCGTGGTCACAGAAGATGTGGACCTGCCACGGAGACGAAACTCAGGTCTGTTCCTTCAACATTTTCTTTACCCTTTTCTTTTCAACCTGTTGTCTTATGTGTGTATCTCCTATCTGCCTCGGTGCATCATTCAGAAGAATGGGGTTTATTTACTAACGCAGGAGCACAGAAAACATCTCAACTTCATGTTACCAGAATGCACTATAAATGGCCAACCCCAATCAATAGCTCCTTGGAGAAGAACTTTGTTACATCAGAAAGGCTTCTTGAAAATCTGATTGAAATTTCTCAGGGCCACCTAAGTCGTTTTGCAGTAGAAGCTCACTGGGGTTGACCCTTCATAATGTATACTGAAGTCAGGGAGTATAAAACTATAAACCACAACTCCCTCCTTAGGAAATAAACCTCATATTATTGTTAACAAGTTATTGGTTTGGGGCAAACAAGCATGACTAGTGGAATCCTCAACTTTCCTTCTGCCTTCAGTTGTACTCCCAACAAAACTCACTTGATACATTCATCCACATAACTTCTCAGACACAAAATGTCAATAATAATGGCCACGGCATTTACTCATAAACCAAGATATTGCTAGCAGATTACATATTTTCTATGCGAGAAACACTACTACGCATTGACGTTCTCTAATGAAGGTTTTGGCCTCGCTATGTGGGTACAGCACCATGCCTTCACATCCACCATTGAGTATTAGGACTGCCTCTACCCATGAGAGAACGCAGCCCCAAACTCCAAGCCACAAGCCTGGGCTGTCATAATCTCCACAAACCTAGCCACCTATTCATGAAGAGAGGGCAATAAATGCCATGATCTAGCACTGGGATGTAGTAGAGTTTCTCCCTATAAATCCACCAGGTAATAATAGTGAAAGTCTCTTTTCCCCAACGGCTAAACTGATCTTCTTCCCATGTCCTGGCAAGGTCCTTACCCTGCCGTCACATTAAATATAAGTTATTGTAAAATATCCTTGTAAAATTCAAAGGTTCATGAAATGTTACACAGTTCTACAGGCTTTGAAAGCAATACCCGGGTCAATGACATTTAACTAGTCCAAGAATTTATTTAGGATTGACCCAGTTGAGGCAACTCCTACACCCATTTCCCAGCCATAGCCAGTAATAGCCAAATGGGGAAGAATAAGAAATTATGATACTAAAGTCAATCACATCGGGCCCTCAATAAATCCCTAATCATTTAAATTTATAACATGCAAATTTATTGACAGAACCAAAGAACTATGTACTGAATGCATTCCGGAACACTACAAAATACCTTCTAATAATCTACAAAAAAATGGGGGCCAGGCGGGTGTTACAGCCAGCTCTGGTCAGGAACTCTATACTGTTACATTTCTTTTGACATCATATCCCCCTGCGGCTCCATTATTAAGCCTACACTCTCCTTTTCTTTGGCTTGTTATAACAGCTTACATGGGTGATAAAAGCATAGTCTGGGTGGTCTGGCTGCAGCGTGTTCGGACCCCTAGTCATGCTGCCCTTGTACTTATAACTTCAGGGCTTTCTAGATGCAAAATATGCATTATCTGGAATAACAATTTTTGCTCTGGAAAAATTAGCCCACAGCACTAGAGAACTTTCTCAGTCGGTGGTTAGAGGTTTAATTTTAGATGTTAAGCATAAGCCACTTGGCACTTGTTTTGAATATTCTGTGACCGGTAGCAGCTCACTGGAAAAGGATGATTAACATTGCTGTAGGGGCGCATGTTCCGCTCATCTGTCAAACATAAATGCATGATTTATCTTAATGCATGTATAAGTTCAGAAATCACTTTTTACTTTATTCATAAGAAGAGCGTTTAGCACTAAACTGAATGTTGCAGTTGAGAAGTGCAGACTTGTACCATTTGGCTGGGGTTTCAGGTACTGCTCATGTACCAGACTTGCACTGCGCATGAGCAGAGTGGATTGGGCATTAGACGGGTTGCACCGAGTGAATGGTACGCATTTATTCCCATTTAGAGAAATTTGGTTACTATATCCTGGCAATATGTATCTGTATTTGGGGTAACCTGGTCTTCGGACAGATACAGCATCTTCGCCATGTTTCACTTGGAGGAACACGGTATTAATTGCAGGATTCTCTCTTGGTCTGTGAAGTGTTTGGGAATGCTTGGGGCTGCAGCTCTGTTTTCACAAATGGCACCTGATCTCCAATAACTTACTGGCTGATTTTATAGCATTTTAACTATTTGTGGACATTTTTAGACTTGAATATTAATTAGAGTGTAGTTCAGGGCTGACTTTCCCTTCTCAAACACCACACTGAGCTGATTCTGTATGGCGATGCTAATGAAGTCCTGCTTCTCCGATAAAATTCTTTCCTCCTTTCATTAGTGTGTCCAGCTGGGTGATTAAGACAGGGCCATTTATTGTTTACTGCAAGACAGTATGATAAGGAGCCGGGGTGTTTGTCTACTAGATTGAGCTAAAATAACAGAGCGAGGACACATACAAACGACTAATTATATCATGCAAAAAATAAGACAAATAGCACAGAGAGTAATAACATTTGTTGGCTGTTCCCATTTAAACTCCTTGTTTCAGGCACAGAAACACAGAATTCCGCACTTTTTTGCAGTCCTTTTATGCACTCCTGGTATAGAGGTTTTTTAATTAGTTTATATAAAGGGTTTTTTTTAGTAACGTACTCTGTTTATATATTTCACCATGCACGTTACAGAAGGCTTTCTATTTTATTCCCCATTTTCAATGCACCTGTTATATAGATATAGATTTATTTGTGGTCAACATTTGGATACTGCAGTTGTCAGCATTTCTACTTGTTTAGTAAAAATCACCCTAAAAGATAAAAGTCAATCCATGTTGGTGGTTATATACCTTCCGGGGACCTCTCCAAGTTTCTGCGGTCTCATTGCATAGGAGTGACGTGTGGAAGGAGAAGGAGAGCTCCAGGTGGTCTACTCTAGGAAGTTCCATTTGTTTCTCTTATTAAAAAGTTCCATTGGCTTTTGTTATCTGCCACCTAATGAAGGCTATATGTTATTATATAATTCCAGACCTGAAAAAAATGTGCTTATAGAGATGCTGCTGCTGCTGCTCTACCCATATCCATTTTCTTTATCATCAGTCACGTCTTTGTTTTAAAAGCATGTTTTTCATCATTTTCAATCACCTATATCTGTTGACTCTGTTTTCATTTTATTCTTCATATTCATCATCCCAGTTTTATTTATTTGTAGAAGAAAAGACCACAGAACAAGAGAATGAGGATCCAGGTATGAGTTTGGTTAGATGAGTAGTGAGTAGTTTGTAGACATTATGATCTAATGTCTCAGGCAGTAAAAAGATAATTGGGGCCAAACTACAACAAAAAAACATCACAGGGGTCTCTTCATCTGTAAAAGATAAATTTTTGTGTCCAAACAAATTATGTGACTCTACATATTTAATTTTTTGCTTGATCCTAGAAATGGTGTCAACTGTGACTATTGTTATAGGCCAGGAATGGACCATCAGCTTTTGGGGGACAAAAACCAACTCAAGATACCCAAGAAACTATGAACCCTAGAGACAAGGTTTTTGTCTGGGTGTTTTCAAGTCCACGGGAAGTCAGGCACATATCAGTAAAATAACGGGACACTTAAGGGTCACGTAGGGGTATCTCTTGTTGTCCATAGCCCTTATGGAGTTGGCTGGAATTCTTTCAGACCAGTTCCAATTGGATGGAATAACCGTCAATATCTATCTTTGTAGCTAATGGCTTTTGTACATAGGAAAAACACACTGTGGCAATGTATTCTGTAATGTGAGATAGTCGACAATATATGGCAGATAAATTATCTAGATATCTATTACCATTGGTTTTTTATATAGTGCCATCATATTCTGCAGATCTGTACAATGGCTAAAAAGAACATAAAAAGTAATTAAATCACGTACCAATATACCAATATATGTGAGGAGATGCTTACTATTTGTGTCTTTCTCTTGTGATCTGTCTATATATGTAATTTGAGTAATGATTCTTAATTAATCACAGACCATGAGGAGGCTAGAGGAACACGACCGTTAAAATAATGGGGCGCTCATGGCCAAAAAAGTGTTTCTTTTATATGTTTTCTTGGTGTATGTAACATTTTGTAGTGATGTTTTGGGTATCTCTTTGGCGTAATCAGTGTACTAACTTACTATGCCACGTCCATAAGTCTTCCGTTTTAAATTAATTATTATATGTGTGTAGCCACACAGTGTGTTGATGTGGGATAATATTAAAGATTGATTATCTAGAGCTGCAGTTGGCAAGGAGCTTGAAACAGTCCCAGCCGGAAACATATCTTGGTTGTCCACTGCCCTAGGCCAGCCCCAGCCGCTGTGTGCCTATTACCCCCATTACCACCATCCAGGATATGACGTAGACACACTAAAAAGGCTGTACCCGCTAAAATATGCCAAATATTTGCCATTGGTCTCAGCCTACTTGATTAGTCACATGTTTTATATCGAGAATAATAGGAACATTGCATGCAATTTGCCATACAAGCTTCACTTATTCTTGGTTATTTAGTAAGTGTACAGTGGTGAACATACTTCTAGATTCTGTGTTATTTCTTTTGTATATTGGGCAAAGCATGTAGAAGAAGAATAACACATGTTTTTCACGCTGTTTCATTTATACATTTTCTGCCATTTCTGTATACATTATTGTGACATCAGGGAAGGAAGGAAGGGCGGTGGGATTCTGGTCCCAAGGAGGGAACGAGCCCTCATAAAAAGTGTCACTCTGGAGCAATTCTTTAGTATGCGGAGAACACACTAAGAACCATTGGCTAAAACACTTATTTGTTTCTTTATCCTCTGCTTAAGGAAACCAAGCACAGAATATCTCAGTGTTACTTCCCCTATAACATTGTAATGAACCAAAGTATATCGTTTGGAGATATTTTATAGAGGGATCTGTATGTTTTCTGTCCCTGAAGCATGCAGTTCATGCCATGATATGGAAGAGCTCAGCCTTTTTAAATAATATCATCCTAATCTAAAATTGATGTGGATGATAAATGCACCCCTAGGGCTTCCTCTGTACCGGAGGGTGTCCAAAGACCAGACTTCTGAGCGCTAATGCATTTTAATAAGAGGATTCAGTTACTGCACCTTTTAGCAAGAAGTGAAGTTACCTTGTATGTAATAAGTGAGACCTGATGCCTTTATCAACGTCACTATTGAATGAAATGTTCGCTGTGCGTAAAAATAATTGTGAGTCACTTGTATTGTTTTTACATACTTCTTACCTGTCTAAACTTTTTTATTTAAGCATTTAGCTACTGATATTTTGATTATTGGGGTTTATTCACTAATGAGGAAGTTGGAAAGGGACTTGAAGCAGAATTGTAGTTTTATCTTGTCAACTTCACTTTACATTATCAAGGGTGAGCTTACAGCTGATGTCACTGTCTAAAGTAAATTCAAAGTCTCGTCATGGCCCTTTGTAATGCATGGTAGATTTAGGGACTTAGAACAACAACTCTTGAAAACTTTCTACCAACTCCCGTTATAGTCAATGGTTCAGAAGAGAGTAAGGTTTGCATGTTTTCCATGGCCTTGCTATAATGCACTGGTATAGATCTATAATGCATGCATTTTAAAAACTGCTGAACAGCTTCAATATATCAATGCAATATAAATGGCTTTTGATGGGCACCTTCATTCACATGTTACCTGTCCAGTGACATTCATTAGTTCATGTTAATCTATATTAATAATATGCTGTTTCTGACTAATGTGATCTATGGCATAATATGTCATAAATAGTTTTGGATTTTATTTTAGAAAGATATCAGTCAATATTGGATGTAGTGGCAGAGCTTTTGTGATATTGATCAATGTTGATTACATTTTACTGAGGACAATATGAAAACAACTCTTAGAAACTGGGGCAGTGTATGGCAGTTGTTTGTCAGGCGTCTTGCGCAGTTGTTTGGATCTCCAGGTATAGGATCAAGTAAGCGCCATCTCTTGCGGCCTGGCACCATCCTCTTCTGCATTCCATATGGGCTGAGGGGATAAGGCCTTTGGTGCAGCATTGACACTATATCTATGGTAGAGACCTAATATCCGCATTCTGCATGTATGCTCCTTTTTGCCTTTGTCTTTTACAACAAACTCTTTTGCCCAATGTTACAAACTGGAGCTCTTGTTTTGAAAGTCTACCCAAGCATTTGCAGCATAAGTCCATGGAGCCCAGGTTCTTTGCTGCTAAGACTTAGCTGGCAAGGGATGTTACAACACTGAATTTGTCCACAATGTATCGTGTGTACCTCCTGTGAGTCTCTGGCGCCTCTGCAATTAGTAGAACGCAGCAAAGTGCCTGAAAAAGGTGGTCATTTATCAAGCTCGAAATAACAATGTTGATCAAGAAGAAATAAGTGTAGCAAGAGGGTCTGTCTGATTGCACACTATCATTAGACTGCAACTCCTCTTATCCAGAACTGTTGTTGGTATGCATGGTAGAATTATAAACTAGCCACAGCTACTGCTTGTGGAGCCGCATAAAGCACTACAAGGTTGGTTGTCCTTACTCTGTGCCAAATATAGTGAATTAAGTCTAACAGTGCAGTCACCAAGGGAACCTACTATGGTACCTACCCTGACACTTAGTGACATCTTAATGTGCTAATTTGGTCTGTGAAGGCACAATATGGTAGTCATGCTAGCAGTATATGGATCTATGACATTGCTTCATACTCCACTCTCAGCATGCACTCACATTACTCCTAAAGCCATTCTGAACTGCCCTTGCGCAAAGCCTGTTTTGCCACAAAATGCAATTGTTGGGATATCAGTAAAGACCGCGGACCAGTGACCCCCTTTTCTGGACTGTCACTACAAAGACAGGACAGTTCGGATCTATGAGGATGGAAATTATTATCTACCTGATAGCTACAGATGAAGGATAATGCTACTCAACATCAAAGAAAATGCATTCTTGTCTTGAAAAATGACCACTCATGATTTTTGCATGCTTAATCCCAGCTTCATGTTATTCTACCTACTCCAATGTGATCACTCAGATATCACGTATCCCAGTGTGTATGCATTAAAAGTAAGAGAGTGTTAGACAGCAGGAAAATACTGCTGTCATTGGGAATTTTTCTAACTTTCCAGAAAAGTAACTATTTTTAACAATAATGAAATGGTTTGCCACTTAATTATATACATGTTCTGCTGTACAGGTGCAATGGATGTAGAAGAGAGAACGCGGCAGATGAAAATTAAGAATAACAAGCACAAGCAAATCACAGGATCAGATTCCAGGCTAGAAAAAGATTACAAGGTAAGGAATAAGGCACCCAGTTTCACAAGTCACACAATATATATATATATATATATATATATATATATATATATATATATACACATACATACATACATACATACAACACTCAATTTAATTTGTGTTCCTGTTCCATAACCCTTCACACTTTAATAATATATGCAGTACTCCACTGATGTGACCAATGATATATTTTATGTTGAAAAATGGTTAATCTGTTCTTATCTAGCTTTTGTTAAACTGCAGCCCCTAAATCATCTGAGAGCAGATGGGGAGCCAAAGATTTATTTCTCCTTTTTTCTTGTGTGGGTTTTGAGGGGTGCCTCTATTACAGCATTTTCTTCTGGCGGTGTGAACAGAAGTCAGGATCTGCTGAAACCGAATACTGTGCAACATGCTTTTGCAATGATTCCCAACCCAGTCCTCAAAGCACACTAACGGTTCAGATGTTTTGGATCTCCCTGTTGGGATATAATGTAGTAGTTACTAAATCCTGTGCTGTTACTGTGTATTGGGGATTGGGTTGGCAACCACTGGACTGCAGTACCCAGCTGTACATATTGTACCTGTACGAGTAGCCACACTGCAGCGGGAAGAAACTAATCCGTGTTTTAAATTCAGTATTTTTCTTTAATGCTTTCTGAATACCCCCTTTTCACGTAATCACATACAGATGCCTACATACAGTACATATGTTTATTCTCCATTGGTCGATAGACCTTAATTCCTAATACTGTTAATTGACCTAACCACAAAATAATTTGCTCCATTTCATAGTTACACCGACCAGGGCCGGCCCGACAATGGAGCCGAGTGGGGCAACCGCTCCAGGCGGCACTTTTGAAGGGGCGGCACTTTGCCGCCCCAAGCCCTTTTTTTTTAAAAAAAAAAAAAGCGAAAGAGAGAGAAAGGGGCGCCGAGTGGTTTTCGCTTACCAAGCTGTCAGTACCCGCTCGGCGCCCCTCTCTCTCTCCTCTGCGGCGAGTCTCCCTGTTCGGTCTCGGTGCCGGCTTGTAATGCTGAGTGCCGGAAGATTTCTGGCGCTCAGCATTACAAGCCGGCACCGAGACCGAACAGGGAGACTCGCCGCAGGACTGCTGAAAGGTAAGTACAAGGGGGGGGGAGAGGAAGGGTAGATAATGGGGGGGGGGGGGCGGCAGGGATGGAGGGAGAGGAAGGGTAGATAAGGGGGGGGGGGGCATTTTAAAATTCGCCCCAGGCGGCATTTTGCCTTGGGCCGGCCCTGACACCGACTATACAGCTTGTTTAAATGACTGTTTCAGGTATCATATTAAAATAAATAAAACCATGAGATAATACATATAAATGTATGTGAGGTTATTTTTTTATATTACAAAATACTTGTGGACTCACAAAGAGTGATCTTCAAGCACTCAGGAAAGGAAACATCTGGAGGACCATTCCTTGAATGACTGCCCAAAGGCGTATGGTAAAAAAATGGAAACTCACAACTAAGTACCTCAAGAGTATGCTAAACTGGTATATTATCCACAATTTTATATATTCACTGTATGTATCATATAATCAGTGATCTCTCTAACCTCCTCACATGTTTACTGATTGTTGCCCCTTTTTTGGTAAATAACACTCACATAATCACATACAGATGCATACATATGTTTATTCTCCATTCATAGATAGACCATATTCTCTATTACTGTTAATTGACCTAAACACAAATCAAAACCACAAAATATTTTGTCCCATTTCACACTTACACCCACTATACAACTTGTTTGAATGACTGTTTCAGGTAACATATAAAAAAAAAACAACATGAGATAATAAATATAAATGCATGCAAGGTTTTTTTATTATATTGAAAAATACCTGTGGACTCACGATGAGTGAGCCTTAAGCACTTAGGAAAGGAAAAACCCTCCAAGCAGGAAACATCTGGGGGACCATGCCTTAGTTGACTGAGCAAAGGAGTATGGTAAAAATGGAAACTCACAACTAATTACCTCAAGAGTATGCAAAACTGATATATTATCCACGACTTTATATGTTTGCTCTATGTTTCATATCGTAATTAGTGATCAGAAATTAATCAAAATATCATTACAAAACATAATCAAAAAGAGAGAAATTTGGTAGATGTGATTCATCAAGTCTCATAGTAAAAAAAACAATGTCTGCCAAATCTGTAAAAGGCAAATTCCCATGATTCCATAGCAATGACCATGTAACATGATTTCTTAAGGCAATATAAACCCTCATGCAGGGGAGGAAATTGGAACAGTCTCAACCGAGAAAAAAGTACAGTCTGTGAGTACATGTGCATTCCTAGGGGGGGGCACTGAAACAGTGGGCTGCACGCATGGACTCGTCACACTGCTTCAGGCCCCTTCTTCCTCAGACTCGAAATAAGGAATGCCCGATTGGGCATTCCCTTCCAGTAGGTGTCAATGCTGACACCCACCGGAAGCTCTTTGGAGGTAGAAAGTCAGCATTGTCTGTCCTCCTGCTGGCTGATCGCACACATTGTGTCAGCAATGTAAGGCAGTGAAGCCCTGTTTGCTGATCATAGTGTGATCAGTGCAGTGGAGATTAGAGGGAAGAGAGTGCTAAACAACATTTCTCCCTCTTCCCTCAAAAAATAAAAAAGTGTTATTTTTTAAATGAAATTTTTTTTTTTTTAAATCAATAAACAGTACAATGAGCTCAGTGATGTCATTGTGACATGACTGGCATAATACAATCTACAAGATTTTTAATAAAGCCACAACATCTCATTGCCCTAGCACTACACGTAAAAATTATAGCCAAATGAGGCACACGAATGATTTACAGTATAAATTACCACAAAACAAATTTCTTTACTGAATTGTGTAACCAATACAAATGCATTCTGTATTATGAGTCTTCTCTCCACCAAATTACATCAAATTACAGTGGATATAATTATATGTGTGCATATTTATGTAGGATACCTCTGTATAAATGCCTTTAGTTGTAGTTCTTTTAAGCATATCTGTATGTGTGTGTGTGCGCATTCATTTATGTGTATAATGCCTTTGTGTATCCTGTATACAATTGTGTGAAAAAGAAACTACACCTTTTAAAATTACACAATAACAATCATCTGTTCCTTAGCAGGTCTAAAATTAGTTAAATACCGTATTTGCTCGATTATAAGACGACCCCCCAAATCTGATTATTTATTTAGGAAAAAAAAGAAAAAGCCTTAATATAAGACGACCCTATAGGAAAAAAGTTTTACCAGTAAATGTAAATTCATGTAAACTATTTATTTTAATAAAAGCTATGATTGAGAAAACTATTTTGGTTTTATTTCCTTCTATTTTCCAACCTGCCCCCCCAGTTATGCACATCTGCCCCAGAAATGCTTTATACTCCCTATATGCCACTGTGCCCCATGATATGCCTTTTAACCTTATATGCCACTGTGCCCCATGATATACCTTTTGACCCCCTATGTGCCACTCTGCCTCCAGAAATGCCTTATACCCCTATATGCCACTCTGGCATTAAGGGGGTTAAAAGGCATATTATGAGGCAGAGTGGCATATAGGGAGGTTTAAGGCATTTCAGGAGGCAGAGTGGCGTATAGAGCGTTAAAAAGGCATTTCTGGAGGCAGAGTGGCATTAAGGGGGTTAAAAGGCATTTCATAGAACACTCTGCCTCCAGAAATGCCTTATGCCCCCCCCCACCAAACTTACCGGTACTTCTGACTCCCCTGTCATGCAGCCGGGGCAGCGTGTAGATGTCTACGCAATAGAGATCTACACACTGCCCCGGCTGCATGACAGGGGAGTCAGAAGCACCGGTAAGTGGGGCGGGGGGGGGGGGGGACAAGTGGATCCAGGTCCCCTGCAGCTGCGGGGGATCTGATTCTTAGTCGTCTAATAGTCAGACCTATTTGAGGTCTGATTATAAGACAACCCCGATTATAAGACGAGGGGTATTTTTCAGAGCATTTGCTCTGAAAAAAACCTTGTCTTATAATCGAGCAAATACGGTACAACCTCAGATGAACAACAACACCTGGCATATTACACTGTGTCATGATTTATTCAACAAAAATAAAGTCAAAATGGAGAAGCCATGTGTGAAAAACTAAGTTCAACTTACTGCTGCCATATGAATTAAGATGCTAGGTAGCAGACAGGTGATGCTAATCAAATGCTCTTGGTTGAGCAAGTGTGACCACCTCTATAAAGGCCAAAGTTTTAGCAGTTTGGTGATCTGGAGCATTCAGGTGTCTGTTAACACAATGCCAAGGAGGAAAGACATCAGCAATGATCTTAGAGAAGCAATTGTTGCTCCCCATCAATCTGGGAGGGGTTATAAAACCATTTCTAAATAATTTGAAGTCTGTGATTCTACAGTGAGAAAGATTATTTAAAAGGGGGAAACATTCAAGACAATCTTCCCAGGAGTTCACATCCCAGCAAATTCACCCCAAGGTCAGACGTTTAAGGCCAGGTGTTTGGCCGTAATACACAGTGCCACATTTGGCGAAAACTAAACACAGCATATCAGCACAAACACCTCATACTGTCTGTCAAGCACGGTGGTAGAAAGGTTATAATTTGCGGCAAGAGCAGTGCAGGCTTTGCGCCATAGTTTAAATGGCTGGGTCTACAGCTCCCGTGCACCCTAGTGTGGTCCTCAGTTTGCTCTGGAGATTTTGGCAAGTCGGATTTCTGTGTTGTGTATGACCCCTGGCCCGTTTGAATTCTCTGCCTTAGCACTTTGCCCCCCTCATATGCTACTCTGCACCCCTGATATGTTTTATGTCACCTGATATGCCACTCTGCCCTCCCTGATATGCCACTCTGCACCCAATATGCCACTCTGGCAAGGCCAGCCGGAGAAGTACGGCAGTGGAGGTTGTCAGAGAGGAGGATACTGGGCTGCGGGGAATCCTCCTCTCTTGCAGCCGTTGAACGTCTGCGCAATGCGCGTAAACACCCTTCACTGCCGGCACTTCCGACGGGGCTTCTATGGTGGGGCAAGAGAAGGTTCTGTCATGCTGGTGCTCCGTTATAGAAGTGCCGGCAGCAGAGTTTGTCTACGCGCAGACGTCCACTGGCTGTTGGAAGAAAATACAAGACATTTGATACCTCAAACATTTTTGGTTCTAGTTAAGATCTGGACCATTGTAATTTAGTTTTTTTGTCTTATTGTTGTGTTTCCTAAGCAAACCATGTTCATACTTTGCCTGGGTAGCAGCGCACATTTTTCGGAATGCACGATTTGTAACTTGTTTTTAGGGATTGTCTTCAGTAGCTGTGAAGGTAGGTGTCGGGGGTATTGCCTGAGGACAGGCCTAGGGCAGCATCTGACATAAATACATAACTGAATACACACTTGTTTTTACTGTAGCTGCTAGTAATTCGTGGGATTATTTCATATGTTTGATATCATATAATTATACATGGTTACCATTATTATTGACGATTACAACCGTCTTGGCTATGGGTGAAATCTCTAGTTCCCTTTGAGATCCCCTTCTATTCCTTTCTGAGTTATTCTATGCTAAGGGGAAAGCTTGTTGATATTTTACTTCTCACACAGTGTTACTGGGTATAAGATGATCACTGCATACGTTCCAGTATATATGACATTACTGGCTTAGGTTTGGACGGGAAGTAGCTAGTTCCATCCAGTGCTGCATTAAGACTCTCCAAAAAAAAAAAAATATGGGGCTCAATGGGCTACAGCTATGGGCTATGGGCTATTGGCTGTACAGCGACCATATTATCCATTAGAGCACTGGGCAACCCAAAGTTTGGAGACCTAGGCATGTGCCCGATGTGCCTAATAGAGAATGTGGCAGCGCCGAAAGAATTTGATGCCTCTCTGTGTACCTATAAGGCCCATCGGGTAAAGCATTGTGAATGATAGTTTGTCAATCCTTGTAAATAAACTTCTGCACTGAGTGCTTTAAGAATGTGAGCTTCTGTGGGTGGTTCTCATCGGAATTTAAAATAGAAGTTCAATTTAAATCAGATATCTGTGAGCTCTGAACTATTCACCGACTTGGTTATTCTCTGTCTTCTGTAGCACCGGCCTGGCCGTGATCCTCAGAGGGGGTCAGACAATGTTTCCAACAAGTCATCAGACAGCGACGTTAGTGACGTTTCCGCTGTTTCAAGGACAAGCAGCGCCTCTCGTTTCAGCAGTACAAGCTACATGTCTGTCCAGTCGGAACGGCCCAGGGGTAACAAGAAAATAAGGTGAGTTTTAATGGACAGATCAGCTGTGTACAAAAAAACACATTTTACTAAAGCAAGGGCAGGTGTGGCGCTAGCGAGTGGAGGGTCTGCTCTTCCCCATTTTGCTAGTGATATTGGTCAGTGATTTTAACTCTTTGAGTGACAGGAGTGGGCAATCTACTTGTGATAACTGTGCTGATCGTCCCTCCATTATCCCTTTTTGACACATTATTTTTATCTTATTATTTATTTTCATTTATTCTTGGTTTCCTTATTTAGGTAAAGGGCACCTCTTTCTTAATAAAGCCTAGTGCTCCCACCAAAAACAAAAACAACATATTTTCTAATTATTTTAATAACGCTGCAATCAAATTATTCCTACAATGATAGGCATACCGTATGTATATGATATGTATTTCATTTCAGTGCATTTGACCTAATTGTGCCAGGAGTTATATTAAGGAGTGTTACAGGACCACCAGTAATGGTGCACATTTTAATTATGCCCATCTTGCATATAGTAAAGTTCAAATATTTCATAAGGAGCTTTTTTTTCCTTATATTGTGTGACATCAGTACTTTGTGTATGTGGTTTTAGCACCAAACCCACTTTAGTTGACCAATTTTATAATTCACCAGAATTAAATATTTCATTCAACTTTCAAGAAAGAATGTAAACAGAATTTAGTTTGTTTTCTTCACATTATAAATAATACAATTCACAGTATTCTCATAATATTTATATTATATTACTCATATTATATATAGTATGAGATGGGAAGAGTTCAAACCCTGCTGCATTGGTTTAGAAAATATTAGTAATAGTTTAGGGGCAATTAATGTTGCTTAAATAAAACCTTTGACTGTATTGTAAAAATCTGAGCGAGGGGGTAAATTAGGACCAGATAATGGCCCATGGGCCACAACTCTGATATATGGGAAACAAATGCTCATTTGAGAGTATTTTGTCTGTTTGGTTACTATATTTATGATTGCTCATATAATGCCATACTCACCAACATTTCCTTAATGGATGCAGGGACAAATGGACGGGGCCTCACATGACCCTGCATCGTTGAGCTCTAAGCTACCTAGTACAGATATTGGGTAGTTTGGAGTTCACTTACAAGCGTTTAGGCTGTGCGTGTCTTCGACATACACAGTTAAAGTGCGATGTTGCCTTTGCACAGTGTAAAGCAGTATTTTTATGCTGGGACAGACCTGCGTTTGATGGGAGACTGGGACTGCCCCGGGACTGTTGGCAGGTATGCCATGTGGACAGAAAAAAAAAATTGACCAAAAAAAAATGAGATTGTTGGCTTGTATGGCGATATGAATATGTCAGTCAAGCAAAAGCCAATGGGTGTATAATATTACAGGGGCGGTTTACCTGCTTATTTTCTGAATTATAGGCTACAGTGTTTCCAGATCTATGCCTTGCCCCATTCTATTTCCTTTCATCTGCGTGTGTATTTTCTGCTCTCTGTGGCTAATTCTTTTTCATTTCTTTCTGTTTGCATGCCGCCCTGTTTTTGTGACTTGTTAGAAGATTTAAAGAAATAGTGGGGAGGGGAGAGGGTAAAGAGGAGGGTCACGGAGGGGAGAATCACAAGGACATGGGGCTGCCTGAAGAAGATGAGGAGGAAGTGAGACAGGAAGGAGAGAGTGAGAAGGGTACAGAGGTGCAAATAATAAGTGAGAACTGCCCCAAGGGAGAAAGGAAAGAGTCTGTAGAGGAACAGGGTGTGCATGATGAGAGAGAGACACAGAAATCAGAACAGGAACAAGGTCAAAAGGAAAGTCTCACAAGAAGGTTATCAGAAAATGACATCAGGTAAAATATGTGTTCATAGTCAAATGTATCTGTTTTTTGTAGTTTTAATCTTTAACCGGCCCATATCCTGTCTTTTTTCCCTTAAAGGGATAGTAACAACATGTAAGTTCAATTAGTGCAGCACTGTGACTATAATCCCCCTTTTCCACATTTTAAACAATCATACAAACATTACTCAATGGAAATAATATCTGATTGAACATAGATCCACAGGGCCTGTGAGGGTCCAACTTGTTGTACCTGAACTAGTCTGGAACACAATAAGTCCATTAAAAAATGTTTTGCTTTGTGAATGTGAAACTTTTGGGAACCATGCCCACCTGTAGCTGTAGGGAAATAATATGCGGGATCGTTACTATATCAATACTATAATTATAATAACAGCAGTAATATTGCTGATTATATTCATTTTATTGCGTGGTGGCTTATTTAATGATGCTGTTACTATCACTTTAATATGTCCCTCTGTTCCCTTGTTGTGCGTTGCTGTAGGTGTGCGGATACATAGAGGTCTCTAGTAGTCAATGAATCCTATACTTCTTCATGTGACTCTACACTACAGCAGTGTGGTCTCCAGGTAGTTGGTACATTTAAATCCCACCTGCCATGAAATTATGACATGCTGGCAATTTGTATAGGTAAAAACCTCTCCCCTATACACTGTGCTACCCAATCTAGTTTGCAATGCATTTACAGAACCTGTTCAGTGTACATGTGAATTGTACAAAGGTCACAGGAGAAACGCTGGACATGATTAAGGTCTCTGGGAAAATATCCTGGTAAATGAAACTCTAAATGTGACAAGATTCACCATGACCTGATTTTGCAAATAACAAGATGAACTCCAGCTCCTCTGACAGTGAATCATGCTTCATTTTTAACGTGTCCTACATTGAGCAAAAGATATTTCCTGCTGAGGCTTTACCCGGGGAAGTCTATAGTCTCAGACACACGCTATCGTTCAAAAGTTTGGGGTCACTTAGCGGTTTACATAGAAAACAAGGTAATTTCTATCTGTAACATAATTGCAAAAGGGGTTTTTCTTACGATCCGTTAGCCTTTTAAACTCAAACGTGGATTAGCGAAAACAGCGTGATGGGAGCGAACAGGAGTGATGGGAGTGATAAAGGGCCTCTGTACGCCTATGAAGATATTCCAGTAAAAATCAGCCATTTCCAGCTACAATAGACATTTACAACATTAACCCTGTCTGCACTGGATTTCTGATCCATTTCATATTATTTTTAAGAATTCACATACGCTTACCATTGTACATCTATCACTGTCTCTTAATGGGGTTTTGATTTCCTTGATACGTTTTAATGTTATTAAGTAAGCCTGGAGTGCATTGTGTGCGATAATGGTGTGTCCTGGGCATTTTAATCTCATATACACTGCGTGGCATTCCAAAATTCAAATGTCTTGCTGAGTATTGACCATAAACTTGTTGTCAGTGGACAGTCCCTGATCCAGATTAACATCTTTAATTATATTTATCCTTAGAACCTCCTTTATGCCTGAAGTTAAATTAAAATTCAGAAGCTATCAATATTTTGCTTTAAATGATCTAAATAAGGTAAAATCTATATAGCGTAGTTAATGCTTAATTACCTCTTAACTAGTAATAAACCATAAACAAGAAACTCAAACGAATATATAATGTTTGCGCATTGTATTGCAGATTGCATTGAAAAACTAGTTAAGGCTTTTAAAAGCCAATAAACTTTTAACCTAATTTTGGCTTCTCCTATTAAGAACACAGGTTATCTACCGAGAGACGCCTTGTTTTCTGCAGCTGTCCAGCTGACAACTTTATGGGCTGCAGACTGACATTGGGACCAGAGACTGGATATGGAGCAAGTGATGGTCTCACTGCATGGTAGTGGGGATTTAGTTAGTTCCCATTACCAGTTTTGGGGAACAGTTTCAGTCCCTGCAGTATGAGTCTCCTCCAAGCAGTCAATGTTGGTCACTCCGAGAAAGCAGTTTCTTACTTCTAAATTACAAGCTACTATCTAAAAGAATCCAGCGTTACTTTTACAGTTCAGTGGCACTTTTGGGGCCAAATGCACCTCCCGCATGGAAGATAGCTGGCGTGCACAGAAAAGGGCAAATGTGTAAGGGGCGATTCTGAAGAATCCACGTATGCCTTGACAAGCGGAAAACACAAAAGCTTGAAGGGACCGTGTAGCTATGAAATGCATTGAAGTGCGTATGGTGGCTGCAGTGTCCCTCTAAAGAATAGCTTCTTTGACTTTTGTGTTTCACACAGAGCAGGGGATTTATTATACTTTTTCTCAGCGAAATTATTGAAATTACTAAAGGCTGGTGTTTTTGTGCTTGAAATATTATGACGCTTTTTAGACTATACTAGGCAGTAGGGGGCAGTGCTTGCCCGGTAAAAGAAAGCATTCCGCAGTGAAGACGAATATAAGGGAAGTGTATAAATACGATTATTATTAATATTATTATTATATTATATTATTATTTATTGATTTATATAGTGCGCCCCTATTCTGCAGCACTGAGTAATATAAAGTATCACTAATGGTATCGTATTATTAAGAGGCATCGCTGTGGGAAGTTTTAAAATAAAGATTCTGCATTTTTTCATTTTAAGAAAAAAACCACAAAACATTTATCTGTATTTAGGATTAAGCTTAGCAAGATATTAGCTGGTTTAGCGTGACGGCGCTTGACGTCCCCTGCGGATATAGAGCAAGAGGTTGTCTATAACACTTCCTAGCTTTTGGCAGCACAGATTGCTGCAAGTTGATCCAATAAGTCGTGTCTCCTCCTTGGCTAACGCACAACACCCGTCACCCATCCTACACAAGCATCTAGAGCAAGCCACAGGACAGCAGATTAGGGGTTAATCATAGTAGATCATCACATTTTGTCTGTATTACCTTCCCCATTTGTTGTTGTTATTATTTATTTGTTCAATATTGCTGATTTTTTTTTTACTGTTTAAGTCCTCCCCAGTAGGAAATTAGACACATTTGCTATGTTTAACAAAACATTGGCCTTGCATTAAAGCTGCTGAGAAAAATCATCCGTATGAGAAGAACGCCCCACCGGTTTTACTCCCCTGACAAACCTTGACCCAGTTCTCTGCCGTGGCTTAAAACACACCTTGACTGTGTTATTTGCCTGGACACGTGTCCCAGTTTCCGTCCGTATGAACATGATCCTGGCATTCCTACAGTGAAACAACGTTTCTGCTGCTAGATAGGTATTTTAACCTACTAAATGCCAGTGAGCTCTATGATACATTCTTCTGCAAAGCTCTCTGGCGCTGAAATGGTTCAAGTTTTCATAACGGCACAAATTGTTTCCGAAACAGAGATTGTGCGAAGCGTGTTAATTAGTGAAGCCGCCCACGTAGCGCAGCGCATGCCGGATCAGGTTATGTGCGAACGCCATAAATCCGTGGCCTAATATTACCTTTTGGAATATATATAATATATATATTAGACATACGACATACTGAGCAGGCTTAGGGGACGGGTTCTTACTTGGCCTACTTTACCGACTCTCTTCTAAGACACCATTGACATCCAGAGAATGTCGGACGTTGTGTCAACTTGCCAAAGCGCAAAGGAAGACAATGTAAAATGTATTTAATTGTTAACCCTTTAATATATTGATGGAAATACATAATTAGATACATAATCCATAACTAAATACTATGATAGGAATATGTTTAAATCAAATAGTTACATTTTGGCCGTAGCAGAAAAGGATACTGCTTTCATGGGGATTAGTGGGGGGGGGGGGGGGGGACATTTATCAACCCGAGTATACTGTCACCAGCAGTATAAAAGCTCACGTCTAGGCTTAGCTTTATCTTTTTTTAATATTTGAAATCCCTTTGGACTCTACTCCGCCACCCTAAAACTATTCCAAGTGATCGAACGGTAACTAGAATGAAGAATGTTGTTTATGGATCTGAAAACCAAATTTGGGGTTCTACTCACTACTATTAAGCCTAGCAATGCCTTGTTTCTACCCTATGGCTAACAAACAGTTAAAAAAAAATCTGACAGCGCCTTTCATTTATATGAACTGACAGATGCACGGTAGCGTATTATCCCGAAGCATGGTTGCCATGGAAACGTGGCTTTTTACCTTATAGTTGTCCTGAAATTACTGCTATTGTTATCATTTTCCAGCAAACTAATAATAATAATAATATCGTTATTAACCCCTCTGAAACCAGCTTTTAATAAATGTATGCTTATATCTATGAAGAACTAAAGATGATCGCAAAATGTCCTGAGGTCAGCCGAGTTTCCATGTGACAGTTACAGCAGAATCCTTTTTTTCCAACAAGACCAGTTCATTTAATGGGTCCGGAGAGGATGCTGTTTTGCAGCAAAATTACTGTTATCTGCCGTTTGAAAATAACCAGTTAAAGAGAAAATATCGCTTAATCCATTAAGGAAATGCACCTCAGTCATTTAAGGGGTTAAGTAAAAAAATAAATCAGTTGAAAAAGGCCGTATACTCCTTACACCCCCTTGTCTGTCTTTTGACCCATACAATTCTTCAGGTAGGGCAAATGGATATAACCGCATTATGTACGTATTCCTTACATCTTAATAAGTAAGCTTTACTTTACTAAGAGGGTAGTGGATAGGTGGAACATCCTCCCATCAGAAGTGGTAGAGGGAAATGTTGTGTGTGAATTTAAACGTGCATGTGACATAATGTAATCATTGAAGTCAAGACCAAAGACTGATTAGGGTTTGACTCTTTACATCAAGAAAGGGGAGACTAGACTGACTGAATGGTTATCATAAACATATTTATTTAAAAAGTTGTTGTTAACTTAAGTTCGTGTAGCTTTAACACGAAATTCTTCATATTCTTCAAAGCAATAGATTATGCTTCAAAAAACCACTTATGAATACTTATACATTAGTATTTTAACTGTGATAGCCGACCGCTGCTGGGGGGTAGAATGCTGCCTGTACCGCTAGATGTTTAAGGACACATTAGTCTAGTATTTTATGGGAGGTAAAAAATAAGTGTGTATATATATATATATATATATATATATATATATATTTAGGAATAAATAATTCTGATCATACATTTATTTTTTCTATCGGATATACATTGGTGCTTCAGATTGTACCATTTGTATGATGACAGTGTGTCCCGTGGTGGAATGTTGCGGAATATAATTACACCAAATAAATCAGTAATAATAATGTGAATGTCTTTTAATAACACATTGGCTACGTCGGTAACGAGCTAGCTTCCCTTCCAATCCTGATGTGTTGACATGAGCAGTATTAATGTGGCCAATAGGTCATGTCGCGATTCCTGTTGTTCCAAGTTGGCAGAACCCTCACAATGTACAGTTCTAGCAGGATCGTTGCGTTCCCGGGCTTCGTTTTACCCCAGGCACTCTGATTTCTTGCTATTCATGTAGCAGGTGAGGGTTGTATCTACTCTGCAGCGCTCAATGGCTCACACAGGAATCATAATGTTCCTTTCCTTGTACATATTACCGTTACAATAGTCCGGAATTTCCCAGCTGAGTGTAATGAGTGCAGGAAGGTCTGATCTTACTGTATCTTCCTTTGAACGGTACGTTTTATAAGCCGTGCACAATAGCTCCCATGTTTTTTTATTGGATCATCTTATAAATGTCTGTTGTTTTGTAGTTAAATGCCCAGGGGATGTAGTGTAGACGTAAATCGTACATTTTGAATACGGAGGGATTACATATTTTGTTACATATTGGTTTGAGGACTGAGGAAAGTGGTTTAAAGCAACTTGGCCTGGCCAGTAGGAGCTGTCTTCAAAGCACTTGGGTGTTACAGCTCGTCAGTTTGTTTGGATTTGGCATTGGCCAGGACCAACCGTACATTACTGGTCGATGCTGTGCTCTTAAAATCACTAATATTTATTGTAACTATGAGATTCTTTACCAGGGTACATGAACAGTACCGCCTCACACGCTCCTTTGCAATTCTAAGGATGCATTGAGCTCTCTCTTTTCATCTGCCATCGTTGTCTGCCATATGGTTGGCCCCTGACTCTTATACTCAACCCTCGTTACTCCTCTGGATGGGGACGTTAAGTCAAAGCAGGATTCTTGGGCATAGATGGAGAGAAAACTGCAATATGTTGTGATATATTCAAAGTTTTGGATGCAGTTGCCATAGAAACGTCTTCTAAACAGCCCCTTGTCTCGATGTGTTAGGTCAGGAAGGATATGAGTTTTTGCAGCACAAACTATTTAACCATGGCCAGCAGGGCATATAAAATAAACCACATTTTTATTATAGTAGTTATTATACAGTAAAGATGATCTATTTTACGTCCCCATGGATCAGATTGATTAAAGTGGGATTTCAGATCACAAATTATAAATATTTGCTTCTTCTTACAGGTAAAGTTGCAGCAGTGTGCAAACAAAAATCTGAATTCAAAATCCATTTTAAGCTCTTGAATTAACTTTTTTCAGCCCCGGTTTTGCCTGATTACTGACCAAAAATTATTTTCAGGTTATTGCAAATATCTTGCGTAACCTTTGCGTTAATTAGAGGTCTACAACCCTGTCCGACCTTTACTCTAACATAGAATACCCTGCTTCTTTATTGGTATGCAGAACAATATACTTTCCCTGAAACGCAGGACAGATTTTATACTAAAGTAGTTTTTTCCCCCTAAAGGATGATTTTGAGCCACTTTGATATGTGGGAAGTAAAGTCGCCTTTAATCTGTAGACAAGCCTTAACATTCAAAGATAAATTCTCCAGCCCGCGGTAACATTTTTTTGTTATTGCAAGTTTTGCTCATATAATATTCCTAAAGCCATTCAAATAATCTTCTTATTATAGAGCTGCGTCAGGTTCTATACCCAGCCACTATTACACATATTTTTTTTAAAAAAAAAGCTTTTTATGTAGTTTTTAATAAAAAAAACAAACAAAAAAAACAAAACTTTAAGATAGTTTTGAAAAATATATTGATGTCAATGGACACTGGGACTGTTATTAAAACATCTTATTTACTACTACGAATTTACATATATTTCCATTTTGTATCTCAACTGGTGCAGGACTCCTCAGTAGTTATACCGTATTTGCTCGATTATAAGACGAGGTTTTTTTCAGAGCAAATGCTCTGAAAAATACCCCTCGTCTTCTAATCGGGGTCGTCTTCTAATCAGACCTCAAATAGAGGTCTGATTAGGAGACTAAGATCCAGATCCCCCGCACCGCTGCAGGGGACCTGGATCCTCCTGTCTCACCCGACTCCCCCCCCCCATCATACACACTTACCGGTGCTTCCTGCTGTGTTGCCGGGGCAGCGGGTTGACGTCTACGCGATCCGCGTAGACAACGTCCGCTGCAGCCGGAAGGAGGTGTGGCTAGCAGCGGGGGTTGTCTGCGTCCGTCGCATAGACCTTCCCCGACTGTCAGAGATCAGAGTTCCCCGCACCGGTGCGGGGAACTCTGATCTCTGACAGCCGGGGAAAGTATACGCGACGGACGCATACAAACCCCCGCTGCTAGCCACACCTCCTTCTGGCTGCAGCAGAAGGCGACGTCAACCCGCTGCCCCGGCTGGAAGCACCGGTAAGAGAGGGGGGAGAGCGGGGGAAGGGGGGGGGGGAGAGTGTGTGTGTGTGTGTGTGTTAGTTAGTTAGTTAAATGGGGGTATAGGGTGTGTGTGTTAAATGGGGGCATAGGGCATTTCTGGAGTGGCGTTAAGGGGGCATTTAATAGAGCACTCTGCCTCCTGAAATGCCTTATACCTCCCTATATGCCACTCTGCCCCATAATATGCCTTTTAACCCCCTAAATGGCAGAGTGGCATATAGTGGTATAAGGCATTTCTGGAGGCAGAGTGCTCTATACAATGCCTTTTAACTCCCTTAATGCCACTCTGCCTCCTGAAATGCCTTATACCTCCCTATATGCCACTCTGCCCCATAATATGCATTTTAACCCCCTAAATGCCAGAATGGGATATAGGGGTATAAGGCATTTCTGGAGGCAGAGTGGCACATAGGGGGTCAAAAGGCATACCATGGGGCACAGTGGCATATAGAGGGTTAAAAGGCATATCATGGGCCACAGTGCCATATTGGAGTGGCAAGCCTGGGGGCAGATGTGCGTAACTGGGGGACAGGTTGGAAAATACAAGAAATAAAAACAAAAAAAATCTTTTTCTCAATCATAGCTTTTATTAAAAAAAATAGTTTACATGAATTAACATTTACTGGTAAAACTTTTTTCCTTTGGGGTCGTCTTATATTCAGGCTTTTTCTTTTTTTCCTAAGTTAATATTCAGATTTTGGGGGGTCGTCTTATAATCAGGGTCGTCTTATAATCGAGCAAATACGGTATTTATTTCAAGTTATTCTTAACTCAGTTAAGTTTTTTTTTAAGGTCTACGTTAAAATTATATTTTGAAACAAGACATTTTTTAAGTAAAAAATAATGAAGCATGATATCACACATGTTCTCTGTGTTCTTACGCCAAACTATTTTTACACCGCAAGACAATCGCCCCGATCATGTCTATGCCTTTTCCAGTTTGGAAACCTCTGTAAGAGCGGAGTGTAAGGCAAGTTCTCAGCTTCTCGCTGTGACACTGCTTTCTTCTTAGCATCCGGTTAATAAAGATTGTGTCACGTCCCTCGGGAAGTCCCATAGAGGTCCTAGGTCTGCTTTGTATTCACGAGGTGTAGTCTGTCTAGTATGAATGGTTTCAAATGGAAACATCCATTGGATTTTACAAAGGCCAAGAAGAGGTAGATGTTTACCATGCACTCATCTATCGAGTGTTCTACTCTAGAACGCACACTATAATGTTCTTTTTATTTGTTTAGCTATTACTAAAATACAGAAATACTAGAAAAATACTTTAGGGAATGTCCCCTGCTTGACAGAACATCGCCAGTACAAAAAAAGTGAACCTTGAGGCAAAACTGATCTAGAAAAATGAGTGGTACTAGAATATTTTGAATGGCAGTATCACAGGAAATCTCAAGTAACTTCTGTAATTTGGGCAGTATAATTTACAAAAGTCACTGTGGAGCCGGAAAACTTCTTGGGGCCAAACGTGGTAAAATTGAGCACATAATGTTCAAAAATAAATATTAAAAAAAAAACTACCCAGAGCTCTCCCTCTTCTGGGGGAGTAGTTTTGTGTCAAACCCAGACAGTTCCTAGGTATGGGTATTGATGAATAATGTGATCTACACAAGTGGCTCTCTGGACGTTGTGTACTCTTCATTACACTCAAATGGACAACGCCATGAAAAAGTTTTGTTTGTCCATTTATTCAATAAAATGTACAGTAGTGTTTCAGAAAAGCATATATATATATACTATATAGTGCTCTGTGTTTATTAAGTGTCTCTTTAACCCGTAACACCTTACATCTACAGCTCATCAGGGCTTTTGTAGAACTTTTTCACAGAGAGTTATAGCTGGCAAGAGAGTTTACTAAACCATCAGTCTGAATAATTTAAATCAAGCATTTTACTGACCTTCAAAATAAACTAAAACTGTAAGGTAAATAAATCATATTTCATGATGGTGGGTTAAATATAGAACTATTTTAATCACACTAGATGCTTTCTTCCCTATATTTCCCACACTTTCCAACTAAAACCTTTGCTTTTCTGTTTTCCCTTTTCTTCCCCATTTTGTATGTGCATTCATTATCTGGCTGTTGGCTGACAGTGTCTTTACATCCCGAATGCAAAGCAGACAGATGGGTGTCTCTGGGAAGAACATGACAAAGAGCACCAGCATCGGAGGGGATATGTATACGTTGGAGAAGAATGATGGCAGCCAGTCTGACACAGCGGTGGGCACGGTGGGTGCAAGTGGAAAGAAGAGGCGATCTAGCATCGGAGCCAAAATGGTGGCCATCGTAGGCTTGTCAGGAAAAAGTCGAAGTACCTCACAGCTCAGCCAAACAGGTAGGATGCCAATGATATTTGTATATTCCCGCCATTGTTCTAGAAGACGTGTACTCCATTGAACTAAGGTAACGACTTACTGTTGTATTGACTAAAATAAACATGGTTTTTAATTGTTTCTCCCGCATAATTTGAGGCATGTGGATTGGGCCATTTCATAGCTGAGTGTCACTTTAAACTTTAGTTTTCTGCATCCAGATACAAAGAGGGATTCATCAGAATCTCATATATGCATTTGGAGAGCTGCGTTCTATCCAGCTATCGCTCACTTAAAATATTTCTCGGTGGGGTCTAACCAGATCCCCATGCGCATGAGCAGAAAGTGTTCCCATTGATTTTAATGGAAGCACTTGCCTGCTCTGGGGCTGCAAGGTAAGTGTCTTTTATTTCCTTTTCTTGTTACAGTTAAAGAGTGGATATTAAAGTACCTACTAGGTACTTTAATATGCATTCATTGTTAGTGAGGAAGTGTGAAGTTGTTCTCCAACTGATAATAAGGGTTAAAAAAAACTAGAGGCTTTGTTAATAAATATTTTTTATGAATATGTATTCGGAAATGGAACACAGTATAAGCATCAACATCCGACATCATGGTCAACAGTAGTTTATTTTGTCTTTAGTGTGGCATTACAAAGAGAGGGCATGGTTATTGTCATTACCGTGAAGTTCAGGATATGACCGTTTTGTTAATAAAATTAAAAATAAATTTTTTATGAAAGAGATGAACAGACTAGATGGACCATCTGTTCCTTTCTTCCGCTGAATTCTGTATTTCCTTGTTTATCTGGCAAGCCTTGCAAGTATTACACTGCAGAGAATATTCCTAAACATTACACTTCAAAACAGCAGTATTGTCTGTGGAGCGTATCTGAGCTTGTTCGTGGGTTCTCCTAAAGACCTAGGTCAAAGCGAAAGAGCAAATGAAATGTACTATTTGACTCTGATTTTGTGTCCTCTGCTTGTTCCCAGTACAAAAAATACACAACTAGACAAAATTGATCTAAAAAGAAAAAAAAATCAAATGTATGCTCTTGGTGGAACAAAGATAACGTTGAATGTGAAACCCTAAAGTAGGCCGAACATTACTAGGACATTTTGAGGTAAATGTGTCTAAGACCCCGCATGCTAGTATCCCATGGAACCTCAACTCAAGTTGTGTACTTTGGGCTCTAGACATTAGCAGTACACAAAAGGTCCATTATGTAACTGGAGAAGGGCATTCCAGGCTTCCTCGGGGCTGTGTCCAGGTACACGAACAGCTAATTCAGACCCTAGCAAGATGTAGTTAAGGAACACTTCATAGTCATGTAGTAGAGCCTCGGCAGACCTTCTGGTCTGGATAAAGTGGGCTGAGGTAGACCTCAACAATGCACGCCGAAACGGGTGCTCAGCAGACTCAATGTACGATGATGGCTCTAAAATTTGTGCCTTGCACTTCTCCATATGTATGCATTCCACACACAAACGGTCGTGATGTATCAATGGAGCAATTGTTATGAAGAATCGTCTTTTCACTTCTTATATGAAGATATAATTCATATTTAAGGTGTGTGGAAAAAAAATGAGATTTAAAAATCATTAAATATTAAAACAGGAAACAGCTACTTACAAGTTAGTCCGCGCTCCCATCTGCTTCAGCAAGACTGGAATTTTGGGATTGTTGCATTATCCACGTTGATCGTATATTATAGAGTTTATAATGAAGCAGAAACAACATAATTATAGTTTCAACGACTTTCCGTAGTAGGAGATGTACAAGCTCTGTTTTCTTGAGTTTTAAAGTTGGGAAGACTTTGACAATTATCTCTAATAATCTGAAAGGTTCCATAAATGTGGCAGAGGTGCGAGCAAAGGAGTGCTTGCTTGGTTTCGTCCGTCCTCACTGAGTGTCTAGACACCTTATCATTTCAGTAATCTAAGGAGTTCAGTCCCCGATGGTCTCTTGGTATGAAGCTTTGGTGTCATTCCTGGATCCCTGACACTTCTGGTCACTGCTGCAAATAACTTGCAATGGAGCAGAGGCCGAAATCTGTATCTATCCCACCAAGCCATGGTGGGTCTACACCATTTGCATCTCTTGGCCATCTCTGTAAGAATAGCCTCGTGTTGCCTGTCCCATGCATGTTTAAATGTCTTCGCTGTATTACCCCCTACCGCTTCTGCTGGAAGGATATTGCATGCATATACCCCCACATAGTAAAGTCATATTTTTAGACATGAGGTAAACTAAAATTCTGGATATAGTTATTTCCCCATTGTATGTGTTTTTCTCTAAAATATGATCTCACATTTACTGTGTATCCCACATTCTGCGTATAGTTAAGCCATTATTATAAAGCATATTTTATATAAATGAGTAGAAAACATAAAAATAGTATAACTGTTGCTATAATCATAATACACGGGAAGCCTTTATTTCCAATGGAGCAATCATTGTGTCTGGAGCTGTTTTCCCTCTGACTCACTTTGGATTTAGGTTTGCCCCCAAACTAATATTGTAATAAATATTTCCTAATATCCTTTGTCTTTTGTTAATTTAGATCAGGGGTGCACAACTCCAGTCCGCAAGGGCCACAGACTGGCCACATTTTTGGATATCCTACCTTGGAGTGAAAATGAAATGTAATGAAATGTTTACAGAATACACAGAATTCCTGACCTGTTTCTCGAGAACTGGAGTGCGCATCCCTGATCTAAATGAATCAGGATGTTTGTCCTTGCTTACATTTCCTGTCTAAATCTGGTTCATAGTAAACATGGCCATTTTACCGTTATAAAAATTTTAAGATACACGCCTAAACAACTTGGATTATAGTTTGTCTGTAAGAACTTTAATGTGAATCTCAGCCTGCCTGCAGTGTACTTGTGTACAGAACTGTAATAATGAAAATGGATGTAGCCATATTGGTCCAAGAGAAGATGGGGTCTTCAGTTGAAGTTGAGAGTTCCAAGAGGTCTTTTTCTTCTATCATGGCACCTCTCCTGATGGGCCAGTTGCAAGGGAGCGTTCTGATTTCTTTAGCTGGCCCATTTATAGAGCACTGTGCCTAATCAGTGCAGCCTCCATGGCATGCAGTTCCCGGGCACCAGCAGACTGCTGAGAAATGACATCATAACCGTGATGTCAGCAGTACGGACGGTTGTCCCAGAGGACGAGGTGCTGCCCCTGACAGCAACATTCACTCTTATATACTAAATTGTATAATCATGAGAAAAGTGGCAGATCTGCTTTGGTTAATAGGTTGTGAACGCAAATAAAATTAATGTTAAAAAAAAATTATGATTTTTAGCCCATCATGCATAAAAACAAGGAAGAAAATAAATGAAGTTCTTGTCTATCCTTAACTCTGAGTTGCCTACAAAACTATACTTGCAGTCAGGTGTAACAATGTATTGTGTCTTCTTTAAAACTCATTCAGTGAGATTTTTTTTTTCCAGAAGTCGGTTCACTGGGAAAGTAACGAGCAAATGCTGTGATTTTACACATAGCCATATGGTCATTATCGCTTTAAAAACATGTCCATAATGTACTTGATGCATTGGCTCCAAATGTGCAGCAAATTGCAGATCTCCAGAACATTCTAAGAATGTTTTCTCACAAGATATTGTGACCCAGATGCATTCACGCACATCTCCGACGATTACATTTCCAAGCCATACTTTGTGTGGGTGGTGCTTACAAAAAAGCATTTCTAGAAGGCAAGATTTACGTGCGAAAAAGTCATAGTATTCCGATTTCTACCCGTTTCAGCCCATCTACCTTAATACATTTAGGGAACATGCACCTAATTATAGTTCTGCGACTATTGTGAATCCTTTTCAGATTGTACCCAATCTCTCTTCGTATCCTGTGTGACTCAAGATACCTATTAGTATGTATGTTTTTATTAGACGCAAAAATTATCTAATAAGGAAAAAAAAATAATGTTAAATAAATAGAGAAATCTATTAGAACAAATATCTTTTTATTGCACTTTTTATTGAGGGGTCTTTTTTATTTATAAATATATGTGTAATAAATAAAGATTTTAAAAAAATATCTCGACTGCAGAAGATGATTTAAAATATTTTTGTTTAATGCAAGAAAAGCGTTCTAACAAAGTTTATAAGAAATAAGTGGATTTAAATATTTTTTTGGGGGGGGGATTTCAAAATTATTTTTTGTATATAAAATACAGGTTTGGTGTCTTTAATCAGTGGTCGACAAATTTGGTTTAGATCTAGGAGCCAACAAATAAGTTAGGAGCCAGCTTTTTTTCTTCAACAAACCCGGGATTTGTCAAGCTTTGCCATACATTAACATACATTTACACACTCTGACACCATATGCACGCTAATGTAACAGACACACGCTAACATCTTATATACATTTAAAATTACACACTCTAACACGAAGGACACATACACACTGACTCTGCCACTAAAATACAGTAGACATACTGACTTGGGCACTATACATTTACACACACACACTGACTCTAACACTATACATATACACACATATACACTGATGTTACTGTATACACACACTGACTCCAGCACTATACATATACAAACACACTGACACTACAGTATGCATACACTGACCCCAGCACTATACATACACACACACACACACACACACACACACACACACACACACACACTGACTCAGACACTATAGCATACATACACTCACATACACTACCCCCTAAATACATTAAATCAGGAGTTTACATTACTTATTATTTATATAGTATAATTATTCATATAGCTCCGGCAGATTCCGTATAACAGGCTGCTCGCTTTCCCAGTAAGTTGCCGGTTGTTGTTGTTGGTTCAGACAGCCTCTGTAATGTTGGGTTGAGGAGAAGGGAGAGAATTTCAGGACAGGTTTAGAAAATGCTGGCTCAGCCACCGGCTGCCGCTAATCTCGGCTTCTTTAACAGGAAATTTACAAACAATTATACTGATTGGCAAAGAACACAAGCAATAGGTAGTGTCAATAAGTTATTTTTTTTTATGTTAAAACTTGTGACATCAGTTGTACACCCTTACACCACATAAACACTATATATACTATATATTGTAAAATCTCATATATATATATATATATATATAACTAGTGTTTTTAGAAATTGGGACTGACTATTCCATATTCTATTAAGAAGCCTTTCTGAAACTATTTGTGGGCGTTATAATATATGTGTTGTTTATAGATTAACCCTTTCTGAGGGCTTACTTACTATTCTAGATCGGATTTTTTTCATTGCAAACTTGCGTTTTTGATATAACTGTTTGCGCTGCATCAATAACAGTTTATGTTACTCAAAATACAAAAAAGTGAAGCGCAATATTCTAATTAAATATAAGTATTACACCTTCTGGTGAAGTGGTGCTGCAAAAACACAGGAACAAACACATGCACCAGATGAAGCGATAAGCGAAACGCGTAGTGCGTGTTGACGACATTGGGAGGAGGAGTAGCATTATGGAAGTGGATCAGAGGACTAAGACGGCGTCTCTTTGTGGTAGCGCTGCTACAAAGTTTGAAGCCTGGACTCTGTAACATCCGAAACAGAGGACAACAAGTTTCCCTTTCTTTTATACGTTAAAACTCCCCTCCGCTGCCTACCTTCTTTATCTACAAGTACCATGAAACTCCTAAGGAGACCATTACACTCTATGTATGGGCACATTTATGCCCTTTAAATTGTAAGGGTCCGATCTGCTTAATGGCGTTTTTTTAAGACGAACTTTGATATACTACACCATAATTTTTTTTCTTTCTTTTTTCTCTTCCTTTTATATACGAACCTTTTGGTTACCGTGTGTGGGAACTCTCGCTGGAAGGGTATCTTTGTACATATTATTTTTGTGTTGCACATATAATTTACTCACTTATTATTTGGGTGCGCAGACACTTGTGGGGTTTTAACAGTTTATGTTAACATAGACTAAATTTTATTTGTATTTTACTTTTATTACATCGACAAACAAGGTCATCAAGCAAAGAAACCACGTTATGACTGAACACCGTAGGGCCCAAGTGGAATGCGGTGTCGAGGGTGGCTTAATCATTGAGTTTTTTTTCATTCTGTCCTCTTAAAAATTCAATTTCCATTGCCATTTTCTAATTATAGCTCGTGTAATGTGTGATATTTTTCTTACTTCACACCATATCATTTACCCTGTGGATGCCGGGTAAGGCAAGGAATTCATTGTAAAAAGCCAGGCGCTGTCTTGCCTCCTCTTCTCACACTCAGGGTGTTAAATACCCTTAGGCAGGGATGAGTTCTTCTCCCTGATAATTTAGTTTATTTCCTATCACTGTCAAAATGAAGGAGCTGGCTAAAAATACATTTTGTGACAGGTCTGGAACTGTATTTTTGCAGCTTAAGAACATTTTAATAGCAAAATACAATCCAGAGTTTCCGCCATGGAGATTAGTATGCTGAACTTGTATCTGCCATGCCAACTGGTTTATTTCATGCTCTATAGCATATATTGTGCTCTTGAGCTCCCTGTATAAGCAAACGTAATGTTCAATATCCAGATTTGAGATTGAAGTGGTGGTAAAGTGGAGAGATCTATCTTCTGCAGAAACCGATATTATCGTAATGAACCCCAATGGGTCAAATTCCTTGCAGAATCTGGTGGTCCTTAAAATTCTCCCCATGGTGGCGGTAATACTTTGAATGTACATTGCAGCTCAGTTCTTTGCATGTCAAAGTAGACATTATTTTTTTAAATGAAGTCTCAACCTCTTGGCACCTTGAAAATGAATAGTTGAGTTTAATAATTTAAAAGAGTCTGGTCACTTTTTCTAAAAGCAGATATTGTATACACATTCAGTTTACAGTCTTTTGAGGTTATTTTACAATCTATAAGTAGCAGAATGACTCCGTATGTTCACCTTTGATGGGAGCCTATGGAGCAGATGTGTTAACTGTGTTGGTGGATCAGTTGATATTCATGTACAGTGAATCCTCTGCTGTACTTAAGTAGAGCATAGGAAAAATAGATACGCAGTTAACACATGTAAAGAAAAAGTATTACCACTCGGACATTAAAAACACCAACCCGGAATGCTGGGGTAGCAGCATTTTACTTGCATGCTACAGGTGAACCCCTACAAAAATTCAGCCTTTTTTGCAGAAGAAGCATACCCGCAAACCGCTTTATTATGAGTTATCGCCTATAGCAGATAAAT
This sequence comes from Spea hammondii, assembly GCA_029215755.1. Lineage (NCBI taxonomy): Eukaryota > Metazoa > Chordata > Amphibia > Anura > Pelobatidae > Spea > Spea hammondii. Next base: position 13,010,687 of record JARDYJ010000005.1, on the reverse strand, counting down.
GAACAGCGTGGGACCTTTGCAGATACATGATCCTATACCTCGAAGGACCATGTGATTCAAGGGGGAATTTTTACAGCTGGTTCTTCTTAGCACCTAGGCTCTAATCTTTCCAGGCTAACCCATAGAATAAGGATAGAATGTAACTTAATAAAAAGTTAAAATGTCATGTTTTTGTGTTCCATTAGCAGATGTGTGAATTTAATTATTTATAGTCTCACTTGGCCTATTTTACTGTTATGTGGCTTGAGATTCCAGGACCTACTTTAGAGAGAAGGGCAGAATTTAGTAATTTCAGAAGATACAGTAAAAATGATAATTAACCGTTTCTGGAGAAAAAAAGGAATGTTTACATATGTCACATTCCCATGTCCAACCTATAGCTGGTATGTTAAATGAAAGCCATGGGTTTTTCAGGTAGGTTTGACCTATAAAAAAAAAAACTTTTAAAGAGCTATGTGTTGCCACACAGGTACCATGTGTCTATATTTTGCATAGCTTGTAACGTACTAGACATGACATGGTGACCCCGAGGTCTCCTCCTACCCTATCCTTAGAGGAGACTTATGGAGGGCCAAGCCATGCCAGAGACGGTAGGGCTGGTTGAAGTGGGCGAGCGTGGCTAGCCTCAAATATCCAAAATCATGGGGGGGGGAAGCGGGTGAAGCTAAACTCAGCAAAATTATGGGGGGGCGGGTGAAGCTAAACTCAGCAAAATCATGGGGGGGGGGTGAAGCTAAACTCAGACACTAACTGATTGCAATGGAGGCTGTTATTGTGATACCGTTAGCAAAGCTAGAGAGTTTCAGATGTGATCATTTGGAAAGACAGTTCCCGGTGGGAGCTAAATGCCTTTCTTCATTTTGTTCCGTGTAAGATGGCACAACTTTTAATTTCTATCTGTATGGTAATGAATACAGATCTAAGAATTTAAACACATAAAACATATGTTGTATTCTTGTTAGGTCATGGTACACAAAGTGTGTGATTATGCCATATATTTGAAAAAAATAAAAAACATAGTCTTTTAATAGTAAGCCATCAACTTGTTAGCTTTTTTCAAGTGCAAATCTTTAAATTAACATAGTAGCACCTATAAAAAGTGGTTATATTGGTTTCTTCCTTTAGAAATCCTAAATGTGAGCTGTCACTGAATGCTCGTGAAGTATGTTCTTCAAGCATCATCTGAGATCTGGCACCCTGTGCTATCTGGCATGAAACGTCCATTTAATTAGATTAATGTAAAATTATAGGCAGATGTCCTAAATAAATGATCAGCGTCGTATGATTTTTTTCCTCTCTATTATTAGCCAACCTGTCATTCCTGATTGTGAGACAAGGGAGCTGTCAGAGTGTCACGTAGACAGCTGCATGCAAAGTGCTCACAGTGTAACAATACTTAACTTTTTTTCTCACAAATACCAAAAACTGGCTTTTTTTCTGGCTATCTCGGTACAGCAGTGCCCAACTTAGATCCAGTATTATACTGGGCTCAAGTCCTTATATTGCAAGCCATACTATCTTTGTTCTGTTATTATAGAGATATATATATATCCAGAGGTGTTTCAAGATCATTAACAGGTATCTTGATTCGACTACTGTGCCAGATGGTTTGGGGACATCTGACATGTTATAAACAAATGTATGAAAAGAAGGTTTTGGTGTCTTATCCCCTGGACTGCTGCTTGGGGCACATGATTCAGTATTAACCCTCATATGACCACACCGGTCACAGCTTCACCTCTACCATGTTTAACCATGATTACCTGAGAGGTACTGGTCTAGTTGTGATTTCAGAACCAAATCTGCTTTGGGTGGCACTTTGAGAGAGGCTGCAGGACAGCCATGGATGCCTTCTTTGTGGGACCGGAAAAGTGCAGAACAGCCGTGTGCTGCACCCAGGCGCCCCTGTAAGTGACGTGCAACACTTCGTGACCTGTGTGAGTAACGCAGCGGTCACACTGTGTGAGATCAAAGTGTGAGTGAATGTGTGTGTGTGTTTCAGTATGCCCTTATTATCGCTTGTTTCCTTAAGGTAAATTGTCATGTTATAAATACTACTTTCTATGTTCTTTTTAACCATTGTTCAGCACTGAATAATATGATAGTGTTATATAAAACAATAAATTATAAGTGTGTATATGTGTAAGTGTATGATGTTGGAGTGTATGTGTGAATGTGTGTTAGAGAATATGTGTGGGCCATTAATACGTGGTGTTAGAGTGTAATTGTGTGTGTTAGTGTATTATGTTAGAATGAGTGTTTTTGAGTCTGTGGGTGTTAGGGTGAATGTGTGGATGTTAGTATATGGTGTTAGTATGTGTTGATGTTGGTGTATGGTGTATTGAATGGTGTTAAGAGCATGGGTGTGGATATTAGCGTCTGATGTGTAGTGTAGCGTGGGTATATCTGTTAATGTATGGTGTTAGAGTGTGTTAGTGTGTGTGTTTGTTTTTGTGTGTGTTATGGGAGGTACCAAAGAAATCCTCGCTTGCATTTAAGGGTACTTTTATAGTTTTGTTTTTTTACAAATACTTATTTGAAGGATCTCATACATTGTAAAAATGCTAATTGAAACTGTTCCTTATAGCAGTCCCTTGAGAGAGTACTCCTTTTAATGAGCATGTGTAAAGGGGAAATTCTTCCCTCAGGCCATTACAATGATTGTTTTATTATTTACACACATATTTGGTATGGCTTTGATGTTAAAGCAAGCTGTAATTTCCTTTTAACAGCATTATTTCTGAATATATGCATGTTTTAATGGTGCTCAAATCCCCCTGTCTCTGGTGCTTAATTAAAGTGAAGTTTAAAATAATTAGAAGATCTGAATGTTATATAAATATGTACATTCGGCATTATGGGTTGTGGTAAGAATCAAAAGTTAGTACACTTCAAAAACTTCCTGTAGTGATATAACCCTGTAATCGACATTTTGTTCAATGAATGAAAAGCAAATTAAATGAGTCCCTTTCATACCCCTTTTGTTGCCATCAAACTTTGGATCCGTGGCACGTAGAGCCGTTGCATTTTACCTCTAGATGGCACAGCCCATTCTGAATGTATCTGATGTCACGCCAATGATTCCCGTTCTTTTATAGAATACCCTTTTTATAGTTTTGTACAATTTTGTAGAATAAAACCGACTCTTACAATGGTTTAATAAGTTTAAATGTGCTTATTAAAAGTGAGAACCTTCAGAGATGTCGGTAGAGCTACTGTTGGCCTCTTGCTGTTGAGAAGTGTATCATTAACTTTGAAAATGATGTGCAGCTGCCAAGAAAATGCTGGATTTATTTGCTGCATAACGAGGGCACCCCTAGGCAAAAAATTTTATAGGTTATAGAGAAGAGAAAAAAAGGATAACATAGCAGATGAGGCATAACTTGTATCTAACTTAATTGTCACATCAGGTATATAAATAGCCTTCAACGGTCATTTTTGGCATGCTAGAATGAAGCTGTTTTTTTGGAGGTAGAATTTGAGGCAGTTTAGCTTAGTCTGCACATTTCTTCTCTTCATAAGCCCAGCCAAAGGCAACTTGTCCAGCTATGCAGAGACAAACAGAGAGAGAGGATAATAATCTGCTCTGTTTGTCAGGGCCGTCCTTACGCAGGTGCACACTAGGCCCTCACCCTGGACCCCCGGACTTACGAGGACTAAGCAGTTTCTTTCTACGGTCACGTTCAGTACCATCAGTAGGTCTATCCTTGTAACCAGAAAAAGAAAAAACAAACAAGATCCCAAACAAAGGCTTAAAATGTATTACCTATTACAGACAAAGACAGTGACAGGGACCATCCATAGTATGGCTTTAATTGCCTTTAGTTCTAATTCCAAGTAAAAAAATGATGAATTCCTCCATGACACAACAGGACAAAAACAAAAATCTTCAATAGAGCAGAGGTCACTGACGCGTTTCGTCTATATTGCTATAGAGCCGCTTCTCCCGTACTCTCTTGGCGTCTTCTCTCACCTGGAGCCCTCTGAGTTTTTGATGCCATGTCACAGCACTCTGTCGCTCTCAGAGCAGCGGACGGAGGAAGAATCGGCACTCGCCGCAGGCCATGGCGGTGGTAGTAAGGGAGAGAGGGAGTGGTAGGGGACCCACAAGTATTTCTTGACCCTGGTCTTGCACCTATAATCGATTTAGGAAAAGTATCCAAAACAATGGCACAACTAACAACAAGGCACATCAGTTACCAAGTCCGCATTCCATTTTCAATGGTGTAAATTATCGTAGGAGGAACGGATGTTTTTATGAACTGAGCAATCTGACTGGCCATGGCTGATTTGTTATTAAGGATCTGTAAGTTCTGCCAACTGAAATTATCCTGTTCCAGTCGTGTGGGTGTAAGGTTTACATACTATATTCAGATTCACACGGTTTTACACCAATTTTGTCTGCTTTATTTTAGAAAATTAATTTAATGAAGAAATCATTATAATGATGTCATTATGGCACTCTGCGACCTGTCATTATCATGGAAGTCTTACTTGTATGTATTGTACTATATATGTGTCTTCACGTCCCCATTTCTTGCCATTTGGATCTATTTGTAAGAATTATTTAAGACAAATCCGTACCGCTGTCCTCGAATGTCTGCTTAACACTAATACTACTTGCGATGCAGGAAGCTATGCCTGTGATCAAATGATTGCCTAAAGGCAAAGCTGTATTTTAGGGGTCATCAACAGACCGTGGCCAAAACTGACGCAAGCCTAGGACATGTGATCAGTGGCGTATTCTGGACTAGGCCTGGGGAGGAGCCCCTCTGCCACGTGTCAGGGAGCTCCCTGAAGCACAGCTAGTCAATGGGCTAGTTAAAGGGCGATCACTGATCTCCCCAACCGGCTGATTAACACTATGGAGAGCTGTGCCAAGTCGGCATAATATACTTCCTCGCCGCGCTTCCTATAAAACTGGAGTGCCAAAATATGACGTCTTCTCCCAATGCCCACTGGCAAGGACAGTGGTGTAGCGCTTCCCTGGCTTAGACCTTGTGCACTGCTAAAGGTAAATACACCAATGGGTGTCAATCACATAAGTGAAAATATATGTATATTGAAAACAATATAACTGTAATAGAACAGTGTAACCGTATATTTTACTTTAGTATATGTTTCAATCCAATCTGGCATATGAAAAATTCAAGGAACATTTTACCTTTATTTTGTATTCACACGTACATTTTTACAATTCTGCTTTTACCTATGAAATTAATGTGAAATTAGTTTGAAAAGAAGAGAGCGCAGCTGGCTTCAGAATGCGTGATTATAATATGGAGAGAATGAGCACTTATATTAAATTACTATGAAGAGGGGTCCCGGCGCTTTAGTCTTTCAAAAAAAAAAAAAAGGTTCAAATGAGGTACACGACATTACTTTCCATCTGCACTTAAGCAGAGAAATGTCAGAGTATAATTATTATTATTTTTATTATTACAGTGCATTCTGCTGTAAAAATATAGGTAACAAAAGATGGGTTGTAATACGTCAATCCAAATACAGGTGCTGCAGAGGAAGAAATGATCCTAGTAGTAGAGCAGAGCTGGGTGGGATGTTAGTAAATGTTAAGAGAGATTTTCTTATTTGTTTTGCTGAAAAACTATATTTACTGAGATTTTTCTATTCTGTTCTGCGCTAACATAATCCCTTGAAAACATGTATTTTTTGGTGTTATTTCTATAATAATCTCAATTCTTTTGTTATTTCTACATAATTTTCATATAGAAAGAACAATATTAAAATAAACATTTTGAAAATATTTTCTATAAATTTTCTGTTATTTCTATAATTATATACTATAATTATTTCTATACATAATAAATTGCCCCAGAACTTTTCCTATCTGGGTCCAAAGAGAAGAACACAGTGTTTACACTCACATCACAGTCCAGCACTATTCAATGTCAGGGGGTTTTAATGGATGGTCCGACTTTTGTTTTCTTCATCTGCAGACTAGGAAGTGAGCTCCTAAAAATATGTGACATATATATATAATCTCAAAAAGGCTAAATAATGGGAGGTTGTGGCATTGATCGATGCACTTTTTAGTTACCATGTCCACAGTGGAAAAAATAGTTGTTTTCACAAGCAAATCATTTTTGCATAATTATTGGCATTGTTTCTGAAATATTTCTGACTGTTAACTCATCGAAGCATTGGTATTGCCTAGCTATTGTATGGCTTTGTTCACTGAATGCCCTACCAGCTGGCTGGGTGAGATTCCTAGATTAATAATAACAAATAAATAATTAATAATAATAACAGAACATAAAATACCAAAGATTGTAATTGCATTTATTATATACCTTCACTGAGGAGGTGCACAGAGCCAAATAGCAAGCCGCATGGGTCAGTATGCAGCGCGTTCAGACGTGGTCTAAGTGCTAGTGACCGTGGTATTTGATGGCACGCGATCTTGGTGTTCCAGCGTCTCAGGAGCAGCTGACCACCTGGTATTTTCATGTACTACAGGCTTACAGAGAAGAGGGTGATAAGCATCTGGCAGGTCTGTGGGGGAAAACACCTTGTTAATGAAAGGAGAGAGAATGGCTAAACTTATTCAAGCCAACAGAAAGGCCAACTTTTTCTTTCCTTGTTTTGTTACTTTCTGAGCTGTCAAAACCATTATCCATCTTATTTCTCAATGTTTTGGATTTTTTTCTTTTTATTATCTCTATTTCTCTTTCGCACAATCTGCGTGTCAGATCTAATCAAATCACATGTCCTCTGACACATCTGTTGGCGAAAATCCTTTATCCATTATCCTAAGATCTACAGGTTAAAGTAGGGCTGTCCAACTGGTGGCCAGCGGACTGCATAGGGTCTGCCATATGCTCATTTGGGGCCCATGTCGACCAGAAGGGTAAGCAGCAGGGGCGGACTGCCCTGTGGTCCAAAACTCTTCAAACAGGGCGAGTCCATGTTGGACGAGCCCACTTGAGGAGGTGGAAGCCCTGTGGGATCACAGTGTTAGGTGACCCTGCAGTAATATAAGCGAGCAGTCATAGGTAAGGCTGTGATGTGTGAGGTATGAAGTGTGGAGGCAGGAGGTGTTATGATAGACTGAGGATGTTTAATGTGATTGTGTAATAGTGTGAGAGCGTGTGTTTGAGTTTATATATAAGTCTTGTGAGTATAAGTGTGAGTGTATATGTGTAAGTATGCATTAGTGTGAATGCGTATGGGTGCTAGTATTTGTGGGTCTGGCCCCCTGAACATACCTCCTGCACCAAAAATAGCTGTGGGGTGGAGGAGGAGGCAAATTTATATGTGGGGCATATCATATACATATACTAGCTATCATATACATTGAAGTGCATATGATTGCTGGAGTGTCTCTTTAAACGCTGATTCATAGCTTATTCTGCTTAGTTTTAAGTTTAAGGTTTTATTTTGGGTAACATGAACGTATAATCCAACGATCCTATAGTGGTCTTCAGAAATGAAAATACAGGATAATTATATATACAATATAATGTAGCTAATGTCATTGCGACCACACGGATGAATCACATAGGAGTATTGAAAAGCTGTCAATGCCCGAATACCTGATGCTATATAAAGACACCTATTTCTCAGTATTATATATATAACATCCCAAAACACAGAGTCTCAGTTTAGAAATCTTCCCATTTTAATATCCTAATGTGCTATACATACCGTACAGACTGCAGCTAAACATGAATCACACAGCTTCATGCATCCTTCCAGATGTCATTCTAATGAGTACTTTTCTAAAAATACACACCGAAGACTGTCAGGACAGAAACATAAATGAAGAACATTTATCTGTTGGCAGCCGCCATGACTTTGGCGAGTGATACAAAATTACAATTTCTAACCAGTATTTTATAAGATGACGCATTACAGAAAACGAACGGGCTATCAAGGGTCAGGCTATCAAGAGATGGAGTGTTGCTAAAAGGAGACTTGTTTCTGTTCATTGCTCCGTCAGCAATATATTCTGCAAAGTACTTATTGCTGGAGGTTCCTTATTGGATGGCACAGTCTATTAACTACTTGAGTACTGGAGCGGCAAGAACAGGTTTGGTTAATAGCAAACCAAAAGCTTATATTCAAGAACTAATATCGTCAACCTGTACACTATGTTTATACTTATATATAGGAGGCGCACTCAATACGAACAATAATGGATAGCACACGCATTCTAATGCACTATTACAAAAACATTTATTAGATATAACATCCATTAAGTGGCAAAGTGTGGTGGTACAGATGAAAAGCCATTACATAGTGAATAACTGCATCCAGTAAATGTGCCAGAGTAACGGGCAGAGAAAAGATGACCTCCTATATTACCTATTACTGTTGGGCACAGGCTTGGAGTGGTTTGCACCATGCATTATTCGTTGATGTATTTGGTCGTATTGAGTGCTCACTCTCACTTTTTATGTTGTGAACTTATAGAACGGGACATCAATGTTTAAGACATAAGCTGTATTATTCAGAGGTACAGTATAATTAGTTTTATAAAATTATTTATTAGTTGAACATCTTATATAACATTTTATGTATCTAAATTGCTTAATGGTGGAAGAAGAACCCTGGTCACCCAACTTGGCAATCCATGGCCCTCAGGAGTATGTTCATTAAACTGGACAGTTTTGTACATCTCAACTTCTGTGCATTTTCAAAAGACTCCTTATGCTTGCCCAGCTTTTCCTCCTTGCAGATGGAGCGCATGTCCAACACAGCTGCAGTCTCTTGGTCTACTGAATGCCTTAAATTATACCCCAAAATACTATATTACTATTACTACATGTATAAACTATGACAAGTGAAGCATCATATGGATGACTGAGACTAAGGACCGAACATATAAATTTAGACTGGAATAATTTTGTTGCAAGCCCTTAACTGATAGAATGTTTCAGGTAATTGCCTTAATACCTTAATCGTATCTTCATCTTGGTAAGATTGTTTAGAAATGTGGTTGCGGTTGGATGTAAAACATGTTTCTTATATACAACAGTGTCCGAAATGTGTATTACCGTATGTCCCCAAATTTGGAATCTAGTCCAGACTTAACTATATAAGACTTCCAAAAGTTGAAGGTCCCTGTAAGCCTTTTTATCAGAAGTCAGAGTAAGTGAATCTTTCCTTAGATGTTTTTCCCCATCTCATCACCTCTTTTGTATACTCAGGAGAGTCGTGCTTTTTGTTCTGTATGCCAGAATAGCTGTAATTGCCCTAGTTCTTCATACCAATTGCACGCTGTGAAGTTCCTAACAATATAAAGACTTTGCTATTTTGTAAAAACAGCAGATTTTTTGTAAATGTGGATTTTTATTTTCGTTGTATTGGCAAGAAAAAGCGGATTACATGATTCAGGTATTCGGTGGAAATGTAAATGGAAGTTCTGAGCACTGATTTTTAACATATTGTTTGCTTAGTCCGCATGGTGTGTAGCTTTGATATCATAGTCTCTATGTGCTTTTATCCTTCCATTCATTTAGCAAGGGAATGAAAAACGTCCCAACCAACACCTCCTAAGCATTCCGCTTTTCTAGGTGCTTAGAATGTTTGGTAGGCATGATGGTATATAAACAACCGAAATGTGTTTAGAATTAAATTGGGTTCATAAGATACATTGTTCCTTTTCTAAATGCCTTATACAGTTACGTAAATAGCTACAAAGTCTCAAAAAAACATAAAATTGTCAGTAACGACCTGCCCCCTGGACAAGTCTCTCCTAAACCAAATGCGTTGTTCTTTGGCCACAAAAAAAACCAAAGGGATCGATCCAGCATTTGAAAAAAAACTTCCAGCTTTATTTTACTTAATGATTAAAAACCATAGTTCACACCTGTGCATCCAGTGCACAGGAAACCCCAAATCTGACGCGTTTCAAGCGGCACCCCGCTCTTTATCAAAAATGTTGTTCTTTGGCCACCTGATGTCTGAGCCACTGAATGGAGATCCCGGTATATTCTGCACTCTCTAAACACTGACTATGATGTATCTACAGTAACAGAGGAGGATAAGCCTACCACTAATTCATATATAACGTATATACGACTTTCTTCCAGACCAGTGTGGTGTTTCATGTAATTGTCTGGCTTGAGAAATCTTTTAAGGAATAATGAATAAACATGTAAAGTAATAGATCTGTATTGTTTGCAGTAGATATATTAAAAGGCCAAAAAGCCCCAGTTAGATAATATATATTTCTAAGCTAGAATACAATAGGTCCAAGACACTATTACAGTGTATATTATACACAGCTTAAGTAGTCAGGGATGGAATGGAAGTAAAAATATGTGAGGGCATGGGTTACATTGTGTCTGCAGTAGAAAGTCCAGGACCCACAGCCCCCCCAGACATTTGCGGTATATGTCCTATAGCCAGTCCAGCCTGGTAGGTAGCCTGTTTAACTCACTCTGCTGCAGAGGTACAATGGGGGAGCTCATCAGCCCCACCTAGTGGTCAGAAATAGTTTTGCTCAGTTTTCCTCCACTTACCATATAGAAATTTCTCACCAAAATCAGGATGCCAGTAGTTTCTTTAGGAAATCCAGCTAATAAGTATTGTGACCATTTTTTAATCTGCACTTTCATGTGGTATATATATATATATATATATATATATATATATAAGTCTGGTTCTCTAAAATTATCTTGTAAATCCTGCAGAAGTGGATAGATGCCCTTGACATGTAGTGCTGTGTATTGCTGCAGATAATTATTGCCAGTTGAAGCATCGTTAATATTTTCTGCACATATACAATATTGGAAGTCAGTGTGCATGTGCAGAATATTCTGGCTATATAGGTCCCATTGATCACCGAATTAGCAGGATTGAGGGGACGATGGCTAAACGTTTGAGATGTAAATCATGCTAATAATGCAAACTTGAATTTGGCAAATATATAAAAGATGAGATTTCGTACCTATAGACTGATTGTCCTGTGTGTCTAGGTTTTATTATTCCTGTTTACGTTAAAATGATGCTAGCCATATGCATTTCACATGGCATGTGTCTATATGTCCATTATTAATGTGTTCCTAATGTTTGTACTGATGGTGATTCTGGCCATGCAGCGAGCACCAGTCGCCTCTTAGCACATGTTTGCTTAATGCTGTTTTCTTTCTGAGGTTGCACACATCAGCAGATAGCATAATTTGTCCTGTCTTGTGAGAATCCTGAATGTAATAGAACTCAACCCTTTAACCATTTCTGGGAAGTGTTTTGTCACTATAAGAAAGGACACGGTGAACTTATGTACTGGACAAAAAGTCACAACAGAAGGGCATAAATACCGGTGGGAATAATAGACAATAGCGAAGCAACCTTGAAATTAATGTGCCCAGTTCTGTAATGCGAATGCACCAGAAAATTATACTTATAAATGTAGAAGTTAATGAGAGTTCCTCCTTTTTAGCGTTCTTCAAGACGATCATCTCCAAGACCAAAAACTATGGTTTCAATGCTGTTAAGCACTTGCTATATAAGAAACCCAACCTGTTCTTTAAGAGGCCAATATCACACATTGGTTTTGGAAGAAGTAAGAATGATGAATCCCTCTGTGATGTTTTCCAAAGCAGGCAGGGAATCAGTTCCATCCAGGAGCTCTCTCGCTAAGGTGGTCACTAGATGAAAGTGACATAGAACTCAGGTGGACAGAGAGCCAATGTGTTGGTGCGAGCGCTTGAGTAGTCACAGAGGAAACAAGGCGGTTAGAAGAATCTTATGAAACGCCTGAATAGTTAATAAATAATTAATACGTATTTAACCCCTTCGTGACAAAGGCTGATTTAACTTTTTGTACCCTTCGTGACAATGGCCGTTTTAACATTTCTGCGCTGCTCGTGTTTAGCTGTAATTTTCTTCTTTCCTGTTTACTGAACCCACACACATTATGTATTGTTTTTTTCAGGACAAGATGGGCTTTCTTTAGATGACATTGTTTTGATTGTATCATATTATTTACTATTAAAAAAAGTATAAAATATGGTGAAAATTTTTGAAAAACTTTTAGTTGAAAAGTAATCTTTTACTCATCTATAAAAGGTAATGAAAAAACCTGCTAAATAGATTATACTATTTGTCCTGAGTTTAGAAATACTCAATGTTTTTATGTTTTTTTGCTTTTTTCTACACGTTATGGGGCAATAAGTACAGGTAGCGTTTTGCTATTTCAAAGCCATTTTTTCCAAATCTGGTAATTCTTCCCGCCATGTGCCATTTCGGGTATCTTTGAAGCCGGCCAATGCAATTTACCCCATCAAGTCATATATTTTTGAAAACTAGACACCCCAGGGTATTTCAGATGCTAGTATTTTAACTCTTTCCATGCACCATATCTACCTACAGCCTTTGTCAAACTTTATGGTAGTCATTTTTTTGCATTTGTTTTTTCACACACATTTTACTTCAGGTATGAATAAACAGGTTCTGGTATATGTCACTATCACAAAACACCCCAATATGTGTTCAGCAACATCTCCTGAGTACAGCGATACCTCACATTAATGATTTTGCCTGGCTGTTTGGGGGCAAAAGGGCCACATTTGGGGCATGCGCATTTTTCAATGTTGAACTTTGGCATTTGGGGATCCACTGCCCATGCCCTATTTGGTACATCTTTGAGCCGGGTCATTTCAGTGTGCCCAATAAAGCTATATATTTTTGAAAACTAGACACCCCAGGGTATTTTAAATGCTGGTATTTTAACTCTTTGCATGCACACATTTTACCACAAGAATTTTTTCAAAGTTTGCAGTAGTATTTTTGTGTGTGTATTTTTCCCCCACACACCTATGTTATGTATGAATTTACAGCTCCTGGTATATGCCGCTGTCACACGACACCCCAATATGTGTTCAGCAACATCTCCTGAGTACATCACTGTGCGTTCCACATGCATGGGTTTGTCATTTTTTGGGGGAACTAAAAGGCCACATTTGGTACGTGTGCATTTTTCTAATTGGAAATTAGATGTGTGGCCATCCTTCCCCCCGTGTTAATTGGGACCTTGTTGAATCCGGCCAATTCAATTTACCCCATCAAATCATACATTTTTTAAAAGTAGACACCCCATGGGCATTTAATATGCCAGTATTTTAACTCTTTCCATGCGAGAATTGTTTTAAGCTAATGTGCTAATTTTAGTGCTTGCTCACAAAAATATATTTTTTATATATATATTTTATTTTTTTGCCTTTTTTTAAAAAAAAATTTAACTTGAAGGTTCCCCTGATAGTGACATCAGTGGGAAATTATTTTTACATTTTACTGTTTTTTATAACTATTTTTTTCTAATTATTATTAATCTTATTTTATTTTTTAATTTATTTTTACTAATCACACTGTGATTAGAAAGCTGGGCTCCATTGACTTGCATGGTTGAATGCAGTACCTGTATTCAACCTGCAAGTGGAGCCAGAGTTCTCTAGAGGGTCTGGAGACCTTCTAGCGAACTTTTGCATCTTTATTATTTTTTTTCCCGGGCCGCCGCCATCTTGCGGATGGTGAAGATTACGTGCAGCTGCGGCTGTGACCGCTCTCCGGAGAGGTCACAGCCTGTCCTGGGGTAAGTGTTTGGTGTCGCTGGATGCCTCCTGATCGAGGCATTCCAGCAACACCATTTAAGTTTAGGAGGTGATCGTTGATCGCCTCCTAAACGCTTTTAAAACGGGCGTCCGCCGCCATACAATGTATGGCGGATGTTGACGCCCCGGGGAAGGGCCAGACATGGCCCCTGGTGCCGATTGTGGCGTTACTGAATGCCTCGAGGTTCTGGCACGTCAATTGTCGTAAACGACTTGTTTTTCCGTGACGTGCCCGAACCGGCAATTGTCATCAAGGGGTTAAAAAAAACATCTTGATATAAACGTGTTAATAAAAATATTGAAAAAATAATAATGTTGGTATGTGAGCCGCGGGTTGTTCAGTAATAATCAGGGCATAGGTCGACGTGCACCTGAAGCGTATAGGTTTCTTCTGAGCTAACATGGAATGAACCATTCGGCCCAACCTCTGAACCTCTGAATTTGTGTGTAAAGCTGTATACCGGGCGACAGGGCACAGCGCAGCTAGATTACCCCTCATGCAGGATGTGAAGTAGGACGTGTGAGTTGGAATGAATTGGTTGTTGGTAAATATGTATGACCTCAACAGGATTAGTAGCATAGTTACGCTTGAAACAGTTTGATAACCAGTGGACTTTGCGTAGTGACTCAGAATAAATTTGGATTGGGTAGAATTGGGTAGCTAAGACGTTCCACCTGGGTCAAGCCTGGCAAGGGAAAGCCTGGCAAGAGTTTTAGTTGAAGGACATCTGTGTCCAGGTCTGGACTGGCCATCGGGTAAACTGAGCAAATGTCTGGTGGGCTGGTGTCCTATGGCACCTTCAACATAATTTGCAGTCCTGTCTTCAAGTGTGCTGCCAGCGGCTGGATACACGCAGCTACATGCAGCAACAGTGTAACGTTACACAGCATTCAACGGCTGCGGGAACTACCTCGGATGTGGGAGAAAACAGTAGCTCAGGCAATACCATGGTTGTCATTTTTCTTCCACCACCACCTCCTGAAACATGTATCCAACTGCCATGAGTGCAAAACGATAGCTGCTCCTTTCTTATTCATGGGCGACGAGACTTCCATAATCCATGAATTTGCGCCCTAAACCACTGAGCTAAGAAGCGAATCCTGTAGCTGACCTCTTCGGCCACGAGTGGGGTGTAATCAATGCCAGAGTTTGTTTAAACAATGGGCTCTAACATATTATAACAGAGCAGATTTTTATAGGTGGATAATAGTTTAGAAGCTTGTAAATTAAGTAAATAAATGCACTCCAGAAATCAATGTATTTAATCAGGTTATTGTAATTAATCTGTGTCAAATTTCCTTTTATTTACATGAATAAATCCAGTGTTTCTTGTGGCTTTCAGATGAAAATGTATTACAAATATTTTGTCTAAAAATTACAATACAGACAATCCAGTCTTTATTTAGATGTATTTAGCATTTGGTCAGCTATCAATGATGATGATTGTAATATATATATATATATATATATATATATATATATATATATTTTTTATAAAGCATAATTCTAATGCAAAGTGGTCTTATTGCTATAGCAACCAATGGAATGGTACAATCAGCATAAAGATGTTGCGGTTGCCACGGGGATAAAATCACTTTAAAATTGATGTTTCAAATACTGTACAGCACACGGATTCTGCCGTCTTCTGTATCCCGATTGAATTGCCCCCCTCTCTCTTTGAGACTTTTGCAGAAATATCTTCTGCGTGTTACAGGCTCTCGTAGAGACCAACCTGAAGAGTTTGAATAGCACACGCGTGTATATATGCAAGTTACATGTAACTGTACAAGAACATGTGTGATTTACATACCATGCAATGCTCAGAACTCATGATAATGTACCATGTGTTTGGGAGTTTATTCATTAAAGAGAGAGCAGGAGAGTTGTGGGTTAACTCATCCATCTGGTCATTAGGAAGGGTCAGCACTGGCAACGTTCTCCAGCTTAAGCCTGACCTGGCCCTGTATAATGTATAACTAAAAGGGTGAAGAAATCTCATTGATTGACCTACACATTATACAGTAGAGTGCCAGCCAATGTATAAAATAATGTATATAAAGTCAATGAGCTGAAGACTCTCTCTTTAGTGAATATAATCCCTTCTGTCTTCCTGGTGTTGTAGGTCCCTACAGCTGGGGGCCAAGAGACAGCTGGGGTATGGGGGGCTGAGCTCAGCTTATAGATGCCAACCGGGTACAGGGAGAGGCTGGGCTGTGAGCCAGTCATCGGAGGAGAAGCACGTGGAGTGCTGGGGGAGAGGCAGCCATACGCTGAGCGGCTGGGGGGCACTGCCACACTGTGCAGGAGAGGAAAGCATTCACTCGGGGGCACGGACACACTGTGCAGGAGAGGAAAGCATTCACTCGGGGGCACGGACACACTGTGCAGGAGAGGAAAGCATTCACTCGGGGACACGGACACACTGTGCAGGAGAGGAAAGCATTCACTCGGGGCACGGACACACTGTGCAGGAGAGGAAAGCACACACTCGGGGACACGGACACATTGTGCAGGAGAGGAAAGCACACACTCGGGGACACGGACACATTGTGCAGGAGAGGAAAGCATTCACTCGGGGGCACGGACACACTGTGCAGGAGAGGAAAGCACACACTCGGGGCGCGGACACACTGTGCAGGAGAGGCATTAAAGCCACACGGTGACCGGGTAAGAGGAGAGGCGCTCACACCGTGCAGGGAAGTCCATGCAAGCTCCGAGTTGCCGGCAATTGATCTGCGAGGCTCTCCGGATCGGCTGCTCCGTGTCCTCCCGGCGGGATCCGCTCCTGCTCCTTTTTTCCCCGTCGATCGCCCCGACCATCCGCCAAGACGCCTCGGATTCTGTACAGAGGCTCGTCCAAGATGGGCAGAGAGCAGCGGCAGCAGCGGAGCGCAGCCCTCCACATCCAGCGCTCCCAGAGCCGCAGCAGCCTGTCCGCCTCGTTCGAAGCGCTGGCCGGGTACTTCCCGTGCATGAACTCGCTGGAAGAGGATGAAGGTGAGATATCCCCGCCGGGAGACACCCCGAGCCCTCAAATACAATCCCGGCTCCATTTAACCCGTTACATGGCTGCCCGTCTATTGCGGCGTTATATTAACCCTTACGGTCAAACACTAAATTAGAACACATTTAGGTTGATCCCCCTATGGTATCTGACTGGGGGTTAGAAGGATCTTGGGAATGATAGTCTTCTGGGGAGCATGTAACACGAGTTACCCCGGGTGTTCTCGAGTGGGATGCCCACGGCTCCGGCTCTCTTGGGGAAGTGTCTTAACTGATGCAGAATATTGCCCATCACATTTAACTCCTTCGTGCCCACCCGGGGTAGTGTTTAGTCTTCAGCTTCTTAGTCGGGTCCAGATGTGTCACATTGTGCCCAACCCAATTTCTAGTCTGCATTCTGCAATGTTTTCTTTGTCTAAGCAATACTAATTACTCTGCCTGGCCAATACCCTACATGTTATATACATTGGTTTATTATTCTAATATATGTGTGTGTGTGAATACATGTGTATATATATATATATGTGTGTGTGTGTGAATACATGTGTATATATATGTGTGTGTGTGTGAATACATGTGTATATATATATATATATGTGTGTGTGTGTTTATATTAAATATATATTTATATATACACAGTTTAATCAGTATATATTTGTCTGGGTGTTTTTAACCCATTCAGAGGGTTCATTGACTGGTCCAGGGGTGCTGGGCACCTATACACCTCCTGACCCCACTAGCCCCCTATTCCCTGGATACTTTTGGGGGCCACAGAATATCTACACATCAGTCGTTGTTTTTCTGTGACAATAAAAGAAACGATTTGACAGCTTCATTCCGGAGAGCTTCTTGCAATCTGTAATCTTCCATCACTAACCTGACGGAAGCTTCGTAGCAGCCCAGCAAGCAGTGAATGGACACATATTCAATGCGTTATTCACTGTCCTGTTTGTGAATGGAATAGCTGAAAGTGCCGGAACTCTTTTCTTAGCATACGTAAAGCCCTCTTTGGAATCGGAAGAGTTAAAATAATTGACATCTATTAACCCCTGAGCATAGAAGATATAATGAAATGCAGCAGAATAAAGCAGAACATATATTTTTAATTCTGCTTAATTTATTCCCAGAAGCCATCTTCTTCCCTTTTTTTTGTGGCTGGTGATGAAGAAGAATTCCAGACAAGGTATTGAAGCCAATATTGGAAATTACTGCGGCACAAAAAATCAAATTATTCACCGTCACCGTCACCAGAAATTTAGAAAAACTGTAAAAATATTGTTTTCCCAGTGAAAGATAGTTTGAATATCCATCTAATTAATGTGCACTGTTTTAGGAAACATTTCTCTAAACCACGAATCTGCAGGTAAATGGAGCATTTCATCTCGCTGGCTTCTCTATGCAATTTAAAGGGTTAACCTGGTAAAAAAAAGGGCCAGTGCAACCCTATAAAATGCATTAACAATGCAATGAAATCTCTTTAAAGTATCTCATAGGTTTAACAATACATTATTTAGATTCATTGTCTTAGATTCAGGATAGCTTTATCCTGTCCCATACATGTAGAAATGTCCTGTCTCAGCGTCTTCATTCGGGAGGCTGTTTCACTTATCTACCACCCTGTCAGTTAAGTAAAAACATTCTTTCTTTGTCTTTTTGTCCAGCCTTACCCGGCAATACCTCTGTTCCCAGAGTTTATCTTGGAACTCAAAGATTCCCTGTAACTAAGATGCTGCAACAGTAATTCCTTTTAATCTATCGGTGGTTATACAGCTCATTTAAGAGCGATGTGGCTTCACTCGCCGCAGGACATTGTGGTAATGTGACCATAAGAACAACAATTACATCTTTTTTCTCAACAGCCACAGATTCATCAAACGTTCAAAAAGGCCCACACCATTAAACTGCGACAGTCATTTTCTTACCCAGTTTTCTTTTTTACTATATTGGCCAAAACGATCATTTTTCAGTAATAGATGTTTTAGATGGTAACAACGTATATGAGTGTCTGAAACAAAATATGTGTGGATTCCAGGGTATTTCTCAACCTCAAACCAAGTCCTTTGTCTTGTCTGTATTGCCTTATAACCGCTTAAATTCCTTCGTGGTATTAAGATCTACCACTCTGCTGGAAGGCTCTTCCATTTATCTAATACCATATCATTGAAAAGCCGTATATTTAGTCTTTCCTGATATTTTTGTATCCTCCTAACCATTCGCCATTTTATAAGCCCTTCTTCATGACTCTCCAGAATATGTATACTATTGTGGAGATGGGGTCTCCAGAACTGTACATGATACTCTAGGTGGGCTCTGTGCCTCCTTCTTTCTGCGTCTTTTTGACTACTTTAGCACCCTATCTGTATTTCCAACCGCTCTGTAACAATATTTACTCCCAAATCCCTTTCCCCCTCTTTTACCTTTGGATTTTTTACATAAAAGTTCGTTACTTTACATTTATCAATGTTGAACTGCAGCTGCCACACTCCTATTTAACTTAAATCCATGGGGATGGCCCCCCCCCCCGTGTTTAAGATCTTTGCTTCACCCGTCCTTGGTTAAATGCTGAACATCTAAAACAACTAACATTACTAATGTTGCCCGGTCTCGATGTGCGTCATGGGAGTTGTAATTCATTTCATGTGTTCTTTGATTTTTTGTATATAACCCCCATCTGATCAGACAATGCTTAGTTCCAACAAAAGTCCTTGAGCCAAGTAATGAAACAATTTAATCATCTTCATTTCTTCCGATCATCTAATTAAGCCGGTGGAATTGTTGCACGGTGTAGAGATTTGATATAGTAATGCTTCGCGTTATAAGAGACAATGTTCATGGAAATCGCCGTTAACCAGTCACTTGCCGTCCTCGGTGATGTATTTAATACTGTACAAATACTGGTAGTAAGAATTGGACGTTAGGCTGATGAGGACGTCCGGTTCCCTGATGATGTATGATTTTAATCCGTTAACATCATCGAAGCACATTGTGCTGCTTTCTAGCTGACAGGACTGCGCATGCACTTTTGTTTGCTGCGTTTCGTTCCTACAGAATGCGGTCTGTAAACAAGGTGTTTTGTGAACAAAATACCAAAGTCTAAGTCTCTCTCGTTTCCTCACTCACTGCTAGCGCTTTCTCAACACTCTCCATAGGTCTCTCTCACTCCCTCACCCTCTAGGTCTATATCCCTCTCACCCATTATGTCTCTCTCACTCCCTTCCTTCTTGCTCCCTTACCCGCAAGGTTCTGTCACTTTCTATCTCTCTCACTCCTTCACCCACAAGATCTCTTTCGCTGTTTCACCTGCTCTTGCCATCTCATCCGAAAGGTCTCACTCTTCCTCTCTCACCCTCTAGGTCCCTCTTACGCTCTCACCTTCTGGGTCTCTCTCGCTCTTTCAGATGCTAGATCTCTCTCTCTCCATCACCTGCTAAGTTTATATCTATCTCTTGCCCATTAGGTCTCTCTTGTTTCCTCACATTCTATGTCTTTCTTGCTCCATTACCTACGAGGTCTTTCTCTCTCTTTTACTCACTCTATAGGTTTTTCCCTCGCTCCCTCACTCACCAGGTCTCTGTCACTCCTTTACTCGCTAGGTCTCTGTCGCTCCCTCACTCACGAGGTCTCTCGCTTCCAAATTCACTAGGTCTCATTCGCTCCCTCACTTGCTAGGTCCCTCTCACTTACTCGCTCCCTCACTCACTAGGTCTCTCTTGCTCCTTCACTCACAAGGTCTCTGTTTCCAGCTCTCTCTCCTTCCATTCTTCCAGGTCTCTCATTTTCTGTATCTTTAGCTCTCCCTCTTGTTTCCTCGCCGTCACTTTCTTGCTACCTCTTCATCACTCTCGCTATCATTCTCCTTTCTGTTGCTATCTTGTTTTCACTTCATTTATTTGCGTGTGAAAGTTAATAAATAAACCCCACCACGTGTGCACCAGGGAGTGTTAATTGAGAAGTGTCACTCATCTGTGAATAACAATTAATTTACTGGAAAAAAATGTGCTTTTTATTTGGCAATTACTGTAATTATTTCAAAAGATATACTGTGTAAAAAATCACCTTGTTGAAGTTGAGATCAGCACCTTCACAACAGGGCAGATATAAGTTAACGGGGAGGAATAATCATATAGATCATGAGAAAAGAATGCTAAGATACCTTTCCGCATGGTATACATGGAAGATTTTATATGTATATAATGCTTATGTGTGAAGACCGTTACATGTAGATGTTATCGCTGTATTATCAGGTGGTTTGAATCTAAATTATGTGTAAAATTGCAAACATTTTAATGTTTATAGAAGTTGGAAGTAAGAAGTTGAAAAGCACCATCCAGAGAAGTACTGAAACCGGCCTTGCGGTGGAGATGAGAAACTGGATGACCCGGCAGGCGAGCCGAGAATCTACAGATGGAAGCATGAACAGCTACAGCTCCGAGGGAAAGTACGTCCGCGTGTCCTGCTGCCCCCTGTACCCTGGGGAGCTTGGTGGGATTTTCAGTGGGGTTTTAGGAAGAATCCTGGCAGACACTGGATATTTTTATACTGTATTTTTGTTATAGGATTTTTAAGATTAGAGTCAGGGTAATAAGTAATCCGAAACAACGGACACAAAGGAGATATTAATCATTTGAAGTAGAGGCTTTGCTCAGTCGGCCCCTAGTGTGGTTTTCTGCTAGAGTCCATGGGGTTCCTGCGTTTTACCAGCCCCATTCACAGATGTTTGTTCTTCCCCAATGTCCCTCACACTTTCACGTAACGTGACCACTCAGCGTCTTTATTTATTCCATTTCCTATGTCTTTTCTCCTATATCATTCTTCTCTGCCCTCAGGGTGTTTCTCCTCATCTCTCCCCTTTTCTCTTTTCCTCTCCCTCTCGGTCTTCTCTCTGTATTTACCAAATCCCCTGCTTCTTTTACCGCTGTCTGTCCACAATCCCTTTTGCCCTAAAAATTATTTTGAACCACCTTGTCTCCTATTAAAATCAATGGGAGTTGCAAGTTGAGTTTCTAATGACATCATGAAGTTCATGGTTTGCGACTGAGTTAGGAGTCTAAAGTTTTTGGTTGCTTTCAGGGTTCTAGGTTATTGAAGATAACTATCTACAAATATTTTTACATTTAGAAATACATGTGCATTTTCAGAACAGACATTTAAGTAAAAGTCTTGTGATGGGGATGATTTTCCACCAGTCCACGTGACAATAATAATAATAACTATGAATTAATATATTCTTGTTTTTTTCTAATTTTTCCTTAGCCTGATATTTCCTGGTGTGCGGCTGGGATCTGATAGCCAGTTCAGCGACTTTTTGGATGGTCTCGGTCCTGCACAGTTAGTGGGTCGTCAGACCTTAGCTACTCCTTCAATAGGTAAGCAATTTGTTATATTGCTTGCAGAACAAGAAAAAAAAGGAGAGATATCTTCCAAAGTTCTGACGTTTATTTCCAGCGACTATAAAGTATTCTGAACAGACAAAAGTTTTGTAAAGTTCAAGACAAAAGCCTTGCTTGTTTAATATTAAGGTGATTTTTGAGCCCTTTGTTCCTGTCTTTGGAAGTAAGAGTTACAAAAATCTGACAATTTATTTTTTGCCGTACTGTGTCTGCATCTTATTCTATAAGTTACTATGAATAAAATATTAAATATGGGCTGTGGGAAAAAAGAGATTTGCCAGACCAGAGACAGATAATCTTATGGCTCAGTTGTGGTTAGTTGGTCACCTGCTGACACCGTGGCAGATCAGACCGAGCCGGACCGGACCGAGCTGAGCACAGTGACGACGGCTCGGCTGGTTATGCATTATTCATATGTCAGATACTGATATTGCGTATAAAATGTTTCCGTTGCTATTCCTGGAGTCACTCTACTTGTGACTATTTGTTACACTATGCGTACAAGACCACCACGTTCAGTTGAAGTTCAGTTGACTTTCTTTTGATGTATTCAGAATTACTATACGCAGTGACTCACACGTAACTGTAACACAACCCATAATTGTGACACTTTATATCCATGACAATGCATTCCTTGAATCAACTTAACTTGAATAAGAAGGGATCTGGGGTTGACGTAGGCTCTTATTTATAAACACTACAGTAAAAGCTGAAGCCTGTGTTTCTTAATCTGCTTTAGAGAAATGTAACTCCCTTCCCGCATTGGCCTATCGGTGTGATCATTCTAAAATGAAACATTGGTAGATCCTGATTGTAAACCCCAAACTACAAATGTTTTTCTTAAGAAAACATAGACACGTTGGAGGAGCACTACACACACATGCAAGAAGCCCTTATTAGTTTTATGAGACATATTTTTGTTTTGCAGGAGATATTCAGGTTGGAATGGTGGATAAGAAAGGACAGTTGGAGGTTGAAGTGATCAGAGCGCGGGGTCTTGTTGTAAAACCAGGGTCAAAGACACTGCCAGGTGAGTCTGCAGCCATTATAGATGATTGTACATCTTACCTTCGGGCTTTAAAGAAGGCTGCTTAATGCTTCTTCAGTAAAAACATTTTGTAAGTGATCAACCGCTCCTCTACGTCATCCAGAAAGCTTTGAGATCTCATAGGATCCATTAAAAATCCAGGTCCAGACATGACCAAAAAGCTTTTTCTAAAAAAATAATCAGCAGATATCCTTTAACTACTCAGTACTCTCAGAGCCGCCATGCACAATGATATCACAGAAACTTTATATTGAGATAAAGTTTGGAAATTTTTTGGCCTGGCCTTGAAAACAAGGCCAGACCTCGCCCCCTTGCAAAAAACTCAGATTATAGGATCAGGAGAGAACGCCACCACAATGACTGAAGATTGAAGATAGAATAGAGAAGGGAGAAGATAGAAGAATGGGAAGGGAACGTAATTGCCTGAAAATGAATGGGCCAAAAATGAACCGAAAAATTCACCCAAATCCGTTGCCCGTTTGCTCATGTCTATTAGCAACTTTCTAAAAGTTTTTTTTTACTTATTGTAAATTTTTCAGGCTGTAACGATAATGTTTATAAGGAGTTATTGTTCCTCTTACAGCACCCTATGTCAAGGTGTATCTTTTGGAGAATGGAGTCTGTATAGCCAAAAAGAAAACAAAAGTAGCAAGAAAAACGCTGGAGCCTTTATATCAGCAACTGTTATCTTTTGAAGATTCACCTCAAGGAAAAGTCCTGCAGGTAAAGTGCTTTTAGGTGCATTTTCTAATGAAGTGCTCACATAGTGCTGTCATATACTTTCTTCTTTACTGAGGCTGTCAGGGGCATTAGACTGTCTTCTTTTTGGATACAAATTCAGGAAGTTAAAAACCAACATTATTGTTAAATTATCTGTTGGAGTTGATGGCACTCAGCAAGTATATGGGGTCAATAATTGTAACTAAGAATACAATTAGCCAAATCAGAAACCAAGTCAGTCAAAGTAATTGTTGCGGGAATGAGTAGCATTGGCATTGTGATGGTTACGGTCTACCTACCGTATTTATATTATAGTTGTCGATGTAGTCTCTGATTGACGTGCCAAATTCAGGGGATCATTACAGGTTTCGCTGAAATCCCACGCTGTGTTTTCACTCATATGTTTTGGTTTTGTCCGCATTGTTGTTATTAGACTCCACTCCTGCCTGAATTGTAATTTGTTCTCTTTTTCTTTTGTTTGAACAGATAATCGTTTGGGGTGATTATGGACGCATGGATCACAAGTCCTTCATGGGTGTTGCCCAAATCCTTTTAGATGAACTGGAACTGTCCAACATGGTGATTGGGTGGTTTAAACTCTTTCCTCCCTCCTCTCTGGTAGACCCCACATTAGCTCCTCTCACTCGAAGAGCCTCTCAATCCTCTCTTGAAAGTTCCACAGGACCTTATGCTCGTTCATAGCATCTGTGAAAAACTGTTGTCTCTGCAACCAGCGTTACAAAAAAACAAAAATCAAACATGGAAACACAAGAAAACTAAATATGACAGGTCGCAAACCCTGGTAAACACTGCATGCTTAATGTTGTGTCTTCTGAGCCCGTTTCTAGGGATACCAAGCGATCCTGTGTTCTCAGAGGAAGTTGCACACATTGTGCTCTAAAGAAGGCCCTCAGGTGAAGATCGAGTGGAGTTTAATAATACAGTGGAGACGAGTGAAGCTCAGTTCAAGTTGAATCTGAAGCCATGGACTACTGACGCTAAAAAAAAAAAATAAACACAAAATTATTTCACGCAACAGAAGTCATCTCCAGTGACATATCATGTTGTTGCTAGTTTTTCTTTTTTATATATATTAATCCCCAAAGAGTGGGTTCACCTAAGGAGGAGATCTAAATGAGCAAAGCAGAAAAACATAGGATGTCCGAAGAAAGCAAAATGAAGTGGACAGAACTCCACGAGACCAGTGTTATTAAGGACGGTTACTAAGGGATAAAACACAGTCCACTGCTCTGGAACAGCATACATACAAAAAAAGAACCCATCACTTAATGATCTCTCATGGGGAGAATTTTCTGTACTGTAAGAAATCAAAAGAAACATTATTTTTAATTTAATTTTACTTTATTTTTTTATTTTATTTTTTGTGCATGGACATAAATCTAAGCGAACACTACAATTATTTTCTTTGGGCTGCAACTTGCAAAAAATAAAAAAAAAAAGGAAGAAGGAAACAGCCATTTCCAACAATTTATATTATTTTTAAAGAAAAAAAAAAGAAAATTCACTAGTGCATGGTTTTAAATTGGAGAGAATGCAACAGCGTGATACGAAGACAAAAACACGTTTCTCATTCTTAAAAACAAATCATGATCTGTGTTTTTGCAGACATATGTAATAAAAAAAAAGATTAAAAAAAAAATAAGGAAAAATAAATAAAAAATACTTTCTAGCAAAATATTTAAAATCCTGTTTATGTGACAAGAAATAAATGTAACATATACAATTTATTTAAATGTAAAAGTTACAAGCCTTGTAAAGTTTAACATTATGTGCAAATTGTACATGTCTCTTTCCCTCTTCGTTGACCTTACATGACCCTATTTTCGCATTGTGTCTGTCCTATACAAGTCCTTTTTTTTTTTTTTTAGCCCATTCCTGCCTTTTCATTGACCAGTTCAAAGAAATGACAACTTTGTCCGTCTGCTGCTGTTTCCCCCGATGTTCCAACAAATATTGCAATTATTTTTTTTTCTACTGCATCCTACAGCAGACAAAATCTATATTTTTTTTGTCTAGAAGGTGGTGCAAATAGGTGTGACGTTTGTCCCTCCTGCACTCAAAAAGATAAACCTTGTGAGTGTTGAAGGCGCTTGTAAAACGTTTCGGTTTTCATTATTTTATGGGTTTTTGCCGGCAATTTTGACGCTCTCTGGATAGCAACCATTCTTTATGTCAGGCATGTTCAAATACTTTTGCAACATGGCTTGAGAATACCTAAGATAATTCCGCATGTATTTGATATAGAAGATATTTTAACTTTTTTTTTTCTTGTACAGTGCATGGGAAATATTTTTTTTTTCACCATCAAATTGAGTCTTACAGCAAAAATACTGGAATTACGTGGCCATTGTAAAATGTCTGAAATTATTTTTTTTCAGCGCCCTACATTAGTATATTTAAGTGTGAAACTGAAACTACTATGATAAAAAAATGAAAAATTTGAATGTTAACTATTTTTAAAGACGGAAGTCATTTTTTTGCACTTTTTTTCAGGGGTTTATGTCATACCAGGTAAAAGTTCTGATTTATAATCTCAGTGCTTTGAAATTTAGAATGAGCAGTTACTTGGTGTATTGTTATAGAACCCATGTGCTATGTGTGTGACCAAATGAATACTTTTCCAAATTTTTTTTTGTTTTTTAATGAGGATTTATCATCAAATTGTAAAATGCTTTGAGCACCAGGCTGCAGAACTCGATGACCTCATAACATTTAAATAAAAGAATGAGGTTCCTGGAATACATCACTTTACACCCAATCCTAGTTTCTTGCTTGTTAATAATATTTTTTTTTTTTCATAAAATGGCATTGAATTTTTAATATTAAAAATATAAATTAGGTGACTGTAAGCGTACATAATGTAAACGTGCATAAATATTCTGGGTGCGTATACATTACTTTTATTTCTATGCAGACCGTTACTCACATGTAAGTTTGCGTTTTATATGTGAATAGACATGTTTATGTGTATACAAATCCATGGGTACATGGAATAATCGGCAACACAGACAGTTTTATTAAAAAATTCCTGTGTTATACAAAAAAAATTATAACAAAAAAAAATCAGATTATGGCGTGAATACTTGATTCTCCCCAAAAGACCGATAGTAGCCTCAGAAAAAAATAATGAATGCCTTTTTTTTAAAATTTACATAGGAAAAAAAACGACTGTTTCCATGCAGTAGTTAGATTACCAAATATTATGTTATTATAATATAAACTAAATATGTTTATCAAAAAAAAAAAATCCTAGATGGTTGTGAACCAGCAAGTTACAAAACCAGAATTTACCATCTACAGTATCATCATGCCACATCTAAAAAATAAAAACCGTTTCTGGTATTGAAAATGCAGTGTAATATGTTATTTTCTGGAAATCCCAAAATGCATTTTTTCTTTCTAATTTTTATAGGGAGAACAAGACCGTATATAAGATTTGTACATACATATCATTATGCAGTATTTATTTTGAAAATAAAAGGGTTGATGTATTTTTTTTTATTATTATTTTCACATAATGTCTGCAGTTTTGGATATGGTCCAGGCCATATCGAGCGCACTATTCCAGTGAATACTGCAGCTTTGTAAATAGGATGTTTTCAAAGCAAAAAAAGGAAACCGCAGTTGGATGAAGTGGCAGATTACTCCTGCAAAGAGCACCAACTAATGTAAAGCATATAAATTACGGTGGTGGTATTTAACACTTTAAATAAAACATTTTCTTTACACATTTGGAATATGATGTTTTATTTATATTAGTGAATATCTATCTTTTGGCAAAAAAAAATCTGCTATGTACATATGTTATAGCCATGAAGAAATGTTGCTTATAAATTATCAATTTTTTGTTAGTTGGATTTTACACATCATCATATGAAAACATACTGTGCTGTCCAACAAGAACCACTTTGTCAGAGGGATTTATCCACTAATGCGGGAGTTTGCATGAGAGTTTTTCACCGACTGAATGTATTATGCGTTATGAAGCCAAGTGTTGAACCGGCCCTGCCTAATGTATAGTGAGGTGACCCGTACCTATATTTTATGCCATGTACAGGGCCAGTCAGGCTCTTCTTGTAAGAGAAGCTGGAGGTTATTGGTGGATTACTTAGGACAGATGTTCTGTTCTTATCATCTTCCAGAGGTTAGAACGTTATAATGTCTAGCAAGGAGCTGAAACCAAGTTCTTCTGCAAACACGCCTGCTAACGCCTGCCTTAAGTGAAGAAACCCCACAGAATCTTAGCCATGTCTTGTAATGGAGGCCTACAGTATATTATAATGACCGAGTAAGCACGTGATTGATTACAGAATAGATACTTAACGGGCATTTATTACATTGTGGATTATACCACCTCAGAAATTTAATACTACAAAAGCCAATTCACTTAACACTCTTAGTATTTAGTTTAATAAACACCAAACCCTATTGCAAGGAGAGCACGTAAGGAAAAAAAGTACCGTATTGGCTCGAATATAGGCCGCACTTTTTTCCCCCACTTTAAGTTTTTAAAGTGGGGGTGCGGCCTATATTCGGGGTCTAGCGCCCGACGCCCGGGACATGCAGTCCCGGGCGCCGGGCAGGCAGCGGGGTTTGGATACAGATCCCCCGCAGCGGTGCAGGGGACCTGCATCCTAATCCCCGATACGCTCAGACAGCCTCCCCTGCCAACACTTCCTACGGGGGGGGTGCCGGCACGGGAGGTTGTCTAAGTGCATCGTGCGGACCGTCCGCACGATGCGTTTTACCTCTGCCCCCCCCGACTTACCGGAGCAGACTCCCGGGTGTCTTGCGGGGCCGGCGGGGGACATCTACGCAATACGCGTATACAACTTCCGGTGCCGGCACATCCAGTACCGGCACCGGAAGTTGTATACGCGTATTGCGTAGATGTCCCCCGCCGGCCCCGCAAGACACCCGGGAGTCTGCTCCGGTAAGTGAGGAGGACAGTGGCAGCATATCTCGGGCAGGGAGGAGGACAGTGGCAGCATATCTCGGGGAGGGAGGAGGACAGTGGTAGCATATCTCGGGCAGGGAGGACAGTGGCAGCATATCTCGGGTAGGGAGGAGGACAGTGGTAGCATATCTCGGGCAGGGAGGACAGTGGTAGCATATCTCGGGGGGGGGACAGAGTGGCAGCATATCTCGGGGGGGGGAGACAGAGTGGCAGCATATCTCGGGGGGGGACAGAGTGGCAGCATGTTTTTTTGGTGCTTTTTTAAAGAAAAAAACTTTTTCTTTAAAAAAGCACCAAACTTTTAGGGTGCGGCCTATATACGGGGGCGGCCTATATCCGAGCCAATACGGTATATACAAAGTAAATCTTTATTAAACACTATGATTTAAATACATATAAAAATATATATATATATAATGAAAAAGCATCTCGGCACCAAGACACATATAGGAAGGTACATATGAACAGAGGCACAGGACTACAGGAACTAGGATGGAAATACGTATGTATATGAAGGCACAAATAAGAAACACAAGGATGACCACAGCGATAAAGTCAAAAGGAACAAATGAAATAACATACAGCAATGGTACATCGGTGCTCAAAAGTTACTAACCAAACCTAGAAACAAGGCTGAAAACAGCAAAAAGCCTGGTAATGAATGGTGCATAGTCCAAACGTACAGGCCATTGATACCTCAGATCTAGGATATAAAATCCAATCAGATGGCAAATGCGAGGTGTGCCTAAGGGCCCAATGTTAGTCCAAACGTTAGTAGGGACTCGAAAAACGATCCTCTGTTCTCAGCAATTGTATATGAAGTTATTTCGTGGAGCTACGGAGGCTCTACTGGTTAGACACAGATGTCTGGGCCTGTTGCAAGACCTGCCCAACCGGCTCATTTAATAACCAATGCACCAGGGAGCCTATCTGCCCAAATAATGTAGTAGTGGGACCCCACTGATGCAATAACTAAAAATCTATCCAGAGATTTCTATATTAGATCTTCATTTATGACGCATATCAAAGTCAAGCTGAGGAAAAGTTTTCAATTTGCCAAGGAAAGCGCCTCTGTCCATTAAACATACAAAGGCACATCTCTCCAGGCGTGTAGTGTCACTTTCTGTTCAACTAATATCAAGATTTAAAAAAGCACCGCTCTAAATTACACCACAACAGTAATTTGTGATGCAAATATCATTGCAACACGCTTCCTTTCAGTATTTCTTATTTTGTGGTTTCTGCATGTGGTTTGATGCTGCATTTGTGACACATTTATTAAACCCAAAGTGTCTATTTCAAGATAGCTTTACTCGCATGTTCTAACTGCTGAGAGATTACCCAAGGAATAAATAAAACAAAAGTCACAAAACGTATACAAAAGTATAACATGCAGCAGTGTTACTAGTATGTGTGAAGAAAAGACTTAAGTGGCCTTTAAAAGCTTTTATATTCCTTATAATCCAATACATTTAAGTTAGCCAGTTATTCAGCTATCAAATTTCTACCCCCCACGACCATGGCTAACATGGTAATATTCTATACGTCCGTGTGTGAAAACTAGACTTGGGCACTTGGGCTTTTCTTGTTCGTCTTCGGAGAAAAAAAAACCTTCGTATTCCGCGAATATTCACCCGTTCCTGTCTTCTTTTCGGGCGAATATTCGTGGCCATTCTTCGTGCTCGTTTCATCTTCGTTTTCTCCCGGCTGCGTAGGGTTAATACGGGGTTAATAACACATCGGAGCAGCAGCAGCAGCAGATGCGTTCCTGCTGTGAAGGTACGTGTGTGCGACTCTATTGGTCGCCGGAAGGGGGCTGGTCTGGCATCAACAAATGAATTGCAGAACTGCAGAATGCACCTCATTCGTTGATGGCAGGTGAGTCCCCTGCCGAAACGACCAATAGAGTTGCACACACGTACCGAGGTGTACTGTACACAAAATGACCTAGACAAATGCTCCAAGGAACTTGGCCTCCCTTTTATCATACACAGTCACACATCCTTAGATGTTTAATAAAAGAATAGGGATTATTTTACATTTTTAAATTGATTTTGGACCACTTGTCATACATGCCTAACATTTGCTACCTATTTATAATGGCATACTTTGCAACAACCCAACTTTTACTGGACAGGACTGGAAAAAAGCAGGACTGTCCACAAAAATGTTGGGTGTGTTGGCAGGTATGCGAATGGAAAAATGTTGGACAAGAACTAAAAATTAGCTTAGGGTTAATGTACGGTTATTTTTAAGATTATTAGCAGTGCACTGTTTTGGTTAAAGATGTATTATGTCTAAATAATAATTTAATTTTATTTTAAAGTTATATTTATTATTATTTACTTTATTATATTTATTTAATGTTGTAGTGCTACCCTACCCAGCTATACCTATGTGCACTAGCATACCTAGTTTAGCTAAATTTGATGGGACAGGAAAAAAGCAGGACTGTCCCTGTAAAAGTTGGGTCTGTTGGCAGCTATGTGGATGGAAAAATGTTAAAGGGTGAAGTGTGAGTTATAGCGTTAATGCTAGTGAGTGTAGAAGTGAAGGCCAGGGCAAATAACAGGAGGAAAGGTCCTTATGATTTGTGAATTGTACATGTGTGTGTGTTATGTGTGTTATGTGACTGTGTTACATGTGTTATGTGTTATGTCACTGTGTTATTTGCGTTATTGTGTGTGTTATGTTTGATAATGAAAAGGAAATGGAAAAGGCGAATGAGTGGGCAATTGGCGACCCACTCACCTGTTTCACCCCAGGGCAAAGCATCCAAACAACTGTCAGTCCTAGACGTTTGGCAGCGGACTTCCAGAGCTCAGACACTAGGCCCTAGCATAAGCTGGCCACTCCGGCGGAGGTAGCACGCGTTGCCACACCGCAAACAGACGCAGCCAGGGGGGAGAAACTACCCTTACCATTAGGGCAGGGGCGTACCTAGAGTATTTGGCACCTGGGGCGGATCTTGTATGTGGCACCCCCCCCACACACACTTTAAAACTGTATAGCTTCTACCGTTATATA
This sequence comes from Spea hammondii, assembly GCA_029215755.1. Classification (NCBI taxonomy): domain Eukaryota; kingdom Metazoa; phylum Chordata; class Amphibia; order Anura; family Pelobatidae; genus Spea; species Spea hammondii. The sequence continues at coordinate 12,978,943 of JARDYJ010000005.1, read as the reverse complement.
CTGGCACAGACACTGAAGGTGGTACAGCATAACACTTACTGTTATCATTATATACTGAGGCAGACATTGACGGTGGTACAGCATAACACCTATCACTATATACTGAGGCAGACATTGATGGTGGTACAGCATAACACCTATCACTATATACTGAGGCAGACATTGACGGTTGTACAGCATAACACTTATCACTATATACTGAGGCAGAAATTGACGGTGGTACAGCATAACACCTATCACTATATACTGAGGCAGACAATGACGGTGTTACAACATAACACCTATCACTATATACTGAGGCACACATTGACGGTGGTACAGCGTAATCCCTATCACTATACATTGAGCCAGACATTGACAATAGTGCAGCATAACTCCTATCACTATATACTAAGCCAAACATTGATGTGGTGTAGGCCTACCACTTCATTAGTAGTAGGGATGCACCGAAATGAATTCTGGACTGAAACCGAAAATGCAGCATTTACCTGGTCGAAACCGAATATGACCCCCCCACACACACCATAAAAAAAAAATCTAACACTTTTATTTAAAGTAAGTAACACACCAAAATAGGACAAAACAATTAAAACTGAATGCCAGTTCAGTGCTCAGTTGTTTTTACAACTAGCTGCCGTACCTACCTGGTGCTTACCTGTTTATGTTGATTCCTGTTACCGACCCTGGCTCGATTCCTGACCACGTTAACCTCTCAGCTCCTGACCCGGATTGTTTGACTATTCTCTGCCTGCTGCCTGTTACCGACCTTGGCTTGAATTCTGACCACGTTAACCTCTCAGCTCCTGACCCGGATTGTTTGACTATTCTCTGCCTGCTGCCTGTTACCGACCTTGGCTTGAATTCTGACCACGTTAACCTCTTGGCTCCTGACCCGGCTTGTTTTGACCATTCCCTGCCTGATACCTGGTACCGACCTCGGCTTGATTCCTGACCTCGTTTACTTCTCTGCTCCTAACCTGGACTATCTGATCAATAAGAGACTGATCCATTTGTTTCCTGCATCCTGGTTTCCACACCTTTGCAAACGTAACACATACCCAGATTCCAGGATGTACTCACAGACTTGGCATGATAGGAGTATCATTGCCCTATCTACCCCTTCTCACTCCCTTTTGTCCTACCTACCCCTTCTCCCTATCTACCCCCTATCCCCCCGTCTCACTCCCTTCTCCCTATCTACCCCCTCCTAACTATCTACCCTCTCCCCCTTTGAAGTTCACTTACCTTTCAGGAGTCCTGCGGTGGGGGTGCAGGGCCTCTGTCTCCCAGCTCTGCCACTGTATGGAACAGTATAGAGTGATGGGAGTTATGATGTACTAGAGCATAATTATATAATGAAAAATACATTGGAAATGGTACAGCATAACACCCATCACTCTCACACACTTACCAATCCGCACATATACCAATCCACACATACACCAATCCAGACATACACCAATCCACACATACCAATCCACACATATACTAATCCACACATATACCAATCCACATATATACCAATCCACACACATACCAATCCACACACATACCAATCCACACACATACCAATCCACACACATACCAATCCACACATACACCAATCCAGACATACCAATCCACACATACCAATCCACACATATACTAATCCACACATATACTAATCCACACATACCAATCCACATATATACCAATCCACACATACCAATCCACACATATACCAATCCACACATACCAATCCACACATATACCAATCCCCACATACCAATCCACACATACCAATCCACACATACACCAATCCACACATATACCAATCCACTACCTTTCCTCTTTTCTCCTTACAGCTTCTTTTCCTCCTCTTCTTCAGTTCTTCTGTCTTCTTGCGGTTCAGTGGGCGCGGCTTCAGTGTTGTGCGCCGGGATCTGACAACAAATCCCGGCGCACAGCAGCTGTTGCCGCGCGGATCGCAAGGGAGCGATATCGGAGGTCTTTAACAGACCTCCGGCTCCCTTGAATGATTTTAAGCCGGGTTCAAGGCTTGAACCCGGCTTAAAATCACTCAAGGGAGCCGGAGGTCTGTTAAAGACCTCTGATACCGCTCCCTTGCGAGCCTGCTCCTCCAGCGGCGGACATTACTGTCCGTCTCTGGAGGGGTGCCGGGAAGTTGGCACCCCCCTGATGAGCGGCACCCAGTGCGGACCGCCCGCCCCCGCTAGGTACGCTACTGCATTAGGGACATTTTGGACATGACTCTAGCCAGGAAGCGAACTGGCAGAGAAGAGACGCTGGCACCACTACCAGCAGCAGCATTGGGAAAGGCGAATGAGTGGGCAATTGGCGACCCGCTCACCTGTTTCACCCCAGAGCAAAGCATCTAAACACTGTCAGTCCTTGGCGTTTGGGAGCAGACTTACAGAACTCAGACACAAGGCCCTAGCGTAAGCTGGCTACACCGGCGGAGGTAGCAGGCGTTGCCACGCCGCAAACAGACGCAGCCAGGGGGGAGAAACTGCCCTTACCATTAGGGACATTTGAGGCATCGCACTAGCCAGGAAGGGAACTGGCATTGATGAGACGCTGGCACCACCAGCAGCAGCAGCAGCATTGGGAAAGGCGAATGAGTGGGCAATTGGCGACCCGCTCACCTGTTTCACCCCAGAGCAAAGCATCTAAACACTGTCAGTCCTTGGCATTTGGGAGCGGACTTCCAGAGCTCAGACACAAGGCCCTAGCGTAAGCTGGCTACACCGGCAGAGGTAGCAGGCGTTGCCACACCGCAAACAGAGGCAGCCAGGGGGAGAAACTACCTTGAACATTTTGGACATTTGAGGCATGACACTAGCCAGGAAGCGAACTGGCAGAGAAGAGATGCTGGCACCACCACCACCAGCAGCAGCAGCAGCATTGGGAAAGGCGAATGAGTGGGCAATTGGCGACCCGCTCACCTGTTTCACCCCAGAGCAAAGCATCTAAACACTGTCAGTCCTTGGCATTTGGGAGCGGACTTCCAGAGCTCAGACACAAGGCCCTAGCGTAAGCTGGCTACACCGGCGGAGGTAGCAGGCGTTGCCACACCGCAAACAGAGGCAGCCAGGGGGAGAAACTACCTTGAACATTTTGGACATTTGAGGCATGACACTAGCCAGGAAGCGAACTGGCAGAGAAAAGACGCTGGCACCACTATCAGCAGCAGCAGCATTGGGAAAGGCGAATGAGTGGGCAATTGGCGACCCGCTCACCTGTTTCACCCCAGAGCAAAGCATCTAAACACTGTCAGTCCTTGGCGTTTGGGAGCAGACTTACAGAACTCAGACACAAGGCCCTAGCGTAAGCTGGCTACACTGGCGGAGGTAGCAGGCGTTGCCACGCCGCAAACAGACGCAGCCAGGGGGGAGAAACTACCTTGAACATTTTGGACATTTGAGGCATGACACTAGCCAGGAAGCGAACTGGCAGAAAAGAGATGCTGGCACCACCACCACCAGCAGCAGCAGCAGCATTGGGAAAGGCGAATGAGTGGGCAATTGACGACCCGCTCACCTGTTTCACCCCAGGGCAAAGCATGAAAGTCAGTCCTAGGTGTTTGGGAGCGGACTTCCAGAACTCAGACACTAGGCCCTAGCGTAAATATGCTACACCGGCGGAGGTAGCAGACGTTGCCACACCGCAAACAGACGCAGCCAGGGGGAGAAACTACCTTAAACATTAGAGAAAGAAAATTAACTTTCCAAGCTAAGAGCTGGGTAACCCAACTTGGGCAGATTGAATTTAAGAAAGTCAATCTGCTCCATCAGATGAGGTGCCATGCGTGAGCTGTCGTTTCCAGTCATAGAAAACACACACTCACTTTGAACAGTGGTTGGCGGACATGATAGAAGCTGCTGCGCAACCCATGAGAGTGCAGGCCACACACTCTTCTTTTCATCCCAGTAGCTAAGAGGATCAACATTAGGTGCAGAAGGAACTTCACAGAGGTAAAGTTTGACCATTTCAGCAGCACTACTCTCCTTTCTGCTGCTAGCTCTGTCAGATGGTCCAACTATACTCCCAAGTGCCTCTTCCCAAAACGCAGCTGCTCCACTCAGCTGTGTTGTTGTGATGCTTGTGGCACTGCTGCTGATGCTGCTGCTAGGAGTAGCAGACCACATAATCTCTTCCTCCTCCTGCACCTCTCCCTCCTCGGACAGCATTCCCATTTTACGCTGCCAGTCACACACCTTGTTGACCAATTGCTCCCGGTAGCTACTGAGAACATTACATTTCAAAGCTAGCTTTCCCTTAATTCTTGGATCGCAAAGGCACGCTAGCATCATTTCGGGACTCTCTTCCATGCGTTTGCGAAGGTGTAGCAGATCCTTCAGCTTCCTGACTATGGCTGCTACGTCAGGATGTAGAGTGCCACCTTGAACAGCCTCACGGTTTTCAAGGAACACATCCATATTGCTGCCTAGATGGGAGAACACTGGGATTACCTGGGCCAGACTGGCAGTGTTTGAGCTTAAATTTTCTGTGGCATCCCTGAATGGTTTAAGGACTGCCACTAGCTGGGCGATCACTGTCCAATCCTCCCTATTCAATGGAGATGTAATCCCAATATTGTGCTCTGAGGCAAGATTATGGATTGCCCTCTGCTGCTCGAAAATCCTCTCCAGCATGTCTAATGTGGAGTTCCACCGTGTACTGACATCCTGACGTAGGCAGTGTACGGGAAGACCTGACCTCTCTTGCTCTTCCCTCAAAAGTTGGCTAGCCTTAACACTTTGGTGAAAGTGCCCAGCGATCTTTCTGCAGTGGGACAGAACTACTGCTGCCACATTAGTTCCTTCTGACATTGCTGCCTTCACTACAAGATGGATGATGTGGGCTGCACAGCGCACACCAACAATATGACCATCTCACAGCGCTTTCACCATATTGGCACCTCCGTCAGTTACCACAAAACCAACTTCAACATTGGTGCCCGCCTCTGCTCCCACCCAAAGGCTAAACATTTTCCTCATCGCATGCAGAATATTTTGGGAAGTGTGCTTTTCATCCATCACTTCTGCATGGAGAAGGAACGATCGGTAGCCTGCTGCAGCAGCTTCCTTGGGCACACCGGGCTGCCACCAGTGTGCTGTCAAAAAAAGAAAGGCATGCTGCCCACTAGGTGCACTCCACAAATCTGTTGTGAAATGAACAGACTGACCAGCAGCCTTGGAAAGCTCCTCTTTCACTGCTGAAACACAGGACAGATACAATGAGGGGACAATGTTCCTGCTGAAAGTGGAACGTGACGGAACTGTATATTGTGGAGCCACAGCCGCCATCAATTGTTTGAAAGACTCCCCTTCGATCATAGAGAAGGATGCCCCTCCAACAGCAATGAACTGACCAATAAGTCGCGTTACTTTATTGGCCTGCTGTTTGGGCATTGACCTTTTGGATTGGAATGCCACAAATTGTTCCAGGGTGGGCTGGACATGCAGTGCTCCAACCTGCCTTGGTCTCTGGCTGCCAGCACTAGCTGCTGCTGCTGCTGCTATTGGCTCAGAAGCAGCTGTTGGGGTTTTTCCATGGCCACCAGCCATGCTGCCTGCACTAAGTTTTACTTCTGCATCTTTCCCCAATAGCACAGCGTTGTGTTGAGTGCTGAGGTGATGCTTCATGCTAGCACTGGTAAAATGGCCAGACACTTTCCCTCTGCTTATTAGATTCCCACAATGTTTGCACTTTCCTTAGCGCCCTTCTTCAACATTTTCAAAGTGCTCCCAAATTGGGGCGCGCATAGCCTTGGAGTGTGCCTTGGGTGCTGCTCCTACTGCTCAGGGTGGATGAACAGAGGCAGAACTAGTGGTGGTGGGACTGGTGGTAACAGTACTGGCCATAGTGGGACTGCTAATTGCTTTAACTTTAGATTTGCTAGGTTTTGCTGCTGCTGGTGGTGGTGATGGTGATGATCGTAGCGGAGAAGGTGGAGGCTCAGGGGAAAATTGTGCACTAGTCATTTGGACACTGCTCCCTGAGGAATCTGATTCCTGACCACTCTACTTCCTCTGGCTCATAGTCTAGTTCTTCATTAGCCAGATCGAATGGAATTCCTGCTAGGCTGGAGCTAAGACTGATATCGTCGTGAGACTCGTGACTAGTAGTAGTGCGAGCAGGAAGAACGGACTCTGCACTTGGCCTCTCAGTCTCAGGCTCCTCTGCTACCTCGCTAGGTGGAGTTCCACTATGTGTAGCCCTCTCTCTAACTGTCATTACAAAAATATTGTAAGGACTTGGTGGCTTGCTAGAGGTACTAGGAGGACATGGCGTGGCGGTACCGGTGGGAACAGTAGGCGCAGCACTAGTGGTGGTAGAGGCGGTAGAGGTGGGGGTGGTGGTGGTGGTGGTTTTCCCTACGAAGGAATGGGATCGCTTTGGTTTGGGACCCCTCTGAGTCTTGCTGCTAATTTGGCTCTGCTTGGTACCTTGCGTGCTGCTTGTGGATGGGGAAGATGCTGCTTGGGGCAAAAGGCACTTCTTTTTACTCACTGGGCTAGTAGAAGTACTAGTTGTGCTACCCTTTAACTTTGAACGTGCTTCTGGTGCTTTAGGCTTTCTAGCCGCAAATTTTGTGTTGTGTGAAAAAAAAAAAAGAGGGATAAAAAAATTACACGGGCCTAAGAGCCTATCCTACTACTATGCTAAACCTAAAGCTATATTAGTATTCTAGTCTAACTCTAGGCAGATGCTCTCAAACCCACTAAGCTAAAGTGAGGTTAAGTTATATATATTATATTATTAAAATGTCTTTAAATACTATTAAATGAAATGCATTGAGCAGGCTGTATGAAATGTTACAGTAAGTCATAGTCAGCATGGTTTTTGTTCTATTTATGTGCTTCGGATCATTGTCCTGCTGCATAACCCAACAGCGCTGGAGCTTTAGGTCACAAGCTAATGGCCAGATATACTCCTTCAGGGTTTTCTGGCAGAATTCATGGCTCTATCAATTAAGGCTGCTCGCCCAGGTCCCGAAGCAGCAAAGCAACATCAGAGCATCACCACCATGTCTGACTGCGACCAGGGGAGGGCTGGCAGCCTAAGGCCTGGGGGGCAAGTCAAAGTCAAGTGGCCCATTGTGCCACCAAATCAGCCCATCTTTTCCTGATTTTCTAATGCATATTGATTATAAAAATACAAATATGATTCAAATGTGGTTTAACATAAGTACATTTAATAGCAACAAAGGATGGTAAAAAAAAAGCAAAGCCTAATGTCCCCCTGATGCTCAGCCAGTTAAATGTCCCCCATGATACTGGCTGAGGATTATGGGAAGTATAGTACACAGCAGCAGGGAAATTGTAACGGCTACTATGAGTACCCTACCAGGATCATACCTTAAAGTGGGCTGATTGGGGCAGCAATGACACGGGGGGCTGAATGGGGACAGAAGTGACACTGGGGAGCTGAATGGGGACAGAGGTGTGTTATGTATTGGGGTACTATGCATGGGCGTAGGAACCCCTAAAAATCTGGGGGGGACAGCATTTTCCCCCATCAGATCCCCACTTTCTCACACTATCTACCCCCTCTCCCCCTCTCACACTTTCTTACTATCTACCCCCCTCCCTACCCTCCCTTCTCACTAGCTACCCTCTCCCTACCCTCCCTTCTCACTAGCTACCCTCTCCCTATCGCCCCTTCTCACTAGCTACCCTCTCCCTACCACCCCCTTCACACTAGCTACCCTCTCCCTACCCCCCCTTCTCACTAGCTACCCTCTCCCTACCCCCCCTTCTCACTGTCTACCCCAGGGGTGTCCAAGTTTTTTCTGCAGTGGGCCACTTCATCAGAATTGTATACGTGCGCGGGCCGCACTAATTTTTCACTGTGAGAAAATATGGCCTTTAATAAAATATGCAGATTAAAATAAAGTAAATGACACAAAATGTTTACTTTTCCTCTCACTGATTTCTGGGCCTAGAAAGCTTTGTGACTACAAATTCAGGACTCAGGATAATTAAAAATGAAATAGTTCTATTTATTCTAGGGATACACCGAAATGAAAATTCTGGACCAAAACATTCACGGTTCACTTAGCCAAAACGAAAAATGACCCCCCACCTTTAAAAATAATAATAAAAACTCACATTTTTAATAAAAGTAGGTAACACACCACAATTGGACAAAAAAAATTTGCAATATGTCTTGGCATATCACACTCCTATCATAACCAGGCAGCCAGTACATGCTGGTACAGGGCGGCTGTAAGTGATGTGCAGACCCCATACTGCTGGCAGCATTAATACACAAGGGGGGCAGCTAGCTAGGTTTCAGCATGTACTGGCTGACTTGGCATGATAGGAGTGTGATTGCTAACAGCAATCACAGTCCCATCATGCCTAGGTTCCAGCAGTTACACATCCAACCAGTAAATGCTGTAACCTAGTCATGATGGGACTGTGATTGCTGTTAGCAATCACACTCCTATCATGCCAAGTCAGCCAGTACATGCTGGTACACGGTGGCTGTAAGTGATGTGCAGACCCCATACTGCTGGCAGCATCAATACACAAGGGGGGCAGCTAGCTAGGTTTCAGCATGTACTGGCTGACTTGGCATGATAGGAGTGTGATTGCTAACAGCAATCACAGTCCCATCATGCCTAGCTTCCAGCACTTACACATCCAACCAGTAAATGCTGTAACCTAGGCATGATGGGACTGTGATTGCTGTTTGCAATCACACTCCTATCATGCCAAGTCAGCCAGTACATGCTGGTACACGGTTGCTGTAAGTGATGTGCAGACCCCATACTGCTGACAGCATCAATACAGCTAGCTATGTTTCAGCATGTACTGGCTGACTTGGCATGATAGGAGTGTGATTGCTAACATCAATCACAGTCCAATCATGCCTAGGTTCCAGCACTTACACATCCATTCTATCACACACACACTCATTCATTCATATACTCATTCATTCACAGATTCATTGACTCATTGACTGTGGTACTGCACAGAGGATGTGATGTAATGTCACGTGAAGTCTGCTGGGTTCCGGTTCCTCTGTGCAGTACAGAAGACCCTCCCACAGGTAAGTAGCAGGGCTCGAGGTGCGGACCGCGTAAGATCGGTTGCCCTGGCTGCTGATCTTACGCGGGCCGCACCTCGAGGTCTCGCGGACCGCATTTGCGGCGTTTCTATTGGGGGGGTTCCTATGGCCCTGGGGGGGATTTCTTAATTATCGGTCCCCCCCGCATGAGTTACTGGGGGGGATCTGTCTCCCCCGTCCCCCCCGGTTCCTACGCCCATGGTACTATGCAGTCTATTTTGCCAGTAGGTGGCAGCATAATGGAAATGTGCACTTGTTCTGTTGTGTTAGGTCTCTTGTGTATATATCTTGACCTGTTGCATGTGGTTACTGAAGTAAAGAAAAGAAGTCATGTTCTACTGCTTGTCTGTGTTTGTGACCAACATCTACATAACATTCAAATACACAAAAGGTGACACGGGGGGCTGAAAGGAGACAGAGGTGACATGGGGGGCTGAAAGGAGACAGAGGTGACACTAGGAGGGACTGATTGGGGACAGAGGTGGAACTGTGGAGCTGAATGGGGACAGCAATGACATGGGGGGGCTGATTTGGGGACAAAGGTGACACTGGGAGGGTCTAATTGGGGACAGAGGTGACACTGGGAGGGGCTGATTAGGGACAGAGGTGACACTGGGGAGCTGAATGGGGACAGCAATGACATGGGGGGCTGATTGGGGACAGAGGTGATACTGGGAGGGTTTGATTGGGGACAGAGGTGACACTGGGGAGCTGAACTTGTGAACACATACAGACACAGAGATTTCTTTTTTTTTTTATAATTTAAAAAAGCATTATGTTGTTTGTCCCCCATGGACACACTTACATACATACACATAACGATTTTTTTGTTGTTGTTTTTGTACAAAAAAATATACAGTTTGTGCAAAAATAAATTGGTTTACTAACCTTCTACTTCTTAAGTTCTCAAGTTGCCTACCCCTGATCTAGACCCCCGTCCTCTGATAGCTGCAGACTGTTTGCTACGTAAACAGGATGTCAGTGACACGACATCCGGTGCTCCAGCAGTCTGAGTGCGAGGGGGCGGAGCTTTCACCCCTCACGCTGCTCTCATCACTATCAGATTGCTGGAAAAGTAATCTAAATGGCCGATGCCGGCCGGCGCTACTTTAATACTTTTTTTTTTAATTTAATTTGGCAAGCATCCGGCTTGCCATATTAAATTAAAAAAAAAGTATCATAGTAGCGCCGGCTGGCAGCGGCCGTTTAGATTACTTTTCCAGCAGTCTGAGGGGATGGAGCTTTTGCCCCCTCACGCTGCTCCCATCATTAGGCGACCATCGCACACGGCCACTGGCTGCTGATGCCGCCAGCCGGCGCTACTTTAATATTTTTTTATTTTTTTTTATTGAATATGGCGAGCCGAATCGGCTTGCCATATTAAATAATAATTAAAAAAAAGTATTAATGTAGCGCCGGCCGGTGGCATCAGCAGCCAGTGGCGGTTTAGATTAGATTTCGGCCAGCCTGGGGAGCAATTGCCCACCCGCCCCTGGGTATGACGGTCTTATTGTGGAATGCTGTGTTAGTTTTACGCAAGAGGTAAATGTTAGTCAGCATGGTTTTGGTTCTAGTTATATTTAAAGCAGTTCCTTAAATATACGTTCATTGTGGCTGGGAATTTTGCAATGACACATTATTAACACTGCCCTTAATAGCCATTTTTAAAGCCACCTCCAGAATTGGTAGTGATGATAACATTTTCAGGCTATTAATTACTGTTGATTTTCAACACAAGACACAGCAAACAGCATCTCCATTCTGACAAATGCATTCTCATTATGAAAAAAAGGGGAGAAGAAGCCTACCCTAGATTGGATAATCATTTTGGTGAGCCACATCAAAGAAAAAATCTTCAGACATCATTCAAATAGTGCCCTTGGTTTTCAAGACATTACTTTAGATGCTGAAATTCTCCAAAATATGATGGATCTTTCTTGCTTTATGGGCATTTTTGTGTTAGGAAGAAAACGAAGACAAAGTCCGGATTTTTTGTACTTTGTTTTTCTTTGTTTGCTTCTTGGATTAACGATAGGTATCATTTTTTTTCTTGTTTTGCATCTATCTCCCATATGTAGCCAACAGGTCACCCTGGCTGCTTCTTGTTGTCTTGGAATCATCACATCGGTTCTCGCCTACTGCTCTAGGTCAGCGAGATGTCTTAGTCTGTTGTTCCTTCTCTCGTGTGTGATGAAGGAAGGTAGAAATGCTCTCATTGCCTCTGGAACAGGAATTATTGTGTTTTACAACGTCAAAAATATTTTTCAAAATCTAAAAAACCTTGCAGACAGCATTACTTGCAATTTGGAGGCGAAACGTCTCTCCCTGAGGATATTCCCTATAGATGTTTATTTGGAAGTTATACATTTCATTCGTCATCAGTGCAAACAATTCTTCACCCCACTTGACAACATCGTTACATTCTTTAACACGTTCCAGTGTCATGCATTAATTTCCGATAAGGACTTTAAAGCCGTTCTAAATCAAACCAAGGAAGACATTGTAAACGTATCAGAGTACGTATCATCATGGTTGGATATGGCTTCCTACGCTGGCCATGTAATTCTTCTCGTTCTTGGAATTTCGTTTGTGTTGCTTGGGTCTGGACTCTTCCTAAGAAAATTTCTGGATGCTGATAGCAAGAGGTTTGATAATGTGTATATAACGAAGAGATTCATACATTATGATAACTATAAAAGGCAGCAACACATGCTTTGTGTCTTACCACTCAATAAAAATGAAGAAAAGGATTGTATCCAAATACCAAGCTTGAAGATTTCAAAGAACCAGATGAAAAAAGCATCATTCTTTTTTTTTCCTGTCTTCACAAATATTATTATTTGGAGTTTGCTGACTTTTCTTGACCTTGTTATTTATTGGATCATCTTTACAGTTAGCAAACATTTACAAGAAATACCTCCCTTTGTTGTCCCTGTAAAAGCCTCTTTTTTGGTAAGTTAAATATATACACTTGTACGTTTAACTTAACACTTGCTGCAGGGTTATTATTCAATAGGGTTAATAGGTATAAACATTTGCCACCAGTTCCCAAACTTAAGTCCCCGCATTCAGATGGTCTTCACGGTGGCAGACAGGGGATTAAAATTGTCACCGGTACATTAAGACCAGCAGCCGATAAATCGTGTATGTACAGCCGTGTGCATTCAGCAGAAGCAGAGCTTCTCCAGCAAGAAAGGGAAGTTGGTCCAGAATAATACATATTTAATGAAGTGAGGTTCCTTGAAACACACCTCATCAAATAAAGTATGCATTCTGCAAAAGGCCCTGCCAGGGTTGTATAGTTAATGAGTAAAATCAACCAAAATCCTCCCACAAACTTTACGTGTGAATCTAAACAGACTATTATTAATGGACTATTTATGATTTAAAATAACACATACCTCTGGCACTTTGCATTTAATATTCCCCCTTTTCAAACTTCTTAAATGCCTTAGGAATCCCTTATCACTATCAGCCCTTTTTGAACAATTATGGACTGGCCCAGGGAGGCAGGAACAGAGCGGGGTCACATAATGTGAGATTATGTGACCCTGAGGTTAAATGTGAGGCTGCTTGCACAGCTTAGCTAAGTGGGTTTAGTAAGGGAAGGAGAGAAAGTGTTTCTGAGCATGCATGTATGTATGTTTGTATGTGAGCATGCATGTGTATATGTGTTTGTATGTGAGCATGCATGTGTAAGAGTGCGTGAGCATGAATGTTCATGTGTATGAGCAGGGTTGTGTATGTGCAAGAGTGTGAATGTGTGTAAGCATAGATGTTTATGTGTGTGAGCATAGATATGTATGTGTAAGTGCATGTTAGTGGGTATGTGTGTTGGTGTGAGTGTGTAAGCCTGTGCAAATGTGAGTGTGTGTAAAATGTGTGTGGCAAATAACGGGAGAGGTAGGGAGAAAAAGGTGAGAGAATAAGAAGGAGCGATGAAGAGGGGAAATATACAGAAAGGGGAGAGATGGAGAAAAAATGAGGTAAAGAGAAAGAGGAGGAACAATAAGGAGAAAGAGAGGAAATAAAAAAATATAGGGGAGAAAAGGGGTATTTAAAAGATAAAGATATATAAAAAAGAAAGGGACGCTATAAACAAAAAGGGAACGGCAGAAAGGGAGAGATATAGAGAAAAATAAGAGATCATGAGACAGGGGAGAAATTCTGAGAAAGGGAGAGAAATATTGTTAATTTATAAATGTATTGCCAATATTTGTGTGTGTGTATGTATATATATATATACCGTGTACTCTACGACCAGTCCCAAAGCGGACTTCACTGCTATCAAATCTGCTATTAACTCTAGCCCCAGATCTTTTTGAGGCCTAGAAAACCTCATCCATTCAGTTCATCCATACAACAAAAACTACTTTGTTTTAGGAAAAAACATTATTATGTTAATAGGAAAAATATACATTTCAGCATTGGTTTTACAGAATGAATGTCTGAGTACTCCTCTCCCTACTGTCTCTGATGACATTATATGTAGGCACCAAGAATGTTACCTGCTATGGTCCTAAGTTGGTAAGGGAATTAAAAATGTGAACGGTGTAACTTGAGGAAAAATGTGTATTAATTATGCCTATACAATGATCCAACCCACATCTGCGTGGAACCCCCAGGGTAACGCTTTAAGATGATAATATAGAACGAAATAGGAACACCTCCACAAATGGGTGAATCTTCAAAAATATCTAAATAGTATACAATACCCTACAGATCTTGCTGCTCCCGTAGATTAACACTCCTCACAGGTGTTATTAGAAATGGTATATAGACAAAAAACCGGGGCGCATAGATATGTGGGAAAAAAATAAAACAAATATAGTGTAATAAATTGGTGTTTCTTTAATAAATAAAGGTAAAAAACTTACAAACGGATGGGCATAACAAATGAGTTATGCATAAAAGCAGTGTGAGGATGTCCTTCACAAAAGTGGAAATGGTACTCAGCCAGTCCTTATAAAGTCCAAATATCGATGATTATAAAGTCTCTCAACGCGTTTCGCCGACTTCAATGTCGGCTTCCTCAGGAGAAATTCAAAAGCCAATTTTTACTGCACTATTTCGTTTCCTATTTTCATCACAAAAATTCCAAGACAGAAAAGAGTCTGGTTTTTTGATGAGCAATCACTTTCAAGTACACTTGTGAGTGCAATTAATATCAAAATTTTAATTTTCTGTTAAAATTTATTTCACTATATTTGTTTTATTTTTTTCCCACATACCTATGCGCCCCGGTTTTTTGTCTATATAACGCTTTAAGATGGTCATATTGCTATTTCTTGCTATTCTGTAAGCATTCAATCTGTTTGCTTTGATTATTTTACTGACCGTGTACCCAGCACAAGAAGAAAAGACATTTGTGTCTTTCATGTTACTGGCACAAATTGCATCAAATGGACCCCCGAATACGGTCAGACAAAAGAGTTATGCTATAATAAATTAACACGAAAAAGTAATTTAACATCATGCGTATTAACTTAAAAGCTGAAGTAGAACAAGTGATAATGAATCTCCCCCTGTTTGGGTACATGCCGTCTAAATATTCCAAAGATTTCACCTTATTGGTCTCTCATGTTTTCAAACTTTTATAAATGTAAAGGTAAATTCATTAAATGGGTACAATTCATCATTACATCATTTAATGTTAGCCTGTTAGCCTTTATGAAAAAAATAAAATAAACAGTGTTTTAGAAATGCAGCTGTGCCATTTAAATCACCTTTAAATATAAAAATCATAATCACTTTTCTGTACCAGATGGGGTAAATCTTGTCTGGTTACAAGCGTCCCGGATTTAAATCTGGTTTCTTCACTTTTTAGTATATGCTAAAACACACGCCTTTTCTTATTTCCAGGGGCAGCAAACAATTCAAGGTTATGACTACGAAAGACCAGTGAGTGGCAAGTATAACAAATCCATCCAGATATATCTTTTTGAACCAATGTGTACGCCAACACCGGCAATGTCTCTCTCAGACTCATGGATCCCCCTCAGTATAATAATATTATTCTTGCTTATACTTGGGAGCCTATCCGGTGTTCTGATACAAATAAAAATGCTGGTGGTGGCATCATTCTATCCAGACAAGGACTTAGAACGTATCCATTACCTCCATAACAACATGCTGAAGAAAAGATCCCAGATGCAAGCTTATGGCGGAAGGCAAACATTGAGCACCATAGTGTCCCAGGTAAGACATGACGAGCCAACGTGTATTTCGACTTTCACCGTAGCTGGGAAATAGTGGAGTAACAGCTGTCACTAAATTATGTGTTGAAAAAGAAGTAATTTTAGAGAAATGTGCACTTTCTTTAGCTCCACAGATGTTTGTTGCAGGATTATATGTTCTCATGAAAGTGTATTGCTTAGAGTCCTTGAAAATATTGATACATAACGATGGGCTTACCTGTTGCCTCTGCGACTGAGATTATTTCAGGACCAGATCAGTCTCTCTTGAAGAGAGTTGTTACTTAATAATGTGTAGTGTCATCCATGAAAAGAAATGTTATACCTTACAAAAAATTGCAACTTTTATCCCACCAGTGTTATAACAAAAACAATTACTTTCTCTCTGAACTCTCCTCATTATTTTTTAATTATTTTTTAGCTTTGTACAGAAAACAAAAAATATACCGTATTGGCTCGAATATAGGCCGCACTTTTTCCCCCCACTTTAAGTCTTTAAAGTGGGGGTGCGGCCTATATTCGGGGTCTAGCGCCCGACGCCCGGGACATGCAGTCCCGGGCGCCGGGCAGGCAGCGGGGCTAGGATACAGATCCCCCGCAGCGGTGCAGGGGACCCGTATCCTACTCTCTGATACGCTCAGACAGCCTCCCCTGCCAGCACTTCCCACGGAGGGGGGGTGCCGGCACGGGAGGTTGTCTAAGCGCATCGTGCGGTTGTCTAACCGCACGATGCGTTTGACCTCTGGCCCCCCGCCTGACTTACCGGAGCAGACTCCCGGGTGTCTTGCGGGGCCGGCGGCGGACATCTACGCAATACGCGTATACAACTTCCGGTGCCGGCACATCCGGCACCGGAAGTTGTATACGCGTATTGCGTAGATGTCCCCCGCCGGCCTCGCAAGACACCCGGGAGTCTGCTCCGGTAAGTCGGGGGGCAGAGGAGGACAGTGGCAGCATATCTTGGGGGGGGGGTTCGGACAGTGGCAGCATATCTCGGGGGGGGGGAGGACAGTGGCAGCATATCTCGGGGAGGGAGGACAGTGGCAGCATATCTCAGGGAGGGAGGACAGTGACAGCATATCTCGGGGGGGGGGGGACAGAGTGGCAGCATGTTTTTTTTGTGCTTTTTTAAAGAAAAAAACTTTTTCTTTAACCCCTTCGAGACAAAGGCTGATTTTACTTTTTGTACCCTTTGTGACAATGGCCTTTTTAACATTTCTGCGCTGCTTGTGTTTAGCTGTAATTTTCTTCTTTCCCGTTTACTGAACCCACACACATTAGATATTGTTTTTTTCAGGACAAGAAGGGCTTTCTTTAGATGACATTGTTTTGATTGTATCATATTATTTACTATTAAAAAAATTATAAAATATGGTGAAAAATCTTTTACTCATCTATAAAAGGTAATGAAAAAACCTGCTAAATAGATTCTACTATTTGTCCTGAGTTTAGAAATACCCAATGTTTTTATGTTTTTTTGCTTTTTTCTACCCATTATGGGGCAATAAGTACAGGTAGCGTTTTGCTATTTCAAAGCCATTTTTTCCAAATCTGGTAATTCTTCCCCCCATGTGCCATTTCGGGTATCTTTGAACCCGGCCAATGCAATTTACCCCATCAAGTCATATATTTTTGAAAACTAGACAGCCCAGGGTATTCCAAATTCTAGTATTTTAACTCTTTCCATGCACCATATCTACCACCAGTCTTTGTCAAACTTTATGGTAGTCATTTTTTTGCATTTGTTTTGTCATACACATTTTACTTCAGGTATGAATTAAAATGTTCTAGTTTATGTCACTATCACAAAACACCCCAATATGTGTTCAGCAACATCTCCTGAGCGCAGCGATACCCCACATGAATGATTTTGCCTGGCTGTTTGGGGGCAAAAGGGCCACATTTGGGGCATGCGCTTTTTTCAATGTTGAACTTTGGCATTTGGGGATCCACTGCCCATGCCCTATTTGGTACATCTTTGAGCCGGGCCATTTCAGTGTGCCCAATAAACCCATATATTTTTGAAAACTAGACACCCCAGGGTATTTCAAATGCTAGTATTTTAACTATTTCCATGCACCATATCTACCACCAGTCTTTGTCAAACTTTGTGGTAGTCATTTTTTTGCATTTGGTTTTCCACACACATTTTAATTCAGGTATGAATTAAAATGTTCTCGTATATGTCACTATCACAAAACACCCCAATATGTGTTCAGCAACATCTCCTGAGTACAGCGATACCTCACATGAATGATTTTGCCTGGCTGTTTTGGGGCAAAAGGGCCACATTTGGGGCATGCGCTTTTTTCAATGTTGAACTTTGGCATTTGGGATCCACTGCCCATGCCCTATTTGGTACATCTTTGAGCCAGGCCATTTCAGTGTGCCCAACAAAACCATATATTTTTCAAAACTAGACACCACAGGGTATTTTAAATGCTGGTATTTTAACTCTTTGCATGCACATATTTTACCACCAGCATTTTTTCAAAGTTTGCAGTAATATTTTTGTGTGTGTATTTTTCCCACACACACCTACTTTATGTATGAATTTACAGCTCCTGGTATATGCCGCTGTCACACGACACCCCATAATGTGTTCAGCAACATCTCCTGAGTGCAGTGATACCCCACATGCATGGGTGTGTCATTTTTTGTGGGAACTAAAAGGCCACATTTGGTACGTGTGCATTTTTCTAATTGGAAATTAGATGTGTGGCCATCCTTCCCCCCGTGTTAATTGGGACGTTGTTGAACCTGGCCCATTCAATTTACCCCATCAAATCATACATTTTTTAAAAGTAGACACCCCACGGGCATTTAATATGCCAGTATTTTAACTCTTTCCATGCGAGAATTGTTTTAAGCTAATATGCTAATTTTAGGACTTGCTTACAAAAATATATTTTTTATATATATATATATATTTTTTTTATTATTTTTTTTAAAAAGAATTTTAATATTTTTTTTCAACTTGGAGGTTCCCCTGATAGTGACATCAGTGGGAAATGATTTTTACATTTTACTGTTTTTTTACTATTTTTTTCTAATTATTATTAATTTTATTTTATTTTTTTATTTATTTTTACTAATCACACTGTGATTAGAAAGCTGGGCTCCATTGACTTGCATGGTGAATGCAGTACCTGTATTCAACCTGCAAGTGGAGCCAAAGTTCTCTAGATGGTCTGGACCATCTAGCGAACTTTTAAAATTTGTGGTTCCTGTTACAGGACGGCGGCCATCTTCCTTGATGGCGAAGATTGCCGGCAGCTGCGGCTGTGACCGCTCTCCGGAGCGGTCACAGCCCATCAAAAGGTTAGTGTTTGGTGTCGCTGGATGCCTCCTGATCGAGGCATTCCAGCGACACCATTTAAGTTTAGGAGGCGATCGACGATCGCCTCCTAAACGCTTTTAAAACGGGCGTCCGCCGCCATACAAAGTATGGCGGATGTTGACGCCCCGTGGAGGGGCCAGAGATGGCCCCTTCGTGCCGATCGCGGCGTTGCTGAATGCCTCGAGGTCGAGGCATTCAGCAACGCTTTTTGGGTGCAGAAAGCGATAGTAGATCGCTTTCTGCACCCGTTTAAAGACGTGCCGGTCCTGGCACGTCAATTGTCGTAAAGCACATGCTTTTCCGTGCCGTGCCAGGACCGGCAATTGTCATTAAGGGGTTAAAAAAGCACCAAACTTTTAGGGTGCGGCCTATATACAGGGGCAGCCTATATCCGAGCCAATACGGTATTTTAAAGTCAGTTATGGCTACATTGGGTTTTATTTATAAAGAATAGTTTTGGTGCAAAGTAGTCTTATCACCATATGGCAGATCATGAGGCGTTACCAATCTGCTATTCCTTTGGTTGCTATTTTCCAAACCTTGCACCAGAATCAATCTTTACAAATAACCCCCATCGGTTATAACATTCATATCAAGATATTGTGTTATGTCCTAAATCTGATCAATGTGATAAGGAATAGTAACATTTTGGAGGTCATCGCAAGACATCTTCAATAATCTCAATCATTGTTTTTATTTGCAGGCTAGCTTTTGGTTCCCGATCCTTAAAATGAAGTATTCAGCTTTAAGTAATAAAGAGGACCTGGCAAATGAGACATAAAATACCATTTATATAATTTGGGATGTATTACGTTCACTTGTTTTAATGCCTTCACATTTATAAAATAAAAAATCAACACAATACAGATAATTGGAAGACAGATTGAAACTTTTGTTGTATTAATATTGTTTTATTAGCCAATTGGATACATGTTGTAACTTTAGGCAACATGAGACAATTTTAAACTATGAGGTTGTTCTTTGTACTACTTGGGCACAAATGTATGATATTAATGCTTTCCCCTAATTAAGTGAGACTGGGTACCTTTCCTACATTGTGCATTTCGCCAGAGCTTAGAAGAACTGTCTTTTGTGATAACCTTTTCATATGAATCTTGGAATAAAAACATGATGGTGGTCCAAATATACCTTACTTAAATGGTGAATGTTTTTACCCTACAGAGCTAAATTCAAGACAGATAGGTTATTTTATAGTTAAATAAATATACTTCATTGGCTGATCGGGTGCTTGAGCATGTGGCCAGTGTCATCAGGCGGCCACCGACCATAAAAAGTCAGGGCTGCCTGGCCATTGTCAGTCCATCTCTGGCAGGACTGGTGGACCAGTGAATGGCATTACATATGAGC
Source organism: Spea hammondii (assembly GCA_029215755.1). NCBI lineage: Eukaryota > Metazoa > Chordata > Amphibia > Anura > Pelobatidae > Spea > Spea hammondii. The sequence goes on along the minus strand of JARDYJ010000005.1, from coordinate 12,958,960 downwards.
ATGCAGTCATGTGAAAGCAGAAATGCCTGGTCCAATGTTAGATAATAGGGGGCATTTCATTCATCTGTATGAAAAGACCTAAAAGACCCAAATACTTGACCAGGGAATTAAAAATTTTCTCCAAAAATCATACAATTGTCAAAAGTGATTATTAGGTTTTGTCTAATCAGCCATCTAGTTATTCTAAATTATTGATGCGTGTTAGGACAGCTGATTTATCAGTAACTATTTGTAGCTATGTGATGGAATACTCATCTTATATAGCTGAAGACGTATTCGTTCGAAACGTGTCCTGTGGCACCAGCTTGGCCAGGCACAAATACTTTTTGTGGGTATGGTGCTTTGTTCATTTATTTATTTATTGGGATTTCTTAATAGTGATATTTATAGAGATTTTTATACCTACCCTCCATTGCAGAGTTTTTCTTGATCTATTTAATTTTCATTCTTATATATTGTGCCTTATTTGTGGATTTATATATTTGTTTATTATTATATATATATATATATTTATATTAAAACGCTGTGTGAGTTATTTATTAACATTTACACACAGATAAATGTGAATTTTTCTATTCTCTAATGAGAATAAATGTTCCGTTTCTATTGCTGGAAGTTCCTAACCATGCAAACAGCCCTGGCACATTCTGACATATCCTACCACTACCTCTTCCTATTCTATTTTTAAAAAAAGGAACACTGAGTAACACCACACAGAAGTAGGCTTTAAAAATAGTTAGCGCTCCATTCAATGGAACAAAGTTTTGATGAAACACATGTCATGATGCAAGGTAAATAACTGGAGTAAGGAACAGACAAGATTTATGGACAGGATTCTGATGAATCCCTCTCTTTGGATGCATGTGGAAGGTATAAGAACATGATGCTGTGCTTAGTGATTATGACTCCATGACTAGTATGTATATAACCCTGCTGTTGAATGATTAGTAAACAGCTTACCTGGTATGTAGGGCTGCCATAAGACAGATATGCAGTAGCCTTTTTTTACAACTTACTAGCTAGGATTCTTAGGTATATTGCCAAGGGAACTTACCAACATTAGCTACCTGGAGCTCACCTTCATCTCAGGGAGACTGGTTTCATGAAGGGGTGGGGCTAATGCCAGACAATTTTTAGTGGGAGGGGAGTGGGCGTGACCAGCCAGCCCTCCACTGCCCATAGAGGGAGGACCTAATCTGGAGACTCCTGGAGCGCTTCACCTGGAGATTCTGGGTCAAACTCAAAGAGTCCCCAGGAATGCTTATTTTTCTTGCCTTGGATGAATAATAAAAATATTTAATGACACTGATAAAAACTGTTAAGATTAAATACCTTTTGTAACTATATATTTGCTAGCAAATTGTCAAGCACCGTATAGGTGAACCTCCACAAATGTAGACCTTGACTTTTTTTCATGGCAGATTCACTTTATGCCCACTCACTGCTATTCGGTGATTGTACATTTTTAGAAGATACACATACATACACATACCAACACAAAAGCGCAGTTGTTTCTATAGAGAAGATTATTTTTTTTTTTATTTTATATTCATTCATACATTCTGGTTATTTGAACAACAGGATATTCTTTGCAGGAACCAAAAAATATAAATCAATGTTTTAAAATGTATTTATAATGTTGTATTACATGTTAATACAGGGTAGTCAGGAGACATAGGATTATATTGTCTAATCCGTAAAGGCAATTGCTCTTGGTGAGTTTATGGTGTAATCTCCAATTATGTTTTCCCCTATACATTCCTGGCAGCCCAGTTGGTCACTTTGTACATGTTTTTCCTTTATTTGTTCCCAAATAAGCCATAGTAACGCAGTGTGCGTGTCTATATTGTGAGGATTCATGTGATTGATCATTTCTGAAGCAGTTCCTTTTTGGTGTACACATATATGTCTACACGTAAGCATGCTGGCTATTAACGTTCTGCGCACACATCCTTTCCCATGACATGTATGCAAGCTCGGTTCAATCAGTATCTATAAGAAGTGGCTAAAACACAGAGGATGCTCAGAAAAGTTAATCATCATGGTGATTATATATATATATCTATATAATAAAATACAGGTGATACATATATATATATATATATATATATATATATATATATATATATATATATATATATACATATCCAATATTCTTGATTGGTAACCTCCAAATCCACCCCAGAAAATAATAATAGGGATGATAGTCATATATATATATATATATATATATATAATATATAGTTATAGTTATATTGTTATGCAGATATATGTCTAGATTCTTGACCTTTCCTTTCCAGCATCATTATTTTCATCCACATGTTTTCCTAGGAGGAAACATACACAGAAAATTATCAAAACTATACACATATCAACAAAAGATAAGGCACATCTCTTCTTTTTAGGGATTTTTTAATGCAAAATATGACGCCAAAAAAAAATGACATCTTCAGTTATGCTATTTTTATTTAATTACTAGACTTGGGAGCTGGCCAAGTCTTTGTGTTCGTCTTTGTGAAAAAAAAAAGTTTTTCTCTTCGTTTTCTGCCGATTTTCTAGCAGGGGTTATTATGGGGTTAACGCAGAAACAGTGCGCAGCAGCTTTGGCCCCTTCTTCAAGACTTCATCAACCTCAACAAGGATACCTGTTTTTTTTAATTACTGCATTTTTTATTATAATAAGAACAATGGATATGGCCATATTGGTCCAAGTGAAGATGGAGTCTTTAGTTGGAGGTGATACCTTTTAACATAGAAAAAGATGTACATATAAGCTTTAAGGTCTCTGTTTCAGATGGGAGATGAAATGTCCGGAGTCAAGTAGCTTGTGTGGCTCTGCATCCTTTTCTATGTTGAAAAGTAAAATTCAATTAAAGCAGTTTCTCTGGATTGTTTAGGGATCACTTTTTTGTATTTTTGTTTTACTTACCCAGACACTTCTTTACTTTAACTGGATCACTTCACCTTTGTATGGTTTTCTTTTCACCGGCACGGGTTGACACACCTGCATAAACATGACATTATTAGCGACTTCAACATCTGCATCCTTCATTGTATATGAATGGCATATTGTGCCTTACATATTCACATATCATGTTTTAGATTATAAAATTAGATATATCGTTCACTACACTATTATAGCATTTGGAGGCCTCCAGGATCACACATAGGGGCTTCTGCTCTAAATCCAGAGCCTATAATTATTTTCTGGAAACCAGGGCATTTCATGCACATTTTCATTAATTTCCCACAATCCCTCTGAAAAGGTTCCCTAGAATCCTCCTATTAGCTTAAGTGGGAAGTTGTGACTTCGGCATTGCGTATGGAGAGGATTCACCCATCTCTTATGTTAGATATTCTTTGTAGCCATGTATCCTTCTGTAAAGCTATTGTCACAAATGTCTTAGGGCAGAAATACAATATTGTTTGTTGTGACCTCCATCTATTTAACTTGTCTCTTCTTATTCACTACGGCGCGTTTTCAGACCATACACACAAATAGGCTTGGAAGCTATACACTTTAAATAATGGTTCAATAGCAGAGAACCTAGCATCATTTCATGAAGGGTGAAGAAAGTGTGAAACGTAAATGGTCACATCAGGCCTCCGGTAGGAGAATTATGTGATATGGAGCTACAGATTTCATGGCAGATTACTGCCATAGATTACTATGCTTACGTACTGCATCTCTTTGAAGAATGCGACTGTAGACATATTCAGCAAAGGGTTTCCGTGGAACATATTTCCCATGCCCTGCCACGGCGTGGAAGACTCCATTTTCATACACCACCTTTCCTCCAGAAATAGTCACCAAGGGTACTCCATGGCAAACCATCCCTTCAAAGATGTTAAAGTTTACAGCCTGATGATGGCTTTTGGCAGAAATAGTCCTATAAAACAGGAAAACGTGGTTCTCACAAATCAAATGCAAGTCATTTTTTAGTTTTGTGAGTGTTTTGTAAAGTGGGGAGATGACTGCTATCCCACGCCCATAAGGCTACTCACAACATGAATCCAGTGGACATCATATTATTAATTTAAAAGCTTTAGTGAATGAGATCTAAGCTGATTGTACATTTGTTATGCATAGCAGGCAGTACTTCACACCTATACTGCCCTTTAGCAGCATTGGACAAAATGCTGTATAGCCCAGAAATCAAATCAGGGCACTTGCAAGCCATTTATGGGTCATTTCTATACATTAACTCTGTGATATCTCCTTGCAGAACATCCATCATCGCTTGATAAGAGTAGGCTAATCCAGAACTGTAATTTGCTGAATGTTATTGCTCTTTAGTGTGTCTTATGTTTTCTATAACCTTTTCTTATAATGCACACTGGTTACAGGTATTATTGCCACTTTAAACGCATTAGTGGTGTAAAATTCCTTAATTTGTTAATGCATATCATAAGTGCTGTTTTCCGGAGAAGGTAGCAGAATTTGTGTAAATACGCTTTCACTTCAAATGGATGTTTACTTCTTGTAAGAGACAAGATGCACAGCTTGCAAACGTGTAAAGAACAGCCTACTAGGTTAAAATATTTCATTTTTGTCTTTGAAGCGAACAGAATCACTAGCACCCTGTTGCTGGCAGGCTTACATGTGTTCAGTATGCAATAAAAGTAAAGATCATATCCATCAGGTTCTTTATGGATCAGAAGATTTAATTTCTTATGATTTCATTTGTAGAAGAACCATCTTCTAGAACCTGATCAGGTAACATGTATCTGCGTAGCATTTAATAAACCTGGAATCATCTATCATAATATTATAGTGCAGTCATACATATCCATCCCTAGAACACAAGTCACACAGCTCCATAGGGGAAATGCTGCCTAAAGCTCTTGTTATTCTAGACGCCCCAATTACTATATGGCAGGTAAAGTACACCCCAAAAACACACCAGCCCCAAAATATAAGAGATCCTCTTATCTCCCCTGACTGGCCAAGGGAACCTTATGATCAGTTCTGTTCGGTTGAAGCAGAGACCTTCATCAAAGCCCCCACATGTCCACCTTGAGATGCTATCAAGTTACTTCCCACTAGTTTTCTCTTATTATTAGTATGTATTATTTTATATAGCGCCATCATATTCCGCAGTGCTGTGAAACGGGTGCTTCAGGCCACATCTCCAGTGCCAACCCTTCCCTTCCTAGGCTTTTACCTACAACACAGGTGTCCCCATTTGGACACTGGAAACATTGGGTGGTGTGCCATAATGATGATAAATCACTCTCTTTAAATACAGGTACAGCTGGCTTAGAGTTATGACACTTCCTGATTCGGTAAAAAATTACTTCATTTTCACTGCTTTTTCATTCATCTTTTCCCCCCAACATCCCATCCCTGCCATGACGTCTGCTGCAATTGTTTGTAATAATAGCCTGCGTCTATAATTTCTCCATCACATGCTCCTGCTGACAGAGACAAACAATACAGGAAAAAGTTTTTTCTCTGTACATTTTCACATACAACGTGCGATTAAATCCATACAATCCATCACACGTCTCTCTTCCATGTTGCTATGGTACCAACTACTGCGATACATGCAAGTAACCGCGACAAGATTATTACACGTCTCAATCCGTATTCTTTTCAAAGAATGTAGCTAAATGTTTTGTTTAGAGTATATCGTAACTCAAAGTGCCTGGCACAGTCCTACGTTAATCGGCAATAATAAGAAACGGCATTTATTCCGTGAGTTTCAGCCTCAGCAATCAGATAAAGTATTTTGGGGATATCGTAAATAACAGATACTTGGAACAACCACTACCTGTGGACAAAACCGGCATTACTAACTAATATCCACGTTCCAAAGGCTACTTATTTACAATGATCAAATAATAGTGAAAATTTAGGAAAACTGTCATATTTGCTTTAAAACAACACAAAGAAATGTTTCATGATTAATACACTTGTTCTAAAATTATTTTTTCTTAATAAAGCCCTGATTAATTTTATATGAGGAAAAATGCATTAATAATAACAATAAAGATTTGGATTATTGTAACTAGAATTCCTGAGAATGGTTTTGAAGTAGACCTAGCCGAGCTGTTGCCTTTACACCTGTCCAAAGCCATAGATCAACCGAATCAAATCTGTAACCCATTAGTCGTTTCCAGCAGTCCTCGTAGCCTGCGATTCACAGTATTCAGCATCAAAAAATAACTTCTGTATCATCTGTCAGAGACAATGACTATCTGCGCGCTTAGCCGTCATGGTCAATCCATCACAACAAGCCAGCGAGATACTGAGCAAGCCTCGGTGAATTCTAAATGCACATAGCATGTTACTCTCCGTGGTGATCTGGCGTGGAAAAGAACTACTCTAACCGCGTGATTCTGATTTATTTATTAATACTTTAAAGCGCGTGATTTATTTATTTAATTTTTTTGAGTGTGCGTATATGTGATTTTTTTTTCACATTCTGCAGGCAAGATTTGATTTTCTTTCTTTATTGTTGTGATAGTCGATTAGGAATTAGCTTCTTCGTATTAACATAACAATAATGCTCATCAAACCGTTCAGCAAATAAAGTTTGAAACTGACAGTTTAAATATTTAATCACCGGAAATGAGAGACAGCTGTGTGGCAATGTTAGTGCGGGGGATGGGTACTATTCCTCGAAGATTCTCAGAACGTTTCCAAGACTTTGATATGGAGTGACAAGCGATTAGAAGCTATTTGGTACTATTCTTTGTGGCAGATGGCAACTACAAAATGTACCTATTTATGTTAATTTTAATATTTCCTAAGCAATAGTTTCTAACAATACAAGTTTATAACAATGTAACAGGGACAAGAAGTGTCAGTCATATCTGCACTGTTCTTAGATATTGCTGTACTGTGTAAGTTGTAGTCAACGGGCTATAAACAGGAGCAGCTTGACAATTAAAATTGGCACTGGCGCTTTAAGGCCAATGGCTGATAACTGACACTAGTGCTGCCATCTGCTGGAGACATTCAGCAGCACGCCTTGCGCTATAATGTGTATCCAGGAGGCAGTTGTATAGTAAAGGGCAGGATTGGTCACGTAAATGGCAATAATTATTATTATTATTTATTGTTTCATATATAGCGCCATCAAGTTCCGTAGCGCTGTACAAAGGGTGGACAGGACACAACAAGTAGTATATAACATAACAATTTGACTTACAGAGACAACAGGTGACGAGGGCCCTGCTCAAACGAGCTTACAATCTAGAGATGGTATTTAGGAGGCACCATAGGGCTCCTAGTCAAGGCCTGGCTGTATATTTCTGTAAAGTTAGTGTTATGGACAGCTGGGACAGCTAGTCATAGAAATAAAGCACATTTGCATAAAAGCACATTATTCCCATTCAAAGAATCTATTTAGAAGACTCAGGATCAGCAGCCGTCTGCCCGTTTCTGTCAGGGTGAAAGTTACTACTAGTAAGAAGGACTTTCGCATTGGAAAGGGCGCATAAGGTGGGATTTCACATCACAATCTTAATTATCTAATTGGCGGTGTGTGCTTTCTACACTCAAAACAGCCTGCAATTTAATCCTTGTAGATTTATGGACTGTGGACATTTGATTCACTTAGCGTTTCTGGTTTATTAATATATATGAGATTTTGCCAACTCTTGGTCTAAGGTCAGCCTAACGATACCTTTTTAAACATTAATCTTTTTTGCACATTAACTTTTAAAAAATGGCTGTATAAATTGTATTTATAATAGAAATATTTTCGTATACAGTTGTAATACAATCATTTGTTCCATAAATGTGTCAATTTGCACTAAGGGGGCATTCTAGTCACATTTTCATGGATTTTATTGCATGTAAATCCATGCAGGGTTCGGTCTTATTTAACTCCTCGTCAGCTGCCGCTACTGAAAGAGCACCCAGAGGGAGGAGAAAATTAGACAGTAATTTCATTTTTAACTTGCATGTCTATTCACAGCGGGATCCACTATGCATTTTGAAATATAAAAACAATTTTGAGGTCTAGACTGTTCCTTCAAAATACTTTTTTTTATATGCCCAATACCTCAGAAACCTCACAAGAAAAGTCTAAAATTGAAAGGATTTAGCTGATGTCATAATACCTTGTGTGTCATGATGTCATGAGCGGCCATGCAATGTAAAAATCACAATTCTCATGATGCAAACGAGCATGTGGTTTTTTTTGCCAACCTCTATTTTCATGTAAAAAGTCACTGATAGGCCCCAGGTGTGTGTAATACTGACTCCAACCTTTGGGGTAGAATGTTTTCAGAGTGTGCGAACATGCGCTCCCAATTCATGAGCACATACGCAGAAGACCAAGCAGTTCTGCCTGACTTTTTGGAAAGCTCCTGCTGAGGCCATGAAAGAGCTGTGTTTCTCAGTATGTTTTCAATCCTTTCTGACCTAGGGGTCCTTTCTGAGCCCAGATACACTACAGGTGAAAATTAAAATGGAATACATCAGTCTGTACCTTGTGGCCTTTGGGTCCCATATAACAATATCAGCATCAGAGCCGACGGCAATTTTTCCCTTTCGTGGGTACATGTTAAAGATCTTGGCAGCATTAGAACTTGTAACGGCCACAAATCGATTCTCATCCATGACCCCACTGTGCTGTAAAGAAAAACACACACACTGCTTAGACGTTATAAATGCATACAGTGTAAAAGTACACAGAACACCACGTTCATTACATCGATTCTTTACCTACAGATGTTGCCGGGGAGGTGGTCACTGATGGTGCCTCGATATTTTTTAAAATTTCTCAGAGCTCTTAATACTTCCGGTGAACAGCTAACTAATATTTATCAGTGAGACCATTCTTTATAGTGACAGTGGATGTTGGATATATCCATTATAGCGAATGACATTCATTAAGCAAGAACGGTTTATGCCACCCAGCAGCAGAACTCCTGTGGCCCCTTCTGCTTACAGAAATTGATGTGATGTCAGCAATGGATGGGACCCCTGTTTTTACACCAGGAGCCAAGCCTAGTTAGGGCTCTGTAGGACAGATTAGAGGGTATTGGTGAAAAGCATGGAGGATATCCATTGGCTACTAATGATGACTTGTATCTACTTAAAAAATTGTTAACAAAAAAAGGAACATCGATCTTTTATTCCACATGTAGCAACTTTGGATTTGCAGACCAAACATATTATGTGATATTTAAATTTCAGTTAGAGCTGATTACCAAGCCTCCCAACAGAGGGTCTAGTCTCCAGACAGTGCAGCAGTGTTTGGCCATGGCCACTCTCCAGATCACGTTTATTTGTGGCAAACCCACCCCTATATAAACCTAATATGCCCCTTATCTTATCTCTACTCCTTTTATGTCCTCTATAAGTTGCTGAAGATGGAAAGCTCTGGGGAGCTGGGCGGACATAGGAAGCTTCCCATAATAGAATGTTATCATACCTTTTAGTGGACTAATGTTCAAAATGTGCAAGAGTAAGAACAAGATCTCATAAGCCTCATAAAACCTGAGATCACATCAGACAAAGGAAACAAAATCTTTGAAAGATTGTGTGACTCTACATTCTAATCTATGAACACTGATCAATGGAGGTGTATCATAATTTTTTAGACAATCTGATTTGTACAGATAGTAAACTGACAAAAAGTATGTTTGTTCACTATAAAGCAACATAAAATATTCTTACCACTCCTTTTTCCCAAATAACAGACATTCGATCCTCAACTCCATTCACTCCATTTGGTATCTTCGTAAAATCATCTTTTCCAAGTGCCTTCTGGCAAGTGTCAAAGGTGCAGTTGTCAGTTCCAGTGACACTCAGATCATCACTGTGATGAAACAGACAGAAAATGAATTATATTAGGAATATAAAGAATAGGAATAGGTTTCTGCTATCCTTTCCTGAGTATGCATCAGTACATTTCTTTAATACCCAAAAATTTGAAAACTGGGGGAAAAAAATACATCATTACACTTTACTTCTTTAAAGTTCGTGGTTGATTTTTCCATTGTTTTGGGGGATAATTTAGTTTTAAAGTCAGAGAGTTTTCTACCACAGCTGAGCAGAGTTTTGTGGCATTTTGGGGAAAACAAATCTCCATAAAAAATTATTTTCCAGTACTGAACTCAACCAGTAAGAAGTTTGCCCTTGCTGATATATGGGGTCGATTTATGCTTCCGCTGTTGAACTTGATGAAGATGGTGGTGAAGAAACATTCCAAGCATCTCACTAAAGAGATCAAACTCTTTGTAATACAAATGTTTTCTTTTTCATTGTGATGCAAATTGGTGCCATTTTCCATAAGTATGACCAGGCATGTGTCTCAAGTGTCTTGGTATAGAACCAAACCAAGAAGTAAAAGATGGAGAGCTAAATGTTTGCGCTTTACACTACTGTGTAAACATCACCAGTTTTCACACATTCAAAATCCCATTTCTGATTATTCCCCACCTACAAGCCATTTTATTTAGACTATATAAGGCATTCATATGTGTAAACCTATGTAATAAAACAGAGGGCAAAATATGAAAGCGTGCTGCAGTATAAGATGGTACTATATCATATATGTCAAATTATATCACAAAATATAGATATGCTTTGTAAGATATAAAGTAGACCTATAATTGAGTTTCCATAAGGAAAATCAGAAAATTCTTTATGAAAAGTGATATTTTTGCAATGTTTGGAAATTAGTCTTATCACCATGATATTTAATGGAAAGATCCAATCAGCAGGATTTTTCCATTGGTGGTTATGGTAATAAGTAGCAGTGGATGGAAAGCATTTGTTCATATTTTAAAAAATGGTGGAAAAGTGACTTTTTATAATTTTTAAGGCGGTAGTTATCTCATGTGCCGAAGGTGTCATCTTTCCACAGGAAGTTTCATATGGTGCGTATGAATACACTTTTGACTCTTAATTCTAATAATAACACCACTTTTCACATTTTGCTCAGGACCCTCTTTTACCATGAACTTTGTTACATTGTATCCCCATCGACCTATATCTTTCAAATAATCTTACTTAGCTAATAGGTTCATGAGATATGTTGGGGTCGTGGGGTCAGGACGAAGCGGTGGTCCCATGACAAATGCGGCTGCGTGGCTCCATTCTTGATGCCAGTAGTTAGTTCCATCTGTGCCAAGACCTGCAGCGATTGGCTCCCCAAATACAACTTTTCCTGGGGGAAATCAAAGTGTTAACATCATTTGGATTTAAGATAGACCAGCATCTTTCTAAACCTTTTCCAATATTAAAATGAAACCTGAAAAAATGCCAACACTTACTCCCATGATATAAAAGCTAATAATGTATGATGCTTAATGCTGAAAATGCAGCTTTGTTGCTAGAGTACCATAAATCTTCACCTGACAAGGTTCCCAGAAGAATGTTATTTCTACATTTAATGAACACTTTCATAAACGCAAGAGGCTAAGCCCAGACCGCTTACTATATAAAAAAAAATATTGGCATATAAACTGGCTGTTTAGATTGCGTATCTCGATAAAAGGATTATTATTGTGCAATAATTCAATATTCTGCATACACAGATTAGCAGGATTACGGGTGCAATTAGATTACTGGGATTTTTAACGTTGTGTTTTTATTTGCAATTTTGCATCAAGGGACATGGAGAACAACATGTAACAGGGTTTACAGATATCATTTTACCCAGGAATGGATATTTTTTGGAAATTTTACACATTCCAGGATAGGTATGAAACATGATTGGCTAGAATGTATTGCCGTATGATTTGTCGGAAAATAGTTTTTTGGGCTTTTATTATACCTCTCCATATTACTATACCAATGCAAATCTGCTTGTATTTCTTATTACTGTTTATCTGTATTTACATTTCTTAATCTTTTGTTAAAACCCTTAATTGATTTTGTAGTTGAAATTGCTACAATGGACCCTATTTGGCAATTACTCCATGCATGGCAAAACTATATCAAAAGCTCCAATAAAGTTTGAATTGTATCACGTATGAGTGTCTGCGTCTTTCTTGTTTTTGTTTATTTTCTTGCTTTACTCTCTTTCCTTGTCTGTCATCTGATAGCAGTGGGGGTAGGCTGGATTTATTACGAGACTATATCCAAAGTTGCTTGTTTTTTTTTAAATCTGCTTGATTTTAGTGTGGTATCAGTTGTACGTCGTAGACCAATGTATCAGATATCCCTTGTAATTATTAATGAACGTCATCATGATTAAAATTACTAAACAGTTGCTAATCCAAGTACCCATGGTTCTAAATTGAAAAACTGCAACCATACCTATTCTCTTCTTACATATGTTGAGTTGTATGTGGAAAGCGCAAGGAAGTGGAGGTGCCCATTTGGAATTAGGTTAAAAAGTTACGGAATAAGACATGGTTAATACCTAGCAAGGCAATAAAACAAGACTCTGTGAAGAATTGCCTAGTGTGGCTTAGATGAAACCTGACCATGACTGAGTGTACCACTGAGCGATACAATACCATAGGTGATGATGGTTTACCTTCCCTTCGTGCATTAGCAATAACTTTTGCTGATGATTTACTCATCACGTGGACCACATAAAGAGGACAATTTACAGCGCTCGCGATGGTGATGGCTCTCTGGGTGGCTTCCGCCTCTACTTCTTCTGGGCGGCACAGCTCATGACCTTCGGGGCCAGTTATTCCCAGGGACAGCATTTTCTTAGCACCCTGTCAATTAAGGACAAAATAATAATACATTCAAACTAGACCTCCTCCTCTGACCCCCATCATTAATCTGTTGGATCGATCGCCCTCCAGTCCTGCCTGTCAGTAGAAGATCTGTGTTTCAACCATGATGCAGTTCAGGAGCTGCACAGTGCTGGGTTTAGTAGCTTGAGGTGATTGAATCTTCCGTCCGCTCTGTGCAGCCCCTGCGCTGTGTATGAGGATGGGGCACAGACACCAGGAGATGCTGATATGTGGCACCCTTGGGACCTTAGATGTTCCCCTACTGTAAAAATGAAGAACCAGCATCAGGTAGCGGAAACAACGACCTGAGGCTGGCTGAGGACACATGAGCTGTTTGAGTGATTGACATGTGTAATCGTGAGGGCTGTGAATTTTGTGTGTGGCTGCCTTTATATCTTAAAAGGCAGATCCAGACTGGCCATTTCTTACACCAAGCAAATGCCTTGTGGGCTAGTGGCGGGTAGGGCTGCATAGTTACTGATACTGCCTCTCCGACAGCAGATCGGATCCTGCAGTGTGCAGCCACTGGCTGAAAGTTTATAAAACCGTAGGCTGCAAGTATGTCATTTGGTGGCCGCTGGCCTTAAAGTGCCAGGATCACTACTCATCCCTAGATCGGCCCTGATGAGAAGTGCATGAGTGACTGTCGGTCATTGCTGTGTTTTGTGGTCCGAGTGAGTGCCTGTCTGAGTTGTGTTATTGTGTGAAATCCAAGTTCTCTGTCCACTTCAATTTGAAACCCATGATGTAAGAGTTGAGTATAGGAAGACAACAATAAATTGTTAAATTGACAACAATTGTTAAAAAAGTGTTGCCTACTAGGCTAATAAAAGTGTAGCCATACTAAAACTGCAAAAGGTATGTGAGTTAAACCATCTAAACTGGATATGATGCCAGGATTTCAGTAATTCATCAACACAACCACTAGAGGTCAGTATATATAAAAAATATTATTACTGTTATTAATGTATTTACCTCTGCGATCAGATCTCCGTTCTCAGCGTGAACCTGAGCAATAGCCCCAATATTCTTACAACATGTAAATGATTGGTACAGCTCAATATCATTAACCATGTATAAGTCTTTGTAGGCCATGAACATCTTAAAGGAATTGACTCCTTTTTCTCTTGCAAGGATCTCCATTTCTTCCTTGACCTGTCGATATGTAATTCTGTTAATTATGTGGCAAATTACATATAATTATCACTACCGTTAGATAGAAAGGTCTTCACAAAGAGTACAAGGTTTGATATATATAGACTATCTCAGTATACTTTGTATTCCACCAATTTTTCTACCTTCTATAAAAACCTCCAGCCTTATTCCATCCATGGTCTTGTATTACGGTATAGTCAGAATCGTCTTATGCTTATATCATGTACGTTTACATGATAAACGTACGCTATTCCACCTTTCCATTATCATCTAAGATCTAAGCATGTGACCTTAGTATGTCACCTGTGTTAGTGACATTAGACTGTATGAGAAGTTTCAGAAAACCTACCAGCTGATAATGTCTTGAAGACCTCATAACATTTTTTCCACATTTATTTTTTCTTGCGAGTAAAGAAATCAGTGGGACAAATTGATCTCTTACAGCAGTTCTGACCAAAGTGGGTCTTGTAACCTCCAGATTGGACATTATCAGAAATTGCTTCACTGCTGTATTTGAGCTAATCACAAGATTCTATGATTTTATTATACAGTATTTATGGGTTAGGGTCTGCGGTATTTAACATTTCACAAAGGCATACGAGAGGAACTTTGCTATACCAACCAATATATGAAATATACTTGACCTTATCACTCCACCAGGTAACGGCAACATGGAGAGAGTAATCGCAACAAACTTTAGGATCGGCCCAGCTCCTCCAGGTATCATACGCTTCAATAAGTGAGCATCCTTTTCTCGGAATTGCAAAATCAATGATCATTGTTGTACCTCCAGCCACAGCCGCCTGAAACCACAAGATGGCAGCATTAGCCGCATGATGATCATATCCAAAATGGGTTAAAAATAACAAGTAGCCAGTTTGCAATTATGGGCCAGTAAATATGTTGCAGCCAGAAGGGTTAAATTGAGGATGAGAAGTTCTTACCTCTCCTCCATGTGTCACCAGTGAGCAGTCAGATGTTGCCTTCCTGCCCACCCTGGAGTTTTTTGTTGAGCCATTTATTGTTGTTTCAGCTTTGGTGTATTTGTTTAATATTGTGCGCCTGTATTTCTCTTTAACGATGACAGCGTTGTTCTGGGTTGTCTCAGCGGCAGTTCGGGTCCCCTGGCCAGTATGGTTTATTGATAACATTCCATGATTTTGCCCATAACGGAGGCATGTCCTGCAGGCGGCTTATGGCACCCGTGGGGCTTGGACTCTTGGTTAAATCTGGTATTGACCTTTCTGTTGGGCTTAGGGAATGTTGGTTATACCGCTGGCCTGGGTGAATGGTTATGTAAATGGTTAATAATGCTGTGGCCAAAAAGCCCTACCCCACAAATGATGTCCAGTGTTGTTATTTCCAGGGGGTTTCAGTGTGGGGTGGTTTGTAATGGGCCTGTACTATGGGTCCAAGCAGTCAAGTATATGTGAGTAAATATACAGAAAAAGTATAAATATAGTATAAACCTAAAAATATCTGCTATCTAACCAGCTGCCCCAGTGCCCACCAGCAGACGCTACTCACAAAGTACATGTTCACTGAAAAACTTTCCTTTTTTCTTCTTTTCTACTCTCCTTTATTCAATGTATGTCTTTCTTCATACATCCCACATCAATCCCAATAGACAGCTACTCTTCCTTTAATAAACAATGCAAATATGAACTACTTGGTCTATATGTAGAGTTCACAACTTGCATTTATATAAAATGTATCATAACTTCTATAAATGTTTTTAGAGAAATAGGAAGAAAGTAACATGTTCTTCCTGGAAAAACATATACTGTAAAACAAGTGTCTTTCTTTAGGCAAGTCACAAAGTTGACGAAACGTTGCGTCTGTAGTTCTCTTAATGGTTGAAAACTGGCAACGCTTGTCAGAGCTTTCACGGCTGCAGAATAGTGCTTGAATTTCAAAAATTCTGCTTTCATGAACCATACCCAGTCGCAGAAAACTGTGCCAACCTGACCCATAATACGCAAAAAAAAGGAAAAAGTCTGAATTTAAGACTACACTGCAGGAAAACAAGTTTTACTAGTAAACATTAATTCACATGTAAACTATTTTTTCAGATTTAATAAAAACTATTGCTAACCTGCCCCCCAGTTATGCACATCTGCCCCCAGGCTTGCCACTCTGCCCCCCAGAATTACCAATACATCACCAGACTTGCCATGGCTTCTATGACGGAGCGTCGGAAGGACATGTCAGACTAGCGCTCCGTCACAGAAGCCCCGGTATTCCATGTAATTTTTTCAGAACATCTTTAAAAAAAAAAAATTTTTACTGACGTTTGCTCATTTTAGCATATTAAATATAACATGAATCCCTGAAGCATTTTATTCTTCACAGTATCAGCAAGTACAACCATCTTTCCTTGAGGAATCACATAACTGTAGAAACGTTTGAACATTTAGGTCTCCTTGGACTATAATTCTATAATGCCCCCCCCCTTCAGCACGATGGCATTTCTGTAATCCATTAAGAATATGGATTCCTCCCCTGGGGTTGTCCTCCCCTGATTTAATTAAAAAATAAATGTCCAATATTGATTACAGGTGCATACCTTTGTTCCTTGGTAGAAATCATCAATAGACTGTGATCCCATGAAAGGGAATTGGAAATGGGTGTGGGAATCGATTCCTCCGGGAATTACTATTTTTCCCGTGGCATCAATCACTTTCAGACTTTCTAGCTTTGTAGGGCGCAGGTTTACCCCTACATCCTTCACCAGTCCGTCTTCGATGTAGACATCGGCAAGAAAGGAACGGTCATCATTAACTACCTTTCCTCCTTTAATTAAAATCTTGTTGGAAAAAGACATCTTTTTACTCTTTAACAACAACGATGTTCCTTCTAAATTGCGTCCCCTATGTGTTTCTAGGTTAACTTCTGAAAGCAGCAAACTTCTTCTCCTGACCGCCCTTCAACCATCAACTTTCAGACTGCTGCAACTAAACATCCCAGAGCTTTTTTATATGAAACGATCTGTCAAAAATTGGCATTGCTGTTGACTGTTTCCCCTCCCTTTTGGCTTTTTCTTTTTGCAATACGAACAGAAAGAAAAGCCAAGCTTCAGAGAATGTCTTCCAAAAAGTAGAAATGTTTGCAGTTTCCTAAGTCAAATATCTGTGTACATGCGCCAAAAGAACAAAAGAGAACACTGTCCAAAAAAGAAGGAATGTATGCACTTTCCTAATTATAACGGTATTTGGGCCAAAATAACAAATGGGTTTTTTTTTTCAAGACAAAAACAGCTTTAGGGAACCACAAGCTTATATAAAAGGATCTACTTTTTATACTAGTAGTAAATAAAGACCAGTTTCCTATGAATGTATAATCACAACCTGACTACAAGTGATTACACTTCAATATGTTTATAGACCAAGAAACCTCATAAATAACCCAGTGATTGTATCCCGTTCCAACATTAACGTCTATAAAGAGGGTACCGGTGTTGGTAGTGTGACAAAAGGTGTGGTATAGTGATAGATGGCAGATATATTAGACCAGCCTTGGTCAATAGTAGCCTACTTTAAAATATGTCCCAGGGAAATATGTTTGTTTACAAACTGCACTACTGGCAGTTTTCAAAACCTGGTAAGGGTCCCTGGGGCGGAGCATCTGGAAGAGCAGGGTGGGCCAGTGCTCCAACAGCACTAATAGCTGTTTTGATCCAGTCCAGAGCCTGCATTCTGGACAGGAGCTCCACAGGTGTGGACTAAGTAACAGCTCACCTGTGGCTGATTAATTAGCAGGCAGAAGGTTAAAGGGATTTGAGCCTGATTCAGAGGGAGAGACCAGTGTTATTCCAGCTGGGAGAGCTGATGAACTGAGGAGTGGTTTCTCTCTTAAAACTGTTTGATGATAACTTGTGAATGTTCGGAGCTGTTTTTACTAAGCAAGTGCTCAAACAAAGACTGTTATCCTGTGCTACTTATAAACGGCTGCTGTTTATTCCTTTAAAATAAACATTGAAGCTGAGCTGGATGTGTCCTGGACTTCATTTACCCTAGAAGACTGTGGTTACAGCCAAGATCCTTGACAAAAATCCCAAGGAAAAGGGAGGCCTGTCACATATGGTGGAGAATGCGGGCATCCACGTAAGTCTGTGGGTAGAAGTCAGTTACAGCTCAACATGGAGGATATTATCAAGGCTTTGATCCAATCCACCACTGTGCAACAGGAGGCTAACAGGAGAGCTACAGAAAACAGTGCAGTTCTGCAGCAATTGGTACTGACCCAGGCAGAGAATGCTAAACTCCTGGCCAAAGCACAAATAGAAAGCACTGAAACCTTAGTGCAACAGATTGCAGTGGCACAACTTGAGGCATTTAAAGTAACCCGTGAAGAGCAGCAAAATGCTACCCGTGTGCTACAGCAGGAGATCCAAGCTATTTCTGAAAAGCTGGACTTGGACCCTGAGGCGAGATCCCCAGGGCCAAAGATGATTCGGGCAAGCCACTACCTCCAAAAGATGACTGCATCTGATGATGTTGAGGCCTACCTTCTGGCATTTGAGCGCACAGCAGAGAGAGAGAAATGGCCGGCTACCGAGTGGGCAAGCATACTGGCACCATTCCTGAGCGGAGAGCCGCAGAAGGCGTACTATGACCTAGAGCCTGCAGAAGCAAGCAACTACAGAAAATTGAAAGCTGAGATCCTGGCACGTCTAGGGGTAACCTCGGCGGTACGTGCCCAAAGATTCCACTCATGGGCATTTTCCCAGGACAAAGCTGCAAGATCCCAAATGTTTGACCTCATACATCTGGCCCGGAAATGGTTACAACCTGAAGTCAATTCAGCTAGCCACATTGTGGAAATCCTAGTGATGGATCGATTTTTGCGTGGTTTACCAGCGGCCCTGCGTCGGTGGGTCAGCCAGAGTGATCCACACACAGCAGACCAGCTAATTGCCTTGGTGGAAAGATATGTGGCTGCAGGAGAACTGTTAAGCCCTGTTTCACCAGATAAACCCCGCAATTTTAAGGTCAAGGATTCTGCAAGACTTGGTAAGACTGTTCTGGGTTTAAGGGGGGCTGAAGAACTGCAGCTATATTCTCAGGACACCAGGGACAATACTCCAGGACTCAGAGGGTTAACCAGACGTAATAGGCCTGGGAGAGGAACTAATTGGGGGTCAGACTATGTTGTGAAGTGCTTTAGGTGCAATGAGGCTGGTCATATGGCCAAGGAATGCCCCTTGAAGGATGAACCTATGGAGTGCAATATGGGAGAAAATGAGGGAATGCATTCATTTTTGTTTAATTGTGTTGCGTCTACTAACAATGACTATGATAATAACCCTTATTGGTGCTATGTTAATGTGAATGGAAAAATGTCTAAAGCATTACTTGATTCAGGAAGTATGGTCACATTAGTAGCAGAATCTGTGATACCCTATGTGAAGTCTGATCATGTACAACAAGTGGGAATTATCTGTGTTCATGGGGATAAGAGAGAGTATCCCACAGCAGAAGTAAATATTGGAACCCCCTATGGTTCTCTAAAATACAGAGTGGGTGTAGTACCTAGATTATCCCAGCAGGTGGTAATAGGTAGAGATTTTCCCCATTTTCTAGAATTATGGGCCTCTGCAGAAAAGACAGGCCAAAGCTCGTCAGAAATTAACCAAACTGATGAGGATTATGTGTTTCCTTTTGCCAATACCGAATTGGATTTTGAACATCGGGAGAGACACCCGGGAAAATCTTACTACCCTAAACCAGTACTAGTGGGGGACAACCCAGAACAAACTAGTGAGGAGCCGGCTAATACTGCAGAGAATGATGACTTATTGGACATAGGGATCAGTCCTGGTAACTTTAAAAGCGCACAGTGGGAAGATCCCACTTTAATTGCAGCCCGAAACAATATAAAGGTTGTAAATGGGGTTGCTGCTCAGCCAGGAGAAGCACTGTCATTCCCTTATTTTGAAACGTTAAATGACTTAATCTACCGTGTAGAAAAGAAAGCTGCAGATACTATTAAGCAGCTGTTGGTTCCACAGGCTTTCCGTAATATAGTATTGAAGTTGGCTCACAGCCACATACTAGGAGGACACCTTGGAGTTGATAAAACCAGAGAGAGAGTCCTTAAACGTTTTTACTGGCCTGGTGTGCTTGCTGCTATAACAAACTATTGCTCTTCGTGCCCTGAATGCCAGCACAGGGCCCCGTTCAAGGCTTTCCGTAGTCCGCTAGCTCCCCTACCTATCATAGATGTACCCTTTGAAAGGATCGCTATGGACTTAGTAGGGCCACTGATAAAATCCGCTAGAGGGCATCAGTATATACTAGTCGTTCTGGACTATGCAACACGATACCCTGAAGCCATACCCTTACGTAATTCCTCTGCAAAGTCAATAGCAAAGGAGCTAATGCTGATGTTTAGCAGAGTGGGTATCCCCAAGGAAATCCTGACAGACCAGGGAACCCCTTTTATGTCCAGGGTCACCAAAGAGCTATGCAGACTCCTGCAGGTTAAACACCTTAAGACCTCAGTATATCACCCACAGACTGATGGTTTAGTAGAAAGGTTTAATAAAACCCTTAAGAGTATGTTACGTAAAGTAATTGACACTGACGGGAAAAACTGGGACTGTTTATTGCCATATCTAATGTTCTCCATTAGGGAGGTTCCGCAGGCCTCCACAGGCTTCTCTCCTTTTGAATTGTTGTATGGGAGGCATCCCCGTGGAATGCTGGATATAGCTAAAGAGACCTGGGAGCAGGAGAGCACACCCCACCGGAGTGTAATTGAGCACATAGCTCAAATGCAGGATAGAATGGCTACTATTTTGCCTATTGTCAGGGAACACATGCAGAACGCTCAGCAGGCTCAGAAAAACAGTTATAATCGTAATGCTCGAATCAGAGTGTTTCAGCCTGGAGACAGGGTGTTGGTACTGGTCCCTACAGTAGAGAATAAGTTCCTGGCAACTTGGCATGGACCATACGAGATCATCGAGAAAGTGAGTGACGTCAATTATAAAGTTAGGCAACCAGGTAGAAGAAAGCCTGAGCAGTTGTATCATGTAAATCTGCTGAAACCTTGGAAAGACAGAGAGGTCTTGGTGGCTTTAAAGCCTTCAGAACCTCCTAAGGCCGAGCCAGAGGTAAATATAGCCGAGACACTATCTATACATCAAAAGCAAGAGGTTAGGGATTTTATCAGAAGAAATAAGGATGTTTTCTCTGTAGTCCCAGGAAAGACTAATGTTATCAAACATGACATAGTCATAGAACCAGGGAAAAGGGTTAATCTCAAACCCTATAGAATACCTGAGGCCCGGCGGGAGGCTATAAGCGTAGAGGTGGAAAAAATGCTAAAACTTGGAGTCATTGAGGAATCCCAGAGTGACTGGAGCAGTCCTATTGTATTGGTGCCAAAACCGGATGGCACATGGAGATTCTGTAATGACTATCGGAAGTTGAATGGCATCTCAAAATTTGACGCCTACCCAATGCCAAGAGTTGATGAGTTAATAGAAAGACTGGGTACAGCACGCTATTTGACAACTCTAGACCTGACAAAAGGTTACTGGCAAGTCCCTCTCACAGACCGGGCCAAGGAAATAACAGCCTTTTCAACGCCCAGTGGCCTGTTTCAGTACACTGTATTGCCATTTGGGTTACATGGTGCACCTGCCACATTCCAACGAATGATGGACAGAATTCTTAAACCCCATACTCGCTATGCCGCTGCTTATTTGGATGATGTTGTCATCCACAGTACTGACTGGGAATCCCATCTTCCAAAAGTTCAAGCAGTGCTTGATTCTATCCGCTCGGCAGGTTTAACTGCCAATCCTTCCAAATGTACTATTGGCTTGGAAGAGGCTAAGTACTTAGGATATTCAATTGGGAGAGGATTGGTTAAACCACAAACTGCGAAAGTGGAAGCCATACAAAAATGGCCACAGCCACTTACGAAAAAACAAGTAAGGGCATTTTTGGGTTTGACTGGTTACTATAGGAGGTTTATTCCAGATTTTGCTACCATTGCTGCTCCTCTAACTGACCTCACTAAGGCAAGGTACCCAGTTATGGTTAAATGGAGCCCTGAAGCAGACAAAGCTTTTAAAAGACTGAAGGAGGCTATCTGTGCCCAACCAGTCTTAGTAACTCCGGACTTCTCCAGAGGCTTCATAGTTCAGACGGATGCTTCTGATGTGGGCTTAGGAGCTGTCCTTTCCCAGGAATATCAGGGTGAAGAACATCCTGTGTTCTTTTTGAGCAGGAAACTAAACCCACAAGAGAAAAACTACTCTATTGTAGAAAAGGAGTGTCTCGCTATTAAATGGGCATTAGAGTCTCTTAAATACTACCTGCTAGGTCGGAAATTCCGATTAATAACAGATCACGCACCTTTGACTTGGATGTGTCAAAACAAAGAAAAAAACTCCAGAATTACCAGGTGGTTTTTGAGTTTGCAATCCTTTAATTTTACAGTGGAACACAGGGCAGGCCTCAAACAGGGAAATGCTGATGGCCTTTCCAGAGTACATGCTCTGATATCCATGGTCGCTCAACCCCTTAGGTCTGAGCTGGGGGGGAGGATATGTGACAAAAGGTGTGGTATAGTGATAGATGGCAGATATATTAGACCAGCCTTGGTCAATAGTAGCCTACTTTAAAATATGTCCCAGGGAAATATGTTTGTTTACAAACTGCACTACTGGCAGTTTTCAAAACCTGGTAAGGGTCCCTGGGGCGGAGCATCTGGAAGAGCAGGGTGGGCCAGTGCTCCAACAGCACTAATAGCTGTTTTGATCCAGTCCAGAGCCTGCATTCTGGACAGGAGCTCCACAGGTGTGGACTAAGTAACAGCTCACCTGTGGCTGATTAATTAGCAGGCAGAAGGTTAAAGGGATTTGAGCCTGATTCAGAGGGAGAGACCAGTGTTATTCCAGCTGGGAGAGCTGATGAACTGAGGAGTGGTTTCTCTCTTAAAACTGTTTGATGATAACTTGTGAATGTTCGGAGCTGTTTTTACTAAGCAAGTGCTCAAACAAAGACTGTTATCCTGTGCTACTTATAAACGGCTGCTGTTTATTCCTTTAAAATAAACATTGAAGCTGAGCTGGATGTGTCCTGGACTTCATTTACCCTAGAAGACTGTGGTTACAGCCAAGATCCTTGACAAAAATCCCAAGGAAAAGGGAGGCCTGTCACAGTAGTTATACTCTAGGTATGGGGCTTTGAAAAAATTCCATGGTATTTGGCGTCCTCGATAAAAGTGAATTTTAAGGTGGCTATGGTTTTGCGCACCAATGGATCTATTTTTCTGAGCAGATCTTATTTGAGATATAGTTCACATTTTTGTTGAGTGTCCCACAACGTACTAGATGTTTCCAGAATATGTAGCCACTTGGCTGGCATGTGTTTTGGTGTTATATTACATAACTTTTAGTTAAAGAATTTTGTCTTACTTTTTATTGATACCGCTGGGTTATTAGGGTTCCCAATGACCATTTCGTATTATCTGTTCTGCTGGTTCCTCAGTTCCATTTTGTTTGCTTCATGCAGATTGACCTGATAGCTGTCTATTTCAGGGGGTCTCAAAACATACATTTAATTAGACCTACTTATATTTAATTAATAATTCTGAAACCTACTATTTGCATGTTCTGAAATGTTTTTCCATAGGATTAAATATATTTTAAAACATAAATGAATTTGTTATTTTTAGTGTGTTAATGAAATTAATTGTGATGGTTAGTTGTGCAAGAAGGTATCTTAAGACATCCAATACTACTCCACTAGAAGGCCATTTCCAGACTCAATTGGCACAAATGGCAAACTTGTATGGGACATCCTCTTTCTAAATAATTTCTGGTCCTGGTACACCAATAAAAAGTATATTTTCTGTACTCAATAAAGTGTGGTGCTAGCGCGCATCAGAAGAGAGGGTGATGCCCAAAAAGCCCCCGGGCATCATTGATTATAATAAAAACATGGCGGAGGGGGGATCTAGCCTATCAATGTTTACAGCCCTAGATTGTGCTACACAAAACCAAGACATAGTATAACAGGGTCGCCACCGGTTGCCATGTTTTATACGTACAAGCCGTACAAAAAAAATGGCACAAGAAAGGTGTAAACATTTTGAGATATATCCTCTTTGAGCAGCCCTCTCATCATCAAAATATGGAGGATGAAAATGTAATACATCAAAGGCCACAAAGAACTGCCCACCTGTCTCTCTCTACAAGACTCTGCATCGACAATTGTGTTATAGAGGTTCACACTAAACCAGACTATTAGATTTATATATATATATATATATATATATATATATATATTGTGTTTGGTAACTGTTGGGGTGCTGCAACCAAGGTTGTGCTGTGTAACTTCCAGGAAACCATAATAAAACTATGCACATGGGTTTCCGTATCCTGGAGATTTTGTATGGTATTTCCTGCCATTTCACATGTGTTCTGTGTAAAAAATCCAAAGCAATGCAGAGTCTTTGGGAGAAAAAAGCACAGAGAATGTATTGCTACAGCTAAATTTGGCAGGGGTTAGAGGCCAAATGGCTTCATGACAAGTGTCCGAATGGTCCTAGTGAAATACCCTGTGGTGTCCGTTTAACAAAAATATAGTGGCATAACCACAGTTGTTCTTGTCTCTTTGTGACAGTTCAAAATAGCTTAGAAAGGGCCATTCTGACCTGGACTGTGCCTGTGAGAGGTGAGCGGGTGCGGGCTGAAGGGAGGGGGTTTGATGTATTTATGTATGTTTGTGTGTAGGCAGGCATGTGAGCATGAATGTGCATGCATAAGTGTATAAGAGCATAGGTGTCTATGTATAAGTGTGTGTGTGAACATGGGTGTCTATGTATAAGTGTGTGTGAACATGGGTGTCTATGTATAAGTGTGTGTGAGCATGGATGTGTTAGTGGTGTCAGATGGCGTGTGTGTTAGCATGAGTGTGTGTTAGTGAATATGAGTAAGTGTGTGTTAGCATGTGTAATTTGTGTAAGTGTGTTTAGATATTTGTGCGATGTTGGGGGGGCAAAATGGCACATTTTGGGGTTAGGATGGAACTGACAAGTTGTTAGGGGCAAAGGTGGCATTGTGGGACGTGTTGCTTGGTGAAGTTGGGTGTCTCAGGGCAATTTTTGCACCAGGGCCCTGTGGTTTCTAGTTATGACCCTGCAAAACCATATACTTTTGGGGGGTTGATAAAATTATGTAATACTACATAGCCCTAGTAAAACTTGTCATGTGTTCAATTAGTGCTGTTTAGTTTCCAAAAAACAAAAAAAAAATCTCTGCATGTGAGGATTTTCCTAAATCTGAAAATGCAGCTGAACGTGGTGGATTTCTCTGCCATTGCACACAACATGCGAAAACAATTCCAAGCAACGTGAAAGTGTTGTTATAAAGAGCACAGAAACGTTTAGCTATGTCAAACTTAGGCAACTTTTGAGGGGAGAATTTTGAACTCTGGGTTCCTAAATAGTCCCAAATGAGACAAAGAGCCAGTAAAGCCAAACGTGAACATTTTGGAAACAGTATTGGGCATGTGCAGAACATTTAGCCACGTGTAACTTTAGCAGTGATTGGTAGCCAAATAGCTCCATGACAAATGTCCAAATGCTCCAAGTTGTTGCTTTATAGAAATATAGATTTTTGTGAAAATTTTTGAAAATTAAATGTAAAATTCAAGTATACCAGCAGTATTTGGCAATTTTCTGTACCATCCACAAAGCCAAGAAAAAACCTATGCGTGTAGGGTGTTTGCAAAATCAGGAGATGCAGCTTTTTGGTCACTTTCTCTGTCATTACAGGTAACCTGCACAAAAAATCCAAAGCCGTATAAGTGAAAAAAAAGCACAAAAAACTTTTAGCTAGGCCTAAATTTGGTAGTGATTGGTGGCCAAATGGCTTTATGACAAGTGTTCAAATGCTTCTAATAACATAGCCTGGGTTGTCTGCTTTACATAAATATACACTTTTGTGGGTGTTTCATGGATCCTTTCTTCGATATTACAGTTTTAAATCTACATGCTACGTATAAAAAACTATAAAAAACAGGGTAAATGTACAAATTCAAATATTTGCCCTTTAATTGTTATAAATTTCCAAAATCAAAACAAATGAGTTATTAAATTGACGTGGTATTTTTTAGTTTACTGATGACTTACTTAAGAAAACCTACAAAAAAGTTGTTTTTTTTCTACTTTTCTTTCGTTTTTAATAACTGATTCATACTAAATGATGAACTATACATATACAAATATATATACATATACAAAAAAGAAAGCCCTGCCAAAGACCTTATTCATGTAAAAGAAGAATTGTGGTTGAATCAATATGGGATAAAATGGACAAAAAATTCTGATCTTTAGGGTATGAAAATTCTCCTTGGTCCTCGGTGTTAAGTAATAGCACTACGGAATCTGCTGGTTCTCCATAAATAAAATATTAAAGTTACCCCAGGAACAAATACACACTATATCACGCTTCCATCTGCCACAGTAAGCTTCATTCCAAGCCAAATGAATTAAAAAAAAAATTGAAATGATTGGAGAATAGCGATGTCCATTGAAATAAAATAACTTTAACGCAGGACAAAGCTCAAGTCAATAATTGACTGGCTATTGTTAACCATTCTTAACATCCGATTGTTGCAACACATTAAATAGGCTGGGGCATAATGTTAAAAGGTTTGCAACATCACATTGTGATGTCTAAATAAGTAGATAATAAATATATTTTATAATGCAATAGGCTATCTCATATGGGTGGAGAATGTTATTTTGCACACAAAATCAAATGTATTTTTTTACAGTCCAACGATCCAAAGACCTTGTCCCTCCTTCAGTGAGGCAATGACCTGAGTTTATCTGACCTGAAACGCTTTGATGTGTCCACAAGCTATTGCATACACAAGTTTGACCATTTATTCGCTACTCATGCACCATAATGAATAGAAAACCAATTTTAAATGATTTATGTTTGGGCCAAACCCAGAAACTGACCAGCTCTCCCTCTTTGGCTTGGCCAAATGCTGCTCCCCTGCCTAGAGAAAGAGGAAAGTGACCCAGAGGCTCGTTGATTCTGGGCCAAACGAGTGACAATAATGTTACATTGGAGACACGATGGGGCACCGTCCAACCAACCATATGTCTCTGCCTTGCCCACCTTTGCATGTGTACCCTGGGCATTGTGCATTGTATAAAGTACAATAGTACAAAATACGTGGTCCTACTCACATTCATATAGGTTGTATCTGACCTGGTCAGAGAAGCCTGGTCTAGATATTTGCATGTTGGTTTTCCTGCTGCATATTAGAGTAGGGCTTACATACAAAAAGAGATTAAATAAATGTCAAGTTGAAAAAATGGTCTCAACGTATTAGTAACAGTGCTCCAGTGCCCTGCATTGCAGCCATGGTACCATGCACCCATCCTTCAATAGGTTTATTGGAACCATTCATTCAAATGAATGAATATGGCCATTTTTTCCTGCCTTATTTTGTACTTGGCCTTGTCTTATGTTCAGGATACCCATCTCATACATGTTTACAGTGCCTCACTGTATTAACACTGACCACAGGTTGTTTTCATTAGCTACCACCCTCCCAGTGTGTCAGGCTCCTGCCTACCAGCCCGGACCATGCGATCTTTATTCGGTGTCATGTGTTTCTGCAACCACTAGTGGCCACTCTTCCCTCTCTGGAGCACCCGTTATTGATTGCTTGGGACAGCTGAGCCTGATTACCTGAGTGGGGTCCTGCCTATCAGTGGTGGAACTACCGGGGTCGCGACTGCGACCGGGCCCTGGAGTTCTGCCACTCAAGGGGGCCCAAGCAGGGCCGGACTGGCCCACCGGGATACCGGGACAATTGCCCCCCAGGCTGGGTGCTGGGTGCTGATGCGGCCGGCCGGCGCTACTATAATAGTGCTGGTCCGGCTTGCCATATTAAATTTTAAAAATGTATTAAAGCAGCGCCGGCCGGTGGCATCAGCACCCAGTGGCCGTGTGCGATGGCCGCCTAGTGATGGGAGCAGTGTGAAGGGTGAAAGCTCCGCCCCCTCGCACTGACCTTTCACCCCTCAAGCTGCTCCCATCACTATGCGGCCATCAGACTGCTGGGAATGTAATCGAAACGGCCGATGCGTGCTGATGCCGCCGGCCGGTTCTGTTTTAATACTTTTTTTTTTTTTACTTTATATGGCAAGCCGATCCAGCTTGCCATATTACATTAAAAAAAAAGTGTTAAAGTAGCTCCGGCCGGCGGCATCAGCACGCATCGGCCGTTTCGATTACATTCCCAGCAGTCTGATGGATACTAGGAGCTGCAGGAAAAGACACGGGACAAGGATGCGTGAGAGAGAGAGTCAAAAAACAAAATTTTTCGTTTTGTTTGTTTCGTTGGGAGTGTTTTTCATTTTTGGACGAATCCGAATGCACAAGTCTAGTATTTACCTATTTCTCTTAAATCCCTGTTGAAGCCAAAATATAACTGATTTGATAATTTTTCAGATTTATGTAACATTAATTTATGTGCATGTTAAGATTCTTTGCAAACGCTTTAGCTGCACTGCTTTTCTTCCCCTAGTCCAGCCCTGATTAGCGAACAAAAGACAAAGGGAAAATTATTTTTGAATAATCGCAGAATTCTGATGACAATAATCAAGAAGTAGAAGCTTTAAGATAAAAATGGTTTGAATTAAGTTGTATTGTAGCGTCATAAAGGGCTTCACTGTCTTCATCTTCTATGTATATTCCATGGCAATGACACCCCCCCTCCCCCAATAACATCACATTCTCTCTCCACCTAGACATAGAGAACAAAATTAATGTATAATCCCATTTATCGCTGTCCTGGAATAAAAGTACTGCGCATGCACGATGCATTACACTGTGTACAGGCAGCATTGCCTTTATGCTGTGTATGTAAATGAGCTCCAGATGCCCCGGGGCAAAGGGGTGGAGTCACGCTGCTCCGCATAACACCACCTGTGGTAGGCTCCACACTCTTTATGTCCTGGGACAGCCGGAGCAAAAATTGGCTAGTAGGGGATATTATAAAATGGTTTTCCACTTGGTAATGATGGCATGCAGTTTACTAAGCCTGGAACAGACATCCAGCAGAAGTGGTATAGACACAATGATACTGATAAGCTATTCCAGCAGGTATAGCAGACACTCTAGATTCCACGACTGCAGCTCCCATCATGCGCATGCGAATATGTACAATATATTTTCAGCAAAAGATAAGAGTCAGTTTACTTTTGGAATCTTATGAAGGTAAAAGCAATCTGCTGACAAAGTCTCTTTTACCAGAATTAACTGGTGCAGAACCCAAAAGAATAATTGCTGCCCGCATACTCCGCCCTTCTTTCTGGATGGCATAAAAGTTTCAATGTTACTCAGTTCTAGATAATCATCCTCTTCCAGGTGTGCCAAGAATGCGTATCTAAGCTGCAGAAATTAACCTATTTAGTATTAAAAATAAAAATGGTAAAATTATTCTTTTTCTAAATCTTCTCAACTATCATCAACAATATACAAAGTTTTGGTGATGCTCATACTGCAAACCAGAGATCTCCTTTTCCCATTCCCTTTAGGAGGCAGGAAGGGGTTGTGGCAGAACCTGGGGGGTGGGCACAGCCAAGAACCCCCCCCACACACACACACACACCCAGAGATTAAAGACACTGACCTGGAGCGAGTTCCAGATCATCCAGGAGCGTACCACACCATTAACCCCTGTAATAACCTCTTTTTACCATTTCTGCTATTCAATGTATCTACTACATTCTCAGTGCCGTAAAGTTTTAACATTACATCAAACTTTTATATGGTATCATCTTTTTTCCCGCCAAGCTATACATCTTAAATATCATTAAGCCTGTCCTAATATTTTTTATTCTTTAAGTAATGCTTCATTTTAGCAGCCTTTGTTAGGCTGGTTCCATCTGTATCCATCTGTAGATCTATAAAGAATAGATGGATAAGAAACAACAAGGAACAACAAGGCAGATCAGCAAATCAAGACACCGGTTAATTAAACATTTACAAAATAAATCTAAAATATGTACCTTAGTTCCAGTATAGAAATCGTCAACAGCAAAAGTACCCATGAATGGGAACTGCATGTGAGTGTGGGAATCAATTCCTCCGGGCATCACCAGTCTCCCTGTAGCATCTATAATCCTCAAATTGGTCAAATCACCCGCCGGCAGATTTTCTCCAATTTCTTTGATTAAACCGTCTTCAATGTAAATGTCGGAAAACTGCGAGAAGTCATGGTTGACTATTTTCCCCCCTTTGATCAGTATGCGGTTTGAAGCCATGGGTGACTGGTTGAGAAATAACTTAATAGATAATAAATCTATATATATATATATATATATATATATATATATATGTATATATTTATTTATATATAGATATAGATCTCTATATATATATATATATATATATATATTTATTTATATATAGATATAAAGTATATTTCAATCAGAAAGCACTGCTTTGAGAATCTGATATTTTGATAAGATCGGTTCCTGTAGCGGTCAGTGTTCTGTAGAAGATGAACTTTGTCAGCGACATACTCCTGGCGGGGTATGTTATGTGATCTCCCGCATACCAGAGGGTTCTTTAAATAATATTCCGGGGCCAGGAATCCCTCCTCCTCTGCTACATAATATGAACAAACAAATATATCATTAACTATTCATAAGAAAAAAAAGTTACCATAAAAAGTAGAACATTTACAACAGCATAATCTGTACATATGTATTACTTGGCATTAACCCTATGAAAGCCTACATAATAATACATTGGAATATATTAACATGTATTGGTGTGCGACCTTGAATATCATGAGATTATATAGACTTTCAGTAGGTGTATGTGTAACCATGCTTTATATACATAATTTTGCTTCCTTATTTGTATTTAAATTTAGGTACCGGCACAATAGCATGTGTTTATCACTGTTACCCAAAATATGTGCATGCGTGAGTATACGTATCTCTCTACTGGTGTGCAGGGATGTGTAGGGGTTCACCTGGTGCTTTTGGCCGTCCCTCCTCCTCCTCCTCCTGTGTCCCCAATCCCCTATATCTCCATCACAGTCACACAATCTACCCCAGCTGGTGGAGGTAGGGTTCAGCAAGGTCACACAGCTCATACTACTCAGGCGAGGTGAGTGTATATGTGTGTCAGTGTGTTGGTTGAGGTGGGGGAGGGGCTGGGGACCACTCGGCTTTTACATGCCCTCAGGTCCAGAAGGCTTCAGCCCTCGGCTTATCTACCCAACAGCCCAGGCAGCGGTGGTGTTTACTCCGCTCTCTCCTTCACCCCTCATATCCAGTCACTTGTAAAATCCTGCCACCTTCATCTGCAAAATAAATCTCTCAAATGAGTCCAGTCCTCATACCGCATACAAATGGAATACTAACTCATTCCTACAAATGAAGTACTAGCTCAGGGCTCACTACCAGGCCCCTGATTTAGGGAAGGCCCACGGCATCAGTGAGTCTGGGCCCCCACGCTTGCGCTCATATCAGTCAAATCCTCCACATTTTCTGTCAGTTATTGCAAATGTTTAAATTAAATTATTATTTCAAAGCTGCATTCTGTGTGTACTCCCGCTGTCTTTGTCTTATATTTAGTATGAGTACTCTTGCCTGGGGTGCCATTTGGTATACAACCGGCATTGTTGTCTGGTATTATTGCAATTCCCTGCTAATTGCCCCCCTCTTCTCCTGCCGTTCACCACTCCAATACATTCTGAACACCTCTGTCAGACGAATCTTCTGCTGCCCCACTGTACCCCCTGACCAATTCTCAATACCCTCCAGAATTAAATCGAAACTCCTGACCCTTACCTACTGAGAGCCCTTAACAACACTGCACCCCTATATCTCTACAAATCTCTACAAATACTGCCCCAACAGCTTCCCTCTCGCATATTTTCTACCCACTTTCACCTGTACTGCCCGCATTTCTTGGAATGCTTTGCCTCATTCTGTCATACCGTCGTCCCTAACTTAGTCTTGCTAAAATATTCACTAAAAGCTCGGAGAAGGATGTAATGCTTACGTTCTAAAACCTTACAAGTCATGTTCTGAAAGGAATCACCCGTTTCCTCCACCTTCAAGATCTTTAGGTCACTGACATCTGCATGTGACTTTTCCTTCATATTATCCTCCCCAAAGCATTCTCTTCGCTAACTATTTCGTATTGTAGAGATGCTACAGAGGAGAGGCGAATGTTTCACGTACTATGCGCTTCAGCACTTAGCAGCCCCGCTCTGTGAGTGGAGTGTGAGTGGCGTGGTCTAGCGCATCAAGGCTGATATGTTCTTATGCCTGGATGCTTCTACACAATAAAATGTAGTCACATCTTTCTTACTGTGTGAAGATCCATCAGCCATCAGTCACAGGGGCAGAGATACTCTGGCGGTTGATGCTTGGATCCATGTGTATGGCACTAAGTGCGCGTCCGCATGTGTGTATTTCTGTAGGGTTATGTCTGAATGGCTGTGGTTGTGCCTCTTAAGTGTTTGTATAAACATTGACTTCAGGGGGTTTAATGAACTATTAGTACCCAAAGGTGTAAACTTTGTTGATTTAGAAATAACTGAATGTATATAGGAGTATTTTAGACCATTATATCGAGACATACCACTCAACAAAGGCCATTCACAGTAACATTCTGGGAGCTGCCTATTAAAATATTGCACCCCATCCATACTTTCAACTCTGTCACCTCTGCATTTACCAAAGAACAATAAATTCATTTAATTTGTTTATCCTTGTGGAACGCGGGTTCCTTATTTTCGCTTGTGTTACTCCTCTGGTATTGGCCCAGTGCCATTAGCAATTCAGAAAATTGAGATGATCAGACACAGCTGAGAATGAAGCCAGCTGAATGCCACCAGAATGTCATAGTTGCTCTGGAGGGTGAGGCATACAGGCATAGCTGAACCAACCTCTAACTGCTAAAGTGAAAGGGTTATGAATGGGTTAACAGCTAATATAGTCATAAGAGTCACTATAATTAATACCAGTAGAATTTTACAATAGAATGTAGAGAGGAGAGTATAAAATGTAATGAACTCTAAAGAGTGGTGTGAGAATGCATTCAAACATTGACAAGACATGGAGAGCAAGGCTGATTTTCATGGAAGGTTGACAATCCAGGTCCTTGTGAGGAAAACCCAACTGCATACATCAGACTTTACTGTGTAGGATATTTTCTTGAGCAAGTTGATTGATGATGCCCTAGGGTGACCTTTTGTGTTTTAAAGATAGCATTAAACCTATACTCACACTAGGCTTTTGCAACATATGTTGTGGTGGCTGATAAGCCGTTCAACAGCACTTGACCCTACATTTGTGGGAAACATCACATTTTTTTTATGTAAACTTGAGACCTTACATAGACGCAAGACATAAAGAAAGTATAAAGTGTTAGCTTCAGAAGAGGCAAACCCTGCCAATCAGTCAGGTTCTCTAACAGTTACAGAAAAGAATAAAAACTGATCCCTGTTGGGAGGCAGAGATCCACTCATGGAGCAACGAGCTTAGTGTAGTTGATGGTTACACATGGGGTTTCTTTTTATGTAGGAACCATTACATGCTGGCAAGCAGAGATGTTTTATTTGGTCCTTATTCTTGTTTGTATGCTTTTTTCCCCTGCATGCTTTAAATTTCCCTTTTATGTTAACACATATCCTTTATTTGCAATTTCACTTGTCCCCTACTTACTGAATCGTATACTGTAACTTCAGCTACCTGCACAGTAGACTCCGCTCACGTCGGTTACAGCTGAAACTTGCGTTCCACAGTATCTTGCACAGAAGCTCTGGTGGGTGAGAAAGGCTGTGAATATTGTGAGGTCATGCAATGTAAACATCATGATACCCTAAACTACAGAAACCAGACATGAAAAACACAGTTTAATAGGTGGTTGAAGGTTTCACCCATCTCAACAATGGAGCTAATAGTTTAGAATGAAATGATAACCAAACTTCTTGTCATCGTATTAAGTAACTGTTTACTCGGGTTGCCATTTACCATAATCTCAACTATCGTTGGTTTAAGGTACAATAAAACCATTTTTTTTAAATGTATTATTGTTAGGTTTAACTACAGTTAAATATTTTGTAAATGAGGTATAAATATTTAAGAACCGACATTGGCTAACTTATGAAAGATTCATTAGGATCAGATACAGCTGCTTGTTAAGCAGTAAAATCCCCCAATATCCGTATCAGGATATTAAAGGTTCCCAATTTCCCTGGAATAAGTTTCCAAATGTTTTTGTTTAGTTGGAGTTGGTAGCTGGAGGTCATGTTTTGATCACTAAAATCTGTAACCCAACACAGAGAAACTGAAAAGCGTCGGCAGATCTTAAATGATTTTTACGGTTTTCAAAAAGGAAAACATTGTGGGCCCATCTCCTTAAATTGTGTCATTTATTGTATCTACTGATAAGTGCATGGAGTTGAAAGGGGAGATAAAAAATATAGAAATGGAGGAAGCGTTACACAAGTATTTTACCAGATCAAACTCATGACTGCAAGGTTTCTGTGTTTTACAAGAGAACATGCGAGGTACACTGTTGGAAGTAATTCTTTACATTCTTCACCTCCTCAGGCTTCAGAAGGATTAGTTCCAACATATGACTGGAACCCAGGGTACAAAACTAGGGACTAGAATAATGGCTAAGCACCTATATCGAGTTTTATAGAAAAAAAACACTACTATTTTATTTGAAAATAAGATTAGTTGGGCCAACATAGAAAAAGTTAAACAATGAAAAGGGAAATGACATCAAATCTTAGTGCTTGTTTCCTTTTTCTTTCATGTATCAAGATTCAGTCTTCAGGTGTGAGGTTATTGTCTTCCTTAGTTAACGCAACCAAAATAAATGTTTTATTACCGACATGTGTGCGTGAGGCCCTTGTTAAACACCTAGGCCTGAGTAAGGCCAGCCCCAACCGGAGTGGGCCAGAACTTCTCAATGGAGCTGTGCGACACTGATCAATAACTGCGGAGGAGAGTGATTGCAGTTAAAGCCACTAAAGGTGGTGAACCCATGTTTTCAATCTAAGGGGGCTCTTAGTTTTTGTTCACGGGGGCCACAGAAGGATAATGAAATCTTATCATGCAGCCCAAGGAGGCAACATACTGGTGGGACATCCATAGGGATGCTTACTTCATAGTTACATTTGCCCCAGAGGATCAAGAATTGTTAGCTGGATGTCTTCAGTGAGATTCCTGTAGTCACATCGAACCAGGTGACCTCCCCTAGGCTGACATTATTGCTTAGTTTTCGCTAACTTCTGGATTATAGGAGCACCTGGGAGAGATCCTTCATTTTTCTTATGTTACCGATTTTTTTACACATTTGACTTCAGGAAAAAAACTCTTTATTCTGCACAGTTGGACATCCTCAGGATATTACTATGAAATTAATAATGTGGGATTCATTTACACGCAACAAACTTTTCTTTCTTAAAAAAAAAAAACCATAAAAAAGTTACATCAAAGGATCCCTCCAACATTTTTTTCTCCTTTTAGTAAATAAACTAAAACCTATTAAGACCAGGGGAAAGGCTTTTTCACACAGCTGTACATCATATCGCCGTCTCCTTTATGATCCATCAGAAGGAAAAGTGTCCAATACTTCCTCTATTTAGCTGGCATCACAGTCCATTACTATGTACCCACTTTGTAAAACATATTCTTGGCACACTTTGGGTTATGCAAAACAAACTTTAAATACTGTGGTCAGGAAGATTATCTATAGTTTACAAAAACTTTTTAACTTACAGCTTGGAATGATATATATGACTGCATGGTGAAACAGAAGACATGATAATTAGCCAATTTCATTGGCTAAAACCACTACATTCCATTACTCTAGTTAAAGAAAGTTAACCGTTATATGAATAATCTCTAATGTCAAGGTCATGATCATTCAAATATGAACTGTTTGTATGCGTCAGCAAATTATTAGTTCTGATGACCGTGGGGGTGAACCATGGGTTGTTAGTCACTACAGCAGATAATAGTCGGATTTTGTTTTGTTTAACCTGTGTGTGACAAATTATACAATATACCTATTTTATAGACTAGCCAGCAATAAAGGAGACTACACAAATTGTGCTATTTGGCACTCCACAAAATCTGTGGTATTATGGTGCTTAAGAGCCAGATCTAACAAACCGCCGGAATCACAGCTTGCATCATATATGGTTTTTGGTCCTAACCAGGTAGATTTATAAATGGTTCAATTATTACAAACAATCTGGTATAAATGGTGTAAAGTCTCCTTGTGTACATAAATGGAACACATAGTGCCTATTGGAAAGTTTGGGGAAGAAGGGATAACGGTCTGGGGCTGTTTTTCAGGGTTTGGACTGAACCCCTTAGTTCCAGCGAAGGGTTATGTTAATGCTAAAGCATACAAATAAAGACTATTGTATGAGTCCAACTTTCTTAAACCATTTTCTTCCTTTCCTCGTCCAGCATGACGGTGCCCCAGCGCACAAAGCAAGGTCCTTAAAGACATGGTTTGATGAGTTTGGTGTGGAAAAAGTTGAGTAATCTACACAGACCTCAACCCCATCCAACATCACAGATCACCATTACAGATGGTCTTTTGGCTGAATGGGTACAAATTCACACAGACACGCTCCAAAATCTTGAGAAAAGTCAGAAGAGTGAAGGCTGTTATAAGTCCCAAAGGAGGGCCAACTCTATGTTAATGCAACAAGGTCACATAGGTGTGATGGTCAGGTCTCCACATAGTTTTGGTCATATCGTGTAGAACTCACCAGGACTGCTACTTTAGAATGCAAAGTTTAGCTGTAAGATGTAAAGTTCAACTCATCTGCAAACCCCTCATTTATCTTTATTTACGAGTAGCATGTGCAAAATAATGCGCATGAACACAAACTTAGCAAAAAAAAAGAAAAGTGATTTTTAATGTTTACACATAATAAAACGGTTGGTCAGTTTGACTGACAACACAGAACATTCGCAGAAGACTTAAAACATGCGTTAATAATGACTTTCAAAGGTTTTAACCCTATGAATGCTAGTGGGATGCCCAACACTTCACTGTGGTGAGCACCCCCTTTGTCACTCCATGGGTTACAATGCAATAAATAGCATACAGACACAAACACAAAGTTTCATTTTACATCAGTATACATCCTAAACCAAAAACTGTAAAAGAATAAATAGACAGCAGTTGGTATTTCTCCCAATGTACTGAAGGGTACGCAATGGCAAGTTTCCTTTATGGACAATATAAAGAAAAGAGTGTGGAAATAGTACATCACTAGTACTTACTCTCACAGGTGATCAATGTTAAATATAGAGTTAACACACAAAAACATATGATTAGCAATCCCTCTCCCACGCAAAAAAAACCTGCATCGACCATGACATCATAAGGCCATACTTAAAAGTCAAATTTTGGTTGTCAATGGGGAGCGATCAACACAAATGTGCCACACGTTTCCATAGTGACTGCATCACATTTCCAACTTTGTATAAGAACTGCACTTTATACGTATGACCCGTGATGTTTGCCTGAGGAAGCTTAAAAATTACTCCAAAAGGGTTTACTAAAAATAGAGCATAAACTTAGTACCATTATGTAAGAAGCTGCACAGCAAGAATGCCATACAATGTATGTATATATTAAATAAAAATGGGGAGCAGTACACAAGTACACACAGTAGTTAGTCACAAGTCTGAATGCAGAAATCCAGACACCATCATTTGCTGGACAGCCAGTCAGTACTATAAGTGACAATGTACGATTTGGCTTTACATATTCTCTTCTCACTTGGAAAGAAGCAATCCAAAATCCATGAGGGAAACTCAAACATTAGGTATCTGCCTGGGTCCTTTAGCCTAAAATGTATACCCTGACAAATGGCAACAAAACAAATATCTGTGTGGTTTGTGAAAAAAATCCATTTGAATCTGCACGAAATACCTTATAAAAGTGAAATAAGAATACTGAAACGTAAAAAAAAAAAAAAAAATCTATATAACAAACACCATGATATGTATACTGTACATTTCCCGAATAACAGCCACAGATATGGCTTGCACTAGGCTTGCCCGCTCTAAATTACGTTTTTTCTTCCCCAGATTTTGAATTTCTTGAAATTTTCTTAAAGGAAGTTCAAATTCAAGGCTTCCCATTAGTTTTATGAAATAATAATTTAGGAACCTACGCAGTTATTTATATTGTAAACATGGGAGGAACATCCGTTCATTTGCAGTAATTAAATCAGAATAAATATATATATATATATATATATATATATATATTTATGTTTTTTTGTACCGATCAGTCACCAAGTGATGAACGTCTTTAGACTGGGAACTTTCTGCTTTACCCAGTGAAGATTTTTGGGGTGATGGTCATATGATAGGCTCCAAAAAAGTTTAAGATTATCACTCTTTAAATAAATGGTTTTTTTTAATGGTTGATAAGGTATAAAGAAATAAAAGCAACTGGTCTGTGTAGGTACAGGATATGCATCTGTCCGAGGGAGCTTGGATTTAAAAATAATTGTACATTAAAGTTTAAATCTTCCTGGGATTTGAAATGGTACAAAAAAAGGTACTGTTCCCCCTATACCACCAAACATATCATTGTTTCACAATAAAATCCAGCGTTAAAATATTATCCCTGCTGCAACGGAATACCAAAAAACAAATTGTTTAATCATGTATGTGTCCCCTATTTTCCAGGGGACACATAAGAAGAGGACAGTGATAGGTTGTAAATATTTGTGGTCATAAAAACAGAAAAAAAAAAGTAAAAAAAAAAAAAAAAAAAAGTGACAGACCTGCTTACATCTAAAGAATACAACCTATGTCTTGGCTGTGACAGCATTGAAGCTACTATGTCATAGTATTACATCATATCCAAATCACTACTCTCAATTTATCCAGACACGCGGATATTATCAAAAGCTCGACACAGCATGTAAAAAAGCAGTGTATTCATTATCCTGGGGGCTTGTGGAGCTGAAACCTTTGCACTCACCACTTTTTACTATGCGTTATGGAGGGCCAACACCAATGGACTTCTCCTGCGTTGAGAAATTAACTAGCCCTGCATAACCTATTTGGTGAGATTTATTTGGTTCCATTGAACAGTTTTATCACAGTGTTGAGCGCAGAAATCAACGTAAGGGTTCAACGACAATGGGAAAATCAATTTAGGAAAAGATTTAGATAAACATTGCAGCACGCGTCCCAGGTTATACGTGTAGATCTTGGCTGTAGCTTTGGTGCAACTCTGTTCTGAAGATGAAATCGCACGTTGTAGTGATCTAATATATGGGATACCCGCAGAAGAGGTATTATGGATTTTTTTTGTGACTTGATTTATTGTAGCACATCTATCATGTTAAAAGCCTATAATTACAGTGTTGTTTGACAGCTATAGTAAAGCTCAAGCCAGGCAGCAGGTACTAGTAGTTCATAGGATTGTGTCTTGAACAATTACAGCTACGTGTAAATCGTGCACAGTTTTGTTTCAATTTTTAAAAACTACTTAGGGGTGAAAAAAAGTACAATATCAAAGGCACCTGTGTTATCAAAGTTCAAAAAGGCAAATTTAAGAAGAATGGCACTGACTTCATAACTACTGCGGGGCAAAGATGAACTGGTCGGTCACATGGCAGCTGAATTTCCCAAAGATCCAGGTTGGGGCGGCAAAAACACACCACTATATGGTAAATCTGAATTACTTATAGCTATTGAACATTGTGATGGAGATATCAATAGCGAAGACACGTCTCACAGCCTAATGAACTGCGTTACTGGGGGAGATATACAGAATACTGTAGTCCTTTAACATGGAAACAGAAGATGGGTCAACTCCTAATCTATGGTGGAGCTTAAAAGAATGAACAGAAACCCAAAAAACAGGGAGCTGTGGAAGCCATCAACCCAAGGTAATTGAGGTTTTTTCGCTACATAAAACCAGAACTGGTAAAACAGGTTATAAGTTTGCTAGTGTGAAGTCTGCTGGCTTGATGGTATATTGCACTGTAAAGTGGAGTCGATTCAAATGGAAGCATTAATGTATTTACATTCAGTAAAATAAGTCTACGCAAAATAGAGCTGTGCCTTTTACTAGGAACCAGGCCTGGAGTGTACCTTTATGCATTTAGGGCTACTGGGCAAGACAACTTTAGCCGATTCTACATTTCACATTATTGAGCCAAACATCAGCGGCCAACGTGTGAAAGTATCCCTTTCAACATTCCCCAAAAACACCTTGAATTCAAACCTTTGCAGAATACAAGAAATGAGCAACATGAACTTAGACCGTGTACCCCAAATGGCATCATTGGGAAGAGACAAGAAACCAATTGGTATAGTTAATACATTGACTATTCAGGGGAAGGGTGAGGAGGAACAATAGTAAAAGTATGGACACAGTACCTTACTTGTTGAGCATAACAGCCTAAATCAGTAAAAACAAGAGGAGCTGAAGAGGAAAATAAGAGAAATTATACAGCTTAAGGGCTGACAAAGTGTTTTGCCATGTAGTTGATGGTTAAATGATGTTCAAAATCTTCCCATCTGATGAATATCTATTTGTATGCTTTGTAGAACAAAAAACGAAGGCGAAACAAAGACCAAAACCAAGTGACTTCACTATACAACAGAGAATGAGTTCAAATAAATAAAAAAAAAAAAATACATAATCAAGAATGAAATAACAGAAATGTAACAGAACATACCCATTCCACATTTAAAAACAGGTAAATAATAATAAAATGATATATATATATATATTTTAAACACCCTTGTTTGGATTTGTACAGATGTGAACTGTACCAACATTTCACACTCTCAAGCCATCTGTACAATTTCTCGATTACATGGGATTTACTGATCCAAGGCTGTTTTTTGTTTTCTTTTAGAATATTTATTTTTGTGTGTGAAATTTATGGACACTGACAGAGCCATTTATTTACATACAGCTACCCATTTCTATAGTGTAAACTATATTCTAATCCAGTACCGGCATAAAGAGACTATAAAAAGGAATCTTCTGTAGCTGTATGCAAATAACTGCTTGCAACATTCAGCGGGATAAGCGATAGTACCAATCACTAACTCGAGCCCGCAGTAAATGTTTTTCACTTGACAATTCCAAGCATATCCCATATGAATGGCAGGAGGGCGAGCAGCAAAACCGACGCTTGGCTTTTTCCTCGGACCATCAAAGGGTTTTACATTTTGCAAAGTATAAAAAGATTGACTAGTATTGCTCCAACTTGTATTAATGACCGTCATGTCTAACATAGTAACAATGCTTCATCATCACTAGTTTCGTTCTTGAGAACAGCTTCCAAGCAGGTATCCGGGATCCGAGCGGTATGTACAATACCGCAGCATTCGCATGGACCGTCGCGGCCGCATGACCTCACTCCTTGAGGCGCTACATTAAAAGATTGAGTTGTCCCTTGACCCTGATCAGAAGCAAGGTCCAGTAAGGGCCTTGTGCAGTCATTGAGATCAAAGTCTAATGCGGGGTTTAACATTTCTACATCGTCGTCCTCTTCTCTTCTACTCCCGCTACTGTCAAGCTGTCTCAATGGACTTTGGTTCTGGCCAGCAGAGCTCGACCTCCCAAGGGTAATGCGCACCCACCGCAAACCTTGAGTCATTCGACTAAAAGCGCTACTAAGCTGCTGTCGTGCAGGACTTGCAACCGGAGGGTCTGAGGCGGGGATCTCTCTCCTGCTATCGGTTGTGCTGGTGTTAGACGTTTGGCTGGAAGTACCCCCACCTACTGTGGCTTCAACAGCAGAAACAGGGGGAGTTTTCTGAGGCAACGGAGCAGCAACTCCACCAACTGCACCCTGTGCATCTCTCCTTTCATTATCTGTATCAGTTTCATCAGATTCTACAGAGAAGAGTCCTCGATGTGTATTACTCCTATCTGTTTCTCTGCTTGTGCTCTGGCTAGTGGAATTATCTCCATCTGTTGAGACCAGTGCTAAAGATCCCGAATTACGCGATCGCACAAAATTGAAAATCCGATTCCAAATATTAGTTGACCGACCCGCTATCGGAAGCCTGATTGATGTAAATCCAAGCTGTGATCGAACAGCAAGCCTCAGGTTCTCCAAAACAGAAGCCTGCAGAGGCAAAACACAAAGGGCATTTTACAATCGACAACAATATACAAAAAAAGCTATCTTTAAATCTGGAATTGTGAAGACGTTTAAAGCAACAAAATAATAGTGTTGAACTAGTTAAGCAAAGGGTGCTTGCATTAAAAGTTGGGATCTAGTATACAAACATCTTCCAAAGAAGGTTTTATGATGAAGCTGCATTAACAGGTCATTGTTTACCTGGTTAGGTGAGCACACCGGAAAGTCTTCAACTGGTGGAATTAAGCCTTGAGCAATCAACTGCCCGTAGGATGGAGGGGCTTCTCTTCTTAACAAATCGGCCTCAACTCTTGAAAGCTGGGTTTCAAATGATCTGTAAAAACAGATAATAGATAAGAAATTGAAGACAGCAGTTCACATGGTCTGATCACCAACAACTCGGACCTCTCCATTGTTTGTCTCTTCACCAACTGCCTGTACGCATCAGGATAGACAACATTTGTAATTGTTTCTCCTACAAAGCTCTTCACAACAGTTCCTTTCCTACCTCTTCAAATACACACTTACCTGGTCCATCTACTCATCTGATGATTGTCGCCTGTACTTTGCTCTAAATAAGACTCAAGGGTTGCCCCTATACTATGCCCTACCAGCCTTATCTCCCCTTGTCTCCAGTACTTAAAACAAAAAATAACCTCTCACGAACCACTTCCTCAGGAAAGCCCATCACCAAGCTGCCAACGGCTTCCTAGCCTCACCCCTGCTGCCGAGTGTCTCTCACTGTACCCTTTTACTTATCAGTCAGTATCAGTAGGATTATTTAAACAATGTTTACAATGGATTTATTTATATAGCACCATCACATTCCACAGCACTGGCTAGGAAACCTCAAACGCCCTGGTATAATACCCCACCTCTTCCTAGACTGTAAGTTCATTCAAGCAGGGACCTTGTCATGTTTTGCTTCTGTAAGCCCAAAAGATGCATCTACTGGTTACTCATTGCACAGCACTACAGAATATAATTAATTTATACCAATACAATGTACATATAAAACTTGGTTCCATATGTTAAGTAGACCTTCAGTGAAATGCACTTGCATGATATAAAACAGCACTCCACTAACCTGCGTTCAAACATGCGTAGGGAGTAAAGCTTGCACGTGCACCCCAACGCAATAACCAGCAGTAGCCCACAAATAAGACTCCCGATCACTGCCGCAGTGATGACTCTCGTGGGCACGATCACAGGGCAATTTTCCTCATCGCTACCATCCCCACAGTCATCTTGGGAATCACAAACCCAACTTTCAAAGACACAGCGGTTGTTTTTGCAGTGAAAGTTTCCTGGCTGGCAAAAGAAGCAGTTCTTCTCGTCTGAGCCATTTGGACAATGGTTCTGGTAATTACAGCGGTCTGAACGTGGATAGCAGACCCCATTTCTGGAACAGGGGAACTCATCCTTTTGACACATTGTACAGTTTAACTCATCTCTTCCATTTGGGCAATGCCAGTATCCATCACAGCGTTGTTGCTCAGTGTAACAGCCCCAGTTACCACCGCAAGGAATCTCCCATGGTAAGCAAAAGCCATCCACTTGGTACGTTGCATTAAACCCCCTTGCTGCATTGACCTTGTCAGCACAAAAATGGACTCTTATCTGTCCTGATGAAGAGACCACTGTAAGTGGCGCATGCGAATCAAAAGCAGTCAAGACACGCAAAAGCTTAGGGGGATTTTCCTCCAGTCCGTCGTATATTTTGACGTAGTCCCCGTAGCCGGTGCCATCTAATTTAAAATCCGTAAAGCGCAAAATGACTTTTCGTCGGTCACCGGTGTCAATAAGCCAGGTGCAGTTGCTGCCGGGTGGATAAAAATCAGGATAGTTTGGGGAGCTGAACGCGCCGTAGAAATATTTCAGCGACTGCCCACAAGTGGGCACATCACAATCTATCTCGTCTCCCAAGTCCAAGCAGTCGATATTCCCATCGCACCTTAAAGCGCTCGGGAGGCAGGTGTAGCCTTTGGTGAAACGCGAAAGACACTGAAACTGGTTGTACGCGCAGGGCTGAAACGAAGACAGTGTTGGATGACTAGCTTTGGAACAGATTTTTTCATCAGATCCATCACCACAGTCATCAATGTGGTTACATTTTAGCGTTTCAGAAATGCATTTTCCGTTGTCACAATGAAACCGGTCACTTGCACATTTTGTTTTTCCTAAGCGAAGAAAAGCGAGGTTAAATGCCAGAGCGAAACTGTGCAGTTTTAATAAAAAGCTACGTTTGTCATGAAACTTATCTAAGCAAACCAAAACATAATAAATAAATAATACATGTTTAGAAATAAAGTGATCTGGACAAATCCC
This sequence comes from Spea hammondii, assembly GCA_029215755.1. Taxonomy (NCBI): domain Eukaryota; kingdom Metazoa; phylum Chordata; class Amphibia; order Anura; family Pelobatidae; genus Spea; species Spea hammondii. Next base: position 12,914,627 of record JARDYJ010000005.1, on the reverse strand, counting down.
TTTTCCGCTAGTAACCCAAATATACTGAACGCCTAATTTTAATGAACATTAAAAATGGATTTCTGGGAAGGGTTAGTTATTTTATAATACTAGGGATTGATGTTTCGAACGATGCAGTTATAAAAGTCTTTGAATTCCAAAGCGTCGCTGAAAATAACTTTTACTTTGGATGAACTGTAGAAATTGTGAGGATACAGGCGCCCCCGGTACATACCGGTGAAATAGGATAAGAGAAAGCCTTTTCTAGAAATACGACTGTCGGAATGAAACTTGATCCATACGTGGTCCTGCGCGGAGACATACGGCTGCGGTATTGTGGAACCACATGCCCTTTTCCCATCGTAATTTTGAGACTGACTAATTGTTAACCAGTCCAGGTTGCACGATTCCGATGCTTGGATATCAAATTCTTGAAAGCTGAAAGAGAAACAAAAAATATATTTATATAAAGATTTATTCAAATAACCGGGGGTTTTGGCCGACTTCAATACATCTTTAGAATCGACCGGTGTTTTGCTTGTGGCTCGTAGAGGTCCTTGTGTTACATTTTAGATATAATCCACCGGTGATCTTCTACCATCACAATTCACTCTGTCTCTCTTTCCAGTAAGTAAACATAGGATCTGTATTATGCTATACTGAGCACATCCAAATGATTTCCCTGTATGCTTTACTGTCACAATTAGATCAGGCAATTCCCAATACTCTCCCTTATCGACTAATTTTAATAATTACACAGTCAGTCTGTTACTTTACACAGCTTTGTATAATAAGCTGATGGGTGGTAAATCCAGGGACCTCTATCTACTAACACATCTCACTACCAAGCCCTTACTTTCATAAAAAAAAAAACTACATATTCTGCCAGTTAGTATTTCTGTCCATAAAGAAATCCTGAAAAGACCCTTCAGAGTACCCCATGCTCATGAAACGTTAATTTGCGGATCCAGTACAGAAAAGTTTAATAAAAAGAAATTAATCTTATGGAGACGATTTCATGGAATAATAACAAAATGTTCTAACAAACAGAGGGTCATCTGAGTCTCGTTAGAAGTAATTAGAACTGCATTTTTTATTACGAACTCCCCTAGCAATTCACACAAGCGTCTGTTAAACAGGGTCAGAAATAATCATTTAAATTAGAAAGCAGCAGGTAGCGAATGTCAAGATTACATCTCCTCGCTCCTTTTTGCCACAATTCTGTGGGACTGAAGTGCATTTTTATTTGTTAAGGCGGAATGGACCCTTGAGCATTAATCTCATATACGCAAAATTAAAATCCACATTAATAAAACAAAAGTCTAGAAGGGGGGGAAACAAAAAAAGACAAAAAACCCCCAGATGTCTGTATTTTACTATCTCACAAAATGGATATACAGGCGGCTTTTATTTTTAAGACGGGACTGCTGAATGTTAACAGTATCTGTAGAAGACCTTAAATATTAGTAAACCATATATAATAATGACCTGATGGTGATGACGTCATCAGGGTTTGCCTGGATAAACCAACTACAGTTGAGTTTGGCAGGATATTCTAGAGGCCACCCAGGGCTTGTTATTATACCACTCCGCTCTCTGATTTCCTCTGGAATCCCTCCGCAACCTATAATAAAAGAATTTAAAAACATAATCAAACAGTCAACTAACAGAACACCACAGATGCTGCGACACTCCAAAGGTTACCCTTTAACAACATATGGAATCTTTTCAGGCTTTCAGGTACGCTTACAGGATGATACTGCCACCTAGTGGTGCATATTATGCAGTATATCCACACCCCTGTACACGCGTACACCCACCCACACGCGTGGCAAATATTCGGCACATGCGGTCTTCTCTTTTTATTGTGCTGTAAAAACCTTATTCATTTCTTATTATGTTCAGGGCAACCTTATGTCTATCCCATGCACATTTAGGTTTCCTCATTGTATTAACCCCTACAACCCTGCAAGAATGCCGTTTAACTTACCTAGCGCTATCTCAGTAAAGTAACCTCCTTACTTTACATTTAACCAACGCGTGATCTTTTAGTTGCCGTACATCCCTGTGCAAACCATGTGAAAAAAAGATGGGTACGAGGCACATCGCACGTACCGGTGTCATCAAATCTGACAACACACACGCTACGCAGGTACCTTATGTTGTGCTGATATACATAATGCATCAACAGAGATGTGCACAACAGCGGGATAGGATAAGTTATATATACACAAATATTTTAAATAAATAAGCAGAAATCCAGTAATGTGCAAACATAACTACATTGTCACATTAAGATCTCGTGTAAGAAAATCGTCAAATGTGTGCAATAATTTAATTACATGGGTTAATTTCAAGGATGAAGCGAAGTAGACGCAGTAGATTTAGCAGTGACCCATCAGTGCCATTTTGCATGAATCTCAGTGATACATGGCCCCGCTTCCACACGCTAGTAGGGTAACCCGTTATAAGGCCGTGTGTGCCATGTTTTCACTTTACTGAGATAAATGGAACATCGACCCATCAGATGTGTTGGAGGCTAATAGTGAGGGAATTCAAACATGTATGTGATAGAACTATTCTCAATCTAAGAGAAGACCAACGACTAGCTAAGGTCCGAGTCCTTCCATCAGGAAAAACGGGCAGACTAGACGGGCCGGATGTCTCTTACCTGGCATAAAATTCTATTATTCTATGTCATGCCAGGAACATGATTTTTCCTTTAATTTAATAAAATCAGTAAGAAACAAAACAAAGGCTCCGGTAGAATCTTAGAACTCTGAGTAGCCAGCTTAGAATGTCCTGCTATTTTTATACTAGTGGAGGATCTCATGTATGGAAAAATACGAGGAAGTCAGTTTAAGGCGAAAAAAAAGCAAAATCAGCTAAGAGCCAGGCAGATGTCAATTTAATCCTCCCAGAATATTTTTATTATGGGGCTGCCTCGGCTCGTCTAAAATGCAGCAATACTTCTAACGTGTTAATATTCTACATTTGATTTGCGCACGAAATTTAAACAATCGCACAATAAAATGACTTACCCACTGGGTGACCCGAGACATGGACGTTTCCTGAATGCCCTGCAACGCTACAGCGTCCTGAAGAAGAAAAAAACAAATATTTAAATAAAAACACCCAACAGGCATGCTGTTCAACTCAGAGTATTAAGGCTGCAACTAATGATTATTTTCATAATCGATTAGTTGGCAGATTATTCTTTTGATTAATCGGATAAAAAAAACAAAAAAAAAACAAACAAAAAAAAACTTGTGTCATTAGCACTTTTTTCTCTTTATCACAATGGAATTTGACGCACATTATTTCTCAAAGTAAGTTTTACCAAAATACCAAAAAAAGTTTTACTAGTAAATATTAATTAATGTAAACTATTTTTTCATATTTAATAAAAGCTATGATTGAGAAAATCGTTGACAACATTATTCGATTATTATCGATTCGTTGTTGCAGCCATACAGAATATTATATTATTTAGTATGTTGGGCAGATTATTTTATTAAACCTTCTACATGTTATATGTAATTATTACGAAGCCTTTTTTCGGTTCACATGGCAACAGTCTATCAAGTGCCACGTAACAAGTTCCTGGAAAAAATATCAGTGAGACAAAATTTTGCATGAATTATTTCCAGGTGGGTTTGGGCCATTCGACAGTACGAGGAACAATGCTGCTAAAATCGAGTGACTTTCCTCACTACACTGAGCTGATCCTTCATGGCAATGCTAACGAAGTCCCTTCCTCCATAGAATTTCATTAGTCAGATAGTCCGGCAGGGTGATTAAAGACTAAGCCATTCTAAGAATGACAGGGACAGGCGCTATGCTTAACTTCCACAACTTAAAGAGCAATATTTCAAATGAGTTTATGCAAATAAGAATAAGCCAAAATGGTAAACTATTTTTATGATAGAAAACAATATTTTGTTGCTTATATCCAAAGGAAAAATTGACGGATTAACTAAAGAAAAGATTTGAGGCAAAAAGAGCTCATTTGATGCTTACATCATGCGCAAAATGCGTTTCTGAAAGAACAGTTAATGATTGAGGGGGCAGACAAGTCAGATTGTTTTTAGGGATAAACGCCGAGAACAGCGCATGTGATCTTACAAGTTTATAGTATAATGCCGCGTGTGACGAAGTCTCTTTTAGACAGCGTGCATGTCTAATTTTTATAGCCTTCACAGTAAATAGCATTAAGTGGAAAAATGACAAAATTAAACACACTTATTATCTAAGCTTGTGCTTCGTTTGGAATTCTGTTCTAGCGTCCGGAGATCCTCTGTGTTGGGGCTTTATTTCCACGTTCTGCTTTGGCTGCATCCCGGTAAACATAAGGAGGATTACTTGTCTATAAACCGGTTAAAGTATTTATAATGACATGGAATGTTACTAAAAAACTTGAAGGTGAGCGCTAAAAGCTCGCCGATAAATTGCATGCCTCAACCTGTCCTATAATATATATAATTATAACGCTGCCTACTACCCCTTCCCTGTACGCCGCTGGATCTATCGTTCCTACGATGTCCGACAAAGACTAATGACAGCGGCGGCAGTCTCTGCACCGTCTACAAAAAGTAACCTTAACAGCCCAACAGGCCAAGGACTGGAACCCATCTTATTTCTATTGGTTTCTCATCTTTTCGTCAACTTAAATTTGGTTTGTTTGATAAGTACATCGTACATTACTGGGGGGGGAAATCTCCCACAACCCGTTAAGGACAATGGGCGGTCCCTAAACCCATTGAAAACAATGCATTTTGAGCCCGTACATGTACGGGCTTTGTCATTAAGGGGTTAAGAGCCCCAGTAAAACATTATCTTTGCCAATGCCAAGTGGATTTGGTGCGGGCTGTGGGGAAGGTTTAATGGGCTATTTCGGCAGACGCAGCCTAATGTTAAGGAGGCAGAAGACAAGTGAAAAAGCAACACGGCTCAGACTGAAGAAAGCCAATGCAATGAGACAGATTGCCCCTGTGGCCCCTGAAAATGGCCATGGGTTTAGGCTTAAACAATACAGCCTCTTATTTTCTCGCTTGGGAATGGCATTATCATACTTCAAAATGACTTGTGTGCTCTTTACAGGATTACGTGGGCCCGGCCAGCGTGAGGTCCCCCGGTTAGAATTCCGTATTCACAAAATTCCATTACGTAAAACAAAGACAGTTACGCAAGTCCACCACTGTCTAGCATATCTTACACAAATTAGTGGGGAAAAATAATAAACAGGACGCTCCAGCCATCACATGCACTTTTATACATGACAGCTGGGCGGTCACCCTTGCAACTGCCCCCCCCTTCCCCGCATGCACTGGCCCGTTTTCACACATCTCTAGACTCCCAGCCAATCAGCTTCAACACTGGTGCTGCCCAATTACCGTATTTTTCGCTCCATAAGACGCAGTTTTTTTCCTCCCAAAGTAGGATGAAAAATCAGCCGCGTCTTATGGAGCGAAGATGCAGGCAGGGAGGGGGGGGGGGGGCAACGATATACCGTATTGGCTCGAATATAGGCCGCACTTTTTTCCCCCACTTTAAGACTTTAAAGTGGGGGTGCGGCCTATATTCGGGGTCTAGCGCCCGACGCCCGGGACATGCAGCCCCGGGCGCCGGGCAGGCAGCGGGGTTAGGATACAGATCCCCCGCAGTGGTGCAGGGGACCTGCATCCTACTCCCCGATACGCTCAGACAGCCTCCCCTGCCAGCACTTCCCACGGGGGGGGGGTGCCGGCACGGGAGGTTGTCTAAGCGCATCGTGTGGATGCATTTTACCTCTGCACCCCCCGCGGACTTACCGGAGCAGACTCCCGGGTGTCTTGCGGGGTCGGCGGGGGACGTCTACGCAATACAACTTCCGGTGCCGGATGTGCCGCACCGGAAGTTGTATTGCGTAGATGTCCCCCTCCGGCCCCGCAAGACACCCGGGAGTCTGCTCCGGTAAGTTGGGGAGGGGGGGGGCAGAGGGGGACAGTGGCAGCGTATCTCGGGGAGGGAGGACAGTGGCAGCATATCTCGGGGAGGGAGGACAGTGGTAGCGTATCTCGGGGAGGGAGGACAGTGGCAGCGTATCTCGGGGAGGGAGGACAGTGGCAGCATATCTCGGGGAGGGAGGACAGTGGCAGCATATCTCGGGGAGGGAGGACAGTGGCAGCATATCTCGGGGAGGGAGGACAGTGGTAGCGTATCTCGGGGAGGGAGGACAGTGGCAGCATATCTCGGGGAGGGAGGACAGTGGCAGCGTATCTCGGGGAGGGAGGACAGTGGCAGCGTATCTTCCCATCATGTCTGACCAGCTTTTTTCTGTGCAGGGATGACGGGAGGATGATGTCCTTTTTTTATAGCCCATTTTTTAGCTCAAAATATTTTTTCCTTTTTTTTCTCCTCTAAAATCTAGGTGCGTCTTATCAGCAGGTGCGTCTTATAGAGCGAAAAATACGGTAATTTCATTTTTTTTATTTTTTATTATTTTATTATAAATCCATACAAAATTACATAAATGCATATAAATAATCCATACAAAATATATAACACATAACTTAGTACATTATGTTAATAATGATTCCTTATTTCAGTTATATAATATTTCTGACTAGGAACATATTATACTTTCAACAAAAAAGATTTACTAAGTTAACCGCTATTAGTATTTTTCCACATCACATTTATTACCATTCATCTCAAATAAATAATATTGGTATCGTTTATAGTTTTTGGGTCATCTACTTATTTTTATAATTTTGTATTATTTTTCCTAGAATGTGCATAGGCCATCCATGGAGACCAAATTTCTAAATATTTCTTATATTTAGATATACTTATGTAATAGCCCTCTTCCATTTTGCATTGAAATTGAATCTGACCAAATAACTCTTCACACGATATCATTCGGGGTTTTTTTTCCAATTTCTTGCTATGATTAGCTTACAGGCTAATAATAATTGTATAATCAAATTTTTTTTTGTACATTATTAAAGTTAGAGAGTCCCATATGAAAGATGAATATTTGAGGCGTTATGTCAATTTTACATTTCAATATATCGTTAACTCGTGAGAGAGTAACTATTATTTTCCCTATCTCGTCACACTCCCACCACATATGGTAAATATTTCCCTCTTCCTTTTCACATCTCCAACATCGATTAGATATGGTTTTTATTATATTTTATTATTTGTACCGGTGTCCTGTACCATCTGTGTATAATTTTATAATGTAATTCGAGCATACCTAAACAGTGTGTATATTTCCTAATTTGATTATATGCTTTTAACCAGTCCTCCATTTGGTAAAATTACTCCAGTATCTTTCTCCCATTTTTCTTCATTTGATAAAGATTCTTCTAATATAAATCTATCTTTTAATACTTTTATTTTGTGGATTATTCTTGATTCATAGTGTTTATTTAGAAATTCCTCCACTCTCTGGGATCTCGTGACTCCTACTGATTGCACAAAAATATTTTATTTGTATATAATTAAAGATATCGGAAGCCGATAGATTCCATTTCTCTTTAAAAAGAGGCCAAGTTACAAAGGTTTCTGCGTCGTACATATCAGATATATATTTTACATTAGATCCTCTCCAGTTGCGTAGATCTAAGTCGGTTATATTATTTGTCAATACCTCAATTGGAGTTGAATAGAGGAGGCCTTGATCAATTTTCATATACTTTCTCCACTTTTCTAAAGTTATTATTGAATCCTTAACCACAGCGTTATCACAATTTACATGTTTGGACCTTTCATAATTTAACCAAATAATATTATAAGGTTGTACAGGATTTATTGCCTCATTTTCTATTTCAAACCATGCAGTGTTATCGTTCTGTGATTTATCCCATGCAAAGGTGTGAGCCAACATGCACGTTTCGTGGATGTCTTTTAGATTTGGAGAGTTTTTTTTTTCATTTTATTTATAAGGAGGGTATAATTTTCTCTAATCATTTCTTTTAAATTATATTTTATTTTAATACCTAAATACCCAATTCATTTCAAATACGTAAAGCAGCCAATCAGCGGGATGAAAATGAGAATGCAGAGGGGGTGCTGCGCTGCAGCTTCTTCTACAGATAAAGTTTTTTTTAACTGGTTGAATATTGCATTTTAACTGGATAAACATGCATTCTCCTCTGGTGATGCTGTGTGGGACGCTGGCGCTTTCCTTCTAACTTTAACAGACTAATACTTGTCACGAATCCCAAAAATATGTATCGTCACAAAACAAAGCAAGAATTCAGCACACACCCAGCAAACGCCATTCAAAAAACACATATCTAAGGCATAAATATTGGCAGCTCCGTCACACTCCGGCCATTCATCGCTCAGCCCACCGCTATGACAATGTACCCCAAGTGATTCAGCTCCTCGGTAAGTAATATAACCATGAAAAATTAGATAGGACTCGCCGAAGTTGGAGTAAATTGACGTGGTGGGCTAAGTAATATATGGTCATACAGTGTGATGGAATATTTACGGCCTATGAATAGTATTCGCTGGGTATGCGCTATAGTCTTGCATAATTAATTGAGGAGTAACCCAGGAACCTGAATGTGTGTGCCTTTTAGCCGGTGCGCTCTCGTATTGTTATATACTTTATGTATGGTTACTGGGACGGATTCGTGTACAGGAACACACGTAAGGCTTGTTTTACTTCTCTGCAATGGTAATGAAATCACAAACGCAGCCGTGAGAATCCACACTACTTATTTCAGAGAATATTACATTTTCATCACCCGCGGCTATAACTGAAGGACTTATGTCTATATTGTAACTTTGTTTACCTTATGTAATTAAATGCAACGTTATTATTATTATACCAGATTAAAAGGAGCCAGCTTGTAACTATGTTATCCGACCAGGGGATTTGTAGCCCTTGAAATGAAACCAAGTATAATCTGCAAGTATATCAAACAAAGGTAAGTTATTTTATATCCTTAATATAAATTGTTTCGTAATGACCTACTTGTTATGTCCATTTAACAGACTGTACAGCACCATGGAATAGGATGGTGCTATTTAAAAATCGATAATAGTAATAGGGAAATGTTTCTAGGTCAGCGTTATGAACAATACCGTGCATGCAATTTAACCCTTTCCAAGGGGGACATACAGTGCACGCCACTAATACGGACATCCTTGGTTAATATGAGCAAAGAAGGATGCGAAAAAACGTGTTAAATTGTTTAGCCTTTTCTGATCTTTTCATCAAAGAACACACCAAAATGCCCAATCTCTGCTGTCATGGATATCAAACTATTTCAGACAATATCAAACACAACACAGGTTCATCCAAAATAAAAAAAAAATGAAATATATGTGTAGCACAATTATTAGTACCCCAATGAATTCACATGACAAAAATATATTTGATGTATATTTACACTTTTGCATTTTTATTACACCTGAGTGTCTAGGAACATTAAATTGTTCAACCATGACTTCCCGTTTGACAGAGGTATAAATATCAGGCAACACAAAGACTTTCATTTTAGTGGATAAGACCAAGGGATGTAGCTGTGATATGCGACAAAAGGTTGTTGAGCTTCACCAAATGGGAAGTGGCTATAAGAAAGAACGCCCATTCCCACCATTAGGGCAACAATGAAGAACCGGAAGTCTTCTGAATCAACCCGGAAAGGGAGCCTCATGTGTCTTTATTGTCTCAATACACTGAGAAGAGGATGGTTCAAGTGTCTAAAAACTCTCCAAGGAGCACAGCTGGAGAACTGCAGAAGTTAGTTGCTTCTTGGGGTCTCCAAAAATACAACCTAGTTGGTTGGAAGGGTTTCAAGAAAAAAGCCTCATCCATCCTATTCTCATCAAAAATCAGACTAAACCGTCTTTGGTTTGCCAGACACTATCGAAATTTCAAATGGCACTGCCTCTGCCAGAGTGCTTAAAATGAGCCGTGGTTGGATCTTCCAGCAAGACAATAATCCAAAACATACATCAAAATCAACACAAAAATGGTTTAAAGGCCATAAAATCCAAGTCCTACCATGACCTTCCCAGTCCCCGGACATGAACCATGTGGGGTCAACTGAAGAGGAGAGTCCACCATCATCAACCTTGAAATGTGAAGGATCTGGGGAGATTCTGTATGGAGGAAAGGTCTCAGATCCCTTGCCATGTAGTCTTTAACCTCATCAGGCATTATAGAATAAGATTCAGAGCCGTTATCTTGGTAAAGGGAGGTAGCACAAAGTATTGACTAAAATCAGTGCCAATAATTGTGCCACACATATATCTAACTTTCTGGTTTTTGAACAAACCTGTGTTGTATGTGCTCTTCCATGTCCAGACCAAGAACCTATGGCAGTCTTTAGGACACTTCATTAAAAAATTATAGTTGAGAAAATTAAATCCAATAACCCGTAACGTCTGTCACATTTTAAGGCAGGACAGCTGCTTAATATCATAGTTTGTAATTGCCTGAATTATACGGTACATGACTGGGATGGTGAAGTAATTATGGTGTAGCACTGACACGGTGTTGAGGGGAAAATTACTGCAGTTCTATCAAGGATAGACTGACAACCTGTAGCAGTTATACAAAGGGTTAAACAAGTGTGATGGCAAAGGCTTCCCGGCAGCCATGTGTGGCCAGAGGAATGATGAATACTCTGTTGTGTGGGGGGGCAGTCATGTTTTTGTAATGTAGGGATCGCTAAAGCAAGCTTCTGAAATGATATTTGACGTGGCGACGACATCTGTCATGTCTGAACTGATCAATGTTTTGACCAATATCTATGCGTTTTTTTCTTTGGGCACAACAGATCTCATGTCCGGTGACCTATAATGCCGTGGGCGCCAGGGATTTTCTGCGGAAGCCCTAAAGACCGATCTACGCAGTCTGCAAACAATACGGACGCTATATATTATATACACAGATATATATAATAGCACTTTACAAAGCAGAGTATGAAGCAGCTATCAATTCAATTTTCTCAATACCTGCATCATTATTCATCTATTTTAAATATACTTCAGTATTGTCTCTCATTTATCTACCCCTGCCTCATACTCTGGAACTGCCACTTATATGCTCCTTATATTACCTGGGCCTCTCATCGTCTTCATCTAAGCTATTCATCAATCAAGTCTAATACACATAAAGCTCTTCATTATGCACAGCTCTCGGATTTCTCCGTATCCCCTTTCCCACTCTGACCATCACAACCTCAACCTTCTCTACAACACTTGTACCTCTTCTCTCTCCCACAAAGATGCCAGACTATGGCTGTGGAGTTCATTGTTTTCCCTCCACTAATAAACATCACTTACTTCAATATTCTTACAATAAGCTCCTCTTTGAGAAACGCAATCTCATGCTTCCCTTCAGTCTTGACACAACCATTCAGTGAATCCGTGGCAAGGTTTCACTCACAAACAAGCTTTCTCCGCTGCTGTACGGCTGAATGTCTGAAGAAGGATCTCCTCCACTACAAATTCCTCCTTGAACTCCGACAATCTCTTCTGCTAAACTGAGCGAGACCTAATCACTAATCAACTATAATTCCAACCCACGTGCCCTTTTCTTGTTCTCTCTTCCACTTTTGCCTTCCTGGCCTTTTTTCACTCTATCAGCCCTCAACATTTTGGCGAATCCTCCAAACAGAAGATTAACACTATCCACAAAATCCCCTGCAGTCACTTATCTCACGCCCTCCAACTTACATTTTTCTCTACTCCCCATGTTATAGACTATTCACTATCTGCTCCCATATCTTCCCACCTTATTGATATTTTGTCATCCTTCAGAGTCCCAATTCCGATATTTAATTATCATCTGGCTAATTTTCTAAACATTTAATAGTAATCGCCCTTGTATCCATGTGTCTCTAAAAAGGGGTCTCTCCCAAATATGTTTATTACTGGTATCAAAGCCCCAGGACACTGTTCTAGTGCTTTTTTTGGTTTATGGTATATACTCTTTCCCTGGAGCAACTAAAATGCAGATGACACTCAAATCTATCCCTCGAGGCTACAGCACGCCTTACAACATGTCTCCACCCGGACGGCTTTTTGATTACTAAAATGTAATTTTCAAATACTGAGCTATTACTGCTTCGACCCCAAACCATCCCAACATCTCACTAGTGGATGGCTTCGCTATTTACCCTGCGGCAACTCCACCTCATGTATGGGAATCTTCATCTTATTTTGTAGAATGCAGAGACCACTTAAATCTGCTCATTTTTCTCTCACTCTACATCAAAGGTACTAGTGCTAATCCACATTAACAATAATAAAATCTACAGTATACAAAAGTAACAAGAAGACATAAAGGCATACAGAAGGAGCCGAGAGCTCTACGGGAATAAGCTTACATACTCCCTACCCCCAGGCACCTACAAAGCTTCAACTCTCCCTAATGCGAAAAGCAAAATAAAGGAAAATACTACAGCGCTACAATAACAGAGACATTTTCTTACATGCACCTGGAACCCCCTCCATTATCTGTATGCCCACCCACTCACTACTACTAATTAGACCGTAAGCGTTGCTGGTCTCCTTTTCCCGACATATGCGTAGCTATTGTACCCAGATGAAAATCTAAGTATGACTGCTTTAAACTATAAAGTGCATCTATGAGTGTTATATTAATAACAATACACATGCACACAAGAGACATTGTACAATTAAGAACTCTGGACTATTTGTATGGATTCACTCCAAGGTCACTCGCTGGTACAGAAGTATACCAATGGGTGAGGACCAAGCCGAGACGGCTGCGAGATTGTAGCCCACAAACAATATTAAACACCTATTCCTATAGCTTTAGACCATTCACTGATTTTTGTATCGCCTCTTACCGAAGGCACCGTCCTAATAATCCTTTCCATAGAGGAACACTGTTTACAAAATATGCTTTACATATAAGCCTTGCACCTGGAACACAAGACTGGGGTATGACCCACAAATGCTTTCACATCAGACTAAACGAGCAAACGTATACGGATGAAATATGTTACGTGGCAAGGAGGGGGGGGGATGTCGGAGACGGACAGCTGCTTAGTATCAGAAAACAGACACACTGCTTTGTGGCTAAGAAAGAATCAAACAATTTCACCACCAAGACATGACTAATGTGTATAAAGGAAGTGAACCTTGGTACTGAGAATTATTTACATCGGTTTTCCGGTAGAACTTTTCAACTATACCAACTGTTTCTTCTTTTACAGTAACTACAGAATCAACCTCACACTTACAGAGGAAAAGCCTGGACTCTTAAATATATTAAAACACTTATTTTTAACCCAAAGTGGATGTGGGCCCCTCGTAGCTCTTAGCAGTAGATGGACAAACTAGCATTAACCACACAGTATGTTGGCTCATCAAGACCGGAGCGAGATGCTGAACTAAAAAATTCTCTGTGATGCTATAGAACATTCAGGCTCATAAGAAATATTTCAAAATACAAAAAAAAAACAACAAAAACCCTTTGCATGATCACAAGTTATTTGGCACTCTCAGTTTCAGCATCAATGGATGTTCAGAAACGGTCTCAGCCCTTCCTGGTTCTGATGAAAGATATTTCCAGCCACGAGTCGTGGGAAGGTCAGACGGCATGATTGTCTTTTTACTGTAACTGCTTCCAGATGTAAGCAGTAACTGTAAAACTACTCACAAGTCAGACACCCATTCAGGGCTCAATATGATGCGTCTGACAGAAGCAGGCTTTGTTAAGGGGACGTTTACTGTCCTCGTCGCCCTACTCGAAGAACGCATATTAACCGCACTCTGTAGAAGCTGCAGCGTCCATGGTTTTTACGATTCTTGCCTTTGCTTGGATGCTTGAAGCTGAGCATTAGTGGCAGGAAAGTGTTCCCATTGGAAGCGATTGGAGCACTTTGTATACATGTGCATGGGGCGCTGCAGTGTCCGTCAAGTGCTCAAACTGACTAAAGGGTAAATTTCTTCCGCAAGGCATACAGTTTAGATTAGGGAAAGGGGCAAATGTTCCTGGGGTGATTCTGCGGGATTTCCTCATACATTCTGCAAGGGGCACACGACAAAAATGCAAAGGTACCACACAGCTATCACACGCATACATATTTTAAACACATTATATTATAAAACTCGGCAGCCGTATAGTAACAGGAATTAAGACTAGTTCCTGTTCATCTATCAACGTACACAAGCAAATTACAGAGAGTTCTCTGCACTAGTTTGTACAAGAAATAAAATGTTTTTTTCTGGGAAGCTCCTGTTTCGGAAATATTACACACCCAGCAGCTACATAAAGTGTTACAGGCCGTTCTACGCATCCTGAAACCTCAGAATCTCCATCCAAAAGGAAGGCATCAGCGCCGTGCCTAGAACATGTAAAAATTCCATTCAAATAAAATGGAACCAACCCAGAAGTTCCAGGTAACAGTCATCAAAAGAAATTGTATCTACCTACCGGGCCTGGAATTTGAGCCATCACTGCGAGAATCTTGCCATTATGGCTCATATGTTATCCACGCAATAAAGGCAAGTACTTGGTGTGCGCAACGGCAGGTCGTTTGTGTGTATGTCTGCGAGTCAGTCCAATGAAATGGTTACTCTTATTTAAATTCTCATTTGATAACCTGGGGTGAGCGTCAGGCCCTGACCTAAGGGAAAAGGTATTGCGCAAGCAAACCAATCCTGATAAGCTCCCAGGTAGGACGCGATATCTCCAACCATTGGGATACTAAAAACATCTTCATGTACTTCACAAGGCAATTGACTTTTGGTTATAAACAAATAACCGTTACGCTTCAGCATTTAAAAGCCAGGGTATATTCTGTACAGATAAATAAAAAAAACTTTATCACTGTGTGAAGAACTTATCCACAGTAATAATAAAAACATGTTTTCTACTTTTTACATTCCTGCAGATGACTCCAGTGCGTCACAAATAACAGGTTCAAAATACAGCAGCTGCAATTTCAGCTGAAATTGGATAACCTTGAACAATGGGGAAAAAAAAAATGGCGGACGTGAAATAATGCATTGGCAGTTTGGCACCGAAGGTACATTTTTTGGAAGACATTCGGAAAAGAAAAAAAGAATATTTACAGTAATAAATGTCACTTTCCCAAGGCTGTATCAAAAATACCAAAATAATACAGTACCATTGATACTCATGTGGGAGTTTGGGGCATGCAGTAAGCTCTCAATCCCAAGATTATTCAGCTACAAAGATGAAATCATTTAAAGCTCTGACCAGGTATGGTTATCATTGAGTTGTCCAGGGTCTAAGTCGCTGAAGACCACTTTTCAGATGAGAAATGTATATTAATCGGATAGCTATCAAAAGGAGGAGTAAGACGGGTGTCCCGTGAATGTAACCAAACCGTATAGGCACAGAAACCATGGGTGATGGGTTCACTTTTAAGAAGAAAAGCCTAGAAAACCAAGCGCTGATGAATTAATGCTTAACTACTACTAAACAAACTACAGTTCCAATACAATTTCAAATTTGTTGGTTGCTCCCTTGGTTTCAAAAAAGTAAAAGATCAAAAAAAAAAAAAGAGGTCAAAGGGCAGTTCCTCTAACCGCTTAAAGCTTACACTTTACAAACAGAAGTGGTTTATTGAATTTAAGTAAGCCTAAAAGGTGCCCAACAGACTACAGTTCATGCCACACTCAAAAGGAGCTCTATGCTCCACACCGAACACGAGGCAAGTTACACATCAGCCATTCGCTCTTGGGTTAATTTGCCCATTAAGGGACATAGGGGTGATCAGCATTCACAAACCTAGGCTAAACACAGGCACAGTTAGTTCAAACCCTCGGAACAAGTAAGCCTTATTTAAGACCAAAGACAAAAGATTTAAGCAGGGAGGTTGGGTAGGTCACGCTGAAAGGAGGACAGACTGGAGCGAAGCAGGAAACCAACAGATGTCTCCAATTCCAACAAAGAGGGATTCAGCCTGAAATCATAAGGGCAGATAACAAAAGTAACCTCAAGTATGACATATAACCAGTCAAAAAAAAGAAACTTTGTGATAATTTTAGAAATGTATATATGAAGGAAAACTCGAATTCTTAAGCGATCAAAGTCCACGCAGCTGAATATCAGAAGTACTCAAAAATGAGGGGCACGTTCTTAAAACAAATATATATACTGTATACAGAAACTGAAAGAAAGACAATTTCAGAATGTTACGCAAGAGATGAGACTTATCCATCTTCTAATGAACAAGCCCCTGCATGCTATAAAGAGCAGACATCAGTTCTACAGTCAGAGAGAGCTCCTTTTGCAGCATATCAAAAGCACTACGACATGTAGAGGATGCACTATTTTCCAATATTCATCTTTAGAAAGATGATTTTTTTTTCACCCATTATATGCACTTTAATCCATACATTGCTGAATGACAGTTATCTTTTTTTTCTTAAATGCATGCATTGAGGGATTCATGACAACCAGGGGAGCGCCTTTCAGCCGGCGACTGGCTGCTTCCTGCCATCGAGAAGAGGACAAGTCGCGAGAGGAGAGTTTTTAAAAAGCCATTTTTTTTTTCTTTACCATTTACTTGCATGTAATATGCCTCCATCGCTGAGGAGCATGCGCGAGAGAAGAAACTGTCTCAAATAACAAAAGGGATCTGAATTGACGTTTCCTATCGATGCTGGAGCGAAGAAGTGCGATATCTGTATCTACCTTTAGAATACGAACAAAAG
Organism: Spea hammondii; assembly: GCA_029215755.1. NCBI lineage: Eukaryota > Metazoa > Chordata > Amphibia > Anura > Pelobatidae > Spea > Spea hammondii. The sequence goes on along the minus strand of JARDYJ010000005.1, from coordinate 12,897,977 downwards.
TGAATTGCCTGTTGAGTAATGGAGCATCTTGTGATGCAATGTAAATGCCAGAGCCTAACGTTTATGCCATCATACATTCATCTTCACGGTTCCAAAAATATGATCTTGCTCCTAAAGTACCCCAATTGGCTGCTAAATTCTGCATACATTTGTCAAGCTCTGTTCCCATATGCATATGGATTAGATTTATTTGGGACAGTACAATAAATGCCTATGGGGTAGCACGGGATAGTCCGTTTAACGTATGATGTCATACTGCTCGTTTCTCACAGAGAAAATCTTATGTACGCTTTTAAGGTCTCACAGATCCCCATTTTTTGTCTTTCAACTGAAGAGACCTCGGAGGTCTAGAAAACGTTTGTGACTCCACATTGTTTTCGATATGAACTTTGGCCCCCAAACATTTCAAGAGGTTTTATTTAGCAATTAGTGTTTTCCTTGTCTTGCTCAAATACATCCTAGAAGAAGCATTTCTTTACATTTATCAACGTGATTACTTTATACCTGTAACAAACAACACCCTTCCTAACCACATGCTGGCGTCACATCACTAATAATACAAGTGGTTCACAAGTATATATCTACCCAGAACGCTTTGCTCTCTATTTGATTTATGTGCACCAAACTAACCTGGTGAAATTCCATTATTTCAGGAAAAAGGAACAAATGGCAAAAAAAAAAAAAAAAAAAGGGGAAGTGGAAAAATCCAGGGACCGCACAATGGGAAAATCATTATACCTAAAGATAAAACATCAACAAACCCAAAACACTGGTATCACGAGGAAAACAACCAAGAAGGGTCATCCCTTATCATGCCTGGCTAGCTTTTATACCCTACAATATATTTTGATAACCGAACAAAATGACTCCGGGTTTAGAGTTCCCGTTTCAGCTCCTTGACCTCGCTATAAACTATGAAGGGCCGAACCCAGTAACTTCTGCTGCTGGAAGATCTTTGATGGCCCTGTATGACAAGCGGTGGAATCAGTGAGATGTCTTCAGTCTCCTCACCCTTTCATCTCTGCGTTATACAGGACCGGTTCGGCTCATCCTGCTGGAGAAACCGGCCAGTGTTCCCCCTTCATAATGAACAGTAAAGTAAGGAATTAAACCATAACTCTTCGGCAAACTCTCCATTTAGTGAATAAACCCCTCTGTGTCAGACAGATGCCCCATACAGTAGGGTGTCATAAAAAGCAGCCTTACGCTGCTCGTTATGCTGTTACCTTGGACACGTTAAATTGTAAGAGAAAGGTATGGATTGACTTGACTTTAACGTGTTTTGTATATATTACAATAAAAATGTAAAATACATATGCAGACGGAGGGGGCATTCATCTGCAGATACACAGACTTATGAAAAAGTCCAGCATACAATAAATAGAGTATTTAAAACGCATCATGTCTACAATCTGATATATCAAACCACACAATAATCCATAGGCAGAGGGCGACACAAAAATACACTTCGCATAACATGACCTCTCTGCAAAAATGGCAGCCTGGCGACACGACTAAGTGGCAGATCAATCCCCACATTTACAGCGTAATCATTTAATTAAGACTTTCATGCATTTAAATTACGATTGTTCACATTCCGTAGTATGAATCTTACATACACGATAAAAGGTTAAACATATTCATGGAATGGAAACTATGCTTGCGAAGCCGGCATAAAGGTATTCATTCAAGATAGAGACAGAGGTTGATGCTCCTTCACACAGCTTGTCTTCAGTGTCCTTACACTCCTTGGATGCACCACTTGGTCCTTCTGGCCTACACAGAAGGACCGACACCTGCCAAAGGGACAGCTATATGGTACCACCACCAAACTGTCTCCAGAAGACAGCAAAGCTTTGCGGAGCTCGGCAGAAGTCAATTAACTCCTAAGACACTCAGGCAGCCTGTACCAAGCCAAATGTTAGCATTCATATAACCCTCCTATCTATATACAATGCATGATTAAGTGCCATAGCCTGGATAACACTAGAAGCTCTGCTAAACAGGACGGAACCTCTAGTTTAAGACATTTAAAGGAAGAAGTGACTGAAGGCATCACGTAACATACATGATTTCATGTAATCGAAAGCACGTAAAAAGGGGCAACAACGTGAAAGGCAGGAAATTGAGGGATCAACAATGTCAACCTATGCCAAAATAAAATGTACCTACTTTAGGAGCATTCCCAAATTTATTTAGTGACACTTTTTCTACAACTTATCAGACTCCATCTGACGGCAGAAAAGAACCATTCAGTCTGTTTAACCTAACATAGAGAGTCAGGAGTTAATCAGTCCCTGATCTTGTCTCAGATTCAGGATAGTCGTAAGTCTATCCCATGCATGCTTCCCTTGGTGTATTAGCCTCTACCACTTCTGCTTGGGGGCTGTCCAACGTATCTACCACACTCTCCATGACGTGTAAATCCTTATATTACCTCTAAGCCCCTGACCCTCTGGTTTTAGATTATGACCTCTTGTTCTAACATTTTGCCTCCATTGGAAATAGATGTTGAGCTAAGGCACAGATCGCTAAATGAACGCGGACAGACCTATCCCAGACGGACCAGGGATATCCCAGCCCAATATAAGAACAGACAGCTCACAAACGACCGTAAAACAATACTCCTAAGCACCGTAAGCCAAGGAACAAGTTATACCGATCATATTTTACCCGGATCTACCCTCCATTCTACACGATTGACGGGGAACATTCAGAGCCCTGAAATACACCGTTAACCCCTGAATATCAGACCGTTGTTTTATAAACACATGCAGACATTTAAATCCTCAACTTGGAATCTAAATTTTGTACATCAATGAAAACACAACTTTTAAAATGAGCAACTTTGCTCTAGTTCTTATTGGGGTATCAAAATTATTCAAATAAGGTTTTTTTCTTCTTTTAATTTAACAGAATGACGAAATATACAGGCAGCAGCATCAGAGCTGTCACAGTATACTCACCAAAAGTGATGAGCAGGAGTAGCAGCTGTGAGAAGACCCAGCCATGTAGAGGCTTATTGTCCAGTCCCATGACAGCCCAGGCTGCTTGGGGGCAAAAAGAAAAAACAAAGCGAACGCCGGAAGGGGTTATCCTGAGTAAGACGCGGCCGGCCGTGGTGTAAACAAACGGGCTGCTCCCTCTAAACGGCGGTTCCCCCCACTTACTTGCCCCCTACGGGCAGCCGGTGAGGGTGTACGGTGCAGGGTAATGTTTCTGGCCGGCTAAGACCCCTTCCTTTTTTTTCCCCGACAGCCGCGCAGGCGCACTGCGCTTCAGGACGTCACGAAAGCCTGGGAGGGGGGGGAATGCGTCGCGCTGGTGACGTCATCACGTGAGGCCGCCCACAATAGGCTTCCTGGGGGAGTAGAGCGCGCTGTGTACGCTGTCTGTCGGAAGTTAGCGCGCGCGTGCTGTTAAATATTCTTTAGCAACAGAAACGCATCGGTTCAATAGGAATTATTGAAATCTTAAGAGGGGCGTTTTGTCTTTACTTTACTCCTCATACCCCCGATGTCCATTTATTGTAGGAGCTCAGCGTGTTCGCTGGGTATAAGGGTATCACATTAGTCTGTGCTCTTTAACAGGCACGCTGTTGTGTGTGTAAATAATGAGCTCGGATACACAAAAGTCCAGAAAGCTAATATGTATATAATATACGTATGTATGTATATATAGTTTGTTTAAATGAAGTGCGTCACAATCCCACCATTAAAACAAAAGTTATCTGGCCTTTCAAATGTTGGGAGATAGGGAATTTAGGAAGGGGATGGATGTGTATTTTTGCCCGGGATCACTGTGTTTATTTCCCCGACTATTGAATTAAAATCTCCTTTTTGCACCTCATTCATTTAGAAGGCGGCAGACCGGTGACACCTGTCAGGTCTGCTGCTTATGGTGAGCACGTTTACCGTGCATTCGCGTGCTCGTTCCTCCAACAACTAGTTTAGAATTAAATTAAGCGGCAACTTTTAAGTGCCACTGTTGTGCTGACAGGCTAAGGTTCTGCTTAAAAAAAAAAGGATGAGTGCTCTCATGTGAAACTGCCTTTAAAGGACTCAAAATTCTCTAGTGTTACCAAGCAGGGTGACATTTAGGCAGATTTTGCCAAAAAAATCTTCAAAATATTGAATTCTTAAACATTTTGCTACTGCTTAAAGGGACTCAACAATATAAAGGAAGATAGTTTATTTAAAAGGAGACATACTCCCATAACAAGAGGACATAGTTGTAAGATAGAGGGGCAAAGGTTTAATGGTAACATCAGAAAATATTACTTTACGTTGTTAATACAGTAAAGGCATTTAAGCAAGCATGGGATAGGCATATAGGATAAGGGCAGGTACTAAAGGAAAGTACTCAGATTTTGGGCAGACTGGATGGGCCTACTGGTTCTTATCTGCCGTCACTTTCTATGTTTCTATGCTGCAGTCTAGAAGTCCCTGTATCAGAGCCCATAGTTTGTAACAAACACCCTCCGCTTTACAAGCCAGAGAAGGTTAGAAGACCCTCAACATCTCTTACGCACAAAAGAATATCTGGCAGACTCATACTCCACTGTAACCTGTACTAGGAAGATATATATATATATATATATTTTTTTTTGTTTTGTTAAAAAGAAATCGTAAAAATCATCTTCAAACATTGAACTTTTGGAATGAATACATACTTCAACATACGTGGACTCAAGCAGGGGACGAGAAAAACATATCTACTTAACGGCAGTGAAAGGGAACATATCGTATTAGTAATGGGGGACTAAATGTTCCCTTAATGTGTTTTAATTATGTGGTTAATTTCCAAAATCTTTTAATGTCAAGTTGTTAAAGCCGCTATAGCTTTTTGTAATCTGGTGTTAGGTTGTTTGTGTTTGTTCAGAAGAGATAAAACGAGAAAAAAGGAGATAATAGAATATATAGCAGGGCTTGCCAGAGCAATGAGAAATAACAGCAAGGTGCGTTTGTAGGTATCCAAAGGATGCCGAGAGCAAAGTTACAGAAAGACAGACCTCTGGAGAGACAAGGAAAAGGCAGATAGTGGGAGGACAAGCGAGACAGCTGGGGGCAGTCAGCATGTTAAATTGTGTGGGGTTGCTTGGTTACAGTGGAGTCTTTACATCAGTGCGGTAAAGTCAGGTCTAAAAAGGGACTGCTAATTTGCATTTAGTTGCATGCAGATGTTTTGCAAATCTCACAGTCTTCATTATTTGGGAAAAGGTGCCCTCTGGCACTCCGGCTGCAACAAAGGCTGACTGAGGACAATGAGAATTGTAGCCCGTATTTTTTGGCTTACAAGTTATTGCCTGTCTGTGTTTATGGAGTCCGTGAATAACAAGTCATATAATAAAGGTGGATCGTTCAAATACTTGAGTTACAAACCAACAGCTTTTCATTGTAACTAGGAAACCTACAGATGATCTGCACAGTTTCTACTTTTGGCAAATTTGAGCAGATGTACATCGGAAGTAGATACAGTGCTGCGCAGCCAATGTTAAATGAAAAGGGGCTTTAAACTCCGGCTGCCTGTTTCCGAACATCGTCTAGTTGGCCTTGAGCTCAAAGGATTTTTTGAATGATGAGCCTAAGTTGCAATAAAAAAGTAAAGAAAAATGGTACTTTTATAAAATCTCCATATTGAAAATTGTCATGTTTATGCACATTAAAAATCCATATACCTACTCCTCTTAAAGGTGCTGTTCCACATAGATATTTATTTTCCAATTTTCCTAGATTATGTAAGTATTAGGATCAATGTATTCATCTTTGATAACCTTTTTTTTTTTTTTAAATAACATGCCGGGTTTTTTTTGCTGTATTTTGTTGTTGAAAACATTTAGACAGGACCTCTTAATCCTGTCTGGTTTATTTGCTCATTTTGCCCATCTCTGACATCATAGATTATTATTCTTCTTCTTTATTTCTAAAGCGCCGACAGATTATGCAGCTCTGTACAAGGTGAAAAGGTTACAGATAATGATAGGTACAATACAACAATTGACATACAGATACAAGAGGAAGATGGGGTGGAAGCTTAAAAAGTTTTTGAGGCCTTGTGCATTCATGATAGAGCTTAGAGGAACTCAGCTGAGAAAAGGTAGAGTGCCTCTACCAATTCATTTAGCAGAGAATGACCCCTTAATTAACAGCCCCCACTCCCACATTAGACATGGGGTAATATGTCTGACAGTATCTGGTGAGGTATTACCTACAGAATATATAATGTGTGTATGTAATGTGGTTGTGATCAGGTGTGTTGATGTGCTTAAAGTGGGGTGCTTTTGTTTACTTGCATAAAGTGTGTGTGTGTATTTTGTGTTTTACTTGCACAAGCGTGTGGGTGTGGTGGTAGGCGGTCAGCCTGCTGTGATGCTTTGGAGGAATGGCAGGACTGTTACTAGACAACTGCAACTGTGTGGAACAGCACCTTTAACATTAATGCTTAATTTAGTTCATACTTCACCCATAAAATAATATTCAGTATCCCCACTCTTATTCCCATGGATTGAACCGTCCAAATGACCTCTGCATGCCTTTATGATGATATAAGCTGTTCAAATATTATCATGATTACCTTTTATTTATATAGCGACAACAATCAATGTAGCACTTCTTACAATACATGAATGTGAGGGTTACAGGAGAGGGCTGAGTCAAAGGTGACTCCCAAGGCATCAGGTCTGGTTACGGGAGGTAGTTGGGTTATTGATGGGGTTAGAGAGTTCAAGATCGGGTTAAGATGTAAAGAGGGAAGATTATCAGTTTGGTTACAATTACATTTGTGACATCCAAGAAGAAATATATAAGACATGGCAAAAGGATCCTGTCCTTTCATGGTTGATTTTATTAAATGTCCCAGCCAACGTTTGCTTATCCAGATACATTATCACCATTATCCTAGTGTTGAATATCCTGATGGTTGTACTTGAAGATATCTGAAGTAATGCAGGTTTTGGCCCTGCAATTATTGTAGATAGCACTTGGACTTTTATTCACATGACCTCTACTCATACAATGTACTTATATGAGCTTGAGCTATCGGAATAATGGATTATACACCCATGGTGGTTATCCAGCAACTTCAACTTTATTCATTAAAAAAAACAATTCAGTTCATACATTCTCAGTGCGAATATTTAATTTAGAGCAATAGAAACAGGTGTCCAAAGATCTCAACATAGACAAAGATACCTAACCAACAGACTATGCCTGCAACACGGATAGGGGCCAATAAGTAACTGGCTATCATCGTTAATATGTGTGGTTGAGAGGCACTGACGTTTTGTTTGGGTGTATTTTATGCTGGGATTGGAGACTGACATGAAGCCCTTTTCTTAAATACTCATGCAACTAGGTGGTTACCTGGGTGGAATAGAAGTTGGAGTTTGGTAGTGAGAGATCTTCATGCTTTCTATCTGTTTTCTAGATTTCACTGTGCTCAAGTGTCTTTCCCCTTTGCAGTCTTATATAGTCCAAATTTAGTGCCATGTTCCCCAGCAATATTATATAATTTGTATTTTGGCAGGCTGTCAGATGCATTCCCAACTGAGTTTTACTGTAAAGTGCAACATGAGTATATTTTCATGAATTTTCACAGATGACAGTTCTTGTTTTTCCTTTGGATGTCATATGTTGTCTGCTTTGATATCTTAGTGAGACAAAAAATATTCACACTAAGACATTTTTTTTTTTACTGGCAATGCAAAATGTACTGCCTTTACAGAATATAAAAAAACTTTTTCATAGTGGTTCAACAGAAATTTAAATGAGGATATGAAGCGTGTTATGACGAGTTGGAGAACTTGATAGAATATCTACACAGGAATCTTATGACTCACAATTTCTAGAACATTGGCAGCTGAGAAGATTCTGACTCACACTAGACACTTGGCTACAGTAATGGTTGTACCACGTATAATAATGGAATTCCACATCATGACCTTGTAAAAATAGTAGGAATTGGGGCACATGTAAAGGTAGACAAAAAAACAATAATGATGGAGAATATAAAAAAACATCAAATATGTGTATAATTATATACTCACAACCATGCAAGCCAGTTCATTAGACAATGGATAGCTGCTGATGCACAAATATGCGTAGATAACACCATGGGACTCTGTGGACCACCTTCTTCTGGTGTCCTGGATAACCCCATAAGAATTTCAAACAATCTCTTAAGTAATAACAAGCCATAGCTCCTGTCCTTAATTTGTTTCACCGGTCTTAATTCCTGGCTTCCTCAGGAGGAAAACAATAATATCAATGGAAAATAATCCTATGTTCATCGCTAGGAGAATCTACTTTTTATAAACTGAGAAATTAAGTCCATATCTGTGTTAATTGAGGTGTGAATTTGGTGATGTCATAGAGACCAGTAAGTATCTCCCACAGGGACAGAAAAACAAATGCTTACTGCGATCATGGGATGCCAGCCGATAAAAAAAAAAATGAAACAACAAATCTATCACAAAAATATTGCTTTTTTTTGACCCTGTGGAATAATAAACAATACATCATCACCCCCCGATGCACACCATGTAATACAAAGGAATATGGCTTTCCGGATGTAATTTGAGCAATGATACCTCTCCAGGGCGGTCGGATTATGTGTATCCCTATAGTTAAGACGTTAGCTAAACCTATTTGTTTACAAGAATTGCAATGGCATGGGACACTACCTTTTATTTCTAATATTCACTAGATTTTCAAGTATCCTTTTAATACCCTGATGGTCCTACTCACATAAGCATTACAATGAATCCATTAATCTATCTCAAACCTTATTCTTGTTTTGTCCCAGTAAATGCTAAAGTGTTTCTTGGTTGTATATGACACATTTTACACTTGCCACATGAAAAAAAAAGAACCTTTTGGTTTTATTTTTAAAATACCGTATTTTCTCGATTATAAGACAAGGCTTGTATTATATCCAAGGTCATATAGAGGTCCGTCGTCAGGGCCTCCGGGTCCGGAAGCCAACTGAAGAAATCTGACAGCTGGCGGTTCGTCCGAGAAGCGAAGAGGTCCAGGTGAAGAGGACCTCGGAGACGAAGAATGTCCTGAAAGACCTGCGGGTGAAGTTTCCAGTCGCTCACATCCCTCCAATGTCTCGAGAACCAGTCCGCTAGCTGGTTCTCCAGTCCCGGGAGGTATTCCGCCTGTAACGTGATGTTGCGAGCCAGACAAAAGCCGAAGATGTCCTTCGTCAGTTCCGTAAGGAGTTTGGATCGAGTGCTTCCTAGCCGGTTGATGTACCTTACCGCCGAGACATTGTCCATTCGGAGGAGAAGACACCAATCTGACTGGTCCTTTGCCAGACTCCGGAGAGCCCGGTAGTGTAATGGACCTGGAAAAGTAGCTTGGATGGATGCAGCCAGGAGCCCCACCACACGAGCCAGCATGCGGAGCGAGCAAACATCCTTCCGAAGGAGGGAACGAATCTCCTTCTGAATGGCCACGACCTTGGACATCGGTAGACGTAACATGGCCACCTTCGAATCTATCTCTAAACCCAAGAATTGGATCCGCTGCCACGGCGATAACTCTAGCGATGACTTTAGCGTGTTGACGACGAAGCCGAGCTGATGTAGCATCCGCACCACAAAGTCCGTCTGGCCCTGGAGGAGATTCCGACACCTGGAAAAAAGAAGAATGTCGTCGAGATATACTATGCACCTGATCCCCTGAGATCGAAAGAAAGCCATAACCGGCTTGAGAAGCTTTGTAAAGCACCAAGGCCGAACGGGAGCAAACGGAATTGCCAGATTTGTTTGCCCCAACGGAACTGAAGGAACTGCCTGTGGTCCGGGTGGATCGGGACAGCAAGGTAAGCGTCCTTAAGATCCAAACGAGTGAACCAGTCCCCCTCGGAAATAAGGTCCCGCAGAAGATGGATCCTCTCCATCTTGAAATGGTGGTAGACCACAAACGCATTGAGGGACTGAAAGTTTATCACGGGGCGGAACTCCATGGTGTGCTTGCGGATAAGAAAGATGGAGCTGAGGAAAGAAACGGGCCCCCGAGCGCGTTGGATAGCTCCTTAGTCCCTAAGGGCTAGGAGCTCGGCCTCTATCAACTGCCGATCAGACGTCGACCTGGATATAGGAAGAGGTCTCCTTACCTGGTGAGGAGGGGGGACGAAGTCGATCCAATAGCCGCGTACCATCTGGAGGACCCAAGGGTCTGACGTGATCCGCACCTGTGGAGGGAAAGAAAGACAGGAAACAACTGGACTTACCGAACCTGGAGCGTCTTATGGGAAAACCGGTGGAACCTCTGCCCCTGCTGCCTCCTCTAGACGGGAACGAACGCTGGTTGAAGGCACCTCGGTTGGATGGCTGGGGATGCTGGAAGCTTCTGGAGCCTTGAAAGGTAGAACGGCTGGTGACCCGGCCCCGCGGTCGTCCAGCCCTGGAGGAAAAACGAGGACCAGCTTGGAACACTTTCCGCATGGAGAGCTTGGCCTTGTTCCAGGAGGTCATGAGGGAGACGTGACGGTTGAGCTCCTTCACGAAGGCGTCCCCAAAAAGAAGACCGTTGGACGCCGCACCTAGGTCCTTGGAGCCAAGTTCTGCTGGGTGAGAGTCCATGCGGAGAAGGGCCGCCTTGCGTCGCTCTGTGGCTATAGCGACATTAGCGTTGCCCAGGAGGCAAACTGTCCGGAGGGCCCAGTCCCGGATAAGCTTGGGGTCTAGGGGAGACGCCTGAAGGAAAGCCCTGTCAGCCAGGGACAGAATCTGGCTTACAGGGCCCACCAAGTCCAGGAGCTTATCCTGGGCAGACTTAAGGCCTTGCTCCAGGCCTTTCCTGGGGTCACGCTTGTTAGCGGACAACAGGGCCAGGACATTGGGATCAAATTCCGGGGTTAGCGCCACCTTATCGGGGATAGAAGGGCGAGGGCATTCGGAGTTTGTTGCGCACCTCTTTGGGCAAAGGCTTGCGCAGCCATTTATGTAGGTATAGGCCTATGTGCTCTGGGGGGCCCATTCAGTGGCCCTAGGGTGCCGCATGGTAGAGGGGTCGAATAAGGATGCGCCTGATGGGTCTAAGACCGGGAGGTCGGCAGAGGCAGAGTGGGGGTAACAGAGTGATGAGGTTCAGAATGGTGGGGCTCATCCACTAAACACTCACAGATGTAACGTGAGTCTATAGTCCTGGACGAGGCCAGGTGAATAGATGCCTCTGATTTGTCTGAACCATCATCAATAATGGAGAGAGGGAATGTGAGAGACTCCTCATCCCCAGCGGAGTAATGCCCTGAGAGTTGTGAGGCAACGGAATATTTAGGGCGTTTGGCAGGAGCCTTGCCCTTACCCGCAGAGGCGCTATTGCCCTTCCAGGGTCGTTTGGAGCTGCGATTATCCTCCCCAGACTTCTCTGAATCGGAGGGAATATTAGTAGGGGCCACGGGGCTGGAGGTAGGGGTTGGGCCGGCTGGGGCAAGGAGGCAGACATTTTGGAAATTAAGGATTCGACCGAGGAGGAAAATTTGGATTCCAGCCAAGCCATAAAGGCATCCTGGCTAGGGGCACTATCCTGGGACATAATAACAGTATACTAATACTGAAGGTCTGCAGATATAGACAGGGACTCAGCCTGTGTAATAGGTAGCAAGCACAGAGAATCTGCAGGTGAAAACAGGGACTCAACCTGTGAAACAGCTCCCAAGTGAAAAAGATGAAAACCTGTGTCAAAAGAGCAAATGTGAGAAAACCAAAAAATAAAGAAAATACTTTCCTTTCTTTCGACCGAGTTAGTAGCCGGAGCCCTATAAACACTCTCCACGGAATGTTGCACAATGATATCAACCAGACTTCTGTCTAGGGGCACTTGTAACGATCGGTCTCAATGACTCGGAGAAACAAAAAATAACAAATGCAAAATGATAGTGTAATATGATAAGACACCTCAGGAACTAGAGGATAAACTTCAATTGTTGCACTCACAATATGTATGAGTCGTTCAGGCTCCCAAACATAAAACTCCTTGGTGTGCGTGTAAGTACATCAACCCCATGGACATAGAAGAAAAGAAGTATATCTACCATAGGATGATATCTTTCAAAACTGGTATATGCGCAGTAATGGGTTGCACTCACATTTAGATGGATATATCAAGCATCTCTGGTGAATTTCTTGGAGTTGCAGTGGTTTTTGGTGTGTTTCTTGAAGTAAATCCAATCGAACCTGGATGCCTCTTTATCTTGGAGGAAAATTCCTCTTTGTTCCAATCTCCGGATTAAGTGTCAATTACTTGTAATGTGTGTGATACTGTGTGAAATGAATATGAAATTAGCTGGTGTGTGCAATAATTTATAGAGAAAATATCATTTGTTTCATGATTAGTTTAGTAAGATGAATAAATAATTTATTCCGGGACCCAGCCCTCACGAAAAAAATCGGGGGAAAAAAACACTATGCGTATAATAGCAAATGTGATCCGATAATGGATAAAACAATGTTAAAAAAAAAATGTCCGTACTATAAGATAAAAACAAGTAAAATCCAAGTATGGTGCAAGAATTATAGTCCTCGACGCGTTTCGCCACTGCGTGGCTTCCTCAGGAAGCTCCCAAGCACAGAACACGTGAGGGAAAGCACAGAGGGCTCGTCTCAGTAACGAGGACAGGGGCTCAGCCTGTCAGAAACCAATATCAATAAAGGCTCCAGGAATTTAAAGAGACATACAGTTAGTAACATAGTAACATAGTAACATAGTTCAGAAGGTTGAAAAAAGACCAAAGTCCATCAAGTTCAACCTATATACATATTGTGTCCCTACTGTGTTGATCCAGAGGAAGGCAAAAAACCCTTATGAAGCAGATGCCAATTGCCCCATACCAGGGGGAAAATTCCTTCCCGACTCCAAATATGGCAATCAGAATAAATCCCTGGATCAACGTTCTGTCCCTATTAATCTAATATCCATAACTTGTAATATTATTGCTTTCAAGAAACACGTCCAGACTCCTTTTGAACTCTTTTATTGAGTTTACCATCACCACTTCCTCTGGCAGAGAGTTCTATAATCTCACCGCTCTTACTGTAAAGAACCCCCGTCTGTGCTGGTGTAGAAACCTTCTTTCCTCCAGCCGTAGAGGATGTCCCCTTGTTATAGATACAGTCCTGAGTATAAATAGGTCCTGGGAGTGATCTCTGTACTGCCCCCTTATATATTTATACATAGTTATTAAGTCCCCCCTAAGCCGTCTTTTTTCCAAACTAAATAACCCCAATTCTGATAATCTTTCTGGGTACTGTAGTCCTCCCATTCCCCTTATTACTCTGGTTGCACGTCTTTGAACCCTCTCCAGCTCCACTATATCTTTCTCGTACACTGGTGCCCAGTACTGTACACAGTATTCCATGTGTGGTCTGACTAGTGACTTGTACAGTGGTAGAATTATTTCCTTGTCGTGGGCATCTATGCCCCTTTTGATGCACCCCATGATTTTATTTGCCTTAGCAGCAGCTGCCTGACACTGGTCGCTACAGGTAAATTTACTGTTAACTAAAACTCCTAAGTCCTTTTCCATGTCAGTCGTCCCCAGTGTTTTCCCATTTAATACATATTCCCAGCCTGGATTTTTCTTCCCCATGTGCATAACCTTACATTTATCTGTGTTGAACCTCATCTGCCACATCCCAGCCCAAGCCTCCAACCTATGCAGATCCATTTGTAATCGTGCGCTGTCCTCTATTGTGTTAACCACGTTACAGAGCTTAGTATCGTCTGCAAAGATTGATACTTTACTATGCAATCCCTCTACAAGGTCATTAATAAATATATTAAAAAGAATAGGACCCAAAACTGACCCCTGTGGTACCCCACTAGCAACAGTCACCCACTCAGAGTATGTACCATTAATAACCACCCTCTGTTTCCTATCACTGAGCCAGTTACTTACCCACATACACACATTCTCCCCCAGCCCAAGCATTCTCATTTTATGTACCAGCCTTTTATGTGGCACCGTATCAAATGCTTTGGAAAAATGCATTTGCAGTTGAAGGCTCACTTCAGAATCAGGGCCTGCCAGAGCAACCTATAAAAAAATCGGAAAATAGAGGTGTCCAATGAGTAGAATGTGTATAAAAACCATCCAACAGCAAGAGAATAGTAAATACAGTGAACGGCAAATAGATATAGAGAAAAAAACGAGATTGCTGCGCCCTCAACAAAGATGGCTGCCCAGAGAAGCTGAAAAAACTAACTGGACGAACTACAAAGATGCCCGGCGCGAGGAAAACACGAGGAAGAACCAAGATGGCGGCGAATCCGCCAAAAGGCCACCTCGCAGCAGGGACAAGAGGCCAGCTCCCGCGAACCGGGAAACAAAACACAGAAGAGAATGACTGCCGGCAAGCTAACAGGTGACAGCCAACGTCAGAGAAGTCCACAACAGCGGAGGAAAAAAGGTACGGAAGAAGGAAAAAGAACCCGGGGAGGTTAGAATAAGGGAAAAGCAGGGGGGGCGCAGACCGGAGCCGGGGGAAAAAATCCCGAGCCCGGGGAAGGCAAGCCTGGAGGAAGGGCAGCACAAGGGAAAAAGCTGAATAGACAGAAATAAAATGGAGCAAGAGACAAAATATATAACAAGATAAATAAAATATATAACCAAGAGAATACGAAAATAAATCAATAAGTCAAAAATCGATACAATCGAAATATCAATATGGAGAGAATCTGACCTGTAGCTACGGTGAGCAACAAAGAAAGAGGAAGAGGAGGGATTGGCTAGGGTTTATATACCCTCTGTTTTATTGGTTGTTTTCTTTGTATCTGTTAACTCTTTCTTTGCTGCTGTTGGTGGGTAGTAAAGGAAGATATGCAAAATAGGAAGCCTCCTGTCTTGCCTTAAAATTAAAAATAGCAGGACGTTGGCTCAACGGGTCCCAACATTGGGTTTATACTAGGAATTGTTCGTTACAGATGTTACTTTTTGTAAAGCCAACATGGAAAACCCTGTAAAGTCAAATAGGCTTTCCCTGTGTTGACCCAACAAAAAGTTTAATCTGGCTATTTAAGTTTATTTTGTGTGTATAATACATATACTATAAATAATGCAAACACAATGAGCTACTGATTTATGATTAAAAGTATTAAGCGTTTTCTGTTTGATTGAAGATATAACTGAATAGGATAAAAGCAAAATGATGCAAATAAAACGGTAAATTAAGAATCCATAAAGATTAGATTATGAATGTATGGGAAGTACACTAAATATTTAACATTAACTAGCTATCATATTTTGGCAGAAATATAGTGTTTCATTGATGTGCAAATTGTAATGGTTAGTGTATTTACATGGTAACTTTTAGAACGAATATGATTAAATACCCTCCCAACCAAATTTTGCAGTTTGTTTAATTTAGAGCTCAGAGGTAGATCAAGTGCAGTAGAGCTCATGGAGTCCATCACTGAGATTATGCTATGTACCATACTAGCTAATTTAAAAATGGAATATGTTTCCATGGTAACACTTAAAAGCATTAATATAAGTAGTGACTGATCATATCTAATCCGTCACGCAGGGAATTAAAATTACTATGGCAATTTATTCAATTTTTAAATGTCAGCAGAATATTATATTTGTTGACATTTCCACCACAAGGACAGTTTGGGTCCCTACCAACCAGCCATATTTAGGCCCCAAACCTGTACTAAATGGTGACCTCAGATGCTCTCAGGCTACATCCTACAGTTAGCACTAATTGGATTTACCAGTCAATGAAGGGTTTACAAGCTGAGCTTATTCATTTCTGGAGCTAGATAAATTAGAGGTCCCCGTGGCCCCATGAATTAGCTTTATTTATAATAGACTTCATGGCCCTAAGTACAGTTTGTGCATGACCATCAGCAACTTTCACCATGGCGCTTTTAAATGGCGCTTTTTTCAACAAATTAGTTTTTTTCCCAAATATCTGCTCTGTTAGAGTTGCCCCAGTCAGCTGTGAGTGCACTTATTTTTAAAGCGAAAATATCTAGGAGCAACAACTTTGGGAGAACTCATGGGCACTTGAGTTGCTGAATTTAAAGTTTTCTTTAGATTCAGTGTGACTACAGAGGTATAGAAGAATTTCTTGTAGTTCCTCTTCATTATAAAGGGCCATCACTGGCCAATATATCTGCCAGAGAACCTGAGCTGACCCCGCATAATACGAAGTTTAATTAGTGAATCTCAATGAATTAAATATTATATTTGGAGCCTTACTGGGGTTGTCCCACCATAATCCTGCCAACTCCCTCTTAAGTAACTAAATCCCATATTCAGCTGAGACGACACAAACCTATTTTGGGATGTCAGCGATCATTTGCATATAATTATTTTGGTCAGATTATTTTTTCTCACTTGAAATGTTGAATGTATGTCCATCAACAGTATGATATAACAAAAATATAGAAAGCGAGAAGGGTTCTCTGTTGGCATTTTATATCATTATAAACTAGGGTCATTTACATCTCTATTACCCCTTTTAATTTTTATGAAGTTAGCTGTTTCCACTCCATGTTTGCTTCTCCATGAACCCAGATCTCCTGGGACTAGTCCTGCTTTTTTGGATTCAGTTTCCTTGTGCCTTTTTACCACTGACCTTAGGCCAGTACATCAACCGCATCAAAAGGGCATATTGACCATTGAGACCATAGTACCGTATTGGCTCGAATATAGGCCGCACTTTTAAAGACTTAAAGTGGGGGTGCGGCCTATATCCGGGGTCTAGCGCCCGACGCAGGGCAGGCAGGCAGCGGGGTTAGGATACAGATCCCCCGCATCGGTGCAGAGGACCTGCATCCTACTCCCCGATACGCTTAGACAGCCTCCCCTGCCAGCACTCTCCACGGGGGGGGGGGGTGCCGGCACGGGAGTTTGTCTAAGCGCATCGTGCGGACGGTCACCGGCTGCGGAGGTTGTTTACCCGCATCGCCGCAGCCGGTGACCGTCCGCACGATGCGTTTTACCTCTGCCCCCAAGACCTACCAGAGCAGACTCCCGGGTGTCTTGCAGGGCCGGCGGGGGAAGTTGTATACGCGTATTGCGTAGATGTCCCCGCAAGACACCCGAGAGTCTCCTCTGGTAAGTCGGGGGGGGCAGAGTGGCAGCATATCTCGGGGGGGGGGGGGACAGTGGCAGCATATCTCAAGGGGGGAGGAGGACAGTGGCAGCATATTTGGGGGGGGACAGTGGCAGCATATCTCGGGGGGGAGACAGAGTGGCAGCATGTTTTTTTGGTGCTTTTTTAACCCCTTCGTGACAAAGGCTGATTCTATTTTTTGTACCCTTCGTGACAATGGCTGTTTTATCGTTTCTGCGGTGTTTCTGTTTAGCTGTAATTTTCTCTTAACCCATTCACTGAACCCACACAAGTTATATATTGTTTTTTTCAGGACAAGAAGGGCTTCAGACACCATAATTTTTTCCATATGATTTTATTTAATAATAATAAAAATAATAAAATATGACGAAAAATTTAAAAAAAATGTTTTTCTCACTTTTATTTGAAAAATCTTTTATTCATCATAAAAAACTACTGAAAAAACCCGCTAAATAGATTTTACTATTTGTCCCGAGTTTAGAAATACCCAATGTTTTTGTTTTTTTGCTTTCTTCTACACGTTATGGGGCAATAAGTACAAGTAGCGTTTTGCTATTTCAAAGCCATTTTTCTCTGAATCTGGTAATTTTGTCTCCATGTGGTATTTGGGGCATCTTTGAAGCCAGCAAATTAAATTTACCCCACCAAACCATATATTTTTGAAAACCAGACACCCCAGGGTATTTTAGATGCTGATAGTTTAACCCTTTCCATGCACTAATCCTACCACCAACCCTTGTCAAAGTTTGTTTTTTTCACACATCTTGTACTTCAGGTGTGAAATTACAGCTCCTGGTATATGTCACTGTCCCACAACACCCCGATATGTGTTCAGCAACATCTCCTGAGTACATTGATACCCCACATGCATGGGTTTGTCAGATTGTTTGGGGGCAAAAGGGCCACATTTGGAACATGAGCAATTCAGTTTTTCAACTAGGAAGTTTTACATCTGGGTAAAGAAAAATGCTTGTACCCAACTATCAGTAGGGACAGGTTACAAGAAAGCCTGGCCTATCTCCAAGAAGGGATTTGATCTAGCACCTTAAGCAGTCCCTCATGCCACGGAATGGACACAGGATTCACTTGACAGTGCAAATAAAAACGCTTAAAAAATGGCGGAGCAAATAAAAGCTAAAAATCAGTAAATGTAACAAAAAATTAAAAAAAAAAATACAAAAATGGAGCAGGAACAAAAAAAAAATTAAAAATGGGAAACTGTGTGATACAACTTGAAGCAGTCACCGACACAGAGTGCAGGTTTTCCAGGGCAATCTGGACAGTAAAATGTGGTGTCCTTTCTTTGCCCCCTGCTGTAGCATACCCTGCATCTCTTTTGGGGATTCTGCTTCTTTGCTGTAGGGGGGATTTTAAAAATAAAATGGGTAGCCCCAATCCTGCTGGTTCCCATCACCACTTGGGGACCAGGTGCATCACGGTACAAGATACTTGAAATTACTTGGAGCTGAAACTGCAAAAAAGACAGCTTCAGCCCAGTGTCTGCTTTTTTGTGCAACAAAAAAGCGTTATAGGTTGCAATTTGCATTAGGTAAATTGCAACCTTCTTGTACCAGGCCTTTGTCTTCCTCATAATGAGGTAGGGCTGTAGGAGTTGATCTGACAGATCAACTCCACCCATGTTCTTATTATAGGCCCTGATGCACACTGGCTTTGTAGTGACCCCAGCTCTGCCACGGACAGAAACCTCCACGGTTCTCTCATCGTGGATGGTGGTCAGCATGCACATCTCTTTTCTGTCCCTGAACTTCAATGCCAAAAGCTCCTCTTGACGTAGAGCTGAGGTCTCCCCCTTTCCTAGCCGGGTTCGTGCCAGGTGTTGTGGGAAACCCAAGCGGTTCTTTTTTATAGTACCGCAAGCTACTGTATCGAAACAATACAGCAGCTTGAACAAAGGGACGCTTGTATAGAAGTTATCTACATACAAGTGGTAGCCTTTGTTCAAAAGGGGGAATATTAGGTCCCAAACAATCTTGCCACTGGTGCCCAGATGTTCTGGGCAACCTGGAGGGTCAAGGTAGCTATCCTTATCCTCGTATACCCGGAAGGCATGAGTATACCCTGTCTCGCTCTCGCAGAGCTTATACACCTTCACTCCATACCTAGAGCGCTTGGAAGGAATATACTGCTTGAATCCCAGCCTTCCTTTATATTTCATCAGGGATTCATCCACGCAGATATTCTTTCCAGGTGTATAAACCTATGGAAACCTGGCAGCGAGATGGCTAATCAGGGGGCGGATTTTGTAGAGCCTATCAAACTGGGGGTGCTTCTTAGGGGGGCACAGGCTGTTGTCATTAAAATGCATGAAATGAAGAATCATTTCATACCTTTGCCTAGTTATAGTCTGGGCATAAATGGGGGTACTAAGGATGGGGCTGGTGCTCCAGTAGGAGCGGATGGAGGGCTTTTTTATAATGCCCATTAACATTGTGAGTGCCCAGAATTTAAGAAATTCTGGCACATCAATGGGAGTCCATGGCTGTTTTGCCCAAAAAGAATTAGGGCTAGCAGCACGGTGCTGCTGGGCATAAAGGTTAGTTTGTGTGACAATGTCTCCCAAGACATCATCTCCCAAAAAAACCTGCACAAATTGCAATGGAGTGAATCCTGTAACATCAATATTGATGCCAGGAATTCCAGAAAAAGGAGGGATAGCTGGCTTGTACTTATTAGGCGCTACCCATGCCTCTGGTGCACTGGCCTCCTAACAGCCACAGATACATCACTAGATGTATCTGTGAACTGACCAACGTCAAAATCTGACGCTGTATGAGTGGCCTCAGAATCTGTGGCCAAAACGGCATACGCCTCCGCAGCCGTATACCTGCGCTGCATGGTTACAATTGCAGCAAAAATAGTGGGGAAGGAAAGGGTTAATGGCTCTAATAAAAATAAAAAAATGTAAAAAAAAAAAACTAAAAACAAAAAAGAAAAAAAAAATGTAAAAAAAAAAGAACCCAAAAACAATTGCCACTATGCAAGATCACTGTTTATGCAGTGATCAATGGCAATGAAGGGGTTAATATTGAATGGGTGGCTCTTATAAGAGCATTTGGATCAATATATATATTTTATTTTATTCAGAGTACCTGAAATACCAGAAAACACACCGATCTGTCTCTCTCCCTCACTAGAAGCAAGTGAAGGAGGGAGGCAGATCCAATACTGGTCAAAGGCAATGTTTAGAAAACATTGCCTTTGATTTATCAAATCATGATCACTCTTATGAGTGATCTGACCACTAGGGGTGTTATTCACTGGATGTCCATGACATCCAGCAACACCCCCCCCGATGATGACAGCAGGCTCCGCCCCCCGGCTTGATGGGCGCCGCCATCTTGAAACACCGCGTGTGTTTCGAAGACGCCGGTACCGGGAAGGTAAGTTAAGCATTTAGGAAGCGATCGCGAGTCGCTTCCTTTGCTAAACAGGTGTTGCAAAGATGCCTCGATACTGAGGCATCTTAGCAACACCAGCTAAGCAAAGGAAGCGACTCGCGATCGCTTCCTAAACCAGTCTTTCAAACATGCTTTTTTATTCGCCCCTAGGAGCGATCGTGGGGGGACAGAATGTTTTTTTTGGTGTTGCTCAATGCCTCGATGTCGAGGCATTAGAGCAACACCGTTTGAGTGAAAAAATCGATCACGGATCGATTTTTTCACCCGTTTTAACAAATGACGGTCCTGGCACGTCATTTGTCGTTAACGACATGTTTTTCCGTGACGTGCCCGGACCGGCAATTGTCATCAAGGGGTTAAAGAAAAAAACTTTTTCTTTAAAAAAGCACCAAACTTTTAGGGTGCAGCCTATATACGGGGGCAGCCTATATCCGAGCCAATACGGTATTACTACTAAAATGCTACATTATAAGTTATAAATTATAGTAATTTGTTTAGATATTTTTTTATATATATTGTTTTTCCACCCTGTAAAATATTGGATAAAACAATGGTATAGGCTGGTTAGGCCAGCTACCAGGTGTGCATGTCGACCTTGACACTGACAATAATGTAGGGGACAGAATCTTGTACGAGAGAGTGTATAAATATTCTAAATGACAGTGTTTCACTTGTAGGAAATGGTTTATGCCTTACTCAGACATGATTACAAATAGCCTGCGGCATATTAATGTGTCAGCTAAGAAACTTACACCAGTGCAGCAAATTACTAATCCGTGATAAGCAAACATTAAGTCTTGGAAAATGTGCTGTGTCTTCCAGAGTTTAGTCCCAGGAGAACTACAAGAAGCACGAGAGTTTAAATGACAGAATTACTGTGCTAAATTAGAAGACATTTTGCAGAGCTCCAGAACATTAACAGCTTTCAGAAGGCACAGATCTAATAGTACCATGGATTTGCATTACAAATTATGTTAATTCTGATGGATTTAGACAAAGTGATTGAAACCTTAGGGTTCCATTGCCAAGGTGCAGTGATTCTCATTCTGGCTCAATTCATCATTAAAATATACACTAGACACAAAAGTTTGGGGTCACTTAGCTGTTTTCATGGAAAACAAGGTATGTTAAATTTCTAGCTGTGCTACCATTATTGCAAAAGTGCTTTCTAATGATCAATTAGCCTTTTAAACCTAACACAACATGCCATTTGAACACAGGTGTGATTGGTGTGATAAATGTATTTATTAAAAAAAATCAGCTGTTTCTGGCTACAATAGTCATTTACATATATGTGTGATATTTCAGCATTATACAGTCAAGAGACCTACAAATCATCAATATTTTTTTTAAATATTTGCTTTTGAGATATATTTGCCTTACCCTTGAAGAATAAGACATATGAAATAGAGCATATATATCTAAGGCCATTTTAATCCAGCTTTTGTTTTGTTTTGTTTTTTTAAACAACTCACACCAAGCCACAACTCATAGTAAGTATCCCTTGGTCCAAGAATAAAACACAAATTCTTTTATTTATTTTTTTTTACAAATTCACTTTGTAACTAACATTTATATATTATTACAATTGTAGTTCACAGAAATGGCGGATCAATCTCTGCAAAAGCGCCAAAGTTTTGACAGATGGATTTAGTAGCCTAGAACTTTGAAAACAAAGCAACTGAATGCATAAAATACTTTAACAAAACTATTAATATTCTAAAAATATTCTTTGTGCAACATCAATGCACAAAAATAACATAAATAAACACTGTTTTCAGCAGGGCTATCCATACCAGAGGCCCAGCTATCCACAAGTTATAGTGAATGCAAAACATATTGCAAACTGTTTCAAACAAATTTTAACACAGCTCAATAGTTCATGGATGTGTGGTACCTCTTCAAGACATAGTCCAGATTTACTTGTGCACCATGGGCAATAAAATCTTATATTCCTTCATTTTTCTTTTTAAGTGCATACCCGACATGGGGGAAATTCTTTTAATGGTGTCTCTCCATCAGGTGAACTTTATTATCTGTGTTGGAGAGTTGGTGATGATGATGATAGTTGTATTTCAGAGTCTGAAAAGGTGATGGTAGAGCCTGGTTTAGAAATGACAGAAGAATTTAACATAGCCAATGAAAAAAGGTGAGTTGAAATTACTTTGTGCAAGGCAATAGATCATCTGAGAAATGATGAGTGATTTCTATTTAATTACTACGGTAGGTGAACACGGCAGCTGCCTATTAAACATGTTTTGTATCTGTGTTCCATTTGTAATGGAGATGGAGAAGCAATATGTCTATATTTGGCCTGTTCTCTACCTCTAAGTGTTGTTAGAATTATTATCTTTTATTCTGTTGTACAATTTGAATGGGGTCGTTAACACATACATAAGAGATATACATTAACACATACCAACACATCAAGAGAGAAAAACCCTGCCCCTTAGCTGCCATCTAGCCTTATGGTACTTTTGTACAAAGTTACTGTAGTTAATGGAGCGATATGACGTACCCTTAGCTAAAAAAAATTCACAACACATGTCACAGGTGCTGAATCGGAATCCACCTGTTGTCCCACACACCAAGAATGTGAGACTCTCCAGGCTGGGCGATAGAATTTTCACGTACCTGGAGCCCATGATTCTGTGAGCAAGCCGTCTCTTATAATCTGAGGCCAGACAGATTCTCCTCTAGATTGAGAGAGTGAAACAGTCCCTCTGCCCCCACCAAAAGCGAGGGAAACGAAAGAAGCGCTAGGGAATCCAAAATAGAGGTTTCTGTTAAGGCAGGACTCCATAGTTACGTGTGCCATAGGGGTGTTACTAGATACCTGAGTGTAGCACAAATGAATAACCCTTGGAATGAGGGGAAAAAGATGGAAAGGTATACACCCCCATCTCTGAGCACTGTTGCATGAAAGCTGAAGAAATCCTCCACCTGCTGGTTGTTCCTTGAAGCGAACAGGTCCAATATGAAGGGGCCCTGGCGACATTGGAGATCGTGGAACACTCGTCTGTGGAGCCTCCAGTCGCTCGCGTCCCGCCAATGCCTGGAGAAACAATCGGTATTTCGAAGGGAAATTGTTGTGATCTCTTTGTGTGATCTGCCAGGCATTTCGATCGTGATGTACCTTACCGCTGGGATGTCTAACCGCAGGAGGAGGCAGCAATTTGTCTGGTCCTTGGCCAGGCTCTGGATTGCAAACAAGCCTTTTGTGAGTTCCAGTCAATTGATGTGCAAGGAACGCTTTTCCTGTGACCACAGACAACCTGTCGCCTTTTTCTTGGATGCCGCACCCAAACCAAACAGACATGAAGTCTGGGCGCTAAGATCACCCGACTGTTCCATGCTTCCATATGTTAAACCCAACTCTAAAGTTCTTGATGCACCTCGTCGTGAGTCACACCTGTTGATTGTACAAAGGGACTTCTCTGAGGCCTTGAATCGTAGGGCACAGTAATGGAGGGGACCTGGGAAGATTGCCTGGATCGAGTAGGAGAGCAGGCCCACTACCTGAGGAATCTTGTGAAAGGGACAAGAGCCCTTCTGTAGTAAAACTTGTCTCTTCCTTTTGATAGACTTCTTCTTGGTAACGACAGATGAAGATAACCAGACACCAAGTCTATCTCGAAACCTAGAAAATGGATCCTTTGCCTGGGCATCATCTCAGACTTGGGTATGTTCACCACTAACCCAAGCTGGTGTACTGACGATGAACTCCATCTGGTTTAGTAGGGTGTCTGCCTGTTGAGAGAACAACAGGATGTTATTGAGGTAGATAATGGACTTGATAACTCTTGACCTGAAGAAAGCCATAACCCATTTGAGGAGCTTTGTAAAGTGCCAAGGGGCTGAACTAAGGCAGAGCGGCAGTGACTTTAACTGCCAGATTTGATTGTTCCAACAGAACTGGAGAAATTTCCAATGATTCGCTAGGCAAGCATCCTTGAGTTCCAACCACAAAACCGTTAAGAGCCCAAAGATTGATAACTGGATGTAAGCCTCCCTTTTTTTTCTTTACTAGGAACATCGAACTGAGGAAACGTACTTGTAGAGGCTGATAAGCTCAGTCTTTACTTACTGCTGCTCTTCGGGGTTTCTGTAGAAAGGTTGGGGAATCCCCTCCTGAAAAGGGGGAGAGGCTAAATCTATAAGAAAGTTGCTTACCGTTTGTAGGATCCAAGGGTCTAATGTAATCCATTTCCAGTTGTGGGGAAAAAAGAGAGATCCTGCCAGCTACCTGTGAGAGAGTAGAAAAAAGATACTTGGCCAGCATTGGAATGGCCTCTGGAAAAAAGACAAGGATCCTCTGTCTCCACCTCTGAGATATGGCGGATATTGCTGGAAGGATCCGCAGAAGGATATTGACTGCACACCGCTTCTGAAGCCTGAGAAGTAGGAATGATTGAAGCCCTGGAGGAAAAACGGTGGAGCGGTTGGAACACTTTCCTCATAGATGTCTTGGCTTTGTTTCAAGCCATCATTACAGAAAAATGCCTGTTGAGTTCTTTAACAAAGGGGTTACACTAGTCGCGCTTTAATTCCTGCGCTCTGTTGACAAGGCCACATTCGTATTACCCAGACCGCACAAATAGCCCTGTCTCAAATCAGCTTTGGGTCCAAACTGGAGCCTTGGTGGAATGCCTGGTCCATTAGTGACAAGATTTGAGTCACCGGACCTACTAGATAGCTTGTCCAATACCAGTAGCTTGTCTTGGGCCACATTCAGACCCTTCCTGGAATTACGCTTATTCTGGGACAACAATGTAAAGATATTGTGGTTGAATTGCGGTGTGACTGCCACCTTATGTGAGAGAGTAGGGTGAGGGCATTCTGCCTGCAGCTTGTTCCCCACCTCCTTTTGTAAAGGGTGGTGCAACCACATCTACAAGTACAAGCAGATATGTTCGAGAGGGGCCCATTCCGTAGCACTAGGGTGTGGCACTCATGGACACCCTAGTGCATAGTTTGCCCAATGACCAGCCTGGGCCAGATAGAACCCCATTAAGATGTAACTACCAATGAAACATTAATTGGGCTATTTATTTACTTATGCCTTGGAAAATGTTCCAAAAAACAGTCTAGACTTGTGCATGTGTTTTCGTACAAACTTTATTTTTAACGAAAATTGCCTGTTTCGTGCATTTTTACAAAAACTTTTTCACTCTGGCCAATCGGCATTTACAAGGGGAAGGGATTAAGAAGTGGAAAATTTGGGGGATCTCTTGATGCCAAGCCAAGATCAGGTAGACCAAGAAAGATTTCAGCTTTCAAGTGTGCTGACACCATTTTAACTTGTCAGTAGCAGCAGTTACAGACTGATGGGAGTTGGAGTGTGAGACAGTGACAGCTTAGCAGAGGCTGAGACTGATGCTCGTTGCTCACCTACCATACTGCAAGTTAATTATTTTATTGCAGAAAATGTGCTGTTGTGGGCAGAGCCGGCCTTAGGTGTTCTGGCGCCCTGTGCGGACTACTCCTCTGGCGCCTCCCCCATCCCAAAAAAAGAAAGGAATAAAAACTTGTAACAAAACCCCAATCACTATATACTACGCCAAACATTGATGTGGTCTAGGCCTACCACTTAATTGTCTGGCTTAGTAGTAGGGATGCACCGAAACGAATTCTGGACTGAAACCGAAAGTGCAGCATTTACCTGGCCAAAACCGAATATGACCCCCCCAACACCATAAAAAATCTAACACTTTTATTTAAAGTAAGTAACACACCAAAATAGGAGAAAACAATTAAATAATATTATATATATACATATATATATATATATATATATATATATAAGTCCAAAAATAGTTACCGGCACTCCAGGGACTTTCCAAATAACCACACAAACAACTTCGGTTTTCAAGTCTATATATATCATATATATATATGATTAACAGCAATCACATTCCTATCATGCCCAGGCATACCCAGATTCCAGGATTTACTTGCAGACTTGGCATGATAGGAGTATGATTGCCCTATCTACCCCTTCTCACTCTCTTCTGCCGTATCTACCCCTTCTCACTCCCTTCTCCCTATCTACCCCCTTTCCCCTGTCTCACTCCCTTCTCCCTATATACGTCCTCCTAACTATCTACCCTTTCCCTCTTTGAAGTTCACTTACCTTTCAGGAGTCCTGTGGTGGGGGTGCAAGGCCTCTGCCTCCCAGCTCTGCCACTGTATGGAACAGTATAGAGTGATGGGAGTTATGATGTACTTTTAGAGCATAATTAGATCATGAAATAGACATTGGAAATGGTACATCATAACACCCATCACTCTCACACATTTACCAATCCACACGCATACCAATCCACACGCATACCAATCCACACGCATACCAATCCACACGTATACCAATCCACATGCATACACTAATCCACACATATATACCAATCCACACACACTAATCCACACATATATACCAATCCACACACATACCAATCCACACGTATACCAATCCACACTTATACCAATCCACACGTATATACCAATCCACATATATACACTAATCCACACATATACCAATCCACTCTCACTGAATGCTTTCCTACCTTTCCTCTTTTCTCCTAACAGCTCCTTTTCCTCCTCTTCGTTCTTCTTCTTCAGTTCTTCTGTCTTCTTCCGGGTCAGAGGGCACGGACAGTGGTGGGCGCGGCTTCAGTGTTGTGCGCCGGGATCTGACAACAAACCCCGGCGCACAGCAGCTGTTGCCGCGCGGATCACAAGGGAGCGGTATCCCTTGAGTGATGTTAAGCCGGGTTCAAGGGAGATCCGCTCGCCCCCCCCCGCGGTCGCACAGGTCGCACACCCCAAAGGCCGGCCCTGGTTGTGGGTGGATTGGGGAAGCTGTAGTGACTACTGTAGTGTATTATAGGGACTGCAATAGCAGTTTTTTCCTATTCCTGGGTAGAGTTTAGTTTATGCCCATTTATGCTACCATCCAAACCTGTAGTTTGTGGACAAGTTAATTTTATTTTCTTTCTATCATATCATCTATTATTATTAGATAAATAATGGTGACAAAACCAGGCATAATATATAACATTGGGGAAATACAGTCTTGCTCCACGGGGACATACCAAGGACATGTAAAGGGTCCCACTGTACTCAGTCCTAAACTTAACCACCAGGTAAAAAGGATTACAAGTAGTTGTTAGCATGTGCTGTTATATAGTGATCTTAAAATTAATTTGCTAACCTCTTGACGTCAGTAGCCTATGTGGGTAAGAGACATGAAACGTTGCTTGCTTCTCAGATCTGGTTTACAACAATGATCTCTGAAAAAAGCCCCTTAGTAGTAGTACGTTAAGTAAATGAAACATCAGCTTAACGAAGCTACAGAGAACAGTAGTTTGTGCGGATATTTGGTGGCTTATACTAGAGCAGGTCAGAACATGAATGCTGGTTTTATTCAGAACACTGAATCATATCCTTCAATCTTTGCTTACATA